>OY979717.1:15598959-16231459 GCA_963855995.1 Muricea muricata
TTAAGTTTATTTGTAATTTTTACATAGTGAAAAAAGTATTTAATTTACTACATATTTACTATAGTTATTTACTATACCTCAGATAGTTTAACATCAAAGTTTGTTTATATTCTTTTACTTTGTATTAATGCAACTATTCTCCATTTGTTAACTTTAGCAAAAGTATAAAACATCAAAACACCTTTCATTAGCGGCCATTTTGAAAAAATATTAACTAGTAAATAATACATCATATTTGCTAGTAACGTAA
The DNA here is from genome assembly GCA_963855995.1 of Muricea muricata. NCBI lineage: Eukaryota > Metazoa > Cnidaria > Anthozoa > Malacalcyonacea > Plexauridae > Muricea > Muricea muricata. The sequence goes on from OY979717.1 coordinate 15,599,210, forward strand.
CCAATCAAAATGCTTAAAAACCATTATTTACAAAAGAAATTATACTAATAAGTTTTACAAATATTTTCCTCTCTTGCAGTGTCAGGGTCTGTTTAAGAGATTGGCACAGGAAACATCAAGTCCCCTGTTAAAATGCATATGCACCGCGATCCAAAATATATATTAAGCATGTTATATACACCAATATTCAAGAACAAGAACAGGGGTGAGTATCATCAACAGCTACGACGAGGGTACCCTTTATTCCAGATACGCGTTTATTCATGATATAGGGTAACCAATCACGTAAATATTCAAAATTAAAAAAAAAAGGTGAGGACTCACACTGGGTAACCATGCAACACATTACAGATAACATGAGTAAAGTATAATTGATGTACTCAATCACCCAAACAGTGTAAGTTTGACCAAGTTTACAGGTGATAGTGCGTAACTTTGCCCGACAAATACTCTAAATAACTCCACTGATTTGGGCTATTCAGTCACTGTGTGTGCAATCTGTTAGACACGTGTGGTATGGTTTTGAACCCAAACGTTGATTTCTTGCTAATTTTGGCAGAAGTGAAAGCCTTGGCCATTCAGAGCTTCAGTTTCCTCGTTCTAAGCTCTACCAAGTCAGGAGCATGGTTAAGTTATTGTCACAAGAACGTCTGGTTGACGTTAATAAACCACAAGGAATAGAGTTATTTAAAGATTTTAATATTTATTACTAGACCAAGTGGGAAATCGCCCATACTACAGTACTTGACTTTCACTGCGTTGAAATATATGTCGTAAAATGTCTATGTGTTATGTGTTAAAAATATATATATAAGTCTAGATAAAACATTGTAATCATATAGTAGCAAACATGAAAACGTGATGGGACATAAATTTTGCCTTGTAATGGTAACACCCAATCCCACATAAGGACGTCACGGACATGACTTGGGATGGTGTAGTAGATTGTGGTGAGATTATGAACCACAAAATAGGAACAAATATATCAGTAAACATGTTCCATTTACGTAAAGGAAATTGTGGTAGTAAAATATGTATTCTTGTTCTGATAGTATAAATAGAGGTTAAAAGTGAATGTGAGTTAGGTGGTATGGATACAGTTGTGTGTGTTGGTTGAGTTCGCATTGTGGAGCGCGTGAGTCGCATAGAAGTGAGTGAATTGATGAAACGCAAGTGTGTTGGGTACTTCTGAATAATATCAGACATTGTAAAACGACGTGCACTAAACAAGTGTAAATATTTGTACTTAATAAATATATCAAAAAATACAGTCCCAATTGTGAAGTGTCTTGGATCGTGAGCCAGCAAGCAGCGTGACTTAAATCGCAATAAGTTACGCGACAATATAGAACAAAAGTGACATTATACAACATGGTACAAATGCTTGTACAACAATACTGTATTGTACTGTAGCTGTACTACCTGTTCCCTTTTACGACATTGATTGAAACCCCGAATTTGGTCTCCACAACTATTTCTACATCTGCCCAGATTGCCCAAATTGTAGTCTCATCATAACCATTTACGCAAATATATTTCACTCCATTCCTAGTACAAAACGTTTTGGTTGAATCTAACGCGACAGAAAAGTTTTCGGCCAGGCCTAAAAAACAACAATACCGTCGTAAATATTATTTCATTATAAAGCCAAGCAAACCGGAGACTGGAGATTAGATGGGCGACAAACAGGCGAGTTAAAAACACGAATGAAACACACGCCTTTGCTGCTGCCATGGCTAAAGAGGATGGACGAGAGGTTTTCAAGATGGCGGTTGTTTTTCAAGATTCATAAAACGAGAACGAATCAACAACCAAAAATTAATATTATTCCTAAACCTCGACCTAACCCTTACCCTGAACCTAACCACAATTTAGAAATGTTATAAATGTCTGGTTGTTCTCGTTCTCGTTTTTTAAATCGTGAAAAACAGCCGTCATCTTGAAAACCTACCTTTGGTTCATTCCCTTTAGCTATCGTCCCTCTGCTGCACCACAGAATACATACGCCCTCCGCGGTAGATATGTGGTTATTGCTCTCGTTTGCTTAAATTCACTCGATATATTCGTCTTGTTGACTGTCCACTATTTCGTAAAACGTTGATCTTGTCTCTCGTTTTTAACCTGTTTTGTGTGATCATTACAAATTAAAATTGTTATATTTTTATCGCATAATAGCCGATAGCGAGTAGCAAAGAGTATCATTTGATTCTAATCCAGTATCAGTTTGATTTCATTAACATGCAGGACGCTTGCAGGTCGTAACATCAAAAACGAACTTTGAACATGGTTGCATGTTAGGTTGTGGCATGTACAGTATGTATGGGAGAGAATTGATATAGCGAATTGAAATTCATCACCAAAATCAGTGTCTAGGATATGATTTGTGTATTCAAAAAATGTCTTAAGTTCTTAATACGATCTTAAAGAATGCTGGAGGGATCCATATGTGTTAAAGTGACCAGCATGTCAGCATATGTGGTGTTGTGGTCAACACTCTTGTCTTCAAAGCTAGGAGACCAGGGTTGAAGCCTTGCTAGGGTATACACAGGGTCTTAGAATAATTCAGGAGAAAGGGCTACCTTTAGAGGATATTACAGGGTGCCGCAAAGATATGAATACAGGGTGTCCCAAAAAAAACGGAGTCGAACGTCTAAGATTGATTGCTGAATAAAAACTTGATCATATAAAGTGACTATTCGAACACGGTATTCCTTTATCTACTTGAAGCAAGTAATACAACCACAGGAACAGTTTTAGCCCAAGTGGCACTTTGAGATGCTCCAAAAAAGGACATAAATGGTGCCACATGGGTAGTTTGAGACCGTCTAATGTTAGAAAAATGTCTAAATTATCAACTAACAATATTTTGTTTTCAAATTTTATATTAGTGTAAAATTTATATTCAATTCTAAAATTTTGCAATAACCATAAAAAAATTTCATATCAAATAATACAATTGTCATATTTGGTTCCGGGAGTACTTATTTTATGTAAGATACGTTAATTGGACAGTAACTCGAGTGTTAAATAAAAGCTTGTTTGTAAACACCGCTCTAAACAGTTCATACAAAGTGGTAGCAAAGGAAATTTTTTGAGCCATGATCAGCTAATATCAGTTCGTGTGAAATGCTTGTATTGGCACCGTAAAGTTTGATTTGTTCTAAGTTCGCAAGGCGCGATTCTCAAAAAATATGCTCTGTGAAATGAGAATAATAGATGATGAACTGTGACTGAATTGTTCAAATAAAAATTTTTTCATAACTGTCAAACAACCGCACAGGCACAGTAAGAAAATCGAAGAAGAAAGCAGCCCTGCTCTCGGTCGGCAGACAGGCATTCAAGGAAAGTTTCGCCACACTAACAGTCACTGCATGATGACACCTAAAAGGCGGTAAAAGAGAGATTGAATGAAGGCCCACGCTTCTCTAAAGAACTTGACGGCGGACCACAATCGACTTCCCTGTACAAAACCAACACCTTCCGAGTAATCTCATGACCACTGGATAAGTAGACTTCCCACAAAAGGGAAAAACTGTTAACTTGACAACATGACTTTGGATGATGCAATTAAGTCAGTGACTCTACACACCCCGTTCGATAAGCTCCAGAGCGACATTATTGGCAAGGTAATGAATTTAAAAATTGCCATCAACAGTACCCGAGCACGAGAATTGACACACCGAGAAGTGTGCAGCCGAACCAGAGATCAACAGCTTGTCAGAGCAACATTTACACTCGACGGCTAGTACAACAACACTGTTTCGAGCAGACATCAGGGATCAACCATCACGGAACAAATCAACCGCTGAGGCATGCCGATATTGTGGACAACAAACACCACATAGAGAAAAATGTAAAGAGAGGAGCAACATGCAACAAATGCAAGAAAAAAAGGACATTTCGCATTTGTTTGCCAGTCTTCCACACAATCCAGTTCAGTCGATAGAGCAAGTCCACAGCCCACGGCGATGATGAAGAGGGAAGATAACCCGACCGATTATTTGTCCAGACACACACCCAAAACCCCAACGACCGCCGAGCAGAAGGAACAGTTACACAATGAAGCCGAATTGATCGACGCGCACGCGAATGAAATTATAGGTGGTGTTCTTCCTGCGGCAATCACCCCAGAGCAAATGAGGACGGCCACGGCAAGAGATCCCAAGCTACAGCTACTAATCACAGCCATCCAACATGGCTACATGCAAAACACCAACAAAGTAATGCCAAAATCCTATCTGGACATATTTTCCTGAAAATCTCGGTAGCCTAGCAGGGGCTAATTATTGCGCCGCATCACATTTGCACTCCATTGTTTTACAGACCATTAACTCCGAAAAATTAACATAGCAGGAGTGAATAGTTGGGCTGGCTTTGCCGCTCAGGTGGAGGATAAGGTACTTTACTGACAACAGAGACTCAAAGTCAAAAAGCACAAAACCTGCAAACAGCAAGGAAATTCTACGAGTCATAAAACAGAATGGATTGTAGCGAAGGGTGAAACAAGAAAAACCACCAGTCACGTTGGAGGGATACCATGTCCGGTTTCAGTAGAATTTATATAAGATACGTCACATGGACAGTACCATGAGCAATAAATAAAAAAATTGTTTGTAAACACAGCTTTAGACTGTCCGATAATTTATATAATAAACAGAACATAGGTATCATATTTTCACATCTCTTACTCATGCCTCACAAAAGATAGTAGCAAAAACATTATTTCTATCTTTGCATCACCATTCACATTGTTGCGATGCAACTCATACATAGAAAGACTTTAACACCAGGAGAACAAAAACAATATAGTTGCCCAACAATATTGGGGTTGATAGTCAAGGTTTGGCCTATAGATTAGGCAGAACTTCTAACTTTGAGTCTTGAAAATGAGTGAGATTCCCCCCTTGGGCCATGCCATCCCACCCGAGTAAATTTTTAAAACTGAAATGTCATTTGAAGAAGACTAGCCCATTTTTCAAATATGTCAAATAAATCCAGCTTTCTACATCAGGGATGTGAGTAGCATTTTAATTGGTTGGGAAGAGACATACTGTAACAAACACTTTACTAACATGGCGTCATCAGGGAGGGGCCTGCGGGACAAGTTTGCCCCCCACCAGTTTTTTTAATAATCGATTTGGAGATTTAATGCTATTTTGGGTTTCATGGCATGCCAGGATGCATTCCATGTAAACTCTTTGCCAGAGATACACCAATATTTACTATATAATTATATATATTGAAATGTGCTAAATGCATACCAGAGATCTCCAGCATAGAGTGCATGGAATGCAGTCTGGATAGCAGGCATTTCAAGAATCGCATAATTTTTACACACATGTTGACAAAAATTTTCACAGCTAATATCTTGGTTGTGTAATACAAACTTTCCAATCCGGTGTTGTTTTTGACCCACTTTAAAAAATGTCATCATGGAGCACAAAATAGCATATTTCTCAGGTATGTGGTGCAATCACTGAGAACAATAACCAGTGTAGTTAGAAATTTCTATATATGCAGTCAACCGATCCGAATGTTGTATCCCAATAAAATTACTGGTTACAACGTTTGATAATTCCAATAGTTACTGGAATTGTTATTTCATGCATATAAAATGAACCCTGACCCAAACCCCAACCCCTGACCCTAACCCTAACAATCCCAGTTTACTTAATTTATTGGAGACAATAATTTTATTGGGATACAACATTCGGATCGGGTGATGCAGTGGAGTTACATATTACACAAAAAATTTCATAACGCAACTTCCACTGTCACAGGATAATTTCAGTAATTTCTATTTTCTACTGTTTGTATGAAGACGAGTAGGCTAAGATTTAGATTTGGTATATCTTTTATGCAAAAAGGAATAGCAGAACAGTACTGTCTATATAGACTGGAGATATCTGACCTAAATATCTGAGCCATACTCTACTAGTCACATATTCACATGTCAGGTCTCTGGTCTGACAGGTCATAAATTACTAATCCTTTATCAGACAAAAGATAAAATTTATATCTGGAAATATAAAACTACTAAAAAAACGACATTAGCCGAAATTCTTATATACTTACATTCTTCAGCAGAAAATATCAAGTCCATACATTTAAATAAAATAAGCAAAAAAGAAAATAATTTGATGGGTTTATAAAACATGATTTGTTTCGATTTGTTTACGTCTGATTTTGCTCTTTACTTACATGAATTTCTTAGACCTGATATTCCCGCTTGACAAGAAAATCGATGTTTCGTTCAGGTCGCCATTTGGTTTCTGGATCTTAAATTTTTTGCATTGGTATTTGCTTGTTTTTAACGTGTTACATGTATTAAAAAATCACTGTTTTACCAAATGAGTAAGCAAGCGGAAAATATCGGAGATGAAGAGCTGGATGTGGAAGAGTTGGATGTAACTTCAGCAGTTCTTATGGCAGGGGCACATCATCTTGGCAAGCAGTGCGACGACGATTTCAAAAAGTTCATGGCATGCCGATATGATACTCGAGACCCGAGAAAATGCTTAGAGGAAGGGCGGAAAGTTACTGGCTGTGCTCTAGGATTTTTTAAGACTGTGAAAGCGAACTGTAATGACGAATTTGCCAAGTATTGGGCGTGTTTGGATCATAATAATCAAGAATTTGGCCACTGTCGAAAGCCTCAGGGATTGTACGATTCTTGCCTGTTGGAAAAACTAGGTTGGAAGACTGAACAGCCAGTACATCTAAAGTTGTGAAATTATAAAACAATAACTGGACCTTTAATAACTTGTTCAATATGTTGACTTATGTGTTGGCTCATGTGTAGCTTTTCTTGCAGCTTCATTACTGATGATCTTTAAACAGTTTAAAATAATGCAATTATTTTATATTGTTTTGTCTTTTTCATGCTTATTTGTTTCATGTCGAATCATAGTATGTAGCGACTACTGCAATATACATTCCTGGATCTGTACTGTAGTAAGTTGTAATTACTAATCACCCTCCATTACACCAGAGGTTCAAGCCAATTTGTGCAGGATCCAGCTCGATCTGTCTCTCAGCTTATGTAAAGACATACCAAAATCCAGAAAAATTTACTTGTAGGAATCTGAAATCCACTAGTAGGCATGCAGGATCCCTAGTACATGTACAGATCTGGAAATCACGTCTGGGAATCAGCAAGCAAAGCAGAAGGAATCTGACATCCTCCTGGATCCCTTTACCTAGGAGGTCTAAGAAACATTTTGAGCTTCATTTCTGATCATGAAGTCATGTACCCTTACAATTATTTATGGTATGCAAATGGTTGTAAAATTGATCATGAAAAAGGAGTGTTTTGACTTTCACTGTATAGACCTTGTGTACATAAATTGTGATCTTAATCTTATATTCCAGGAAGCTGGGATTTACTGATAGCTTGTTTCCACTAGGGATAATTTTCCTATGGATAGAAATGGGCAGGAAAGTTTCTTTTATAATATAGGTAACAAGAGTAAAACTAAAGTCAAGATGACAAAGATAACTTTAACTATATCTATTTCTATCTGTAGGAAAATTACACTGAGCAGAAACTGGCCTTCATTGTTACTTGCCACTCTCTTTGTGAAACAATATTTTTCAGAACGGCGGTCTAGAAACCTGAAGAATCATGTTCAAATCCCGATTAACATGAATCACACAGGTTGTATCAAATGTCAGGTTGGAAACGGTTTGCGGTTGTCCTGTCTGTCTTTTATTTGTAAAACTGGGCGGAAGACAGGTGCCAGGCCTCAAAATTTTAAGGGGGATTTGAGGGGTATATTCAGTAAATTTGAAAGGGAAACAAGATAGAATTTCGAAAAAGGTGATGCTTTTTGGCCCATACCGTTAGTAATTATATTATGATCAATCAATCAAAAACTTTATTCACACGGTAAAGTCTATTTCACAAATATTTGTAGCATTACAATTGAGTAACTGGTATGAATTACAAGACGTACATAACACAGTTACTTAAACTCCCAATACTACAATACTATTTTCTGTAATCATACGCATACAATATACTGTTTTACAAGATTCCCGACCGGGAGTCTGTGTATCATATAGAAAACAAGTTATGAATTTCTCTTTTAAATTGATTAAGAGAGCATATGGCTCATAAACGTTCAGGCAATTCATTCCACAGTTTTGCCTTGTCATAGCTAAAAGTTGTTTGTTCGTGCCTTCGTGGTTTTGTTTACAAATGATGTATTCTTTAAATTTCTCAAAAAATATCCTGTGCTGCGAAATTGAAACAACTCTCGAAGATAAGGAGAAGATAAATCATGAACTGTTTTAAACATCTAAATAGCGTTGTGCTTTTTTCAACGCGTTGATAAACGCGTTGAACAAACATTAAACTGGAGCTTTCTTCCCCAGTGAACTGAACATCAGAGCTACAGCCTCTAGATGACTAGATTTGGGAATAATTCAAAACTTTAAAGTGCTTATGCAACGAAATTTCACCCCGACGTTTTTTGACCTCAGTCTAGAGATAACATAAAATGGGTTGGTAACTTCTTTTACAGAAGTTCATTGTCTTGCTTCTTTCGTGAGAAGTTTAGCTTTGAATAATATGCAAATATCATACTTATGACATCATAGTGCATAATGTATTTTAATGCAACATAGATTTTTCGAACAATTTAATTTTGTCGAACAAAATTCCAAAATTATAACTTATAAATTCTGATTTGCTGTATTTTAGTGCAACTTTTGGAAATTTATCATGGATACTGTTAGAGAAATTCCTACAGCACTAAAAACTCATTATGCACTGTGATGTCATAAGTATGACTTTGCATATTATTCAAAGCCAAATTTCTCACGAAAGAAGCAAAATGATGAACTTCTGTAAAAGAAGTTACCAACCCATTTTACGTTAACTTAACACTAACGCTATAAAACTTTGGGGTGAAATTTCGTTGCATGAACACTTTAAAGTTTACTACAAAAATATGTTACGTCATGTCGTTGCCATGGCATCAGATGAGATCAGCAATTCGTCAAATGTGCTACAAGCCATGAATTGAATGGGAAGTGCTTGGGATGATAACGGTGACAGTGATGATAACGGTGATAGTGGTGACAAATAAAATGAAAGTTTTCCAACGAGCAGCCTAAAGAGCTATCGAGAAGTTCTTGAAAACATACGGAATATAGAGCTTTTCTTTATTCAGCGCGGAAAGTTTTCACTTGCAAACGATTTTTTTCTGCTAGCGGTAAAGTAAGTGAGAATTCTGTGAACGAGAGATCACACCACGGCCACAGCACGCTAGAAAGGTACTTTGCCTGAAAATAGAACAGTTAATCTACTTTTTGTCTAAAGTATCTTTACAGTGAGGGAAAGAAAAGACATTTGACACTGATTTTTTTTATTGTTGTAATTTGGTTAGGGTTAGTTAAATTTAGATACAATTTTTACTAAATTTTGTCTTGTACTTTGCGCTCGTTCATCACAGTAAACCTCAACTATATGTTAGAATAGACTAAACATTTTAACCAAAATACTGTTATTTACTACTGACATTCTATACACACTGAAATTTTGGAAACTTTTTTCGCACCCCGTTACTGCGGACTCTCGCTATTGAATGGAGATTGTAAAGGAGATTTAGTGATGAGCCTTGCTGCCCTATTTTTAATTCTTGCGGTTTGTCACTTAATGTAATGCTCAAATTGTCCCAAACAGTGCGCCAGTTCGTAGATACAAACACAGTCAGAGCAGTATTTGTATCTATGAACTGGCGCACCTGTTAAGGTCTCCTATTCCTGATGCAGTCCTTTTAGATATGTTTCCACAAACATACCGTCACAGAATGTCGCATTACGCATGTTCGTTATGCAGGTTCTGACCAGTTAGTTGCCTTTTCTGGCCAATGGAAACGCTGAACTACCTGTTCTTTGTGGTCAGTCAAATGGGAAGACTGGCATGTTGCACTGCTGAGTGGCCCTATTGTTTATTCCTTATACTGTGATGCCATGCCATGTGTATTTGCCCACGCAAGGTGTTCGTCAATTTAAACACCTACAGATTTTACATATCAATGTTACCAAACATAATGTAGACTTAAAATTTTACACCCGTTTTCAAAATTACGCGTCCTTAAATACGCTTATGCATGGTATGGATCATAGTTCGGAAATGGGTTTAATCCCCATTTTTTTTAAATTTTTCTCCCCGGCCTTTTGTAAATTATTTTCGTGAAATTAATCAGTCAAAATGACGCACCAAACAATTACACCCAACTGAAATTAATTTTATCTTCATTCTCTTGCAAAACACTAACTGCTTCGCTTGTTGCTAATATGTGTGCGAGCATTGCCACTCATCCCCCTTCTTAAATGAACTCACCCCTTTTTAGTAACCCCTTCCCCCATTTTTAAAGAAAAATATTTATCCCCCCTTCTTCAACTTTTCGCAAGAGATTTATTTTTCTTATTCCTGCGGCAAAAAATAGAAAATAGGCGACGTGTGACACGGAATTTTACCCCTGATTTAATATTTCTTAAATCGTTTAATATGTTTTATATTTCTTAAACCGTTGAATACTTTTACATTTCTTAAATCGTACAATGGAAATATGTACTTAAAATATTCATAGTTACTCATAATATACATGGTTATATACAAGACCTAGCTAGCTTTATTTATAATATTAAATTATAAGTGAAATTCTAATAAGAGTATCTTGGGTATCTCCAAGTAAAAATTGAATTATAAATCGTGGGAAACATATCTAAGAATGCCACTGAGTGTGGTATTAAAATTTTCTAGAGCGGAGTGTTCGTTTCGGCGAATCTTTTGCAGCTTTCTTTAATAGCCTTTCCTCAGTTTTATCCTAGTTTATAAAAACACGGTAAATGCAAGCAGCACATTTGCAACATGATAAGTCGGTGAAGAACTTACTTTTTTCGCGGTGCTGCCATTACTCAAGGAAAAACTGCTTGGTGATGACGTTGAATCGTGAAACATTTTTCTCTTCAATTTTTTTGCTTGAAGTTGAAAATAAAAATAAACATACTTTACAAAAAAAGGCGAACGAAGAAGAAAAAAAAATTACAAGTTCAGTTTAATATTGAACATCGATGTTGTTAACAGCGGTACCTGAGCGGGAGATTGAGCTACCACTGTCTTTCCAACCTTCCAATTTGTTCAATATTCCTTTGTTTGACTTCGTACCAGGCTTTTCTATCGATTCTGCAGTATACGATCCACGCTGGACAAGAAATACAAACTGATTGTCAACTTTATGAAGGTCTGATTCCACGACAATGAAAATTTTAGCGAGAAACTCTTGATTCTTCGAGGATTCTATTGTATTCTATTAAATGTCGCAGTGAGTACAATTTTTTTCTCGCGAATAGGAAATTCATTGGAATTATTCATGTGCAACTATCCGTATTTGGCATACAGTTTCTCGCGAAAAATTTCGCTGTCGTCGAATTAGACCGTAAAACGTTTTTTTCATGCCCTTATACTTCGGATACGAAAGATCATATCTTTCACTGCCTGTTTTTCACTTCACCCGTATCGTAGCGAAACGTAGCGTATTTCATTGTTTCGTTAACACTCAGGCAGAACAAATGATATGGACACAATAGAACACGCGACGTTTCGCTACGATATAGTGTAGTTGAAGTGGGAAAAGGGCTTAAGAGAGAAAGTCCTTTCGTCGGGAGGTTAGCAACATAATTCTTTGTTTTTATATCACACGTCATCTCGTTTGACACTGCGCATAGTACAAACTCACTTATTCTTTAGTTCAAATATACTTACTTGTGAAGGCGGTGTGTGAAACACTATACCAGGCGACTCCGCCTCGGAGTCTTCCCTGGAAACGAATCAAAATTAGGTTAGAAAAGCAATATAAACAATGACAAGCACAAATCCTCAAAGAGAAGCGAAGATCGAACCTTGTGCACGGGACGAAAGCGCTTGTGGTAACTTCCTAAACAAAATTTATACAACACATCAACATTTTTCACATGTAATTTCCACAAAATATGAAGGTACAAACCCGATGAAGATATTTTCATACAGCGATGCCGGAAATGGGAGCACAATGGGCAGCTGCCCTCCCCCTCCCCCATTTTGCTTAGAGGAGCAGAGAGACAAAGGGCCCTTCGACTATAGAGAATGTTATACAAGATACTGAAACAGAGTTTGAGCATCTTTTTTGCTTCTTTTTCTCTTGGTCACAATAAAACCTGCCGTGCGAGTGTAAATTGAAGAAATCTGACTCAAATAGCACGAGCAAGTGTATGAAACCAAACCTGATAAGAACAAAATTAAGACGGAAAATTATAAAAGACGACAATATCCACTGGTAGGAATGTGACTCAAGAAGAATACAACGAACTCTATCAATTCCCACTACACAAAGCTCCCCCGGCCTTCGTTCTGGCATCATGTTTACAAACGCACGATTGCCATCGTGATGTATAAAAATGCGTTATCAAGCGGAAAGTGTTATTTGTTACAATGAAATTTGACATTTCTATATGCGTGTTTTACAGATAGCCCTCAAACATACCTCGCGTAATCCGTCGATGATAGCAGCCTGTTTTTCAATTGTTTCCTTCATGCACTGAATTATCTGACCTTGCTCCTGAATCAAAAAAGGGGTTCTATCACTCATTATCCTAAACGTAACTCTTCTCATTCTTTTAGTGTATTTATTCCTCACGAAATCACGTTTGAATCATTCACTACCCTAAACGATATAAACACAATTCGACGTCTCATGCGAAGTTCTTCTGATGAAATAACTTCACGCGAAGGGTCCTTGCCCGAAACATCCAACTCTGTTTACGTTATTATTTTTAGGTTATTGATATCTATATTACAGTTGCAAACCGAATTGCATAGAGATGATTATTTACAACAGTAAAAAAATTAAGTTAAGAATTTTGTTCGAATAGAATATAATAATTAAACAAGATAAAATTACCCTAAAATTAATCTAACCATATCAAATAGTAAAAAAGTTTTTATAACGTTCAGAGATAATCGGTGAGAGTTCAGGATTATCGCTACGAAGAGTGTAGTTCTGGAATCGTTGTGGTATAACAAGTCGGGTATAACAATGTGAAAAAAGATGGCGCGCATCATTCCGAAGGGACTTAAGTAGTTTCTGACATGCCATATCTCTTCTTTTAGATAAGAGATCTACATCGTTACGCTGGCTACGTTAGTTCGAGATCTTTATTTCTTAGTCCTTACCTTAACTTTCATCTGTTCCCGGTGATAGAGAACACTTGGCACATACTCGTCTTCGCTGTCTTCAAATATTTCCGTGGCAGAGGTGCGTTTTCGTCGCCGAGATTTTCGCACAGAGTTCGTCAAAATTTCAATCCTTTTTTCTAAAACTTCCTCGTTGATGTGGCATTCTGCTTCAAGAAGATTGCTGTGAATATAATAAAAATACTTTATAAGTTATTATAGTGTATTTAATGCGCAATCAAACAGAACAGTTTAATGTGACAGAATAACCACAACTGCGTATAAAGAACTGCGAACCTTTATAAAACCTAGTTTCCATTCAGTCGCAAATGTCGTTAATTTATCGAAGTGACTGATGTGATTGAGTATGTACGCAGATCTACACTTAATACGACTAATCTGAATACAGCCCTAACTGTTGGACGATTGCTTCATTATACCTAAAATCCATTGTCTTCACCCTGCACAAGTCTTCACAAACACGAGCAAAAAGATCTTGACTTTGGCTCTCCTGATTGATTTTGACTAGACTTAAGTACTTTCCTTTGACAGGAGAGACCGGGAGATCGTTTAAAACTGACAGAACTTTTGCAAGTTACCTATACATATTTTCTATTTCATTTATCTGTTCCGCCATTTCCGCCGCAACTTCTTCTCGAATTCTTAATTCCATCATTGCTTTTGTCATCGCATCTTCTGCTATCTTAGCTTGGAGTGTTTTTATGATTGACATCAGTTGCTGAAAGAAATTGTAAAACTAACTTGCACGAAATCATGAAAATCAGAATGGATCTGATTTTCTTGGTATTATCTGCTCGCACGTCCACACTGGGCAAGCTGAGAAATATGTCTGACAATCACTAACCGATCACTAACCTGAACATCGTGGTTTGGCAAGTCTTCAATATAAGACGATTCAACATTGATTGTTGCAACCTGGAAAAAATGGCAGAAACCAAAACCTTTCCAAAGTAGCTGTTATTAATGTATAAGCAAAAAGCTGAAGAACAAGATATACCTTTCTAGCAATGGCAGAAAACTTCAAGGCATGTAAAGTTTCGTCAAATGCTGAAGCACATTGACTAACGTTTACAATCATGGAGATCTTGCCTTGACCACAGAAAAACACTTGGAACAATCTAGTTAACTTGCTTTCTCGAAACGGGACATTCTTGGGGTTACTCCTGAAGTGTGAAGAAGAGAAATAATACAGTCTAATCATCTTTCAAGAAAGTCCTGTATATAAAGGACAAAGTACAACAAAAATTGTAGCTAATAACGTGATAGCAAGATTTCCGAAACCACCATTCCAATAAAATATTTGCTTGCCTGTGGCTTTGATTGTACTTGAGTTGTTCCACACACTTTCCAAGAGTCATGAGAGAAGTATTGATATTTTTAGCTTCTTTTAATCTTTCGCCTGTATTTTGAGTTTTTGTGTATCTTTCTGAACCGGCAAGATCAACAAACGATAACCTGTTATTTATAAAGTTGTGAAAAAATAGGTTCCAGTAAGGAGAACTTACATACTGTATACATGCAATCATGCAGATGTACTTACTGGCTTACTTTAACTACGTTCGTTTCACATCCATGATCCACATTCAATCTTGCCAACTTCAGACTGAAGATGCAGTGACTGGAAATAAACATGGAATTTTATCTAGTTTTTATCAACTGCTTCAAAAAATCATAAAGAATGCTATAGAATATAAACTTTTAAAAGCACCTTCTGCTGGAATTATTGTTAAGTTTTGTCGAAGCGTTTTGTTGATTCTGTCGTCCAATCTTCAAAACCTACGGACAAGAATGAAACAGTTGACAAACCAATACTTGTAAAGTCTGGTTTTTAAATGGTGGTAGGTATCAATGTGACCGATGTGATAGAGTATATGCACACAAATCTACACTTAATATGACTAATTTGAATATAATTCACAAAAGAAATGACAGATCTAAGCTATACCCCATCGAAGGTAACTTTTCTATCATGCAGTAAAGACCAAATGAAAATCTGAAACTGAATACAGTATATCAATAGTGAAACAATACCTTGCAGGCTTCATCTGCGCTACACACAAGAACATACTTGAGACCTAAGTACGACAGAACACTGAATAAAACTCTATGGTTAAATACCGTCGGATAAGCTGACGAACGAAACATGTTTTTCTCTAGTATGCACTCATTTGTGCTTTTTGATGAACTTTTTCTTTGGATCGTCCATGCAAACCAGCGAGGACCTAAAGGCCTTTTTCTACCTCAACCGTACCGTAGGGAAACGTATAGCTATTTCATTGTTTCGTGAACACTCGGGCAGAACTAATGATATGGACACAATAGAATACGCTACGTTTCGCTATACGATTGAAGTGGAAAACGGGCTTAACCATCCTAACTGAAGACGCGTCAACAGACGGGCAATAAAATGCTCGTTTATCTGTCCTTGCCCGCCTATAGGTAACTTGGCAGAGCGTTGTTCTAGGGTTTCGAAGGTCTTGGCTTTGGTCAATTCTCCTGCGATCAGGCATAATTATTTTACAGTACACGACAAACAAGATCAAATAAGGTCTGTTTCAAACGTCGAATTTTGCATGCATCGAATGCAATTCAAACAATAGATAATGAGATGACTAACCTCATTATCTATCGTTTGAATTGCATTCGATGCATGCAAAATTCGACGTTTGAAACATGCCTAAAGCACTGGTGGATTTAATCTTGCCCTTACTCAACCGCTAGGTGCATATGGGGATTTAATGGGATATTAACAGTTTTTCACTGTCTCTTTGGCCAATTAACAGGTCACTAGCAAAGCAAATGATGTTAAATTTTCACATGCGCCAGGGGGGGGGGCTTAATTTCAATTGACTTGAGCGTAAACTTTTCTCAAAACATAGCTACCTTTAATATATGGCTGTCCATTCTTATCTTCTCCCAGTTTCAAAACAGTTCTTTTCTTTTCCTTCATGTTCACTGGTTCAAGCAGATCATATATTTGCTCATTATAAATCTCCGCAAATGAAATCCACAGGGCAAACTGATCTCGTTCTTCAATCTCGAATTCTGAATGGAGATCAAAGCTGAATTCTAGATGCAAAAATATAAATACATGATGGACACTCGCTTCGACGCAGTAGCGTATTACAACAGTGTGCCCCCCCCCCAAAAAGGCTACCCTTTGAAGTCAAGCGCCAGTGCCGCACGTTCGAATTTGAATGTTCTAACAGTTTGTCGCAAAAAACCCCCGGCTAACCTTCGAAGTAAAGCGTCATGCGCAATTCTCTGCTAAACAGCAAGTAGTCGGAGAGGCAGAGGTACAAAAATATATGTTTATTTACCATACCGAGGGACAATTTCATTTTATGTTTATATTGTACCTTTAGGTCTAATAAATATATTTCTGCATGTTGGGCTCCAGCGAACACGTTTTCCCGAAATTTTCTATAAAACTATATTATTGTCAAGAAAGGCGAAATTTCAGATTTATTTCTAGGAAAAACCACTTGCGTTATCAAAAAGGTAATAAAAAATTACATATAACACATTACTATGGTTACTTTTATTTTTCACATTTTTGTTGAGTAATGAGCGTTTGAAAAATTATTTTCCGACTAGTGCCCAGGAAATTAGCGCCATTTTAGGACACTTTCCCGTTTTGAAGCAGCAATATAACTCAAAAACGGCTTGAAAAACAAGGGTGCCCGTAATGATGTCTTATATCTTGTTTTTTATAAGCTTTCTTATGATACAAGTTATTTTTCAAATGAACGAATTTGAAAGTTTACTATTTTTGATACATAATAGTTTTATAATAAAACTGAACAAAAACGTGTTGACCGAAGCCCACAAGATAAATCGGGCCAAAAAACATTCAGAATTGTGATATTAGGCATCCAATGGACAATTTAAGAGCAAAATTGATTTGTCCCTCGAGAAGGTAGGTAAAATTACCTCTGCCTCCCTGACTAAAGTTGCATGGCAAATTACAATTAATTTGTTCCGCCAATGTCTCATTTGGGAATTGAAATAGCATTCAAATTAGAATAGGGTAGTTGTTTTGGGACACACTGTATTTCTTTTGCACAATTGACAACGTCCTTCGTGTAGATGGGAATTGTCTAAATCCAATTTAATTTGAATATGAATATGAATATGAATGGTGTCACTTTTTTGTACTCAGTTCAGTATAACTCAGTTCGACTTTTTAAAGTTTTACCAAAACCTACCTTCTTCTCCATGGTATTTCAGATGTGGGCTGTTCAACCAGCTTGTAATTCCGTGGACATCTTGAGAAAAACTCTGAAAACACCATTTTTATATCAATACAAAAAATGATATCGTTGCGAATATATGTTGCAATTCGCCTTTCCGAAGTTCAAAAGAAGACTGGGCCGAACTCTTCTACAATGGCATTGTGGGGCGGAATTTAGGACGCCACCTTTTGTTTTGTTCCCAAATTCCGCCCCACAATGCCATTAGACACGAGTTCGGCACCAGCCTTTTTATGAACTTCGGAAAGGCGAATTAGTGTCATAAAACTTACTAATTGTTCGGCCATTGTAAGCACAGCTAGTTTCTTGCCCTCTTCCTTGCTCTCCTGGGCATTTGCGAGATCGATAACGTCATTAAAAAATTTGGGCTTCAAATTTGCTCGGGTATAGATTTTCGATTTTAAACAGTCGAACAAAATGTTCAGTGTCCGTGGCAATACCCCAATATCGATTCCAGAACCATAGATGGTATAGGTCTAAAAATAAGATCCTTTGTATATGAAAAAGGGCCTATTTAAATGATCTCGAGAGGAGTGGATAACTTTGAAATAAGTCACTGGTCATGATAAAGCACGATACTAGCTGAAATCAATGCTGAAATCACGGGAAATAGCCCCAAGATTTTTTAAAATTTTATAATATTTTCCCTGGACCTCCTCCTATACAGCACGATTGTGTATCAGCGAGCGTCCCCGTAACACAAGCGAACATTAAGAAGACGGTCCCACAATCGATAACACCCCCCCCCCTCCCTATTTTTTCAATTTGTGGCCCTGTACAGCATGAAGTTATATATATGAAGTTATTATAGTATACTTGCAAACTAAAGATTGTTATAGAAAATGTTTTGTTCAACCACAAGATCATCATTGTACATAATTTCTCATTCGTCGTGTGAAATTCATGTGTAGTAATATGGCTATATCACATTAGACAGAACTATACAAACCTTTCCAGCGTTGGTGACCCCATAGCTAAAAGTTAAACAGTTTTGCCCGCTGACGAAATCTTTAACAACATCGAGTGTTGTATCTTTAAACAAATTCGCTTGGCTTGTCTCAGGGCCAAACACACGCGAGAAGTCGAAGCGATGAACGGCGTGCATGCCAGTTCGGGTTTGGCTCTTGAAGGTCGAGGAATTCCTCGGTGGTTGAACGACAATAGAAGTATCATCTTCCAGTTTTAAGGTATCCTGTGATTCGCCCGCCATTAATTCGGCTTCAGAGAATGGTCGGACTCTCAAATACACTTTCATGGGTTCGCTGTTGATCTCCTTGAAGCATGGTTTGCCTTTTAAAGTTCGAACCAATTTCTTGCGAAGACTTTTAGGACGGTCTGGAGTAGACGAAGATGATTGCTTTTCACGCGTGTCCATTATTCGAAGTTTCTTGTTCGGCAAACAGTTCACTCCCGTATCACGGCAACTTGCGAGGATTTTGACAGAGACTGCTGCACAAGTGCTGAGAAGTAAGTCTTTAAAACCAATGAATTTGAATATTTTAATAACAATGATGTAAATAGACCAATCAGGCTTACAAAACAAAGAATTAAAACAATTCCCTATGTTCACTTTCTTTCCACAAGGACTTGTTATTCCATGCACCTGTATTTAACGCTTGCGTGGGTTTAGCAATGTCAAGGCATTTAAATTTTTACAACAAGAAAATTTCAATTGGTGCACTTTTTGGGACACCCTGTTTAGTATTGTACCACCAACTTGCGAGATATTTTGACATCACAACGTTCGCTACAAAAAAACATTACTTTAAAAAACTCATAATCTTTTTACAGCCTTTTAATTTCAAAAATTCTTTCAAAACAGGCTTAAAACTGGCTTTTGAAACTATGCTGGTCGACCGCCCTCTTATGGCGGAACGACCATGGGTGCAGCCAGCCCTAAACAAGTGGGGGGGGGGGGGCTTTATCATGGCTACTATAGTAATTCTCTATCAACCGAGGGTGTCCCAATTACTTTGTAATTTGATGTAGCTGTATCGCCCAAAGAGTTTAAATAGAAACAAATTGGCACCTAATGTCAATGAATTTTCTAAACTTATTTTTTAGAATTACAGCAACTGCAAACCGGTTTAAAGAGAATCTTTTTAAAAAAGGAAAATAATATGTACACAATGTTGAATGTGGATGTTTGTATAAAAAGAACATATGGTTAACACTAATAACAGTTTCTCATGAAAATTTTTCAAGCAAATGACGAGAGAAAGAATGCAATAACTGCGCGGAGGCTAAACGTTGTCCTGAAGAATTTGCTCTTTCCATAAGGAATTCTTCTTGTCCGTAGTTTACCTTCATACTGGGATACGTGATGTAAGGCAAACAGTCGCCTTCTTCCAACCCAGCCTGGCTGAAAGGATATATTGAGTTATTGTATACGCCATCTAAGGTGAAAAACACTCCTTCAGGCCAAAGTAAACCGCAGCCAATCACAGACGGAGCACGAATCAGGTCAAAATTCTTGGCCAGCGGTGAAGGAAAAGACATCGTTTGCCCATCGTAGAACTCGCATGAACAATGCTCACGCAACGTCTGGCAATAGTAACCAACATTTCTGGCACAACGGCCGCTGTCCTTCACCTCTGTCTCAAAATACACGCAGGGAATGCCAGAGAATAAATCTGGAAAAGCAAAACAGGTTAAATTCATCAGAAATACACGTATCCAGGAAATTATTAAATTTACAGCACACTCGTCTCCTGAACTATACAGTCAATGATACTGTAGCTTTCGTAGTTTCGGTAACATTAAAATATTTCGATCAAGCCTATTTAAACAGTTTAACAGAAATAAATATGTCGCCTGGTTGCTATCTCGTTATAAACTTGTAATTGTCGTGACAAGTCATCCTCTGCGACATGGAACACTGTGACTCTTTTCTTACATGCATGCAAACCTTGCTTCCCTTACATGCGACACTACATATGGGAAATCACATGTAAAATTGGAACAATTACATGTGGTGATATCACATGCAGACATGGGTCTAGAGTGCTAATGCGGTTTTGTCTTTTGTGAAATATATTCAAACCAGTCGTACGTTACTTATTAGGGAGCTTTAGATTTGACTGGGGTTACGAGAACGAGTACGACCACCAGATTTTATTCAAGACTGAAAATCAGCGATTGCAAACATAATAATATCCCGTCCTTTTACACAATATGTCTTGAGCACAGCATACTGCCCAAAGCGAAGACTAATACAGGTTTGTATAGGAGAGAAGTTAAGAAATAAAAATCTCGCAGTCGTACTTGTCCTCGTAGACATAGTAAAATCTAAAGCTCTCTATTAGATGACAGTGCTCGTACGCAACACACCGGTTCACAAACGTTGCACCTAAACGGAGGCCAATCTTTACCTGGTGTGTTGCGTGAAGACGCGGGCGACCAGAATGGTGATAAAGGAGTAACAGGCGTAAATGGAGTTGAAACTGTAGAAGCCCATGACATCGGTGTGTCCGGTGTAGAAGGGCGTTCCGTATGATAGCTTGAGGATGTTGAAAATCTTCTTGTCTCTTCATTGTGACTGGTTCTGTTGTTTTCGTTGCCATGAAGGGAAGGTTCGCTGCTGCTACATCGCTGCAGTCGCGCGATCTCTACAAATAATTTGTTTAAGGTTATGAATAACGTTAATTTTCGATCAAGCTATGATGACAGGTACTCAAGTTTAGAAACTTTCGATATTGAGCCTTATCGTATATGCATCTCCTAAAGAACACAATCTTGCTAAACGTTTCATGTACGCTAGGCGGATGTGCTGGGCGAGGTAAACGTAAGCAAACTTGGGTATCGCATTCATCTTAAAAAAGTTACAGCCAGGCTCCCCAAACTAGGCTCAGCAGGACGGGTAATTGGTTATAATTGAGAGGAAATGAATGTATACAATTGACCAGTACCTTGTATCGATTCGCAGAAACAAGTGGGTGAAAAAGAGGCAATTTTTTCAAATTCAAACACGTGGCAATTTTTGCCACTCGAAACGCAATTCCGACTTAGGTCGATGCTATTTAGAAACAGTAGTCGAAAGAAACTATATTTCGCGTGCACATTCACAACATTTCTTCCTGTCGTATGTTGAAAAAAACATGGACATATGTCCCAATTACATTGAAAGTTGAAAAAAAGCTTTTACTGATCTTTGATTTTTTGACCATTTAATTGTAAGTAGAATACTTTGACAGATGAAATCATTCTGGTACGTTCACGCACGTAATGGAAAAAGAACTTAACTTGAGTGGGGAAGGCTCTGGAGAAAGAGCTCATTAGATATGTGAGGAATATAAATTATGGACGTACGAATACTCTTCACATCTTCTAAACTTTCCTCGTCTTCTTCTGCTATACTTTCAAAGCTTCCCTTTGTATAAGATTTAGAACGAGGCCGTTTCAGGAAGGACTTCTTCTCCAACACGTCACTGACTGCAATATAGCCCTCTGGCATAGCGTATCTGACAAATATATCATAATTTTAAGGTGACACAATTAGCATAGTACACGCATAAAAACGTACATGTTCAGAATTGATGAAAACAGCATTGAAATAATTTTGCTGCCCACATTGTTGCACCTGGTTGTCTGCTGATTCAGGCTCAAAGATACTGAACAATATTGCTAACAACGTTAAACAATGTTGACAGCAAAACATTACTTAATACTGTTTCAATCCCCGTGGTGTAGCCAGCGAGAAAGCTTGCACTACCGGTGTATAAAACATCGAAAATGTGTTGAAAACAAGCGTTGTCTACACACACTTGTTTTCACACACAATTGCGAGTTTATTATATTGTTTCTCAAACGAACTAGAATTTAGCGAGAAATTTGACACGACAGTTCAGTTAATTTATGGGCGTTTACTACTGTTGTATCAAGACATTAATGAGTTTGAGATTGACGTAAG
Organism: Muricea muricata; assembly: GCA_963855995.1. Lineage (NCBI taxonomy): Eukaryota > Metazoa > Cnidaria > Anthozoa > Malacalcyonacea > Plexauridae > Muricea > Muricea muricata. The sequence continues at coordinate 15,621,615 of OY979717.1, forward strand.
CATATCATTTGACCATACAACAAAATATTTCATCATTGCTGTAATGGTACCCAAATAATACACCCTAAACATAATACTAAAAGCTAGCACAAAATGCAGACAATAACTTCGTAGTTACTGACTTACTGTCTCTAGTTCAAATCATCACTTAGGCAAACGATCACAAGACGGGCCACGAAAACAATGGACGATTCCCCTTTTAGACAGTCAGATTTCGAAATGTGATTACACTTTTCCGCGTATAATAAAAAGTATACAAAATTCGCAAACTTCACAGGGTTATATTTCCACATTTTACAATATTTTGCAACCAAACTTCACTATTTTACTAAACTTAGGATGCTCTTTCCAGCAACAAAATCTTTGTTCATTTGAAAGAGCTTTTAAAATAACTAACAAAGCATGCATGTTAGCCCACAAGTTGGATCGCGCTACATTTAATCATTGACAAGCAGTGATCAGAAAAAGCAAAATGTCATTTTTACATGGTGTTTGAGTAAAATTGAGTAAAAGCATTTTGTCCAAATATCGTCGATACTTATTTTATTACGGGTAATTTTGTTAGGGCTTATCCTACTAGTGACGTCATGTAACGAGCTTAAGAATTTATTCACGACGGCATAAAGCTCACATGCATGCTCGCCGAAATATCTCAAGAATCAAGCAAGATCTAAAAAAGCTGCATCAGGCTTTGTTAATTCCTTCAGAGGCTTTTCAATTGAGCAAATAATTTTTTGCTGCAATTACCCTTTAAACACAGATGAGTACTTTACCATTTCTTCTGTGGCACCAGTCAGCGTAGGTCAACAATAATATTACCTGGCTGAGTGGCACTTACCTAAATGCTTTATCACCGCCAAAATTAAAACAGCAATGTTGGTCCATAGCTAAAGAAACAGCTGGATAGTAGTTCAGATCAGGATTCATATTTTCAAACGCGACTCCTAGATCAACACCATTCAACCAGAACGATACATCCCCGTCCCATGATAGTAAACAGCTGATGATATCATTGGCTGCCCACGCTTCACCATAATCATTGTTCAGTGTTCGGCAAGCTGGGCCATTCCAAACTTTCAACCGGGCACCGTCAAATGCACACGAATGAATATCGTCACCTACGCCAATACCTTTCTCAGGACTGTATTCGCAGCCACTTGTACGCCAACCTAAGAAAATTATTGTAGCTAACCTACATTAGAAGGTATGCACCATACTGAGCATTCACAAACGTTGTTGCGTGATCAGGCCTTGTGATTGGCCTTTTAAATACGTCATTATTGTTCGCTAATCGCTCCCTGGAAAACCAATTTCTATAGCTTGCTTGCCTTTCATAGTTATAACCAACCACTTATCAACTTGAAGTCTATATATACCGTAAAATTAAACAACTTGTTGAAAACAGGACTATTTTGTTGCCCACATTGTTCAGTATTGCTGCACCCGATTCAGGCTCAATATTCTTGACAGTTATGGACAATGTGAGCAGCAAAACAGTTCGTTTCAATTCTGTCACATTGCAAGTTTAAAGTTATTTGTTGTGTAGGTTAATTGGTGGTGACCCGCGTAAAGGCGGATTTCCATTCAGTGCAAAATGTCGCGCGATCGCTTTCTTTTGAAATGTGTGAAGTCAACCACAACTAATGAGATTTGTTCCGCTTGACTGTTTGTAATTCAAAAGAAAGCGCTCGCTAAAAGTCGATCGCGCGACATTTTGTACTGAATGGAAATCTGCCTTAACGTCGAAATAAACGCGCAACCTTAGTATATTTAGTACTTTTGCTTAGATTAATTCTCTCTATATAATTAAGAGCGCTCTCGTGCGTTAAAAGTCATTTCCAGTCAAAATTTTGTATACCACAATTTAGGTTATTCTATATATGTTTCTTTCATTCGAGCTGAACAATATATATACGGATGTAACGGGTACTGAAACCGGGTGGTAGTCTCCTGGACATCAGTCGAGGGAAAATGGTGACCGAATAATAATAATAACCGGACACTGGATAAACCAGATACTGCATGATGGTAAAGTTTTTTATTCTGTGGATAGTTAGTCATAAGTGACCTACATATACAAATAGAGCAACCAGAGTAGATTCTCATCGATTATTACATGCTTCAGAATCATATATTGTTTTTGTAAAAAAACCCAGTTTGCCACGTTTTAATAAATCAATTTGATACGAGCAAGCCCCAAGGCTTTCAAACGATCGACACAGTGGATGGACGAGTCAATTTGGAAGAAATTTACTTCCCCGAGTAAATATGAACAGTTATGCTATTATAACACACAGAAAAGTTATAACAGGATATTGCTGAGGTAAAAAAACGGATGTTAAAGAATTTGAAGTTAGAGAATCAACTTTCCCGTCCATGCATGTCACAAAACAAAACATTTCATGATTTGAGTCATGACATCGTTTAAAAGATGAACAACAGGCAAATTTACTTCATAGTGGACCGTGTAACGACAAAGGAGTCTTGTGACATTTTTGTAGCAACTGGCTGGATGAGAAACTCACCTATTTGCATGATCCCCTGGGTCATCACTTGTACTTCATAATACCATCCAGCAGGTTTAGCTCCAGCAGTGTTTCTTCGTCTACCAACCGCAATATTAGCATGGATGCTTTCGAAAGACCAGTTAAAGTTAATCACCTCTGTTTTATCAGAACTAAGCATCAATCCCTGAGTCTTTTCCTTGTCATTCAGACATACTGGCTGTCGTTCTACACCAGGTAGATAGAAAATGATGACATTTGACCAAACAGTTTTGACATTAAGGGCTTAGCCCTTTTGTGACTATTGATGTAAATAGCTACGTAATACTTTTCAGCGGATAAGAATTCCTTCCCTAAACTAAGATGGTGAATTTTTATTTAAATTCGTCCGCATTAATTTTTCGGGATTTACCTACACCTACGTTTCGTTAATTCTCATTGTTCTGCACGAGTAATAAGTTATAATGTTCTGATAACATTCATTTGTGCTCTCGCATGTTATCTCGCAAAATTTGCAATAAACGAATTGAAAGGACACCCCCCGCAGGGAAAACAGCAGAGGGGCTATGTCCTTCTCCGGCCTCCCGTATCTAGCCTCCCCGGAAAAACACATAAGCGTGATTACACTTGTCGAAAGAATCGAAGATTACTTTTTTTGGCCGATGTGATTGAGTGAATTCTATACCAGTGCAAAAGTGATCTAATACTTGCCCTATAATTTAGCTTGTTCACATATTCATTCAAATACGTGCATGAGGAGAAGTTTGACACACGACAAGTTTGAACCGGGCTTAAAAGGAGACCTTCATGCAGACGCGCTTAAGAAAACGTACAAACTGTACCTGAATAGACAACAAATGATTTTCTCTTGGTAGCAAGGCACGTGATCATATTTTCAACAGGAATTGTTATAGCTCTTCTTAGTTCGTCTTTGCAAGCGAGCAATGTGCACCAAAGCACGTTCACCGATAATGAAATATAGAGAGAGTCATCTGGTAAGTCAAGCTTCTTGCTAGAGTGATACAGTATTGTAGCAGCCAGCTGTGTTAAACTAACGAAGGATTCCTCAAAATCTTCATAATTACACATTGTCTCGTCAGGTAAAGCTTCCTCGATATCACTTTTGGGAACAGGCGTCGCTGGACTGTCACATACTGCAAGGAATAGTTGAAATAATTAACATTTTTGCTTCCGTCTGTACTGTAACAGATCGCAGATGATGTCATGGCGGGTGAAGAACAAAAAGGTATGGCACAAGACAAGGTCGATAAAAAAGCCTAACTAAACGAGTACATCACGCTATCGGATGATGTCAACTATAATAACGCACAGCTCTCGACTAATGAAAATGCAGAATGAACTCTCATTATTGTGCAATAACCTTTATTATACATTGCAGTTGTTTTACGCTTTCTAATTGGTCAATTGCATGCAGATAAATGCGACTATCACGCAATCTGCACATAACTCAGTTATCGGCATCTTTCAAATAAGTCTATTCTTGTGTCATCATGTTTATTTTTTTCCGCTTGAAGTGTATAAAACAATTATTGGATTGGGTTTTTGTGACATACAAAATTATCGAAGTCTCGGAAAGAGTTATCAGTCTCGCCTTTAGTTCATTGATAATTCTGCATATCACAAAAACCTCATCCCCTAATTGTTTGTTATTTTATTATTGTTTAACAATGTATTTTTCTTCTCATTCTTTGACTATTATGATATCAAACAACGAAACCAACAACGTCGGTAGTGAGTGATTTTGCCTTTCACATCTAAGGTCGCGGGTTCAAAATCTTAGTTGAGGCTTTCCCATGACTCAAATCCAGTCCTCACGTAAAAAAGTAAAAGTCATCGCTCCGCTGACAGACTAATTCTCCTGCGGTTTTATCCCAAGGGGAAAGTTAGATAATACGGGCACATAGTAATCAGGCATATCTGTTGTGTAGACCCTGCGCTTGTTAAGAAGCATACAACACTATACATGTTCTGTAAAACAATACATAATTGTATTTGTAATAATTGAATAAAACAATCAATAATTTTATGTTGTATCGAATAATGTGAGGCGTTTTTCATGATATATTCTTCGTAGAAGGTTAGTGCTTACTAATAATTTCGTGAAGAATTGAAAAACATTTTTCATGAAAACCCAGTAATACTTATAGATACTCTGTATGTTCTTAGTCTTGTTCTATGGTTTGTACACTACACTGCTTATATTGACATAAACATCCATGGATTAACGACTTCAATGATTGACATTAGACGACGACTAGACTTTGCGTCAAAAATATTAACCAAATTATTGGAATCTATTTTTGGATTAAGTACTTCTCGCTGCATGCTAACAATCATCCTTGCAAAAACCTGACCCACGTCTGACAATAATATTTTTCAACTCCTAAAACTTACAGTAAAATCAGTTCTTGAGAATATAAACCCACCTGATGAAAATGGAGCCTTCTCTTCGAAGCCGGGTGTGGTTGGTGTAAGAAATGACAAATCGCTGTTCTTTACATTACTTTTAACTTGCGTCATTTCATTCCGAACGTCCAGTAAAGTATCATTGATAAAAAATAGAAGACGTAACACTTCCTTTAACACACCACAGCGTAAACACCTAGGTCGCGAAACATTAAAGGGGACATTTATCATAGAATCGATAAATTCAAACTAACAAATATGTTAAATGTTTTGGTAATGAGTAGGCGTGTTTAAATATTTCGCTTTAGACAGTAGACAATTAATCAAGATTTTTATGGATCTTAGTGGTTAGGTACATTCTTCTGACTTCATCTTACCAGCCTTGTGGACCTAACTCAGAGTAACATCACAAAACGATAGTTCCACAGGTCACCCGAAATGCGTACAGTTCTAATATAGCGTTCAGTGGGACAGCATCTATTATATAATGTATATACATACATTACGTAATAGATGCTGTCACACTGAACGCTATATTAGAGCTGTACGCATTCCGGGTGACCTGTGATAGTTCATTAAATTAAATGTAATTATCGCACAGTTTTTTTATAAATATTTTCGAAATCACATCCAGCCCAGTTACGAGAAAAATTTATCAATACCTCTTAAAATTTTAAAGATTAAATGAGTTAAAAAGCGACATGCATTGAAAGCAAAGCAGGCCTACACGAGCAAAAAGGCCCACGCACAAGAGAATTGACTTCTACTTTAACCATTTATGAATCATCAGTATCTTTCCGATATCAAAAACATGGGATATACAGTCACGCACAAGCTAAACCTTACTTTCATACGATTTAATGTTGTACCTTTCTGGCGCTGTTTCGGATAAGATGAGTCCAGCTACAGTCTTCATTGCACCAAGGCAATGCGCGACTAGCATTGCGTTCGAGCGCAAGTCATCCAGAGTCCTTGACGCCATGTTCCAGATCATTTTAGCCATGTATTCAAGAAAGCCCTTCTTCTCTAACATAACTACAAGATAACACATGTTAAGGAAATCATTAGTGTTTAATGCTAAAGATCATCAGGCAACAAAAAGAAATTCAAATAGTTAATTTTATCAATTTGTAAACAATTTGGTGAAACAACTGTTAATTAAATTTGTTTTTATTACAAACTTGAACCGTTCGATTTATAAATGAATAAAAATTCACCATGCAGAGCCATGCATAATTACATATTAGTCACATAATGCCGAGCAAAATCTGTTGCTGATGTGTTCAAGCTTTCGCAAAATTTCTAGCTGGAGATGTTCGTATACTGGTTGGGATACCAGCAAAATCATGTGACCAAGAATGTCCACACTTCGGCACTTCCGAAGAAATGAGGGAGCATGATCCTTATTGTCCAGACAACAAAAGCCACAAGTGCTCCTCCACCAGTCCTTGTCACCCTACCCCATCTATCTCTGTTCAGAATAAATGTATTTGTGCTCTTTTAAACTGGTAGTTTCAGGCTGCTCAATAGAACCTGACATCCTTAAGAAGACTGAAAAACCTTTGAGAAATATCCTTTGCGAGCACCTACTGTAAGTCGCGGCTAGAATCAGTAATGAACCATCAAGAATATAATCGCGATCTATGATAATGAATTATCAAGAATATGAGCGCGATCCCTTATAAATAATACTTCCTGGGATGTTAGATCACAGTCAGTTTGTCTTTTAACGTTAATTCTATTATACGTATTCAGGTCCGGTGAGGGGACACTGCAGCACCTTAGCCTGAGGTTTTCCTGGCCTCCCGATGCCGACAAAATAGCAGAAATGAAGACAATGATTAAAAATTAATTTTTACATCTACGCTACAAAAGAAAGTTATCTGAAAATGAAAAAACCATACCAGTGTTGTAACTGTTTGACTCGAGTTAAAGTGAATGACTCGTTACAACACTGAACTATATAGTTATACAGAAACGAGACTTCTACAGTAACGTACTGTACATACCAATACGGTGACTATCGTGTCGGGCAAATATTGTCAACAGGACGAGCTCAGACACCTTGCTAATGTTACTTTCAGGAGATGTACTCATTAATAAGTCAAGCAAGGGTTCCATTATGAGAACTTTCACCTGGTCATTGACAAAAAAACCTACACAATGGGAAAATGTAATAAATTGATGAATATTTAAAATTTACATCTAAATAACATGATTGCACATTTACTCGCATAGAAAAGTAGTAAACTCATTGCATTGACGTCATAATGCAAGCAAAGTAATTTGACACTACCTTGGGGTATATTCACCGTTAGATGAACGTTGTCGTAGCCACGTTTGAATTCAATTTCTTTTGAGTCTTGAAGACCATATCGTTTTTGACCACAGAGTATCCAAAGTTCTCCTGTTTTATACTCATATGTAGGAACACCTACGCTTGCAAGCGCTTCTTTCGCATCGTCTAAAGGTATCAATAAATTAAAATACAGTTTAGTACCACCACATTAAGAGAACCAAGCCCATAACTGAAAAGTTGTAAACAGCGCTTCACCCCACAGTAAATGAGGACAAACATAAACAAAATTTCTATTTCATGGTTATTTAACAATTAGACAACGAGGTCGAGTTGTCTATGAGCGAATACTCAACGAAGGGGAAGCCTGAGTTCACTATTTAACAATTAGACTACGAGCTCGAGATTTCTATGCGGTGTTATTTCTATTACTCGCTCTCGATTTCACCGCATAGAAATCGAGAGCGAGTAATCTAATTGTTTTAGTAGAATCAGAGGTCAAACATGGAATATTCAACAAAAAATTTGATTTTTAAGCAATTTTTTTTAAAAGAAATCTTTATAGGAAGATGATTGTTTCGCTACTCGCTATCTATCGAGGAATAGATAGCGAGTAGAGTAACCAATCAAATCACAGCATTTGCAATAGTATACTAGTATGATCCGACTAATCGCTAATAGACAACAAGGCCGAGTTATCTAATTGTTTTAGCATACACTCAGAACTGTATTTTGTTTTGTTTTTCTAACCATGGACTATTCGTAATAGTCCATGGTTGAGAAGCCAAACAAAACTCTGGATTTGTAATAGTCCATGGTCGAGTGTATACTAAAAAAATATATCACCTGTTAAAAAGAAGTTGCCTTCTCCCCGAACGACTATGAACACCATTGATGTCAAAGGTAACGACTGGATATATTCTGTCAATTTGATGGACGCGTCGGGAAAATGACCCGTGTCAAACGACTCTGTTTCTTCAACATTTAACGTAATTGGGTCAAGCACAACCACATTTATGCCCAGCTCATTACGAGAGTGTTCGATGTTATTCACCAATACGCTACATGACGAACTAGTAGAAGACTTTAGATCGATGACGAGAGGACTATCTGAAAGCAGAAACGCATTGTACAGTAGCTCAATTATATATACTGGTTCAAGGTGTATATCAGTACAATTTGGTATATGTGTCACGAGGAAATTGCTTGAAATTTTAAACTTTCATATTTTAAGACCTTCTGCCTGTATAGCGTAGTTATAGGAGCAAACGAAGCTAAAAAGCCTATGGCAAACAAGGAAACATTTTTGTGGAAACATTGTTAGCTATGAATGTGTTGTCATGTTTCCCAGTGTAGGCAAACTATAGGAAACATTTTTGCTATAAAAATTATCTCGTACGAATCACAAAATTTTGCTTAAGTTTGGACTGGGTTTGGAGTATTGCTTGCATGTGACAAATGAGCAAAACAATGATTCTCATACATGAAACCCATATGGACCAGACAGATTTAGCTGCTATATACAATATTTTCGCAACAACGATTGCTAGTTTGCCCATGCAAAACTTAAAAAGGTCGTGTACACACTCGTCCTACAACTCTAAAACACAGGTGGCAGCTAGTCCATATTACAGTATGTCCCTCGAGGGATTTTTACCATGCAAATAAGATGATAAGAAACTTTCTGACGCAACCAGATCTGAGCGGAATATTTCAATTTTATCAAATAAACGTGTGCATATTTTTGTTTGCATATTGTCATCTATGTTATAAAGTAAGCTAATATCAAAACAACATACGCTGAGAATGTTCAATTCCTTTTGCACTGTACAACCTTGCAGCACACTGATGTAAAAATATTCGTGAAAATAGTCAACCTTGCATAGTTATCAAAACTTTTTTCAGAGCAGGCTGCCAACCCCTCTCCCCCCCCCCCCCCCCGTTCCATTCTTTTTTTCTATAACGGACATAACTTTGAAATAATTCCTTATTAGAATGTGCATACCTAAAAACCCGAGCATAACTAAAGTTTTTGCAGCCTGAATAGCAATCTGTGGCTCGTCAGTGTCATTAACTGCCAAATCAATAAGTACTTTCACACCACCACTCTTTACGACTTCTTCTTTTAGGACCTCAGCAGACATGGACAAATTGAGGAGCAGTGACGTTGACCAGAACTTCATATCGATGTCATCCATCATGGATATCTGAAGGACGGCTTTTAAAGCACCTGCTTTCACTACTTCACATTGGATTGTCTCTAGTATAGAGAAATATACTTATCAGGCTTACAAAACCAGAAGAAACAGAACAGAAGAAGTCATTTTGCTGGCGCCAGGAAGACAGTCGCTCAAAGCTATAATTTGGCTATAATTTGACATTATCACTAAAAAATTTAGTTGGATTTAGTGAAAAAAATTTTTAAAATGAGTGACAAAAGACTGCCGAAGGTTTCTCAAATCATTGGCTAAAACATGTGAGCTAGCCGCCCTCTTGGACTATCACGGGTATGCATTTTATGTCACAAGTAGGATCACGCAAATTTTAATACTGACAAGCAGTGAAAAGAACGAACAAAAAAACTCGCTTATATTTGCTATTTGATATCACGCATTTACACTGCGTTCATTGCTTTCTCTTCGTTCTTACAATAATACAGTTTATTAATCTTTTTACTATATAAAGTGCAGTGCTTTATAAGGATTTCGGGCACTGATAAAACTGATAATCTCACATGTGAGATTATTTATGGTAATTTCACGTGTGAAAATTATCGCTTTTCTGGACATTTTATATTGGTGGAAAACCGGTAGTTTATATAATAAACAGAAAAATACATGGGTACTTGGAAATACCAGATTTATTCCTCGTGTTAAACATGATATTTTTCACTCGTTCGCTGCGCTCATTTATCAGATATCATGTTCAACACTCGAAATAAATCTTGTATTTCCGCGCACCCATGTATTATTCTCTATATAAAAAAGCAACACTTTGTTAAGTATCATATACATTGGTATAAACTCAACATATAGTATAAACCCAACGCCCTGCTCTACTTAGTATTTCTATAACAAACTTAACTTTAATTTTCTAACACTATTGAGTTCACTGAAGTGTACTAGTCAGTATGTAAGTGAATATATCAGTCAGAAACAAGAGACAGCCAAGGATTACGGCCCATGTTAAGCGGAATAGAATGACGTCACGCCAGTTTGGTAGATGGAAAGAAGTACGTTTCAAACCAAATATCACAAGAACTAAGCTGGATACAAAAAATTTGAAAAACCCTTTTTGATGATTTTAAACGTTCTGTCGAATGAATAAATTAGACTAATATTTAGTAGCAGTGTTTTTAACAGCTCCATAATTTTGTGCATAGTATTACGACGTACCTATAGAGCAGAAAAATCCTAATGTTTCAGCAATGTAGCGACACATTGTGTTAGCATCTTGGTTGAATATATTCCTAGCACACATTTCCACTAATGCTTCGATTATACCTTTCGAATGCTCAAATAACAACTCGATTGCCTCAACACCTGTATTTAGAAAGAAAAATTATTAAAATTAAATTACATATATTATCATGATTTTTACTATGTTTTGCTGTTATGAAAATGATGTTTGCCGTATTACTCTCAGTCCAGATCTGGTTCCTGACCGCGCTCCCTCACGCGGAGAAGGGTCCAGGGAAAACTGCATGCGCATGCTCACATTTAACCAATCACTGAAATTCAGTTCTGGCCCCGCCCAAGACGGAAGTAGAATTGGACCATGGGGATATATGGCGCCAAGCTATAACAGTGACCGCGAAAAATTATTAACAAGTACAGTATGTAAACAGTGCAAATGGAGAACGTGTTGACGCCAATAAAATTAAGCTGTAAAAAGGGCAATTGAAGCCTGCAAAATCTGTGGCAATACGACACAGCCAACAAAGAGAACTATGCTTTCGAACACCAAACTAGGAGATGATTTTCAAGCTTACTGTGTGCTCTACCCCTTGTATACTCATATAACGCTTGCAATTGTTCCTTCCGTAAAATAAGATTTAAATAAGAAGCAGTGACTGCATAATTTACGGCGTCTAAGAATTTATACTCGTAATAGGGAAAAAACTTTCGATATTTCTCTGCCGCCATATTATATTATGTAATTTTACAAATGAAGCATGCGCAGTAACAATTACCAGGAAAAGCTGGTAATCTGTATTACGCATGCGAGCATGCGCATGCAGTTTTCCCTGGACCCTTCTCCGCGTGAGGGAGCGCGGTCAGGGAGCAGGACTGGACTATATTACTCTGGGTCATATCGACACATGCATGGCAAGCAAAAAAAATATGGCTGGCTATGTTGGGAATCGAATCTACGACCTTTGAAATGCTAGCGCAATGCCCTGCCAAATATGTTATACCTGAAACTCAGTCATGTTCCATCGATATCTTTTTTTTTATATTAAGCTTCGTCACAAGGGCAGGGTCACCAGCATGTGCCGATGGACTATTCCCCTTATATTCATATCGGAATATTCATTAGCACAGCTGGAAAGAGCATTCTAAATTTAGTAAAATGGTGAAGTTTGGTTGCAAAATATTGTAAAATATAGCCCTCTGAAGTTTGCAAATTTTGTATACTTTTGTACTATGCGCGGAAAAGTGTAATCAGATTTCGAAATGTGATTACACTTTTCCGCGCATAGCACAAAAGTATACAAAATTCGTAAACTTCACAGTACTATATTTTCCACAATTTAGAATGCTTTGTAACCAAACTTCACCATTTTACTAAATTTAGGATGCTCGTTTCAGCTGTGTGAATGAATACCCCTAAAGTCCTAATTCGAAAGCTCGTCTAAAAGAGAATCGTCCATTATATATCGTGGGCCCGCGTACTACATACATATGTTGATTTTAGTGAGGGGAGTACCCGGAGAATAACCCTCGAAGCACAAGACAGATCAAATACCAAATTTTTACCTGACTTGGTTTTACAGTGATGAGAAGCACAGCGCGCTGACCACCTGCGCCATCAGTGCTCCCTTATCAACGTGTAATCTTCAATGTAACCGTGATTTTACTATGATGCTATGTTGGTGTTAGATATTTAGGTGAAAATGATCTTAGCTGTGCTGCTCTGAGTCTAATCTCCTCTGGCCAAGCTGGGAAATATCCTGACCACGGTGGGAACAAAGCCTACAGTATACGCGACTTTTGGAAAGCTATAACCCAATGCTATAACCCAACTGACTTAATAAGAATTAGATACAAAAACTTTTTGATTAACTTTATAAAACGATCAAGGAATAAAGATTATGTAGCATTACGTGGATAAATAGTCGCGGGGAGGGGGATATGAAAAAGATTAACCTGATTTGGCCATATCATGAATAAGATATAACGACCATGACGCGACATCATTGTCTCCGGACGCCAGACCAATCGGAAGGCGTGCAAGCAATTGCTTGCTGTGAATAGTTTTTGCTTTAAAATCTTCTGAATTTTCACAGAGGAAACGTAAGACCCTCAAGACCAATCTCTGGATGCTTGCTTCGCTGGATATCAGAACGTTGTGCAAAGACCTCAACAGTATGGGGACAGCACAAATCTCTGGTAATGCAATATCGAGCGTGACGAATTCGTGTAGAAGACCAACTGCCCAGTATACAAGCTCATGATTTTCTGAAAACAGAAAAAATATAAATTAGTAACTGTCACACTCGCCATAACTGCTTAATCGCCATTCTACTATAAATTGCTCAGAGAACAACATTAGAAAATATAAACGATACCTCATTATCTACGAAAAAAATTGAAGAACTAGCTACGACAAGGATTATATATAATAAAAGAATAAAAACGTTCTCTGGCCAAATAGAAGCACTCGGATGACGTCATCCGATGACCAGATATTGCACTTCAGCCAAATTGTTTTTAGGGTTTCACCTTGTTTATGCAAACTTTTTTACTGGAAAAAAAAATAGATTTCAGTTTTTGTGCGTCAGGTGCCCTGTACTAGATCGCAGAAGCGTCATTCCATGTTCATGTGAAGAAAAAAAGTCACGACACTCGACTTGCGCTAGACATTTACAAGGTAGATTCATGCAAAAATGAAAGCTACATATTAATAAATATTGTGATTTTACCAGTACTACATAACCTGCACCCCCTTGTTCATCCTCTAAACCTGCTAGCTTTCAAATATTTTCACAGAACTTTTCATTGATATAATCTATTTACTTAGCTGACCCTTTTGGTAAAAATTGATAGACCATGACAGTTTTGAAAAGACTAAAAACCGAATTAAAAATACCAATAAACCAACAAATTGATATATTCAAACAATAGACATCACATGTGTTGTGTCTACATTAGCAAAGCTGATATATTGAAGTGAAGTTTAATACTTGCAAACACCATGGATCGAGAAATAATGCTATGTTCATCAAACACTAATGATCCTCAGACTGTTATTTTGACTTTAAGCAAGGGAGAGTTAAACAGTTTCACCTTTTAGCTGAATTGTTAACAGATCGTCTCCATTTATAGCAACTAATTCCTAGGTAAACAAACTGTGCAAGATTGACTTTATTGCACTTATCGTAACTGCATATGGATATGTTTATGTCCTTGAGCAGCGATAGCACACTGTTGAGGAATACACATCCCTAGTATGCACAGATGTACAACTTTTTGTCAACCAATGTAAATGTGAGTGAACCGATTATCACCTTATTTTTATAACGGTTAAACAATAAACCACCACAGCCTATTATCTCATATCTCCATATTTCAGAAGAAATTAGGCATGGAGTGACAATAACAAAGGAATGAACATAAAAACTCCTATCACTTCAGCAATTAATTTAAATTAGGTCTAATAAGCAGCTTTTAATACACTAGTATGGTCATATACTACTCTATAGAAAACCTGTGCAAAAAGCTCCACATAACTCGCAAAATGATTACAAATATGCAGCAATATTTGGACAGTTGGTTATTTGTATAGTAGGAAACTGGCCTGAAAAACTGACATGTGCAAAATATAATAAAAAAACTTATACTTCGATCCCTTTCACTCAAATCCATTTACTTTCTTTCATAAATCCAACATGTAGGTTAATTTTTACATGTTGAAAAATTATATTGAAGCAAATACATGTCTTTTTTCTTGGGGTTTTTTGTTGTCAAAACTTTTCATTTTTCAAAATAAAAAATGAAAATGGTTGACAACTTCACTAGACAAAACTTATCTGGTTTGACAAATTTATGTTTCAGCCAATCAAATTCATTGTACATGGCAAAAAATCATGAGTTGCTGAAAACAGGATTGAACAATGTTGTGCTGTCCATATCATTCAATGTTTTCAACAATATTGTTCATGTGGGCCTTGACCTACCTGATTTGAGACAGCCAATCATCGGCATTAGAACTCCATAGCTTTTAATTTCTTGCAAAACATTTTCTTCAACATTTGCCATCAAAATATTTGCTAATGTAACAAGCACCTGGAACGCAAGTCTGAGTCGCACTGGCTCTCCCTGGCTTTTAACCACCAGCAGAGAAACAGCCTTGATGGCAACCCAGTGCTGACACAGCTTGTCTCGAGTTGCTTCACACACGGCAATCTGATGAATTAGATACAGTCCCCATTTCTCAACCTCTCGGTTACTTGTGTCTGTTACTATACCCAATATGGTTGGCAGGAAAGACGGGTTTTTGTCCAAAAGCCGCGTTTTTGGAGCATCATCATCACCGTTTATCAAATCAAATATGGCCATAGATGCAAGATGCTGAATATTTTCATCATCAGTGCAGATCTCTCCTTTATTTCTTCTTGCCCATGAACGGTATATAGCATGAGATAGTCCTTCTAATCCCCCGAAGTAAATTACACTTGCTCTACATTTTCGGTTCTTTGTGAGACTTTCTAGTACAGCACAAGCTTTTAACACCTTTTCTTCTTCCTCAGCATAACAAAGTTGAATTACAAACCTAAGACATTCGGCTTTCAGAGCTCGGGCTGTTAAAATACCTCGTGTGCACTGTCTGATACTCACATTAGGCACTTCTGATAGTTTCTTTAGCGTTCTAAGGCTAATTTGATCAGTCAAGTTCTCTATGTTTATTGCTCTCGTGCAAGACTTACGCAACAATTTCCGCAAGTGTATTAGTGTATATACTGTCCCTGCACCTCCAAGAACGCCGACGAAAAACATCATAGTATTTCGACGGTTTAGTTCCATTTCTGTTAACCGAAGTATGTTTTAATTTCCAGATATAAATATTCAATTTCAAACAATTTCAAATCGTGATGTTTTGACCGCCATATTGCCGCTAAGTGTTTCCACTTATTGTAATTTCCACTTTCACCAAAATGTATCAAATTCACAAATATTTGTAAAATCAAAATAAAATCCTGAAAAACTTTTTTTGTTTTGCAAAATTTTGTTTTCTCATTTTCCATCATGTTCGCATATTCGCATAGTTCGCTTATTAAGAATATAGACATACCTTATATTACCATCAACTGCAGAAATTATCTGAGTAATACTAAATACACGATTTTCTTTCCGTTGATATTTAAGAAATATAAAACATTTTTCCGTGTGTAAATTGGAAAAACGAGTGGAAATTGGAAAAATTCCGTGTTTACAAGTGGCGATGAATTTTCCGTGTTTACATTGAGTTATGTAAACACGGCTCTTAACCAATCAGCGCATATTATAACAAATTTTAATCTATAATGACCCTGGGAATTGCCGATCATCGGGTACTATAACTGGAACATTAAGGAAACGCGTCGTGAAGAACATAAATTTATGAAGATACACCCCCCCCCCCCTTCCTCGCCCTATTAATCTAGCACAGTCCTGGTCGTTGAGAATAATCAGCCTAAACTCAAACTCAAACTGCTTTTGTGAGTTAGCTAAATGAAGACGTCACAAGTCAGCACCTCCAAATTGTTCGCTTCTCTTCTGCCCGGTCCCGCCCATATCAAATAGCATATCTTAAAAGACAAGTAGAAGATCTTAGATCTGGCCTGGTGCCGAATCAAACAAATCAAATGCGACTAATATAAATGCACGCAGGAGCTTTAAACCAATTGAAAAATGTCTGACCAATCTCCAACCTCTCCAGCGAACGGTCTAGGAACGAGGCTGACTAATCCATTTTTTTTTTCTTTCTTAATTTCTTTTCTTTTTTCTGTCTGTGAACACAGCATCTGTAATGCCAGTTGCTAGCACCAATCTAATCGATGAAGCATCGAATCCTCTAAACCGGTTTAAATATATATATACTGCTCGCGAAAGTTCGCGAAAGAAAATTTGAAAGAAAAAAGAGACAGACCACTTCGGCAAAATTTTGAATCCAACTTTTCATCTATTCCCACCCGCAATAACATGATAATGAAACTGTGATAACGATGATAAGAGACTCTTCAATTGCGTCAAGAAGATGACTATAGATTTACTATGGCCGCAATATTGCCTATCTTTATGTAGAGCGGCTCTTCGCAGCTTAGTTTTCAGATCAGTAGTTGCAAGTTTTCAGAAGCGTAGCCAAGGAGGAGGCTTTGTCCCCAATTGTTTGACAATCCGTTTAAATCCGAATAAAGAGTTAAATTGAGACCACTGAACAAGAAAACGTGTACAAAACTATGGTTTCCATCTTCTTCCAATTTCTAACTCATTAAGAATGCAAGAACTTGCATTTCAGAAGCACTGGAATTTTCCGCGGGTGTTGCCCCCCCCCCACCTCTTCCTCCTCCCCCCCACAAAAAAAATCACGAATATTTCATTAGTGGTTTATCAAGAATTATTATTAATTATAAATTCGTTTTTCAGCAATCGATTACACATAGTATTATAGTGCTACCGTATAACATGTGATAAGATATTAAATTAATTTATCGCTACTGTGCTCTAAAATCGATCCCTATACTAGTTAGACTAATCATTAAAATTAAATAAAGTCTAATTAAAACAGTTTTACTCAAATACTACATGCCAGAGACATTTATCAGACTTGACAAACACTATAGATTATCAGCAATTAGTCAACAGTTCATTTATCTCTAGCACAATTTAAAGCAATCTTCAGCTTCAAACTATAATTGCATTAGTATTTCACTTCTTCACCATCTTATGTCACAACTAAAATAAAAAAAATATTGAAACGAAACGGCCAGCACCAAACTGAAAACGTGAACATAAAGAAAGTAAGTATTTTTTATTTGTTATATTAACCGGGGAACATTGGCGCCCTCAATCATTAATGTTTTCTAAACAATGATTTGTGTGCATGCATTAAACTTTGGATAGACATGTTTTTTTGCATGCAATATATCTTAAAAACGAAACTGAAATCACATCCCTAATGGGGAAACTGAATTGTGCCGTAAGATAGTTTGCTGTGTATAATGAACAATTTACATTCTTTTATACGGGCAATGAAAAGAAAATTGTGCTGGACCCAATAAACCTTTCTCATAATGACGTGAATGCAAAAAATAATCTTACATGAAATTTAATTGCCAATCAAATTTCGTGTAACATCTCGAATCCGCATTTGACGTCATTATAAGAAAGGTCTAGGACGTGAAATGGATTTCTGAAGAGAATCAATTTATATTTCAAATACCACAAACAATAACTAAGGGCTTTTCCATAAGCTTTATCGGAAATCCAGCATCAACATCCACTGAGAAAATCTTTTTTTTGGAGATAAGGACATACGATTTTAATACCTTTTCGCTCACATGTTCCTTCATGCTTTAATGTTATTTTCTCGTCGTTTTCAAACTCACAATCAGCAAATCGTAGCCTGCACAGATTAGGATACGTGACGTTGTTCGATCCGCACACAGGCTTATAAATATCAGGACAGAAAGGCGGGCAAATTTCATTCTTGACTAAAATAATGAAAAAGAAAAATTTTAAAACTCTCTTTGCTAACAGCGAGCACATGACGTTGTTAAAACGCTGAAAGTGTGGTTGAAAACACGTTGACACGTTGATAACGTGATTTCAACGTACGCAGTTCTGATCGGTTGTCTTATAGTTAAACGTTGATTCAACATTATTTAACAAGCAGACATTTAACACTTATTGACTGGGACCGAGGAAAACACTATGAATCAATAAGTATTTTATCATAGAATACCAACAGTCAAAGAAATGGCAAAATAAAGCGAACTACACACACGAAAATACATAAAATATTCATTAATGACCTTAAATTTAATTCGGTACACAGCGATGCGAATTCTGTCTTAAGATCTCGTCTTCACGTGATGGTGCACGTGATTTCTTTAGTGAAAAACGCGTTGTCTCCCTCTCGCGCTGATGCGAGACAGACAGTCCAATTTCGTTACTCTCACGTGATACGCTTTCGACCAATGAAACACATGAAAAGAAGAACTTTGACGATTGGTACATAATAATCATATATAAGTTGCATTCATGGCTAAGTGTATTACAATGATTTCACTTTTAATCTTAACATTGTCTCAACGATGAAATATGCATGGTTGGTAAGAAGTCGTCGTAGGAATCTCAAGGTTGTTTCAACGTCAAGAACGTACTCGTTGATCCAATTTGTATTTTGAACACTTTTTTTTAACATCCATTCAACATTTTGAAGACAATTTTCAGACGATGGTTCAACTTTAAATCAACGTATAATTTTTCCCGCCAGCTAGATCAGCTCCTGGGACGATATACCGCGGTAGTTGTAAATACAATTAACAATTATTCAACTTACTACAAGGACCATCATGTGCTTTTGATATAATGCCTTGACTTTTACAGATGGCAATCTTAAGAATACATTCGTTTGGATATGTTTTATCATTTGAACCACACACGGGAGCCTTTATCTTTGGGCATAATCTCAAACATCTTCGTCCTATATGTAAAATATATAGTTGTTACTGAAATAAACAATTGAAGCCAATATGACTCTAGGGGAAGCCAGACAGTCAGATCATAACTTTCGTTGTGTTGTCAAATTTTATTGATAGATTTAAGCTTTTAGTGCAAGATTTTTGCGACTTCAGCTACTTACCGCAAGGTCCATTGTGAACAAACTTTATGTCTTGTCCCGTTTTACAAGCATCCACTTTCAACGAACAATTGTTGGGATATGTTTGACCATTTGATCCACATACCGGAGCGTATAGGGTGAAGCAAATCTCAGGACACTTTGGTTCTTTTAGATAAAAACAATCGTGGAAAACATTAAGGTTACATTATGAACGACGTTCACTAATATTACACAATGGTCTGCAGTCGATGTATATATAAGGACTGTCATTTTACCCAGTGGCGTCGCCAGCGCAATAAGTGAGGGGGACATATTCATATATTCGTGTTCTGCACAATTAATTTCTTTTGAAACCGTATCGACTTCAAAAGAACTTAATCGTGCAGAACACGAATATATGAATATGTCCTCCTCACTTATCGCGCTGGCGACGCCACTGATTTTACCTGTAAAAGTTTGAATTGCCTAATGTAAAAGATGGGTATTTCTTATGAGATTAGGAGATTTATATCTATAGAGACGTGAAATTAACTAATTATACATCATACAGTAAAACGTTTTACACGTATTCAATGTTAATAAAGAAGGAAATAAGCAAGAGACTAAGGAGAGATTGAGAAATTTAAAAAAAGCGAAATATTTTATTTATGTTTAAAAAAAGTATTTTCGACTTATGCTAGCGTATCCATCTTCAATAGAAATCAATGTTTACTAGACCTATAATATAGCACTGAACTTTACGAAAACTAAAGCGATAGCTCCGGGTAAATGCCTCAAACACGGGATTTATCTTTGGACATAATCTTAACATGCATTTTCGTTGTCCTATTTGTAAAATACCTCAGTGGCTGTGACTGAAATAAACAGATCAGGAAATTTGGTCACGAAATATCAACTAAACTATTAAATCCAGTATGACTATAGTCAAAGCCTGTCAGTCAGGTAATAACATTACTTAAATTCGTTGTGTTGCCAAATTCATATGACAGATTTAAGCTTTTACTGGAAAGTCCATGCTACTTTAGTTACTTACTGCAGCAAGCTCCACTGTGAACAAACTTTATATCTTGTCCCGTCTTACAAGCATCCACTTCCAAAGAACAATTGTTAGGATATGTTTGACCATTTGATCCACATACTGGAGCGTATAGGGTGAAGCAAATCTCAGGACACTTTGGTTCTTTTACATAAGATACAATTTGGGAAAAATTGAATTAAGGTTACACGATGAATAATGCATTTTATTAGACATGGTCTAAATCTAGGTTGTCATGTCATACACTTTACAAAACTGAGTGGCCTGACATCAAAGATGGAAATTTCTCATGAGATGAGCAGATTTATATTTATAGGTGGGCTTCACTCAATACTTTTACATAAGACAACGCTTGGTGGTCACCTTTATGTATATTGCATGCCGCTTTGTACACTGTGGAAGCGAGCAAATTTCGCCCAATTCTATATACGTGTATGTAATATCGCCATATTGTATATACGTACATAATATTGTTGATATGTGTATACAATAAAAATGAATATTGAAACCTGATGGGCAGCACAAAACTGAAAACCTGAACTTAAAAAAGTATTTTCTATTTGTTATTTCAACTGTGAGTGGTGGGAAATTCTTATCAGATGAGGAGATGTTTATGGAGAAGTGAAATTAACTAATGATACATCATGTAGCAAAAAGTTTTATAGATATTCAAAGTTTATAAAGCTAGGGAACAAGCAAAAAATGAAGAGAGGATAAAAAAATTGAGAAAAAGAAAATTAAAAAAAGATTAAGAAAAAGCAAAGGCAATGAAGAAAAAAAAAGTGAACGAAAAACGAAAAACGAGATTAGGAAATACAACAGGCAGTTAAAGATCTTACTCCCGTGCAGGGTCCATTGTGAACAAGGGTAGAGTTTCGATGCACAATTACAATTGTTGCTATGTTTTTTTCATCTGATCTATATACTGGATCGTATATTGCAGAGCAAACATAAGGACACTTTGGTTCTTTTTACGAAATTTTACAATAAAAGAATTTTAAAGGGGAATTATATAAAGTTAAATAATAATTGAAATATTCGATTTATGGTTAAAAAGGTATTTTTGACTTATGCTATCGTATCCACCTTTAATAGAAATCACTGCTTACGAGACTTATAATATAGCACTGAACTCTACGAAAACTAAAGCGATCACTCCAGTTAAATGTTTCAAACACGGAATCTATCTTTGGACATAATCTTAAACGTGCATCTTTGCTAGTCTTATATATAAAACACCTTAGTCGTGACTGAAATGAAGAAATCAGGAAATTTTGTCACGAAATATCAACTGAACTATTAAATCCAGTTTGACTATAGTCGAAAAATTAAATTCTTTGTGCTGCTAAATTATATTGACAGATTTAAGCTTTCACTGGGAGTTCCATGCCACTTTTTCTACTTACTGCAAGGTCCATTGTGAACAAACTTTATATCTTGTCCTGTCTTACAAGCATCCACAACCAACGAACAATTGTTAGGATATGTTTGACCATTTGATCCACATACTGGAGCGTATACGGCGGGGCAAATCTCAGGACACTTTTCTTCTTTTATAAAATACAATTGAGGAAAAATTAAGGTTACACTATGAACGATGTACGCTAATACTACACAATAGTCTGCAGATGTACATCTAGACTTTCATTTTAAGTTGAATGGCCTTATGTGAATGGTGGGAAATTCTCATCAGATGAGAAGATGTTTATGGAGAAGTGAAATTAACTAATGATGCATCATGTAGCAAAAAGTTTTATAAATATTCAACGTTTATAAGGAAGAAAATAAGAAAGAAATAAGCAAAAGAAGGATAAAGAAATTAAGAAAAAAGAAAATTTAAAAAAAAGGTTAAGAAAAAGCAAAGGCAATGAAGAAAAAAAAAGTGAATAAAAAACGTAAAACGACATTAGGAAAATACAACAGGCAGTTAAAGATCTTACTCGCGTGCAGGGTCCATTGTGAACAAGGGTAGAGTTTCGACGCACAATTACAATTGTTGCTATGTTTTTTCCATCTGATCTATGTACTGGATCGTATATTGCAGAGCAAACATAAGGACACTTTGGTTCTTTTTACGAAATTTTACAACAAAAGGATTTTAAACAGAAATTATATAAAGTTAAATAATAATTGAAATATTCGATTTATGGTTAAAAAGGTATTTTTGACTTATGCTATATCGTATCCATCTTTAATTGAAACCAATGTTTACGAAACCTATAATATAGCACACAACTCTATGAAAACTAAAGCGATCACTCCAGGTAAATGTTTCAAACACGGAATCTATCTTTGGACATAATCTTAAACATGCATTGTTGGCAGTCCTGTATAATCATAAAATACCTTAGTTGTGACCGAAATGAACAAATCCGAAAATTTGGTCACGAAATATCAACTAAACTATTAAATCCAGTATGACTATAGTCGAAGCCGGTCAGTCAGGTTATAACATTACTTAAATTCGTTGTGTTGCTAAATTATATTGACAGATTTAAGCTTTCACTGGAAGGTCCATGCCACTTTTTCTACTTACTGCAAGGTCCATTGTGAACAAACTTTATATCTTGTCCTGTCTTACAAGCATCCACAACCAACGAACAATTGTTAGGATATGTTTGACCATTTGATCCACATACTGGAGCGTATACGGCGGGGCAAATCTCAGGACACTTTTTTTCTTTTTATAAAATACAATTGAGGAAAAATTAAGGTTACACTATGAACGATGTACGCTAATACTACACAATAGTCTGTAGATATACATCTAGGCTTTCATTTTAAGTTGAATGGCTTTATGTGAATGGTGGGAAATTCTTATCAGATGAGGAGATGTTTATGGAGAAGTGAAATTAACTAATGATACATCATGTTGCAAAAAGTTTTATAGATATTCAAAGTTTATAAAGCTAGGAAACAAGCAAAAAATGAAGGGAGGATAAAAAAATTGAGAAAAAGAAAATTAAAAAAAGATTAAGAAAAAGCAAAGGCAATGAAGAAAAAAAAGTGAACGAAAAACGTAAAACGAGATTAGGAAATACAACAGGCAGTTAAAGATCTTACTCCCGTGCAGGGTCCATTGTGAACAAGGGTAGAGTTTCGACGCACAATTACAATTGTTGCTACGTTTTTTTCATCTGATCTATATACTGGATCGTATATTGCAGAGCAAACATAAGGACACTTTGGTTCTTTTTACGAAATTTTACAATAAAAGAATTTTAAAGGGGAATTATATAAAGTTAAATAATAATTGAAATATTCGATTTATGGTTAAAAAGGTATTTTTGACTTATGCTATCGTATCCACCTTTAATTGAAATCAATGCTTACGAGACCTACAATATAGCATTGAACTCTACGAAAACTAAAGCGATCACTCCAGGTAAATGATTCAAACACGGAATCTATCTTTGGACATAATCTTAAACGTGCATCTTGGCTGGTCCTATGTATAAAATACCTTAGTCGTGAATGAAATGAACAAATCAGGAAATTTTGTCACGAAATATCAACTAAATTATTAAATCCAGTACGACTATAGTCGAAGCCGGTCAGTCAGGTTGTAATTAACGTCATTAAATTCTTTGTGCGGTTAAATTATATTGACAGATTTAAGCTTTCACAGGAAGGTCCATGCCACTTTTTCTACTTACTGCAAGGTCCATTGTGAACAAACTTTATATCTTGTCCTGTCTTACAAGCATCCACAACCAACGAACAATTGTTAGGATATGTTTGACCATTTGATCCACATACTGGAGCGTATACGGCGGGGCAAATCTCAGGACACTTTTTTTCTTTTTATAAAATACAATTGAGGAAAAATTAAGGTTACACTATGAACGATGTACGCTAATATTACACAATAGTCTGTAGATGTACATCTAGACTTTCATTTTAAGTTGAATGGCCTTATGTGAATGGTGGGAAATTCTTATCAGATGAGGAGATGTTTATGGAGAAGTGAAATTAACTAATGATACATCATGTAGCAAAAAGTTTTATAAGTATTCAAAGTTGATAAGGAAGGAAATAAGAAAGAAATAAGCAAGAGAAGGATAAAGAAATTAAGAAAAAAGAAAATTAAAAAAAAAGATTAAGAAAAAGCAAAGGCAATGAAGAAAAAAAAAGTGAATGAAAAACGTAAAACGACATTAGGAAAATACAACAGGCAGTTAAAGATCTTACTCCCGTGCAGGGCCCATTGTGAACAAGCGTCAAGTTTCGACGTACAATTACAATTGTTGCTATGTTTTTTCCATCTGATCTATATACTGGATCGTATATTGCAAAGCAAACATAAGGACACTTTGGTTCTTTTTACGAAATTTTACAATAAAAGGATTTTAAAGGGGAATTATATAAAGTTAAATAATAATTGAAATATTCGATTTATGGTTAAAAAGGTATTTTTGACTTATGCTCTCGTATCCATCTTTAAATGAAATCAATGTTTACGAGACCTATAATAAAGCACACAACTCTATGAAAACTCCAGGTAAATGTTTCAAACACGGAATCTATCTTTGGACATAATCTTAAACATGCATCGTTGGCAGTCCTATATATAAAATACCTTAGTTGTGACCTAAATGAACAAATCCGGAAATTTGGTCACGAAATATCGACTAAACTATTAAATCCAGTCATGACTATAGTCGAAGCCGGTCAGTCAGGTTATAACAATACTTAAATTCGTTGTGTTGCTAAATTATATTGACAGATTTAAGCTTTCACTGGAAGGTCCATGCCACTTTTTCTACTTACTGCAAGGTCCATTGTGAACAAACTTTATATCTTGTCCCGTCTTACAAGCATCCACAACCAACGAACAATTGTTAGGATATGTTTGACCATTTGATCCACATACTGGGGCGTATACGGCGGGGCAAATCTCAGGACACTTTGGTTCTTTTATATAAAATACAATTTGGGAAAAATTGAATTAAGGTTACACGATGAATAATGCATTCTATTACACATGGTCTATATAAATCTAGGCTGTCATGTCATACACTTTACAAAACTGAGTGGCCTGTCATCAAAGATGGAAATTTCTCATGAGATGAGCAGATTTATATTTATAGGTGGGTTTCACTCAATACTTTTACATAAGAGAACGCTTGGTGGTCACCTTTATGCATATTGCATGCCGCTTTGTGCCCTGTGGAAGCGAGCAAATCTCGCCAAATTGTATATACGTGTCTATAATATCATTCATATGTGTATACAATAAAAATAAATATTGAAACGGGATGGGCAGCACAAAACAGAAAACGTGAACACAAAAAAAGTATTTTCTATTTGTTATGTTAATCGAGAAACATCGGTGCCCTCGATCGTTAATCAAATTCCGGGCCAATCAAATCTCGAATAGCATCTCGAATGCGCATTTGACGTCATTATGAGAAAGGTCTAGGACGTGAAATGGATTCATGAAGAGAATCAATTTATGTTTCAAATACCACAAACAATAACTAAGGGCTTTTCCATAAGCTTTATCGGAAGTCCAGCATCAACATTCACTGAGAAAACCTTTTTTTGGAGATAAGGACATTTGATTTTAATACCTTTTCGCTCACATGGTCCTTCATGTTTCAATGTTATTTTCTCGTCGTTTTCAAATTCACAATCAGCAAATCGTAGCCTGCACAGATTAGGATACGTGACGTTGTTCGATCCGCACACAGGCTTATAAATATCAGGACAGAAAGGCGGGCAAATTTCATTCTTGACTAAAATAATGAAAAAGAAAAATTTTAAAATTCTCTTTGCTCCCAGCGAGCACGTGACGTTGTTACAAAGCTGAAAGTGTGGTTGAGAACACGTTGGCACGTCGATAATATTAGAGACCTTTAGCATTGCGTTTTTTTTGAACCGCGAACCTCAAGAAATCACGTGACCAGTCCTTGGCGTTGCGTTTGACGTAAATTTCCGACGTTTTCGATGGCAAAGTATAGGATTTCAGGTTAGTCGTTTACCTCAGCTTTTGTTTGCCTGAATATTGTTTTTTCTCGCGTATGTCTGTTGTTGGTATGCAAAAGAAAGTGTGTTCTTTCACTTGCAATATAATTTGGTGTTGTAAATATTACTGTTTAGTTTAAAACTCTCACAAACATCGAGCATCACTTACCATGAATGAAATTCAATATGGCGGCTATTCTCAAAATTCAACACTACAATAAGCGTTGCATAAAACAATATAAACACCTTCTTGCTGCCGCCATGTTTATTGTCCAAAATTCCGCTACACATTTTGAAAAAAAACCGCTTTGCTAAAATGTTGCAACTTTGACGGAAAACGTCAAACGCGAAACTGCAGTTTGACGTTTGCGGTACCCCGCAAAAACGCAATGCTAAAGGTCTCTAATATAGGGACCTTAAGGTGCAAGGACGGCAACGCGACGACTACGGCTAGCAATACAATGAACTTAAAATTATTCAACCAAAGATATCAATAATGAAAGTCCCAAGGGAGATAAAGATGTAGTCTTTGCTCAAGCTACAACGCTAGAACACGCAGTCTTAAGCCGTGTCTACGACGTCGGCATTCCAAACCACAAGAATGCTAGAGTATGAGCAAAACTACACTGGAACTTTTCTTAACAGTAAAACATCAATTTTATTATCTCAAGTGCTATTTTGTAAAATTGATAACAAACGCTCTGCTTTTAAAATTGTACAACAATTTATTTGAGTCAGTTTGCATTTGCCGGAGTCGTCGTCGTGTTCCCGTCCTACATCTTAAGGTCTCTAATGTGATTTCAACGTACGCAGTTCTGACGTTGTTTTAGTTAATCGTTGATTCAACATTCTTTAGCAAGCAGACATTCAACACTTATTGACTGGGACCAAGGAAAACAGTATGTTTTGTGGACTCGAGATTGTCGATGTTTCCTGAGACGAAGATGCTGTTTCCTGAAGACACAGTCACTGTATTCTGTATAGTAAAATATTTACTTATTAATAAGTATTTTATTATACAGAATACCAGGAGTCAAAGAAATGAAAAAATAAAGCGAACTATACATACAAAAATACATGAATGCGAATTCAGTCCAAAGATTGCGCCTTCACGTGATGGTGCACGTGATTTCTTATATTATTCACCGGTGAAAACGCGTTGTCTCCTCTTCGCGCTGATGCGTGGGAGACAGTCTAAATTCGTTACTCTCACGTGATACGCTTTCGACGAATGAAGCACTTAAAAAGGAGAACTTTGACGCTTGGTACATAATAATCATATATAACTTGCATTCATGGCTGAGAGTATTACAATGATTTCATTTTTAATCTTAACATTGTCTCAACGCTGAAATATGGTTGGTAAAAATGTCCACGCAGGAATCTCAAGGTTGTTTCAACGTCAAGAACTAAATCTTTGATCCAATTTGCATTCTAAACACCTTTTTAAACATCCATTCAACATCTTGAAGAGCATTTTCAGACTATTGTTCTACTTTTAACCAAGGTATCATTTTCAATTTCCCGCCAGCTAGGTCAGTTCCTGGCAGGATATAACGTTGTTGTAAATATAATTAACAATTATTCAACTTACTACAAGGACCATCATGTGCTTTCGATATTTTGCCTTGACTTTCACAGATGGCAATCTTAAGAATACATTCGTTTGGATATGTTTTATCATTTGAACCACACACGGGAGCCTTTATCTTTGGGCATAATCTCAAACATCTTCGTCCTATATGTAAAATATATAATGTGGGGACTGAAATTAACAAATCACTGAAATCAGGATCTTTTGATCAGGAAATATCTACTAAACAATTAAAGCCATGACAATAGTCAAAGCCAGTCACTTAGGTTACAGGTTATAACTTTACTTCAAATTCGTTGTATTGCCAAATTCAATTGATAGATTGAAGCTTTTACTGCAAGATTTTTGCGACTTCAGCTACTTACCGCAAGGTCCATTGTGAACAAACTTTATGTCTTGTCCCGTCTTACAAGCATCCACTTCTAACGAACAGTTGTTCGGATATGTTTGACCATTTGATCCACATACTGGGGCGTATACGGCGGGGCAAATCTCAGGACACTTTGGTTCTTTTATATAAAATACAATTTGGGAAAAATTGAATTAAGCTTACACGATGAATAATGCATTCTATTACACATGGTCTATATAAATCTAGGCTGTCATGTCATACACTTTACAAAACTGAATGGCCTGACATCAAAGATGGAAATTTCTCATGAGATGAGCAGATTTATATTTATAGGTGGGTTTCACTCAATACTTTTACATAAGACAACGCTTTGTGGTCACTTGTGGAAGCGAGCCCTGTGCCCTGTGGAAGCGAGCAAATTTCGCCAAATTGTACATACGTGCATGTCTATAATATCATTCATATGTGTATACAATAAAAATAGATATTGAAACGGGATGGGCAGCACAAAACAGAAAACGTAAACATAAAAAAAGTACTTTCTATTTGTTATATTAATCGAGAAACATCGGTGCCCTCGATCGTTAATCAAATTCCGGGCCAATCAAATCTCGGGTAACATCTCGAATGCGCATTTGACGTCATTATGAGAAAGGTCTAGGACGTGAAATGGATTCATGAAGAGAATCAATTTATGTTTCAAATACCACAAACAATAACTAAGGGCTTTTCCATAAGCTTTATCGGAAGTCCAGCATCAACATTCACTGAGAAAACCTTTTTTTGGAAATAAGGACATTTGATTTTAATACCTTTTCTCTCACATGGTCCTTCATGTTTCAATGTTATCTTCTCGTCGTTTTCAAATTCACAATCAGCAAACCGTAAGCTGCACAGATTAGGATACGTGACGTTATTCGATCCGCACACTGGCTTATAAATATACGGACAGAAAGGCGGGCAAGTTTCATTGTTGACTAAAAAAAAAAGAAAAATTTTAAAATTCTCTTTGCTCCCAGCGAGCACGTGGTTGAAAACACGTTGGCACGTCGATAATCTAAGGCGCTATTTTGTAAAATCGATAACAAACGATCTGCTTTTAAAATTGTACAACAATTTATTTGAGTCAGTTTGCATTTGCCGGAGTCGGAGTCGTGTTCCCGTCCTACATCTTAAGGTCTCTAATGTGATTTCAACGTACGCAGTTCTGACGTTGTTTTAGTTAATCGCTGATTCAACATTCTTTAACAAGCAGACATTCAACACTTATTGACTGGGACCAAGGAAAACAGTATGTTTTGTGGACCCGAGATTGTCGATGTTTCCCGAGACGAAGATGCTGTTTCCTGAAGACACAGTCATGGTATTCTGTATAGTAAAATACTTACTTATTAATAAGTATTTTATTATACAGAATACCAGGAGTCAAAGAAATGAAAAAATAAAGCGAACTATACATACAAAAATACATGAATGCGAATTCAGTCCAAAGATTGCGCCTTCACGTGATGGTGCACGTGATTTCTTATATTATTCACCGGTGAAAACGCGTTGTCTCCTCCTCGTGCTGATGCGTGGGAGACAGTCTAAATTCGTTACTCTCACGTGATACGCTTTCGACGAATGAAGCACTTAAAAAGGAGAACTTTGACGCTTGGTAGATAATAATCATATATAACTTGCATTCATGGCTGAGAGTATTACAATGATTTCATTTTTAATCTTAACATTGTCTCAACGCTGAAATATGGTTGGTAAAAATGTCCACGCAGGAATCTCAAGGTTGTTTCAACGTCAAGAACTAAATCTTTGATCCAATTTGCATTCTAAACACCTTTTTAAACATCCATTCAACATCTTGAAGAGCATTTTCAGACTATTGTTCAACTTTTAACCAAGGTATCATTTTCAATTTCCCACCAGCTAGGTCAGTTCCTGGCAGGATATAACGTTGTTGTAAATATAATTAACAATTATTCAACTTACTGCAAGGACCATCATGTGCTTTCGATATTTTGCCTTGACTTTTACAGATGGCAATCTTAAGAATACATTCGTTTGGATATGTTTTATCATTTGAACCACACACGGGAGCCTTTATCTTTGGGCATAATCTCAAACATCTTCGTCCTATATGTAAAATATATAATGTGGGGACTGAAATTAACAAATCACTGAAATCAGGATCTTTTGATCAGGAAATATCTACTAAACAATTAAAGCCATGACAATAGTCGAAGCCAGTCACTTAGGTTACAGGTTATAACTTTACTTCAAATTCGTTGTATTGCCAAATTCAATTGATAGATTGAAGCTTTTACTGCAAGATTTTTGCGACTTCAGCTACTTACCGCAAGGTCCATTGTGAACAAACTTTATGTCTTGTCCCGTCTTACAAGCATCCACTTCTAACGAACAGTTGTTCGGATATGTTTGACCATTTGATCCACATACTGGGGCGTATACGGCGGGGCAAATCTCAGGACACTTTGGTTCTTTTATATAAAATACAATTTGGAAAAAATTGAATTAAGGTTACACGATGAATAATGCATTCTATTACACATGGTCTAAATCTAGGCTGTCATGTCATACACTTTACAAACTGAGTGGCCTGACATCAAAGATGGAAATTTCTCATGAGATGAGCAGATTTATATTTATAGGTGGGCTTCACTCAATACTTTTACATAAGAGAACGCTTGGTGGTCACCCGTGGAAGCGAGCCCTGTGCCCTGTGGAAGCGAGCAAATTTCGCCAAATTGTGTATACGTGCATGTCTATAATATCATTCATATGTGTATACAATAAAAATAAATATTGAAACGGGATGGGCAGCACAAAACAGAAAACGTGAACATAAAAAAAGTATTTTCTATTTGTTATATTAATCGAGAAACATCGGTGCCCTCGATCGTTAATCAAATTCCGGGCCAATCAAATCTCGGGTAACATCTCGAATGCGCATTTGACGTCATTATGAGAAAGGTCTAGGACGTGAAATGGATTCATGAAGAGAATCAATTTATGTTTCAAATACCACAAACAATAACTAAGGGCTTTTCCATAAGCTTTATCGGAAATCCAGCATCAACATTCACTGAGAAAACCTTTTTTTGGAAATAAGGACATTTGATTTTAATACCTTTTCTCTCACATGGTCCTTCATGTTTCAATGTTATCTTCTCGTCGTTTTCAAATTCACAATCAGCAAACCGTAAGCTGCACAGATTAGGATACGTGACGTTATTCGATCCGCACACTGGCTTATAAATATACGGACAGAAAGGCGGGCAAGTTTCATTGTTGACTAAAAAAAAAGAAAAATTTTAAAATTCTCTTTGCTCCCAGCGAGCACGTGGTTGAAAACACGTTGGCACGTCGATAATCTAAGGCGCTATTTTGTAAAATCGATAACAAACGATCTGCTTTTAAAATTGTACAACAATTTATTTGAGTCAGTTTGCATTTGCCGGAGTCGTCGTCGTGTTCCCGTCCTACATCTTAAGGTCTCTAATGTGATTTCAACGTACGCAGTTCTGACGTTGTTTTAGTTAATCGTTGATTCAACATTCTTTAACAAGCAGACATTCAACACTTATTGACTGGGACCAAGGAAAACAGTATGTTTTGTGGACCCGAGATTGTCGATGTTTCCCGAGACGAAGATGCTGTTTCCTGAAGACACAGTCATTGTATTCTGTATAGTAAAATACTTACTTATTAATAAGTATTTTATTTAACAGAATACCAAGAGTCAAAGAAATGAAAAAATAAAGCGAACTATACATACAAAAATACATGAATGCGAATTCAGTCCAAAGATTGCGCCTTCACGTGATGGTGCACGTGATTTCTTATATTATTCACCGGTGAAAACGCGTTGTCTCCTCCTCGTGCTGATGCGTGGGAGACAGTCTAAATTCGTTACTCTCACGTGATACGCTTTCGACGAATGAAGCACTTAAAAAGGAGAACTTTGACGCTTGGTACATAATAATCATATATAACTTGCATTCATGGCTGAGTGTATTACAATGATTTCATTTTTATTCTTAACAACTAAGCAATAAAACATTCCTGCCATTCAAGAATAACAGGGAGTAATCAAATTTGCTATAAAAGAACACGATCTTTCAACATTATTGATAAACCTGATATATTGTAGTATATACCATGGGTAGTATGTAGTGACTTTAGTATTAACCTTCCACTAAATTAGATAGCAATATCTATACAGTATTACCACACAGCATCAAAGACAAAATCCTGGTTCAATTTGATAAACCGTTACTTATTTATTGCCACACTGGTATTCTGTGGTACATTAGGATTTTATCCAAATAATGTCAGGCTTCAAAAATACTAGAATATGCTAAATCTAACCGCAACACCCCGCAGGAAGAAAAACTACAGGGAAAACCTTTCTAAAAAACCAATAATAGTCCATGATATATACTTGTTACATAAAATATAAATGATAGAAACTTGTGTGGTATTCTGTGGCACATACACCTGTACAACACAATAGTCTGTAGATGTATGTCTAGGCTTTCATATTACTTTTAAAAGTTTGAATGGCCTAATATGAAAGATGGGAATTTTTTATGAAATGAGGAGATTTATATCTATGGGGAAGGGAAATTAACTAATGATACATCATGTAGTAAAACGTTTTATAGATATTCAAAGTTTATATAGAAGGAAACAAGCAAAAAATGAAGAGAGGATAAAGAAATTTAGAAAAACAAAATTTTTAAAAAGCAGAAATTAAGAAAAAGCAAAGGCAAAGAAAAAAAAATGAATGAAAAACTTTAGGAAAATGCAATAGGCAATTAAAGGTTTAACTCAGTGCAAGGTCTATTGCAAACAAGCATCAAGTCCCAACGATTTTCGTTGTATTGCCAAATTCAATTGATAGATTGAAGGTTTCACTGCAAGGTGCTTGCAACTTTAGCTACTTACCGCAAGGTCCATTGTGAACAAACTTTATGTCTTGTCCCGTCTTACAAGCATTCACTTCTAATGAACAGTTGTTAGGATATGTTTGACCATTTGATCCACATACTGGAGCGTATATGAAAGGGCAAATCTCAGGACACTTTGGTTCTTTTACATAAAATACAATTTGGAAAAAATTGAATTAAGGTTACACGATAAATAATGCATTCTATTACACATGGTCTAAATCTAGGCTGTCATGTCATACACTTTACAAAACTGAGTAGCCTGACATCAAAGATGGAAATTTCTCATGAGATGAGCAGATTTATATTTATAGGTGGGTTTCACTCAATACTTTTACATAAGACAACGCTTGGTGGTCACCTTTATGCATATTGCATGCCGCTTTGTGCCCTGTGGAAGCGAGCATATTTCGCCCAATTCTATATACGTGTATGTAATATTGTTAATATGTGTATACAATAAAAATAGATATTGAAACCGGACGGGCAGCACAAAACTTAAAACGTGAACTTAAAAAAAGTATTTTCTATTTGTTATTTCAACTGTGAATGGTGGGAAGTTCTTATCAGATAAGGAGATGTTTATGGAGAAGTGAAATAAGCTAATGATACATCATGTAGCAAAACTTTTTATAAATATTCAAAGTTTATAAGGAAAAAATAGGAAAGAAATAAGCAAAAGAAGGATAAAGAAATCAAGAAAAAAGAAAATTAAAAAAAAAGATTAAGAAAAAGCAAAGGCAATGAAGAAAAATACAACAGGCAGTTAAAGATCTTACTCCCGTGCAGGATCCATTGTGAACAAGGGTAGAGTTTCGACGCACAATTACAATTGTTGCGATGTTTTTTCCATCTGATCTATATACTGGATCGTATATTGCAGGGCAAACATAAAGACAGTTTGGTTTTTTTTTACGAAATTATACAATAAAAGGATTTAAAAGGGAAGTTATAAAGTTACATAATAATTGAAATAGTCGATTTATGGTTAAAAAGGTATTTTTGACTAATGCTATCCTATCCATCTTTAATTGAAATCAATGCTTACGAGACCTATAATATAGCACTGAACTCTATGAAAACTAAAGCGATCACTCCAGGTGTAAATGTTTCAAACACGGAATCCATCTTTGGACATAGTCTTAAACGTGCATCTTCGCTAGTTCTATATATAAAATACCTTAGTTGTGACTGAAATGAGCAAATCAGGAAATTTTGTCACGAAATATCAACTAAACTATTAAATCCAGTATGACTATAGTCGAAGCCGGTCAGTCAGGTTATAATTAACATCATTAAATTCGTTGTGTTTCTAAATTGTATGGACAAATTTAAGCTTTCACTGGAATGTCCATGCAACTTTAGCTACTTACTGCAAGGTCCATTGTGAACAAACTTTATGTCTTGTCCTGTCTTACAAGCATCCACAACCAACGAACAATTGTTAGGATATGTTTGACCATTTGATCCACATACTGGAGCGTATACGGCGGGGCAAATCTCAGGACACTTTTTTTCTTTTTATAAAATACAATTGAGGAAAAATTGAGGTTACACTATGAACGATGTACGCTAATATTACACAATAGTCTGTAGACGTACATCTAGGCTTTCATTTTAAGTTGAATGGCCTTATGTGAATGGTGGGAAATTCTTATCAGATGAGGAGATGTTTATGGAGAAGTGAAATTAACTAATGATGCATCATGTAGCAAAAAGTTTTATAAATATTCAAAGTTTATAAGGAAGGAAATAAGAAAGAAATAAGCAAAAGAAGGATAAAAAATTAAGAAAAAAGAAAATTAAAAAAAGATTAAAAAAAAGCAAAGGTAATGAAGAAAAAAGTGAATAAAAAACGTAAAACGAGATTAGGAAACACAACAGGCAGTTAAAGATCTTACTCCCGTGCAGGATCCATTGCGAACAAGGGTAGAGTTTCGACGCACAATTACAATTGTTGCTATGTTTTTTTCCATTTGATCTATATACTGGATCGTATATTGCAGAGCAAACATAAGGACACTTTGGTTCTTTTTACGAAATTTTACAATAAAAGGATTTTAAAGGGGAATTATATAAAGTTAAATAATAATTGAAATATTCGATTTATGGTTAAAAAGGTATTTTTGACTTATGCTATATCGTATCCATCTTTAATTGAAACCAATGTTTACGAAACCTATAATATAGCACACAACTCTATGAAAACTAAAGCGATCACTCCAGGTAAATGTTTCAAACACGGAATCTATCTTTGGACATAATCTTAAACATGCATCGTTGGCAGTCCTATATATAACATACCTTAGTTGTGACCGAAATGAACAAATCCGGAAATTTGGTCACGAAATATCAACTAAACTATTAAATCCAGTATGACTATAGTCGAAGCCGGTCAGTCAGGTTATAACATTACTTAAATTCGTTGTGTTGCTAAATTATATTGACAAATTTAAGCTTTCACTGAAAGGTCCATGCCACTTTTTCTACTTACTGCAAGGTCCATTGTGAACAAACTTTATATCTTGTCCTGTCTTACAAGCATCCACAACCAACGAACAATTGTTAGAATATGTTTGACCATTTGATCCACATACTGGAGCGTATAGGGTGAAGCAACCCTCAGGACACTTTTTTTCTTTTTATAAAATACAATTGAGGAAAAATTAAGGTTACACTATGAACGATGTACGCTAATATTACACAATAGTCTGTAGATGTACATCTAGGCTTTCATTTTAAGTTGAATGGCCTTATGTGAATGATGGGAAATTCTTATCAGATGAGGAAGTGTTTGTGGAGAAGTGAAATTAACTAATGATGCATCATGTAGCAAAAAGTTTTATAAATATTCAAAGTTTATAAGGAAGGAAATAAGAAGAAAAAAAAAGCAAAAGAAGGATAAAGAAATTAGGAAAAAAGGTAATTAAAAAAAAATTAAGAAAAAGCAAAGGCAATGAAAAAAAAAAGTTAATGAAAAACGTAAAACGAGATTAGGAAATACAACAGGCAGTTAAAGATCTTACTCCCGTGCATGATCCATTGTGAACAAGCGTCAAGTTTCGACGCACAATTACAATTGTTGCTATGTTTTTTTCCATCTGATGTATATACTGGATCGTATATTGCAGAGCAAACATATGGACACTTTGGTTCTTTTTACGAAATTTTACAATAAAAGGATTTTAAACAGAAATTATAAAGTTACATAATAATTGAAATATTCGATTTATGGTTAAAAAGGTATTTTTCACTCATGCTATCGTATCCATCTTTAATTGAAATCAATGGTTACGAGACCTAAAATATAGCACACAACTCTATGAAAACTAAAGCGATCACTCCAGGTAAATGATTCAAACACGGAATCTATCTTTGGACATAATCTTAAACCTGCATCGTTGGCAGTCCTATATATAAAATACCTTAGTTGTGACCGAAATGAACAAATCGGGAAATTTAGTCACGAAATACCAGCTAAACTATTAAATCCAGTACGACTATAGTCGAAGCCGGTCAGTCAGGTTATAACATTACTTAAATTCGTTGTGTTGCTAAATTATATTGACAAATTTAAGCTTTCACTGGAAGGTCAATGCCACTTTTTCTACTTACTGCAAGGTCCATTGTGAACAAACTTTATATCTTGTCCTGTCTTACAAGCATCCACAACCAACGAACAATTGTTAGGATATGTTTGATCATTTGATCCACATACTGGAGCGTATATGAGAGGGCAAACCTCAGGACACTTTGGTCCTTTTATATGAAATAAAATTGCGGAAAAAATTAAGGTTACACCATGTACGATGTACGCTAATACTACACAATAATCTGTAGATGTATATCTTGGCTTTCATATTACCTTTAAAAGTTTGAATGGCCTAATGTGAAAGATGGGAATTTTTTATGAAATGAGGAGACTTATATCTGTAGGGAAGGGAAATTAACTAATGATACATCATGTAGTCAAACTTTTTATAGATATTCAAAGTTTATAAAGAAGGAAACAAGCAAAAAATGAAGAGAGGATAAAGAAATTGAGAAAAGTAAAATTTTAAAAAAGCAGAAATTAAGAAAAAGCTACGGCAAAGGAAAAAAATGAATGAAAAACTTTAGGAAAATGCAATATGCAATTAAAGGTTTAACTCAGTGCAAGGTCCATTGCGAACAAGCATCAAGTCCCAACGATTTTCGTTGTATTGCCAAATTCAATTGATAGATTGAAGCTTTTACTGCAAGGTGCTTACAACTTTAGCTACTTACCGCAAGGTCCATTGTGAACAAACTTTATGTCTTGTCCCGTTTTACAAGCAATCACTTCTAACGAACAGTTGCTAGGATATGTTTGACCATTTGATCCGCATACTGGAGCGTATATGAAAGGGCAAACCTCAGGACACTTTGGTTCTTTTATATGAAATAAAATTGCGGAAAAAATTAAGGTTACACCATGAACGATGTACGCTAATACTACACAATGGTCTGTAGATGTATGTCTAGTCTTTTTCACATTACCTTTAAAAGTTTGAATGGCCTAATGTGAAAGATGGGAATTTTTTATGAAATGAGGAGATTTATATCTATAGGGAAGGGAAATTAACTAATGACACATCATGTAGTAAAACGTTTTATAGATATTCAAAGTTTATAAAGTAGGAAACAAGCAAAAATTGAAGAGGGGATAAAGAAATTTAGAAAAACAAAATTAAAAAAAGCAAAAAATTAAGAAAAAGCAACGGCAAAGAAAAAACTGGATGAAAAACTTTAGGAAAATGCAATATGCAATTAAAGGTTTAACTCAGTGCAAGGTCCATTGTGAACAAGCATCAAGTCCCAACGAACAATTGTCACTCTTTGTTTTTTTCCATCTGACCTATCCATTGGATCGTATATCGATAGTTGGAATTTCTTAAGCGCTGTAGTCAACACCTTATAAGCTAATGATATCGGTCGTGCAGCCGTTGATTCATGTTCAATGGATGCAACAAATCTGACTTATTTATGATATGGTATGGTAAACCAAACTGCACATATACTATATGCCGTTATGAGTATTACATTATGCATGTTACTCAATAACTGAACTGTGAACATGCAATGTAACTGGGTCAGAATGAAGACGTGCAGTTTTAAAAAATTGATATTAAAAGTCCATTTCTTTACATGAAATTTGCAATACATGCATACCTTGACTGGACGCAGTCCAAGCTGACAGAATCAGAGCCAGCACTTTGATTGCCAGATTCATAGTTCCTCAAAGTTGTTTTTTTTATTCAGGAGATATCGTTTCCCAACACTTGCTCATACATGCACTAACGGTAAACCGTTTTTGGTCTTTGCTTATAACTGCGCGCGTTATGCATGATTGCGTGATACCAGAAAGGAATGACGCCACTAGCTACGTACGTGGTCAAGGAGCATATCTCAGTATTCAGGGACATCCGATTCTTCTCGAAAATGTTAATGATGAATCATTCGATACACTATAGAATATTCTGGGCAATCACAATAGGGATTGAACAAGCATATACAGGGGTTGATGAATAATAGCTTAATCTGCATTGCTAAATATATATTTCTTCATATCTGCTAAAGTGCATGGGTTACTTTGCCGAGGGTTTTTGTGAATACAGACATGTTTTTTGTGTATATAAAATAAGAACGTGCATTCAAGCGCAATTACCTAACATGGAGCATTATTTTGAGCTTATTTTTTTCGAGTGTTAAAAGAACCACTATGGGCGGCAAACGTCGATTTGGATATTGATTATGCCAGCTGAAAAACTGTTAGCCTGTGTTCCATTCCCCTCTATAAACTGTGCCTTCATGAGAGACAATGATTTACTTTATCAATTCCAAATATTGTTGCAATTTTACTCTTGTAAAAAACACTTCTGTTTGAAGCAAAATATGTTCTTTACGACATTTGCGCTAACTCTGATATTGTGCTTATCAATAGGAAACAGCAGAAATCCAAGCGTTCCATGCTCGGAACTCCGCATGCATGTCCAAAATCAGTTCGGATGTCGGCAAGTATAGAAGTTATATATACTTTCGTACCATATATCGCTTGCAACCATTTCACAGTGTCAGTGAAGACTTTGAATTTTTAATACATTTTAGCAGGCATGCATACCAGGAGCCCGGGATACATACCTAATTAGTAATCTTCAATGTTGTAATTAAAGAAATTAAATTACAACCATATAGCATATACGAATATTATTGATAGAATTTAGAAAGATTTAAGCTTTTCCGTGCCTGTATACGCACTTCGGAAAAACGCAGCAGTGAAAATCAGCCTTAAGAATATGCGTGGTAATATAAATAAGTGATGCCACTGACAGCTAGAACAGCATATTTATGTCTTTTAAGAAAGAAAATTGTACAGGTTTCAACGAGACAGGGTATTGTTAACAGTAAATTGCATGCATCAAACAGCATTGTAGTACCTCCTCGGAAGCGCTTTCCCAAATAAGGTTTTCTAAAGAATGTTCATGGACCAAACTGAATTCAAACAAGCCAATGAAAACCACTCTTTGGAGCAGTGCTTTGTATATACAGCAACTTAAATTCTGACCACGACGAAAACAATTAAAGCATGCATTTTAAAGCTATATTATAGCTACGTCACATTTCAGTCGTGTGGAACTGAATTCAAACAATATATAATAATGTGAGTTATCTCATTATTTATTCCTTGAATTGCTTTTGACTGAAAACGACGTATAAAACAGATCTCACTTTTACTCAAAAGACACGGAATTTCTATTTCAAATTCTAATAGTGCTTTTCATTGAAAAGTAATAAAGTTAGAATTTGAGAACAACGAGAGTGCAAAATCAACGAAGTGCATGCGGACACAAGTGCCAGCACCAAGTGCCAAACTGTTCAGGAGATTATTAGTTTCGGGTAATTGCTCGCGCCAGTTACGCATGAAAAATGTATGGTGATGAAAGTAATTGAATATCAATAGGCGTCAAATTTGCCCTCATGGAAATTCAACAAGCGTAACATTAAGCAATGCACCTTAAAGACTCAAGTGTCATCAAAAAGCTTCCCTTGAATACTCTTAGGTTTTCACGAAGCGTCGTTTCGAAGCCAACCGTTATGACGTTTTTCGTATTGAGAACAATGCCAGTAATCATGTCTCATGTAAAGCTACGACCGTCCGGGCGTGGGCAAAAACAAAACCTGGCAAAATAGCATCCATTGGCAATAAAGCTATCGTCGGTGTGGATAATACCTGTATCTTTATTTATCAGAAAATTAATATCTGTATCTTACAAAGCACCTTCAGCATCAAATAAGAACGTTCATAAGAAAACAAGCCGTCCTGTGTTGATCTGTCTGATCTGTTCACTATATTCTCGCTTTTTCTTTTTTTTATATTTTCCAACATGACGACCTGAAAACCTCATTATGCAGATAGTCTACCAACAACTGCTATCTTTGTGAAACATTAAAAGTCAGGGAAAGCCTTGACCCCTAAATTTTTGCAAAAGTTCTACATTCAGCATGCATGCATATGAATATACAAGCTGTTCTTGTCGTCCTTTCTATAGTCTTGCACTTCACTATCTTCGCTTTGATGTTCACGTTCTAATTCATTTCCAGTGATCATACTCAGTGGTTAACGCAGATGTGTATTGGATCTATCCCCTACGGTTATACTGCACGATTTGAAATAATATATGTGTATAATTGTATATGTACATACTGCATGCACTAGCGATGAGGGACTCTTGTGAGGCTGTGAAGGGCATTGCATATCAAAGAACATCCGACATTAACTGACGCAAGAGTAACACATTATGTGTTTCTCTTGCGTCAGTTATTTACACATTCTATTATCATGTTGCACATTCTATTTACAAGAAATTTAGCAGAAAATGAACTTTTAAGCCAAATATGGCATCAAAAATTGCGCTAACGATGCAAAAAAATACAAAAAGGAGAAGCTAGTGCTGATTATATTTAAAATATTTCAAAACCAATGTCATACTTCTGTTCTTCAAAATCATGCGTGCGTATTATTGTGAAATGTGAATGTCACATGCAGCTATGAAAGAGCTTTACTAGCGTGACCGTTTCTAAACTATATTTAGCACTTGTGTCTGCAGGCGGTTCTTTGATTTTGCGCATGCGTGTCGGTTCCAAGTTCTAATACTATTATTACTGCCTTCAACAGTGAAAAGCCAACAATAAATATATATAATTAAGTATCACAAAGAAATGACTGATGGATAACAGGAATTTTAGTCCTCTCACCATACATTGTTGCGTAAATTAATATGTTATGTAGACAATTCAGCCCCCCCCCCCCCCCCCAATTGTATTGCATGCAGCAGTAGAAACCGTGCACTTAAACAAGCATTGCACAATGCACTAGACGTGTGATATTTTATCTGGTGAAACCCAAGAATTTCTAATTGATTTGATTTCTCATAAATGTCAAATAATCCAGTCAAATAATCTCCTTCAAAACATTTCAACTACGCAATATATTGCCAAGTGCATTATGTCAGCTAGTGATAGCCACATACAGCTACATAAATAGAACAGCACATCCATGTCTTTCAGGAGGGTGGTAGAGGCGATGTGAGTCACGTTTCACAGCGGGCAAAAAAAGTAGTTTCACAATTCACGTGTCAGCAGTTTCACGTTTTATCTACATTAAAGGCTGTTTACAGAACTATATCACGTTCCCCCAATATGTATCGATCCTTGAATGGCCGCCAAAGAATTTTTGCTCTTATTTCGACTATTTCAACAGCTGACTTACAGTTCACGATCTTGTTCCCTATTATTTTCATTGCTGGGAGGATTTTGATTGAAATTCATGCCTCACGAGCGTGCAGCAGATCACCAAAATCAAGCATTTCACATTTCACACGAAAATACCCTGTATCACCCTCTCTCAGGATATCCAACTTGGAAATTATGTAGATTTCAACAAGAATATCAAGAGGCCTAAAATATGCCCTTCAGGTAAATTCGACAAGCGCAACATCACAATTGCACCTTCCTTAAAACGAGAGCAGTATCATCACAAACATATTTCTATAGTTAGGATTTCATGAAGCGTCCTCTCGAAGTAAACCATTATGATTTTTTTCGTTTCTTGAAATAATGTCTCTTATATAGACAGTTTCCAATTGTATATAACTTTTACTGCTATTTCTCATTGTAAACGAGTGCCTCGGGTTAATAAAGCCTGACTTACACTATACGACAAGTTGCATGCAATTCTTATATGCTGGCGTATTTAACCAAAGAGTAGAGACTACAAAGAGGGACCACTTCATTCAAAAAAGCGTAAGGTGTTGTCGTCATGATACGTCATGGGCGCCATGTTCCTAGCCAGTGCCCTAAACAGAAGTATTTCCCCCCGGTATTAATAGCCATTTTTAATATTTCCGGGGGGAACGAGCATGCAATATTCGTCATGGGCGCCATGTTCCTAGCCAGTGCCCTAAACAGAGGAAGTCACCTCCCTGAAATATTAAAAATGGCTACTAATACCGGGGGAAATGCTTCTGTTTAGGGCACTGGCTAGGAACATGGCGTCCATGACGTATCATGACGACAACACCTTACGCTTTTTTGAATGAAGTGGTCCCTCTTTGTAGTCTGTACTCTTTGATTTAACTGCCATATGCATGTTAAGATGTCAATTTAATATCAAATTTTGCCTGCATATAGGCTATTGTAATAGTATAGTATTTGGAACAGAGCACCAATTAATGTAATTAATATATATGCGCGCGCACGAACAGTTAAGTAGCACAGAGGGGATGAAAACACAAAGAGGATGAAAACGATCGCACGCACGAATTAGATATTGTATGACAGGAGAATATAATATAATTGAAGTTTTGAAGAGTTATGAAGAGATATAAGAAATGCATGATAAATGTTTTAAAGTTCCTATATATGACATGAAAATTTTAATTATCATAACGAATAGAATAGGTTTTAAGTTATTCATTTTAATATATAGTTTATATTAGTTCTTTCTTGTCTTAATGAATTTTTCCTGGGTTAATGATCGATCCGGTTGACTTACACAGCAGCAGAAAACAGACAAAAGAGTCGTTCAACACCATACAGTATAACTGACAGACAGAAGTAGAGTGAATATCTCGCATTTGCAAACTGTACTGGTGTCGAGGGACTGTTGTAAGGGTTTGATAATAAATACCTGACGCAAAATCGAGT
Source organism: Muricea muricata (assembly GCA_963855995.1). NCBI lineage: Eukaryota > Metazoa > Cnidaria > Anthozoa > Malacalcyonacea > Plexauridae > Muricea > Muricea muricata. The sequence goes on from OY979717.1 coordinate 15,665,030, forward strand.
AGTGATTAAAAATACTTCGAAAACAAAGACATACTTCTGTTCTTTAAAACCATGCGTGCGTATTTGCATGTCACAGACATTAGAGAGCTTTAAATTTGACTATCAGTACAGTATCACTACATGTCTAGATTTTTATTTGAATTCACTATCGCACACGAGGTCGTTTCGTGGGTTAAAAGAACTGCTATAGACGGCAAACGTGGTTTAGTTGATTAGGTTGATTAGGTAGTGGTTTAGTTTAGGCAAACATGTTGATTATGCCAGTTGATAAAATGTTACCCTGTGTTCCAGTCCCCCGACTCCCCTCTATAAACTGTGCCTTAATGAGAAACAATGATTTACGGTATCAATCCATAAAAAACCCCCTTATTAACTTTCCAAATATTGCTGCGATTTCATTCTTGTAAAAAATACTTCTGCTCGAAGCAAACATATGTTCTTCGCGATATTTTGTGCCAAATCTATATTGTGCTTATTTTAATAGCAAACAACCGAATTCCGAGTGTTTCCTGTTTTTAAACGAACCTTGTACCACTTGTTTTCGAGTTTCACTCTTGACAAGGTCTTCCAGCATAAAGAGAAAAGGATCTCATTATTTTTCTTTGGATTTGGCACAAACATGGCTGATGGATGACTTGGAATTGCATGCAAGTCCAAAGTATAGAAGCTATACATACTTCCGTACTATACGTACTACATCGCATGCACCATTTCACAGTGTCAGTGAAGACTTTGAATTTAAATGCATTTCAGCATGAATAATTCGAATAATTGTTTTAGTATAATTTCTTTAATTTAGTAAAATTAACGTGTATAAAATGTGCACTGTCGTCTTTTATGAATACAGTTTACTTCTGGTTTTCAAGCATTTTGATTGGTTGACTGACTATAGTAAATCTGAGTTATTATTTACTAGCTGGCATTTTTTCAAAATGGCCGCCGATGAGAGTCGTTTTGATGTATACTTTTGCCAAAGTTAGCAAATGGAGAAAATATAAACCCAAAGAATACAAACAAACTTTGATGTTAAACAATCTAACCTTATTAAACACTTTTTTCACTATTTAAAAATTTAGAAGTAAACTTTAGTCTTCACTTAGGAATTTTCAAAAGTAAACTGTATTCATAAAAGACGACAGTGCATTTTATACACGTAAATTTTACTAAAGAAATTATACTGAAACAATTATTCGCCTCAGGCTCAGTGATTATGATAATCACCAGTAATCACTTCGCCTTCGGCGAATACATACGCTTGTGCTACCGAATATTGAAATCATTTTTGACTAAACGTCGAGAAGTAAAAGTGATTTCAATATTCGGTTCTGACCATTGTTTTTGTATTTTGTGGGGGTGTTCAGTGGTTCCCGCAAATACGCTTGTGCCCTCATGCGGTTCGTTGATTTTGCGCATGCGTGTGTTTGTTCCAAATTCTATTATCATTGTATTTAACAGTGAAAGTCAACAATAAATATATTCTGTATATGATATGATTTTTAAAAAATAAAAAAGAACTAATGGTAAGAAATTTTAGACCTTTTACAGTACATTGTTGCGTATGTAGTAAATATATGTAGTATTTTATACAAGTATGGGCAGCATGAACTAATGCTCCTTGATCTATCTATGCGCCCAATCTATGATCAATATTAATTTCAAGGAGTTAATTTAACTCTAACATAGAGTTACTTTCAACCTAATTTAACCCAAATGTGAAAAGTTAAATTAGGCCGGTTCAAAATAAATCTATATGGAGTTAAATTAACTCCTTGAAATAAACAGTGTTGTGTCTAATAAGAAAAGAAAAGGTTTGCTCATACGAGCATGTAGAGTACTGATCCTAGTACAACGAATCGAAAAATTCATTAAAATGATTAACATGAACTAATATTTGAGACTATTATTAATTGCTAATTGGGTTTCACTGCGTAGTGTGCAGTGAATCTCGGTTGGAAGTCAACCTCAATTGTATTGATGACTATTGTTTCATGTTACGGGATTCTTTGTTCCCATGCAGTACCAACTTCGTGATGAGATCAAAGGCGGTTCCGTCGTAACTCCTATATGGATAACGTATAATTAGCTACCGATGCCAAATAAATGCTTTACCTCGGTAAGCAAATGATACAAAATTGCACACTTTTGCTACCAAACACAAGGTCAATACATATTATGAACATTTAAGTCTGGTTCACACCTGTCGTAAGAATCGGGGATGACGTCCTCCGGCCGATGTGATTGAGTGAATTTTATACCATTGCAAAAGCAATCTAATATTTGTCGTATACTTTAGTTTGTTCACATATCCATTCACGTAGGACAGTACGAGGAGAAAATCTCCGACTCTTACGACAAGTGTGAACATGGCTTTATTCACTCTGTGGTACTGATTAGTTACTGTGTCTCGATTTAGCCAAAGTCAATCTAGATATGGTCTGGAGACTCGGCCAGCGTCTTTGTTCACCGTGCACAAGTCTGCATAAACACGAACTAAAGGTTCGTGTTTATGCAGACTTGTGCACGGTGAAGACAATGAATTTTTGGTATAATGAAGCAATTGCCCAATAGCGTTGCCTTGCCGAAGCATTTAACCGTACTATTGAAATATTAATTAGCAAAATTTCAAAAGATTTGTGCACAGCTCAACATACAATGATAGCCATTATAAACGCTTTGAAGTTCGCCGGGTTTCCAGACCATGTCTGGATTGACTATGATTTAGCTGACCTCCACTGGCTCTATGACGTCTCAGATGAAACCCAAGAATTCCCAATTGACTTGATTTGTTATAATCAAAATTCATATTCGGTGATGCTTACTAGATAATAGCTGCTTGCACAAACGTCGCAGTTGAATTCGCAGGAAACATGCTGCATCTGTTTTGTGGTCGAGTTGCATATGGTTCTGCAAACTTAGCTAAAAACTTTAAATATTTTTTCAATCAGAGTTTTTAGGATTGATATATTAAGTTCTTCTCAATGTCCAACTCTTAGCGGCAGTTTTAGCGTTAATAACGAAATGGCAGTGGTTTCTATAGAGATTACTTCATGGTTGGTGAGTGCGTACGATTTTTATTCACGAGTTGTGAAGGATCGTTAAACGAACGAGTGAGCGCAGCGAACGAGTGAGTTTAGCGATCCTTCACAACGAGTGAAAAATAAAAATCGTACAAACGAACCAACCATGAAGTAATTTGTTTATTATATGAGTATAAAGATGAGTGTATAAAGATACGGATATAACTTACTGACAAAAACAAATACTCAAGCAAAATATTAAAATGGAACTTCTTACCATTTATTGCTTTGTTTTCTTGCTGAAAATGAAACCATGAGGTTTATTTCAAGTTAATGAGGCCACGAATGTCGTCGTTATGATTTTAGGTGGTTGTTTTATCAGTGAAATTGTCTTAAATCTCTCTTTTCGGTGAGTTAAAAAATACTTGTAAAATCAGACTCCATGTTTACACTAGCCTGCGAGCAGGTGTTGCACGTTCGGGTCAGCCAATCAGAACACTGAACGATAAATTTTCACTGGTGAAAAAACATCGTTCGTCCAATCAAAGGCCGTGAACGATGATTTTTCACCGAGTGAAATTTTATCGTTCTTGATGCCGATTGGCTATTGCTAATTTGGAACGATTATTACGCACAGCCTTATCGATGAATAAATCTCTATACTCATGTAATAAAATTGTTTACATAACTCTACCCAAATAGCGGGCAATGTTTTAAGCTCCAACAGAAATGTCTTGAAAAGTCTTAAGGGTTTTAGAATTGGTCATTTAAATATTACCTCGCTCGTCAAGCACGTTGATGAACTGAGAATATATATGGAAGATAAACCATTTGATGTACTAAGCATTAATGAGAGTCGCTTAGACGACACTGTAAATTTGAATACTGTTAACATCCAGGGCTATGAAATATTTACTAAGAATCGTAATCGCGAGGGGGGTGGTGTTGCACTTTACTTTTGAGACAATCTTACGGTTATCAACAGAACAGACTTAGTTCCCGTAGAACTAGAAGCTGTCTGTCTGGAAGTCATAAAACCTAAGTTTAAGCCAATACTCATAGTTTCAGTATATAGACCACCTAACACCAGCATTGAATTGTTTGAAAAAATTGAAATATTATTTCAAAATGTGGAAAATGACAGAAAAGAGGTAATTATTGTTGGTGATCTGAATTGTGATTCAATTTCAGTAAGCAATTACACGAAACGTCTAAATGATTTACTTAATGTTTTTCAAATGACTCAGCTGATTAAAGAACCTACCCGTATTACAAATACCTCAGCAACCCTTATAGACGTAGCTATAGTAAGTAAACCTGAGAATATTTGTAGATCGGGAGTCTTGCACATAGGAATTAGTGACCATAGTCTGATTTATGTTTGCAAGAAAATATCCTTCGCTAAAAAAGATATAAAAACCGTAAACACGAGAAATTATCGAAATTATATTCAACAAAACTTTATGGCAGATTTATCTTATCATCTAGCACTTTTAAATTGGGAAAATAACGATCCAGATATACAATGGAACAATTTTGAAAAACCGTTTGACCATGTTTCTGATATTCACGCTCCTTCTCGGAACAAAAGAGTTAGAAGTCAACAAACGCCGTGGCTTACCGATTCAATAAAACGTGACATAGATCGTAGAGATTTTCTCAAGAAAAAATCGGTTAAATATAAGTCTGCGTGGTATCATGATGCTTACAAAGCCTTACGCAATAAAATTAACAAAGATATCATTCGCGCGAAACGAAATCACTATGTTAAATCAATCGAGAATAATAAGGGAAACCCTAAACTTATGTGGAAACACATAAATTGTTTGCTAAACAAGAAGCATAAAAGTACCAGCGTAGATTTTATTAAAACCGATGCAGGAGACGTGAGTGATAATCAAAAGATATCAGAATTGTTTAATGAGTATTTTTCGAAAATTGGTCCAATTTTGTCAGATCAAATTACAGATCCAAATGGTCAGGAGTTTGAACAATTCATGTGTGAAGTCTCTAAAACATTTACATTTAGCGCCATTGATAGCACTACTGTTCTCAATGAGTTGGAAAATTTGAGCTCATCTAAATCGACAGGTCCTGATAATATCCATATTAAACTTTTGAAAGATTCTAAAGAAGTAGTTGCTCCATTGTTGGCACATATTTTTAATGTCTCCATAAACAATGGAATATTCCCCAACAAACTTAAGGTTGCAAGAGTCTCGCCAATCTACAAAGAAGGTGATAAAAAAGAAAGAGGTAACTATAGGCCGATATCTGTTCTCTCAAACGTCGCTAAGCTATTTGAAAAACTCGTATATATTCAGTTAATAAATTATCTAAATGCAAACAAAATTTTAAATCCATGCCAGTCAGGTTTCCGTCAAAACCACTCAACAATGTCATCTCTAATTTCAAATACTGATTCATGGCTAGTCAATATGGACGCTGGACTAATAAATGGGGTCATATTTCTTGATCTTCGTAAAGCATTTGATACTGTTGATCACGAAATTCTCCTCAAGAAATTAAAATTTTATGGAGTTAGAGATACTGCTCTTAAATGGTTTACATCATATCTGTTTAATCGGGAACAGTACTGCAAGGTGGGGTGTGCAACATCATCCACTCGCATCATTCGCTGTGGAGTTCCTCAGGGCTCAAATCTTGGCCCACTTTTATTCTTACTGTATGTCAATGATCTTCCAAATTGTTTAAAGCAATCTAGTGCTGAAATGTACGCGGATGATTCAAATTTGACTGCGTCCTCTAATGACTTGTATAGTTTACAAACTATTTTAAACTCTGAACTAAACAATATTAATCAGTGGTTAGTAGCAAATAAACTAACTTTGAATGTAGACAAAACAGAGTATATGATTATAGGAACACGGCAAAAATTGAATCACCTCTCACACGACATAGAAGTCCATATCGGTGAAAAAAAATTAAAACAAGTTACCTCCAAAAAAGTTTTGGGTGTAACAATTGACGACCAATTGAGTTGGAAAGAGCAAGTTGACAACATAAGTAAAAAGGTATCTCAGGGCATTGCCGTGCTACGACGAGCGAAATTATTTGTTAAATATGATACACTCCAAATTCTTTACAATTCTTTGGTTCAACCATATTTTGAGTATTGCTCCCTTGTCTGGGGAAATTGTTGTGACTCCTTAAAGGAAAAACTGCAAAAACTCCAGAACAGGGCAGCAAGAGTTATTTCGGGTGATAACTATGACACACGCTCAAAAGATATTTTACAGAAACTGAACTGGAAAAATCTCTCTGAAAGAAGACAACAAAAGGCAATAGCATATGTCTCTAAGGCTATTGCGGGAAATTGCCCGGAAAATATTTCTAAAAAATTTGAGAAGTCGTATTCTGAGAGATATGATCTAAGAAACAATAATAAATTTTTATCTCTACCAAAACCCAGAACAAATTCTATGGTTCGTACCTTTGGGTATGCTGCTGCTAAGATTTGGAACGAAAATAACAAACTTGAGTGACTATGGTTTAAATTTTCTATTCTTAATTTTTATAATTCTTGATATTTTTGATAATACACGGCCTAATGAAAAGCAACCATTTTAATTTAACTTTGTATATATGTAAATAATAAGCTAGGTAAGGTAAAGGTTGATTAGTTACCGTGTCAAAATATGTTTGATAATAATAATAATAATAATAATTAATATTAAGTAAATATAGCTGCACTAGCGCAGGAACGTGATGACTGTGATGTGACGCTTTGGGCTGCTTACATACCGCTTAAGAATATCCGGAAACAACTGACGCAAGATCGAGTAGACTAGTGATTTAAAATATATCAAAAACAAAGACACACTTCTTTTCTTTAAGGCCGGAACACACGAGGCGACAAAGCGCTGCAATAAATCGCTTTGTGTGTACAACAAGCGACAAGTCTTTTGCGCTCATTGTTGCAGCGAGAAATCGCCTGGTGTGAACGCTAAAGCTATTTCTCATTGGTTAATAATATTTTGTTGCCGCGAAACAAAATTTTTGATAAAATTCTCCTCTTCACACGATGAAATTTGTTGCTACGATTGTCGCCTCGTGTGTTCCGGCCTTAAAATCATGCGTGAGTATGTGTATGTCTCAGATATTATAGAGCTGCAAATTTTACCAAGAGTACAGTATACCACTACAAATACTAGATTGTTGTCTGAAATCACCATTGCACTTAAAAATTCTTATCAAAAAAAGTGTTTCAGAGATGAGGTTTATGCTGGTTTTTATTAAATTATGTCAACCAGTCGGGAACTTTTTGAAATAATTCAGAACGAAAACCCTCGGAAATGACGTAACCTAATACGTCATATTCTAGAGCCATGATTGTAGAGCCATGGTCGTCTTGGCCAAATTGGCAACAACATTTGTAAAAAATCACGTACATAGCAATCTGGCACGACTCTATGAGCTTTCTTGTTTATTCATACTTTCGAAAGTATTTAAATGAGAAATTACTACGGTTTAATTTGTGCAATGATCTTTTCATATTAATCTAAAACTTCAATCTATCATGCACTATACAGTTGGCATACCTGACGAGTAGTGCAGCTACCCAATGATTTAATTCTCCAATGCGAAGAAACGAATAATGATTATACAGTTGAGATTGCCATTATGGCAAGATTAAATTGTCGGGCTAGCTGCACCACTGCGTTTAACACTATATTTGCTCAACTTGCACATATGTTCACATTTATCCTCCATTATCAATTGCGTTTTGGAATGTATGGCTTACAGAGATATTTAGAAAATTCACTTATTTTATCACATCCTCGTACTTCGTGCGGAAGAAGAGGCAATTTTGTGACGTGAAAGTCTTCGTAAAGATCGTCAATCTAAGAATAATAGATTATTATTTAATGAGTAAACACGTACGACAACATTTCTTTACGACGAATGCATGTTTATAATGCTATATAGGCCTGTTTCAGACACCGAACTTTTCATGTCCCAAAACGAGCTAAATGAAATTTGCATAAACTCTGCATGTCAAAAATAAATTTTGAGGAAAAGTGACGCTTAAAATGCAATTTCTTTTTATACCAACGTGTTTTGCGTTCAGTTCACTACGGAGAATGGTGCACATGCCGAATGAGGATCAAACATTGATTTTCATTCTGCCGCAATCACATGTTGGCTGCTGCATTTTAACAAGTTGGGAAATTGACAAAAATCATGGTTTAAATCAAAAGTCAATACTTCTGTCATGTGTTGATTAATGTTCTGCAAATTAACAGCAATGGTAGCCAACATAACAAAATACTGATTCGACTGTCTGACATTTCATCTGAGACACACTGTGGAATTCCAGGTTTTTGAGTTTCGGTCGAAATTTGTCTGACGAGGCACATTTCGTGCATCTGCAGATAAAAGTAGAAGCCGGCGACGAGACTGTCAAAACTCAATACTGACCTGTTCAAGGTATTTTGCTTGGATTTTCCTTCTAGCTTCACATAGTCCACACGTGTCTAAAGTTTGATAATTATATGTAAAATTAGTTTCATATGTGAAATTACAGTACTACAGTTGTAACAGTATTTTGATTACGTGACATTATATTTCGCGAGGAACCAACCAGTAGGGCACCAACCTTTTTTAGATGTGTTTGGATATAGAAGTTGATTAACGATGATATTATGTGTATCAATATCTGACTTAGATAATTCTTGAATTAGTCTTTCCGTCTCGTACAAAGACAGGAATTCTGATATGCAGACACACACGAACGTCGTATGCTCCTAATAAAATATAAGTTAAAAAATCAACATGCCAGATCCATACTCCTGAGATTTTACGGAAGTACACGGGTTTGTACTTTATACCGGTCATTTTTACCGGTCACATATTCACGCCTTCTGCAAGTTAGCCTTTAGCCAGAGGTATAAACCACAGCTAACCAAAAAATGGACAGGTGCAGAGACGTGTTAAGAAATTGGCGGTCGATGGTCGACTTAGACAAGACCAGTGAAGAAGAAGATGAAGAAGTTGGGCCGAGTGATAACGAAATCATTATACTAACGATGGTAACGTCTTCAGCATTCAAAAGTCAAACAAGAGAATCTACAGTATATGTCTCAAAACAAATTGCTTGTTCACTGCTTTTAATTAGTGCATATTACAGCATGAATGATCGGCAGAAGCGTAGCGGGCTCGATAGTCTGGTGGCTCACATTATATATTCGTTCACAGACAATAAAAACAATATATTTAAAAGAAATAATTGTCCACAACACCAATTTTTGAATACGACCTATATGAATCCCCAATTATGAAGCCTGCTGCGTCAATCGCAATGGTGACTGGTAAAACAGATTTCGACCGAGTTGAACTGAAGTTGAATGACGGGTCCTTTTAAAGACACTTCAACCGTTATTTTGAGTCTTGCGGTAAAAAGCTGTGTTCATACTTCAGGCGTGATAATTTAAAACATATCTCATAAATACTTCGAAGCAACTGGAAAATTACCGCATTCTTAAGCTTCGCGCTAACTTCTTTAATCACAGGTAAACTCTCCTCCAATTTATTCGTTAGCATACTTGGATCAGCATCGCTTATACCCAACAAACCACTAAACTGAAAGACACAATCCGTTATTCACAAAATATACAGGATAGATGTTCTTCATGATTTCACATTAGGAACATTTACTCAGATTTAAAAGAAATAGAAAACAGTTTACGTGTTTCTATAGAGTTATCGAAACACGAGAGGAACGCGCGAGAAACGAGAAATTGCGTAGGAACACGAGCACGAGTTTCTCGCGCGTTCCCCAAGTGTTTCGATAACTCGACAGGAAAACGGAAAAAAATGTTTTCTATTTCCTTTATTAAATGGCCTTTTGAAAACGAAAACGGGTAAGTGCATTGATTTTCATTACATTCTGACAGTGTTTACTTACAATCAACTTTTACTTGCTAATTTCGAAATGAAATTCAGCAAAAATGTCTTCTTTTTGAGTATTTGTGATCGAGTAATTCCCTTTTGTTGTATACTGTAGTAGTACGAAACATTTCCCATTTTCAGCGACTATAAACTTTTTATTTGTATTTATATGCGAAAGCAGCTATTTTGCATTTTTGACTTTAAATGAAGCTGGCGTGGAAATGTCTCGTATTTCCATAGAGTTATACAAATACGGCTTTTTCGAGCTTTCCACCAATCGGCGCCCATGTTTTCAAAAGGCTATTTTATAATACGATATACTGTACACACTTTCTTTAATTGACAGGGAAATCGCAAGCTTAGCCCTATTTAACACAATTTATACAATTGTAAAGTAGCACACATTACACTTTCTTATATTCATGAAGTAAAACTCTCGAAACAGATGACTCCATGTCAACTACGGGGACTCGACCCACTTGGCTTAGGTTTTTTCGCGGTGAGAGGTCTTGTGCATTGATGTATGTATAAAATAATGACATGCAGAATAATAGCAGTCCTGAGATACAGTCCTTTGAGAAATTTTTATCGAGAGAAATAACCTCTTATATCACGGCTACTTAACACTGGAGACAGACTTCTTTTAATCATTAGTCTTGTTCTCGTGGAAAAAATCTTTCCGCCTATATTTTCAAAAACATGAAATTTCATATTTCAAACAGCAATTTTTTTGTAAAACGAGAGTAAATGGAGGGCAACATAGCGAGCGCGTTGTGTTTGAGTCATGACTTACTTGGTTTATTATTGGAGTGAATTGGTTCTTAACTTGAAGAATCTTCCCAAGAGAGTTTTCTATCAACGTTGGGAATGATAACAACCTTAACGTGTGTCCTGTTGGGGCAGTATCAAAAACCACAACAGAAAAGTCCATGTGTGTCACCAATCTGTAATGAAGACAATTATTTTACAATAAACCAACAATTACATGGAATGTTGAAAGCATGATGAGTCTAACTTTATAACGCCGAATTGAAACATCACATTTTGTGAATTTCACATTTCAACCTTTCTCATGATGACGTCAAATGCAGAAAAATCTATTTTACATGAAGTTTGATTGGCTGAACCCAAGACAATTAAATTTTGTGTAAAATCTCGAGTCCGCATTTGACCGTTATCATTATGAGAAAGGTCTATTCGATTCGGCCAATAAATTTGTCGCCAAAACTAGACACATTCCCAGATTCAGCTTTTCCTAACTTGGATATTAATATTTCAATAGCTCTACAATCATGTATGAAGTGTTCAAAGTCAAGGCCACACCGGAATCAAATCCGAGACATGTAATAAAATATCAGAAAGTGTATCTTAGATATTCTTGCACAATCAAAGAACAATGATTGTCGTAGGAAAATTAATGATGATTTATGCTTGTCACTGCAGCTATTTCAAACATTATAAAAATACATGATACTGTATCAATAACGTCGTTATCACAGTCACTAAAGACCCAGGGAATGCGAAATACCATCCTACCCCTTTCAAAACGGAGGGATGTTCGTACAGTTAAGCAGTGATGGCCACCCAATTTTCAACCATATCTTAAGACGCTAGATCGAGCTCTGGGTGAAAAATTGAATTTGCATAAAGTTTGCAATGTGCAAACCTGTTGCAAATATCAACTTTTCAAACTTTTGCACCTGTTACAAGACTGGTGGTTGCCGAATTTGCACAAAATGTGGAAACTCGGCAACCACCACTCTTGTAATGGATGCAAAACCTCTAAAAAGTTGATATTTTCTTCATAGATTTTTTTTCTAAACTTTTTACTTCTTCTTTGGTATTCATTTGTCTCAAATCTCTCAATGTGAGCTATTTTCTTTAATTTCCAAGATACAATGTTGAGTTTTCAGTCACCTTGAATGTACAAATTCGTAAACAAACAAATATCTCACCAAAGCAATTATTTTTGGCTATTTTTCTCTTCTCACATGACTATATTTTTGTATTGTTTTTATATCCGGCGTTGCGCCATGTCCCCGGTATGATGTCACAGAGCTAATTCGACCCAGCCTCTTTTCTCCTGGCCATAATTTCAAAAACTCTATTTTTAGTGTGTTTGAAGACAAATATCTCTGGAAGTATTTATCCGTTCAAAGAATGGTATATATGATTTGTCTCGTCACAGCGAATTTTTAAAAGAAAAAAATGGCGAATATGTCATATGCACTTTAACTTTTTACTTGTAATATACATAATACCACTAGTGCTGTTGCTAAATGTTGTCATTATTTTATTAAATGATCAGCCTCATTACCTCATAACTTCAGCAAAACTCATTGCTTCATCAATACCAGGAAATGCTCCCAGAACATCTTGAGCGAGACGTTTCCCTATGCTCATTGCATCTGAAATGAAAATATTGGATGCACCTTTAATCCAGAGGAGTTCTCCTTTGTGCTTATAAAATTGGAACATTATTGAAACAAACCTGGTTCATCAACAAAGTCATCTGGCAGTTGAGAAAACCCAAGGTTTGGATCAATTTCCTACGTTGCAACAAAAATAATGTTGGAAATTGTTCATTTTCTAATAAAATCACATCTTTAGTTATTGATGGAGAATCTGCATCCATGGTGTCAGGTTGATTTTTCAATCAGTGGCAAACAATTGGCATCAGTATAGTATAATTATATTTTCTCCTGTATAATTACTACAGGAAAGAAGGGAACCAAACTGCACAGAGTATGGAACTTAATTTGTTGAACATTTGGTTGGAACATCAACATACTATGTGATCTGAAATCACGGCAATGTACTGGCACTAGTTGTCAAACAGAAATCCATTTTTCGAGCGAAACTAGCAAATTTCTCAATAAGTATAATTTACTTCGGTTCCAAATTTCTGGTGGACATATAATTTTCTCTACTGGACATGATTACAAAGTTTCAACAAGTTGCATAACGGAAAAAAAAGATACGAGTGATTAAAAACAGCAAATGGATTTCCAGACTTTTTACTCACGGTCAGATCAGCCGGTAGGCAACACGCGGTTATTACGAGTGTTACATAAACGCGTTCCAGAATGCGTTCCGGTAGAAGCGGAACGCAAAATGGAACGCTTTTGAATGTAAATGGAAACGTCGACGAACGCGTTCCAGCCGCGGTACGAACGCGTTTTCTGTTAGGTTTTTTCCGAGTATTACCGTAACTACAGATAGAAACAGACAAAAATACTGGGAAATACGTTCTTGCAAATATTGGCTATAATTTATTTCAAATATTATTTTGCATGTAGAATTCTAATTATTGGACAGCTCATGTGTTCACGAATGTACCTTAATTCGAGTGGGAATCATGCACCTAACAAAATTTAAGCTGAGGCTAGTTGAGAAAAACTCATCATCAACGATAGCTCTGTAATAATAACGGTAGCTCTATAATATGGCCGTGCTGTAATAAAGCAATGCTGACGATTAAGCAAACATTTGCTGTAGGTGATTCTTAGTTATTTCACGATATTCATTTGATACCGGTATGGCAATTTTGGTTTCAGTGGCGAAGCCTACCCGACATTTGGTCATGAAAACATGAAAAATAAATTCAAATTTTTCTGTGTTTATAGACCGTATAAGGAATCAATTTCTAAAGAAATGAAAAATGATGATTTAAATTTGCATAGCATGACCAAATTGTCGGGCTGGCTTCGCTACTGGATAAGAAGTCACGATAAAATTTATTAAACACGACCATAAAACCTATGGAAATTTTGGCTCCTAGTTCATTTTCTGTCAGACATGCATTTATATCGTTTCTACTCTGTATGGTTCGGTGTCATTGTACACGTGTCTTCCATCGGCATGGCTCTTGGAGTCGTAGTTTGAGGTTTGTATAATGCATCATAGAAATAGAAGTTTTTGAATGCTACTGTATTTTCAGCCATTTCAGGCTGTGTATATTATATGATTCAACTACTTCATTAACTTCTGGCTCCAATGTAGCAATAACAGTTGTTATTTTGTCAACTCTCAAACCCTACAACAGCTCAGTTTCACATAGTGCCAGGATTTTCCCGAACAGGAGAAAACGTTTCTATGTTTTCTTTGCAATATGCTTGCAATGCTTTCCGAACGCAGATAGAATAATGGAATGAGAACGCATTGTGTTCTGTCCCGTTATTTCTGAGCAGTACTGTAATGATGATTTTTTCTCATCTGTTCCTGGCTTCAATTTCAATACGTGTATGATTTCTACTCAAATTAAGGCACATTAACCATTCACAACTTAAATTTTTTGAGGATCTTGTCCTCCTAACTTACCATTGCAAACAAATTTGGACACTGTTTAACTGCGGTTGGAGTTTTGCCAAATTTCTGACTAAAAGCATCTGAGATATTATGTGCAGGGTCTGTCGAGATTATTAGAACATTCTCCCGAACTTTGGCCAATGATAATGCTATACTACAGCTAAACAGAAAACAATTATTGACATTACCATTGCATTAATATTGATTATTGGCCATCATACAACAATGTGAGTAAGAATAAATGTTGTTTAATGAAAAGATACTGGTTGCGCACAAGACTTATACTGATTAAGAACTTATTTACATGTAAAGCCTATACATTTAATTCCTAGGAACTGGTCATTACTTATAGCGGAGGTAGCTAATAGTGAAAATGGTGGGGTACCTGGGTGCACAGAGATATAGGTTAAAACAATAATATCAAAAATGTTATTTGTAACAGTTTGAATTGTATATATCCCAAATTGTATTGTATAACATACATTTACTAAGGCCATCACCCTAGCTAGTCCCTTGTACACCCGGGGGAGTAAGCCTTCAATCTGTAATAACAGGTGTGATTAAAAAATAAACATAGCAGACAAACTTTTTGGGCTAAAAATCTAGACTGTTAAATTGGTCTGTATTGAGATATGGAGGACAAGGTTGAAGCAATCAAGAAACCATTCCCTATAAGAAGACAATATCAATTTTTCTAATACAGTACATTAGATAACCCTGTAACTATTTACCCAGCAGCTGGTCACATCCCAGGAAATGCTATTTTACCAGCAATCTAAAATTTTAAAGTTTTTCACCACTACACACTACTGAAAACTGATAGAATTAGGATAATTTTTTTTTAAACTGGCAGCTGTAACGATAGTAGAATAGCAGTTTGGGTTTCCTGTGACACGGACGTCACAGAACCGGAAACTGGGACTGGTTCCAAGATGGCGAACTGTTTAGATAAGACTAGCAGCTAAATTGAGGAATTGCACCCAGTGCACCATCTTGAATTTTTCCGGGTGGGAGGTCTGGACGCTAGTTCTTACCGGAAACCAAATCATTAATCCGAAGCTCTCTCGTCCGCAAAGGTTATTCAGTACATGTATGAGTGAGACAAGAACAACGCCGCACATGCTCATATATAAGGCCCCGTTTAGACTATGCCGTAACGATGACGGAACATAGTGCTAGGAGTAGTGTCGTGGTGTAAATGGTCGATTGCCACAGCAATAATACTATACTGTGAGGTTATTCATCAGCAATACAAAGTAATCTAGCGTCTTATTTCGGCGCGTATTTTTTAAACGGACCGAGTGTTTACAGTACAACGCTACGCAAATTTTGTTAATTTACCGCAGTGATTTGTTATTGCGATGCTACCGCAAATCACTCCGTCATAGTGTAAACACAATATGAATTGAATTAAATGAACCAACTCGATCCTACACGCATTATGCTCGATTAGGCTTTGAATTTTGTAGGTATAGCAAAAGAATATATACAGGTGCAGATAGTGGTGTAACTGCCAGATTGTTGACATCTTTTTTATTCAGTGGCTGTATCAGTTCGACTCCTTTCATTAAATTAACTTCTTCCGACTAATGATATGGTTTCCGGTAAGAACTAGCGTCCAGACCTCAAACGCGGAAAAATTCAAGATTGTGCACCGGGTGCAATTCCTCAATTTAGCTGCTAGTTTAGATAAGCATAACTTTACATTTCTGGTTATTTTATGTATGTTCTTTTAAATATATCATCTAGTAACACGTAACATGGTGTCAGGAGTAAAGAACTAGTTATTGTTGAGGAAAATTAGCTTTTATACAGCCGAAAGCGACGAAGAAACAAGCGAAAATTCAACGAGGATGGCGTATTTTCAGATACTTCCTCCAGACGTGCTTAATTTAACAGATGGGTCAACGGTTTCGAACTGGCGCGAATGGAAGTCCGCTTGGAGCAATTATACTTTGGCAACAAAGCTTGATAAAGAAGACGAGGCACGTCAAGTAGCCACACTTTTAGCAGTGATTGGAAAAGAGGCAAACAAAGTGTTTCGAACATTTGTTTGGTCCTCAGAAGGCGACGATCAGAAAATTGAGGTAGTTCTTAAGCAGTTTGAGGACTATTGCATTCCGAGACAGAACGTAACCTATGAACGCTTTTGTTTGTTTACGCGTGATCAGGCGCCCACAGAAACCGTAGACCAGTATATGATGGAACTGCGTAGAAATGCTTCGAATTGTGACTTGGAGTCGATTACACCAGATCAAATTTTACGAGATCGGTTGGTTACTGGAATTAGAGATGTAAAGGTACGTGAACGACTACTCCGAGACAACAAACTGACCTTAGAGAAAGCACTGGACATTGTACGAGCCGCTGAGAGTACCGAAGTTCAAATGAAAGAGATGAATTTGCAGGCAGGACTACATGCTGTCCGGCAGACACAAAACGAGGATGAGTCCAACGAGGCAGCACCAAAGTCGGATAAAGTAGCTATAAAAGATCGCAAATATTGTGGCCGCAATCATGAGAAGCGCAAATGCCCGGCATTTGGTCAAACATGTCGAAAGTGCGGAATAAAAAATCATTTTGCAGCAAAGTGCCAGGCTAAAAATAGAGTGGCTGCCATGCAAGATCAAGATCGATTCTATTTGGGCACAACCAAAACAGGTGAAAACAAAGTTCGTGAAACTGTGACTTTGACAATGTTAAATCAGGGCGATGATGTACCAAATGGAGATGTACAGTTTCTGATGGACACTGGGGCAGAATGTAATGTATTGCCTTAGACTGTGTACCAGAAAGTGACGGGTGATATGGTCATTATGGATCTCAAGAAATTGGATAAGAACAAACGTTCAGTGCTCATTTTAGCCAATAGATATGAACAGCCTATCGAAGGACGAGCTGTGATGAAAGTCAGTCGTGATAGTCAAACCCACAAGATTGTTGTGAATGTAGTAAAGGGGCAAGGGTATGAACCAATCCAATGCAACCAAACGCTGACTGACATGGGCATGATACAGATCCTTGATTCCGACCAACAACCCCGGGTGAGGTAACTGCAGGCTCCGACCATTTGATGCAAGAGTTCAACGACGTATTTGAAGGTCTCGGCATGCTCGAAGGGCAATACACCATTGTTACAGATAAATCAGTGAAGCCTGTAGTCCATCCACCTCGCCGTCTGCCAATAGCATTAATCGATCAAGTCCAGGAGAAACTGGACGAAATGGTAAAGGATGGCATCATTGCAAAAGTTCATCAGCCTACTGATTGGGTCTCCAACATGCTCGCAGTGGGGAAAGCCGACGACGGGGCCAGGTGAAAAGGCAGATATTCGCATTTGTCTTGACCCTAAAGACTTAAATGGTGCAATAAAACGTGAACACTTTCCTATGCCAACCATTGAAGAAGTGGCTCCTCGATTAAACGGGGCGAAGATTTTCAGTCTGTTTGATGCCAGCAATGGATTTTGGCAAGTCAAACTTGATCAAGCGTCCAGTCTATTAACGACGTTTAACACTCCCTTTAAGCGCTACTGTTGGAAACGAATGCCGTTTGGTATAAACAGCGCCCCAGAAGTATGGCAGCGAAAGATGCAGGAACATATTGAAGGACTGTATGGGGTGGGGGTGATGGCAGATGATTTTGTTGTAGTTGGGTTTGGCAATACCCCGGAGGAGTGGCATGCTGACCATGACCGCAATGTCTGTGCCTTCCTACAGCGCTGTCGGCAGAAGAATTTAAAGCCAAAAAAAGAAAAGGCTCAGTTGAGGAAGATGGAAGTGGCATTCATCGGACACATCTTAACCCCTGATGGCTTGAAGCCCGATCCAAAGAAAGTGGAGGCCATCAGAGACATGCCTCATCCTACAAATGTGCAATCGCTACGAAGGTTCCTGCGAATGGTAAACTACCTAGCCAAGTTTTTGCCATGTCTCTCCGACGAAACAGAAGTGTTGAGGAAGCTTACCGAGAAAGACGCCGAGTGGTGTTGGTTAACTGCACAAGAAGAAGCCATGGCTCGGATCCAAAGAATGATCACCACAGCGCCAGTGCTTGCTTACTACGACGTCACAAAGCCCGCAACCATACAGTGTGATGCCTCTCAATTCGGCCTCGGAGCCGCCCTTCTGCAAGATGGCCATCCAATTGCCTACAGCTCGCGAGCATTAACGGTAACAGAACGCAATTATGCGCAAATTGAGAAGGAGCTCTTAGCTATAGTCTACGCATGCGAGAAGTTCGACCAATATATTTTTGGGAAAAGTGATGTAGTGGTGGAGTCAGACCACAAGCCACTGGAGTCTATATTCAGAAAACCGATTCACAGCGCACCGAAGAGGCTACAACGGATGCTGTTACGACTACAAAGCTATGATATTAGAGTCGAATACAAGACAGGAGCCACAATGTTTTTGGCTGATACGCTAAGCCGAGCGTATTTGAATGGCAGTGAGACACAAAGAGGGCCTTGTGACGTACGAGCAGTGAAAGAGCAAGTATTTTCAGCTGAACTCGAACAATTGAAGCATGATGAAGACCTTAATGTGTTGCCGCAAAAGTTGAGAGAACTGCGGAAAGAAACAAGCAGAGACGAGGAGTTAAAAATTCTGATCCAGTTCATAACTCATGGTTGGCCTGATAGTCGTAAGGGAGCGTCCAAACGTGATAATTCCAAAAAGAGAGTTTTCGATTTATACTGGAACAGTCGTGATGAATTGACGTATGAAAATAGCATCATATACAAGGGGCACCGCGTAGTGATACCTGTGGCAGAGCGGCATACAGTAATACCATGAAAAGCTTACACCAGTCACACATCGGTATCGAGGGCACCTTGAGACGAGCGCGTGACACTGTCTAATGGCCCTGAATTACTGCAGTTCTCAAAGATTACATATCGAAATGTGGAATTTGCAACAGATGTCGACCAGAACAGTGCAAAGAACCATTGCATCCTCACAAAGCACCAGAAATACCCTGGGAGAAAGTAGGCATAGATTTATTCGAGATGGACAGACAAACATTCCTAATAGTAGTGGATTACTATTCTGGATTGTTCGAGGTTCAAGACATGACAAGCACAGTGGCATCACGTGTCATCACCGTCCTGAAGTCGTGGTTTGCTCAACATGGTATCCCTATTACGGTGATGAGCGACAATGGTCCGCCTTTTAACAGTGAAAGTTTCCAGGAGTTCAGTGACGAATGGGATTTTAACCATATTACATCTAGTCCTCACCACCCGCAAAGTAGTGGAAAAGTTGAGAATGCAGTAAAGACTCGCAAATCGTTGTTGAAGAAAGCTCGCGACGACAAACAAGAGCCACTCCTCAGCATACTTGAATGGCGCAACACACCAACCGAAGGCGTAGGTGCCTCTCCAGCCCAGTTACTGTACGGTAGACGCACTCGAACACGTCTTCCAGTTGCCAGGAAACAGTTGAAACCTACCCTTATCGAAGGCGTGACCAAGAGGATAGAGAAAAGCAAAGAGAAGCAAAAGAGATATTTTGATCGACAATCTCGGACCTTGAAAAAGTTGTCAACAGGCGATGTCATCCGTATGCGTTGCCCAGGTGATTCAAACTGGTCTCTTGGTAAAGTAATCGAAGTCATGGGTTTTCGATCTTACCTGGTTGAGGTTAATGGAAGGAGATATCGTCGAAATCGAAAACATTTACGTACGACAGCAGAGCAGTTACCCGTTCAAACCGAACTGTCTGATTCTGAAGAGTCGCTGACTAATGAAACAACTGAAGAGCAAGCTGAAGTAGATGCCATGGGAGGCCTGAGAAGGGGTGAAGATGGAAGTTTACGGCGTTCGGGGCGAAGCCGTTGCGCTACAAAACTTTTTGAAGATTACGAGTGCTACTGACACTGAACATACTGTATGTATAGCTAAAATAGTTATAATCCGAACTGGGTCCCTTAGTATAGTATCAAACATTTTAACGTTGAGTTGCCTTTGAAGTTAGACAAATTTATATTGTAGAAATTAAGGAGGAGAGATGTAACGATAGTAGAATAGCAGTTTGGGTTTCCTATGACAGGGACGTCACAGAACCGGAAACTGGGACTGGTTCCAAGATGGCGGACTGTTTAGATAAGCATAACTTTACATTTCTGGTTATTTTATGTATGTTCTTTTAAATATATCATCTAGTAACAGGTAACACCAGCCAAGTAGTTTTTTCTACAAATAATTTAACTGGCCAGACTGGAATGTTTAAATATTGTATGCTTGAGATGAACAAAATTTAATAAAGATATATAGATGAGATCAAAATTGCACGCCTAAGATTCCAGGTGAACAATACAAACTTTCCACTCTGAATAACAGCTGCCAGTTAAATAGTCAAACTGATTATCTATCATCTAGGGTAATTTACTTAACACCCTTACTTAAGAGCCAAGTCCTCATATCCTGGAAGTAATCTGTGTGAACGAGAACAATCCCTCAGTTTTGATATTTATAGTGGCGAAATGATGTCGTTGTACATAAAATGACGTCAGTACGTCATACAGTACAATATACTTATAAATGAAACCAAAGATTGATACGAAAATCATCAATCATGTCATTTTGCAGACATCTATCAGTTAAATAACAGCTGTTCTAAACATATACAAAGAGTATCTCGTACAGTACAGTTTTACTGCATTGGCAATGACTATGTTGCTGCACTTTGTGTGATTGTGTCATATAAATGACACAAATTTTGTTTGTAATCTATTGCAGCATTGCTCATTCTTGAGTAGATAAAACTACAGGCATCACAGCACACAGAAGCTTGTTACTAACCTGCATGTAGTCTTTCCAACACCACCTTTCCCACCAACAAATATCCACTTCAAACTAGTTTGTTCAATAAGATTATTAATGGATGCTTCAAGCGGTTCCAAATCATCAATATCTGGAGCGGTCGCCATATTGATTTTTCCTAATTGCGCTATAAATCCAGTTACCTGCTCATCTATACTGCTCAGTGAACAGACTTTCTTGTTCCCAGTTTCTAACGCGGAAAATATTCAATATGGCGGCAAAAATGAACTAAATATATTATTACAAGTGGTAATTGTAGCATTGAAAATGTGTGGAATATTTTGTACTATTTGCGATTCTGTAGATGGGGCACAGTCAAGGAAAAAAGTAAGCATATTGTTCACTACGGTGGCCCACAGGGGACATAATGCAAATAAAAATATTGCAGCAAATATATTAAAATTTGTTCAAATGTATCACAAATTTGTGCAAATACATTAAACTTGCTGCAATTATATTAAAATTGCAGCAGTTATATTAACGTTGCTGCGAATTAAAAATAAAATTGCTGCAAACTAAAGTTGCTGCAAATTAAAAATAAAGTTGCTGCAAAATAAAAAAAAGTTGCTGCAAATTAAAAATAAAGTTGCTGCAAAGGCTATGTGCACGGTGTTGATACCCAGAGCCGTAACAGGCACGGTTTGCCATGCGTAAGCGTGCGTGGATCACTGTTACGCACGGTCATGAAATGGTGGACCATGCCTAAGATAATTAAGCACGCTGCTTATTGATCCTTATTAAACTGACCGTGCCTTGTGTCATTCACCATCAAAAAGGTGAAAACTGCTGACCGGCACAATTTTCAGTAGATTTGTGTGCTTAAGTGGGTTTAAGCGCACGTTAACCTGCCTTGAGAAAGTTAGGCATTGCTACAAGTGTCATTAGTCACAGAGCTACCGCAATACTATTGGATCAAACAAATAACGATTAACAAATCGAATTGCTTTAATCATTTGGTTATCGAAATTGTTGCAAAATTATTTTGTCCGATTCTATGTTTAGTGCCTTCTTGTGATTTGATTTCGTTTTGTGTTGATGTAGCTTTGTAACTTTTGGAGCTGGCACTCATTTTTGCACAATTATCAATTACATATATCTTTGCATTTGTCTGTTGATCTGTTTTGTACTCCTAGGTATTTAAACTTACAATTTGTATCGTATAAAATTTGTCGTCAAATAATGGGCTTTAGCTTAATGGAAGAAGAGTCAGGGATGGATTTTCATATTTTTGATGGGAGGGGTTTGGGTGGTGGGGGTGCAATTGTTTGCTTCAGCATGGGGTGTGGGCTTGGTAGGGGCTGACAGATCAAAACTCGAGAGAAAAAAATTATGTATAATTCTATGTCCGGTGTATTTACATATTGTATTAAATAAATTATACAGTATACTAACTATCCTTCACTTGTCGCTACAGTTTTTTCGTCTACTTCGTAAAATGTACATAACAGTTGCAATGCGAAGTCGAAGAGCAACCTGATGCACTCAAAAGTCAAAAATATTAACAAAACCTTTTCATTTAATCCCAAATAACATTAAACAAACAAGTATTTGCACATAGGTACATTGTACTGCGAGTACATTGGAAGAACAGTTGGCTCATTAAGAACACATTAAGAACACAGATAAAGTGTTAAGGCAGCATAGGCCGCCGAACGTGAAAATCCCCGAACAATCAATCAAGATGACATTGGCAAGTTAGTATTCATCCATATGTTTGCTTTTGAAGTTCAGGAGGATTCATACGTTCACCCGTCTGTTACCTTTTGCAGCCCATGAGTCAATGAGTACGTCGATATCGATTTTCGATGCCAGATCTTGGTTTAGAGTTATGCATACTAGGTCACCGAGTCTGCTAGGGGTAAGCCTTGATCGCAACTTGGTACACACTCTATTCATCGCTGAAAAACTCCGTTCCACGGAAGCCATACTTGTTGCAATGGTTTTCTTCAAGTTGACGAGCTTAATTAAGTTAGGAGATCTCTTTTCGCTAATCGGTAGCCCCTTTTGGAAACTGTGGCATGCAACAGTTCCAGTTTGAGGATAGATCTGTTTATCCCCAAACAATCAAAGTGCTGAACAAGATAATCGAGTGTATCGATGTCCAAGTAGCACGGTTTAGACGCATCCAAAGCTTCAAAAGCTTTCATTATTTGAATGTTCTTGCTGTCGAACCGGATTTGGAACTCTTTCTCTATTTTTCTTTTCATGTACGCGTTGAGGTCAGAGATCATGTTGTTAATTGAATCTTCAGCAATGGCTGACGATCTTGTTCGGTGTATGGGCATGGTCATTTCAAGAGGTATGCCTGTCTTTTCAGAGTATTCGTTTATCTTTATTTTTATCTGATCATCATCTATAACGGAAACTGACTTGCGTGTTCTTTCAACCTCGTACTGAACACCTGTCCAATCGATGCTCTGGCTTTGTAGCTCTTTGGACAAAAAGAACATTGCACCTAGGTATACATGAAGAGTGATGAGGCCAATAATCTGCTTTGCAGTTGTCAATTTATGGTAAAGCCCACTTGCTTGCTCGACATGTTTTGAATCATGCAATCTCGGGTTTTGCTAAACTCTGATCAGAGTTTCCAAAATAACACGAGGTTTTTCCGTGATCAGATATACGGCCTCAAACATGCAGCCCCAACGTATGTCTATCTGCTGAGTCAGATGTTTAATTTGAGACTGAGGGTAAAGTTCGCTGTATACAGTATCATAAACTTCTCTGACTTTTGGATGGTTCAGGAACGTATAAATCGATTTGATTGTAGACATGATGTCAAGCGCAAGGTTGGAATCTTTGATTAGATCATTTACCAGAAGATTTAAACGGTGAGCAGTGCAATGTATGTATACTAACCAGTGAAAATGCTCAGAACGCAACAGTTCTGCAACCCCAGAAAATTCGCCTGACATAACACTTGCACCATCCGCTCCTAAACATACAACTACTGAACCCCCTGAAGTGTGGATAATATGATCTATTGTTTCTTTTGTAATTTTCTTGATGGTGTGGGCATCAAACTGATCCAGATTCCGAAGATCTACAAACCTCTCCACTACCTTTCCAGCACAATATCTCACTGCCAATGCCAACTCTTCTCTTTTTCCAATGTCACTTCGATGATGTCATTAACACTGGTTTTGCTGGTATAGTGCATGCTTCGTGTACTAGTGAACTTGTCATGAAGCTCTTTAAACCGGGGGTTTGTTTCCAGTTGGACTTTGATAAATGAAAGCCATTTACCCGGGTTTGTCGATTCATCTGTCTCGTCGCTTGCTCTCATCGGAACTTCGTTCTTTGTGAACCAAATCATTTATTGGAATAAGATCTTGAGGTACTCTCTGTGGTTGTGCGCTACTTCTTCCCTTTCAGGACATATCCTTTGAACGATGTCCTTTTGTTTTCCCTTACGAATCTTTTCCCGCTCCATCCAGCTGGCATAACTGTTTCTATGGAGCTCCGATCTTTCATGCTGTTGGAACCCTTTGCTTTTATCCAGTGCACTTGCCCAATTGGTGTACCCTGTCTGCGTGAACGTCAAAGCAGCACATGAGGCAGTCGTGTTTGAAGAAAATTTTGAACAACAATAACAAAAAGCGGCGTCTTTTTCGACGCGTGAAAGGACGTAGTTTTCTTTGACGTAGGGTCACGTACTGGATACTTTGGGCTGTCTTGGTTTTTCAGGCGGAGCTTCGCACGTGGCTTGGAATGTTTTGGCCTCTTCACGTTCTTTATTTGTGTCACTTGAAACCAATATTTCTTCAGCTGGATTACTTATTCAGCTCTCTGAGTCTTTCCATGACGTTTTTATTTGATTCGTACTGTACCTTCACCAACGCTAACAATTTCAGCAGCATCCGAGATTAAGTTTTCCCTATCTTCACATTCACTTTTTTCTGCAAAGCTGGAGCTAACGCTGTTTACCTAATTCAAAAGCGCCATGGCATGTAAAATATCAATTGAGCAGAATTTTAAGAAAATAATGTAGTTTACCAAATTGTTTTTTACCTCGGGATTGGATGGCTCATTTTTGCTCTTCTTTGTTATGAAAGACCCCAATGTCCTTTGCCTTTTATTTCCTGTTTGCATCAATGAATTTTTGTTCCGAATTCGCGCCTCAATGCTCTTAGAATATTTTATTCACAAGATTTTTAAAATCATATTATTTATGAAAAACTTGGTAACCACGCAAAATAAGCCTGTAAGTGAGGTGGTCATATGTGCCTGCAATTTAGGTATAGATAGAGAAGCTTTTAAATTATTTGAAATATATACGAGTTGCTAAAATTTTGGCCATTAATAGTATCTTTGGGGGGGGGGGGCGTGGAAAAAAGTTTTTTTGGGGGGGAGGGGGGGGGGGGTGCAAAACCTCACTGGAGGGGGTGGGTTAATAAATATTCTGGGGGGTGCGCACCCCCGCACCCCCCCCCAGAAAATTTGTCCCTGAGAAGAGTTAGGCATGGTTAGGCACGCTCTATGCACGCACAGTGCATTTAAATAGTTTGCTTTAAACTGATATTTATTTTTGCATTAGGCACTCTGTGTTACTGTACGTGTTGAATGCGTTTTTTTTTAATTTAAAAGATTTTTGTTTTGTTTTGTTTTGTTGGGTATAGTTTTCCAGTTAAGATTGTTTTTATCGAAGTCGTCGAGATTTAAACATTTGACTATATTTTTGCCTATATGTGGCATACCTCTATTAAGCGGCCACCTCTATTAAGCGGCCACCTGGCCATTACTCGAGGGTGGCCGCTTAATAGAGGTTCGACTGTATTTAATTAATTCAATATACTGTATTTTGTTACGTATCGAAAGCATGTTATTTGGTCATTGCTTTGTATGAACAACAAGCCGTGACAAACTAAAATTCTTAAATCTTACATTATAATTTGATTCGATATTTGCAATTTAATTGTTACGTTCCGCATTGGATATTTAACAACGCAATCACCGATTTTTAAAGAATTTCTCTGTATTTTCGTTCATTTTTTAATTTAGTAGGAAACTTAAGTCCAGAGGTTTCTCTCAAACAGTTTTTTACTGGAGTGGGCTTTACTTGGCCAGAAATATGAACGAACAAACGCGTGTGTCGTTAGTCCGCCATATTGTAAACCAACACCGTGCACATAGCCCTCATGAAAATATTCTTACCATTGCATTCATAAACATTCATCATTTGTATAATATCAGCGGCGACTCCGTGACTTCATTATGGCTTTTCGCTGGTTTCATTGATCTAATGTATATTTTATTATTTTTTTTTCCTATCACGTTATACCATATATACCGTATATCTATAACTGAACAGAATATGGCAAATGGTATCTATCAACTGTTAAGTGGCTTTAGCAATGTTGAGTAATTTCTAAAGGGCAAATGTACCTTAATTCGAGTCGGAATCATGCACCTGAGAAAATTTAAGTTGAGACTCGTTGAGGAAAACTCATTCATCGTCAACAATAGCTCTGTAATAAAAAAGATAGCTCTATAATGCTGTAGTAAACCAATGCTTGTGATTTAGTAAACATGGGCGGTAGGTCATTCTTAGTTTTTCACGGTATTCAGTTGATACCGGTATGGCGGTATTGGTTTCAGTGGCGAAGCCTGCCCGACATTTGGTAATGCAAAATAAATGCAAATTTTTCTATGTTTATAGATCATATAAGGAATCGATTTATAAAGAAATAAATAATGATATGGTTAAATTTGCATAGCATGACCAAATTGTCGGGCTGGGCTTTGCTACTAATTGGTTTTGGCGCTACAGGCATACCATAGAAATAATAGATATAGAACGCGTGCTTGGTAACCTAGCCGGCACCCTGAATAAAAAAAATTGCCCTTATAAATCCGCCATATTAGATTTGTCCCAGGAGCGGTCTATGCAAAATACAATGGGACTAGTTTAATTTTGCCCTTATAAATTGGCCATTTTGAATTTTGATGTGGCATCACTTGTTTACCAGAAAATAGATAGGAGCACGCATTCTACAGGGTGTACAGAAAAAAACCTTCTGTTTGTGAAGCGCATCAATGTACGATATTTTTTTTAAATAAAATAGATAGTTTGGTGCTAATTATAATCTAGAATAAATTTTAAAAAATGAGAAATTTATAACTTAAGTACCCCAGGGTTGTGTCTTAAATGCTTAAAAGTAATTTTGACTTGGTAGATGAAAAATTTGTCAGGTGCTGTATTGGCTATTGCTGTACGAAATTTCAGAAAATTTGGTCAAGTCTGAACTTTTATATTTTTAGCAAAATTAGCTTTGTGCATGTTTAATTTCCCTAATTTGCACACAGCTCCCAAGGGACATTTAATTAAAATTGGAACATTTCTTCACAAAAACGATTTTTATTGAGAAAAATATACGTTCGCACAACGTTTTAAATGGCTTAAAATCAATCAAATTTCTTGAAATTTTGAACAGCAATAAAAGACCTAAGCTTTTTTTTCTTGATTTTCTACCTACAGTACCAACTCAATATTACTTTAAAGCATTTAAATTTCGTGCGCAAGCCTTTTTTTAATGTATTTCAAAATACGCACACCCCTGGGTTTGAAATATTTGAATTTCAGAATGTTTTTATTTATTCTACACTGTAAGTACCCAAGCAGTGTATATTAATAAAAAACTTCATACTACAAGCCGCTTCATGCGGTTGAGAGCCGTTTCAAAATCGTCTACTTTTTTTATACACCCTGTATGTCTATTATTTCTACGCGGTATACCGGTTGTCTTGATTCTGCCTTGAATTTTTGTTGTAAACTACATTTACTGGTGGCCACACATTTTACATACCACGATATTTAAAAAAAACCGTAACCAGTGTAAATTTTAATTCAAGGAATGTTTAACTATCATAAATTAACATGGCAGACAATGTGGAGGGACCAACACCCCCCCCCCCCACACACACTTTAACTCGCATTCGTGGACCCAGCACTTCTACACTAATTTGCATTGCAAAACAAAGTGCTCAAAATGGACCACTTTGATTCAATGAAATGTGTAGCCACAGGAGCCAGCAGCAGAAATATAGAGATTGTAGAACTTGTTGGGCATTCCTAATGAGTCAAGTTTTCTCATCGCTCTGCCGCATCGAAATTTGATTGAATTAACCAGGTTGAGACCCCCAAACTGAAAAGCATGCGTTACTGGAAGGGGGCGGGGCGGGGCTGGAAAAGGGAGGAGTCAGATAGTCCTTTTCTCATGAACTTTTGTTACCCTCCCCCCTCCTATAGTTAATGACCGGTCCCTAAGTTACTATGATGATGATGTGTATAAAGTGCCAGGCTGTGTTGCTGCGATATTTTTCACCTCTTTACTTTAAATTGCTTTTTGTCAACCATCGTAGATGATCATGGAAAAGACCATGCCGGCTTTGTTAAGACGAGGTCCAGACTCGTTTGGTGAAAAACAAATCCAGTGCTCACCGTCAAGTAATGGCTGTTGTTTCGTGAACTTGATGGCCGTTGTTCTTCATCTTCGTGGTGAGCGCATAGCCAAGCAGCCCGTTGAAGACAGCTGTGGTAACATTTTGGCATGGAATGGAGAAATTTTTGATGGTCTTGAAGTAAGATACATCCCCACTTTTCGTATATGTGATTATATGGTGAATTTATTTATAAACAATTTGTGGAAACACCATATAGAATCACATCCATGTTATAAATTAACATGGCACTAGCGTCTAGTACTAGAAATATCACATACACAAGCCAACATGCTTACATGCGGTTGTTCAAAAGCTGGATAGGCTGTCCGGATGGTGATTTTTTCAACTGCCTCAGAAAGGCACAAAAAGCAATGACGCCAGCGATATTGGAGTCGCGGGGGTTAAAAAGTTTCATTAACTCGAAAATTCTAAACTTTAATGTGGGTTTACCAGTTACTGGACATGTTTAGAAAGTTTGAAAATATTACTCAGTGAATAGCATTATCCACCCTGGGCTACTAGAGCATGGGGCTATTATTATTCCAGAGGTCGTAGGTTCGATTCCCATTGTGTTCAGCCATATGTACAGGTATGTATCGGCTTGCTTGACTCATAGTAAGATACATTGAAACAACAGAGATTAGTTCACAAGATGGTAATAAAGTGGTATTAGTCCATAAGGAGGTAGTAAGATGCTTTGTCTGTGAGGAGAGAATTAATTAAAGCAATTGAAAAGTTTTTATGATGATGAACGTAACATTATTAATACCATATGAAGTCCAGCGAGTCAGTTATTTATATAATTATTATTTTACAGCTTTTCGTGACTACACATGAAATGCCTCTCTCGCTTGAATAATGTCATACAACGTATTATAATTCTATTGCGACAGGTTGCTACACACGAAAGTGATACTACAGCATTACTCAGAAATTTAAGTACTTCAGACAACCATATTGATAGTGTTCTCAGGACTTTGAGCCATGTTCGTGGACCGTGGGCATTTGTTTATTATCAGGTAAGTATAAACAGAACTAATTGCAACTACTTCGGTATAGTGAAGCCATCATGCATTAACATTGCCTCGTAGAACGAAAGTTTATTAAGTAAAAAGGGACTACACAGGCAAACATCTCAACCACGTGTAGCAAGTCTATCAACATGCTGTCAATAGTAGTATTGACACTACTTAATTGCCCCAAGATTGCAAACAAGTTTGAAACAATGTCTAATACTGCACACTCTTGTAGCTAGAATAAGTAAACTGGTTTGAAACAAACTTACAAGTGTAAGTAAACAAGCTTGGTGGAAATATCAGAGTTGATACAAGGTTTTCCTTAACACCTCTGATACAGGTCAGCTGTAACAGAATCGTCACAAAATTGACAACACAAGGCTGTATCAGTCTTCTTGGAACAACAACAACAAGTGTGATGGTCCAATAAAGCTTGTTACAAGTTGTTCACAGCGTGTTTAAAACTTCAAGCAAATTAAAACAAGCAGTGTTAACATCTTGTTAACAGCTTGTGCACAGATTTGTTACAACTTCTGTGCAAGTTTGTCATAACTTGGGCGTTGATACACGAATTATCTAGGCCAAACAAGGTACTATTTGGTTTGGGCGAGATTATTTTGGGCGTCGAAGTTTACTTTGGCATTTTCCGTCATCACCCACTGACCTCTTTGCATTATCATCAGTTGGAACGA
The DNA here is from genome assembly GCA_963855995.1 of Muricea muricata. Classification (NCBI taxonomy): domain Eukaryota; kingdom Metazoa; phylum Cnidaria; class Anthozoa; order Malacalcyonacea; family Plexauridae; genus Muricea; species Muricea muricata. The sequence goes on from OY979717.1 coordinate 15,695,241, forward strand.
GAGCGGCAGAGAATACCGGAGAACAGGTAGCAAAATATATGAGTAAAGAACATTCATTTGTTTTAACGAGTTAAAGGTCGTTACAGTCATTGTTACAGCTGCATGCCTGTTGAGAATACTCCCCGGTTTCTTGACAGAGTTATCTCACCAATATGCTTTCTTTTAGTTTTGGACAGAGGTACCAGCCACTGGGATTTATTCAGTTGATATAAAGAAGCTCGGCAAATATTTTTCCAAAGGAGGTACAGGGTTCAAAAGAATTTCAAATACTCGCAGTTTTGTAGGCTTTTTGCATGTATGTGTACATCTTTTAATCGGCTGTTTTCACAACGAGAACTTTTTTTTCCAACCAGAGTGGTAGCGGGCACTGTCAAACGTGACGATTACTTAGAAAGCATTAAAATTTCGGCAAGCTAAGTTACAATATAGTAAAACATATTAAAACATAATATATAGTAATATATTAAATATAAACGTAATATATTTTCTATAATATACGACTGTTATGGAAAATCAATACTTCCAATAAAGATCCATACAATTTCCATATAGATTTTCAATTTTCTTCAGCATTATGCAATAAAATTGTGTGGGTCACGCAAAGAAATTTTACAATGCAAATAATAGAGGGTGTAAGAACTATTCTATATAGAAATATTTTGATGTTCAATATGTAATAGTTAAAATATGATCACCTGATCTTTATGGTGTCTCATTGCCATTGGCAACAATCCCACGCTTAGCAAGCGTGCTATTAGAACCTTAATTAGTATTGTTAATTTTCATAAGTGCGAAGTCCCAAGTGTGAACATGTGACCTAAATACCGCATCGTGATTTGTTTATGACCTTATTAATTATGCATGATTTTTACAAGATATGTATATTTAGATGAAAATACTATAAAGTTCGAAGATGCTCTTCAAAGATATCCATGGCAAAAATATTCTTCTTCAGAATATCCAATTGGTCCTGTATGTAACCAGTTCAACAGAGAAATATCGGACCATAGCGCTTGTTCAACTTTTTGTACTTTTCAAAAAGATGTGAATGCATCTACAAAATCAAAGGGAATTAATGTAAACTGTGCAGAAAGTAGAACTTCCGATGACTCTTCTTCTCTGCAGAAAAATGCAGCTTGTGATTCCCAGGTTCATATTATTCCAGCTATTGGTGTGAATAGTCAGGTAGCAAATTGGTACCAGCTTATGTCTGCTAGGTACGATGGTATTAATGTAGACAGCTATTGTGATCACACGGACAAACAAGAAGTTCTTCCTTGTCCTGTGAAAGAAGATAGCGGCACAGTTCATTCATTGGAGCTGTCTTCAAATAGCGAGGCCGCAGGAGATAGATGCCAACAACCAAGTCCCTTTAGCCTCGGTGAGAAAACGAACCAGGCCGAAGAGGAGGATGTGACACAAGGGCATGTCAATGAAGATGTAGTGGAACAGTTTGCAAACGTTCTTATGGAAGCTGTAAGAAGGCGAGTTTTTAATCTGCCAAGGATAACAGAGACTTGCATTACCTCTGGTAAACTTCAAGACAATGTTAGTGACGATGAAAAAGAAACAGTAGTGGGTGTTGGGAATAAAACAAGAAGTAATGTTGGGATTCTGTTTTCTGGAGGATTAGATTCGATTGTATTGGCTGCTCTTGCAGACAGGTAAGTCTACACCAGTCTGCTTTGTTGTAAAATGGTCATTCCGGATTTGACACATGATAGATAAGCATAATTATGGATCTTAGACTTTTCCAGCTCAATTTGTTTTAATTTGATGTACATTTGTAACAAAATGCGACTAGGCTCAAGCTGTCGGTATTATTGCTGGAATTATTCTTGAGTCACCTAGTTCATGCGTTTCCTGAAGTATCCCACATCATCATGGGAGCAAGTGTAAATTATTAATAAAAACAGCTTGTCTCTTTGAAGTTTGAAAAATGAAAGACAAATCAGGTCGATTCTCTTATAGTTTTTGCTTCGTTTTCACCCATCTATCCAATTTATTCAATATAAAAACAGTATTAGCCGTGCATTATACCGTGCCTGGAAACTTAAGAAATGTTTCTGATTTCTTAATTATTAGATGTATTCCATTTGGGGAACCTATCGACCTAATTAATGTTGCATTCGAACAAAAGAATGCTGGCAAGCAAGTAAGACAAAGAAGAAAACCAAGAAATCACAAAGGTCAAAATGATGATCAGAAGTGTAACAGTGACTTTGAAGTGCCAGATCGGATAACGGGACGGAGTGGCGTCAATGAACTCAAGCAAATTAATCCAAAAAGGACCTGGAATTTTGTTGAGGTGTACTTATCAACTATATATGGTTACATAATGATTGTATTTTTATTTTTTATCACTAACAGTAATAATCGCTTATCATGCTTTGTTTTCCTGGTTTCTGAAATGTACTATGATTTTGTAATTTTGCGTAACGCTAGACAAAAAGCAACGACTGGTAGTTGACTTGCGTAATCTTTTTGACTAGTGATAATTTATATAATAACATCATTTCATTTGTGTGATGCATTTTCCAATTATAGGTTAATGTTAAACTGGAGGAATTACAGAGAGAAAGGTAAGGTAAAGGACACGAGATATATGTTGAGTATTGAACAAGAGTATTCAAAGCAATATTATCACCATGTAAAAAGGAAAAGAATAAAATTTTTCATTCATCTTTGGGTTTTTATTTCTTTATCGTTATTAATATGGATATAGCTCACGAGACGTTTTCAAATAATTTTTTTGCTGCGTTTCGGGTTGTTTAACTACCCATCTTCAGGTTATTGTATAGAGTTGTAAATGGCCTGAAGATTGGTAGTTAAAATACCCGAAACGTAGCAAAAATAAAATTATTTGACAACTTCACGTGAGTTATATCCATATAAATAACGATAAAGAAATAATAAAAAACCCGGAAGTGAAAGTTTCAGAAAAACAATCTTTTGTTTTTTAGGTCAAATTATGTTACACATTTGGTGTCTCCTCAAAGTACGGTCCTTGACGACAGCATTGGCTGTGCTTTGTGGTTTGCAGCAAGAGGTCATGGAACCTTGACTTGCAGTCAATGTATCGAAGATAAAGAAGAACAGTTATGTAGCTGTCATCCATCTTACACCTGTTCTGCAAAGGTTTGTCCCGCCTATCTTTGTATGTTCAAGGTAATGTACATATGTGCCATCCATGTCTTGGCGAGAGGGGTAGGATCAAAATCATGCAAATGATTGCATGAGATCTTCACGGAAGGGGGGAAGGGAATTGCAACAAAAAGAGGCACAAAGGATTTGTGTCTCTTTTTGTTGCAATTCCCTTCCCCCCTTCCCCCCCCCCCCCCAAACAATGATGCGTTTTCGATGGAAATTTCCCACAATTTTGCAAGCCCTGCAGCACACCGTACCGCAATCGTTCCAACGAATGTCTTTCATCTCTAAGATCGTTGACGACAGTCCAACCGACTCGGTCAAATGCGTTTTTTGGACACCCCCTGCTTTAGATTATCGCAACGTTTAGAGGAGGGGGAGTACATCTGAGCAGCTATGGTAGGAAATTAGCATATATAAACGAACTTTTCAAATTTGTCGCATCTGCGTAATAGGTGTGTTGTTTCATAATGTGGCTGGTATAAATTTATTAATGTATAAATTATTTTTTCCCTCAAAGCATGAAAAATAACGATCAAATTTACATTATTTTTCCAATGGTAGCGGCGACATATGTAGAATCACATCGCTCTGGAGGTGACATAGAGCCTTGTATTTATATTAATCATAAATTTTGTGTTTATAGGTACTGCTTGTAGGAATGGGAGCAGATGAGCAGCTTGGTGGCTATGCACGTCATCGTTCTCGTTTCAAGTATGTAAATATGTGAATGCTGAAATCCGGGGGGTGACTAGCCATTTCCTAGTCAAGGTCGTAAAGTATGTGTCGATTGTTTAGGGATTTGATAGTAGAGGGACAGTGCTATAGAGAAGCTTAGAGAGCACCAGTCAAGAGACATAGAACGAATAGTGCAAATAAACTTTGCTTTGGCGTTTCTTAGCGAGAGCTCTAGTCAACTTGCACCAGTTGAGTACTTGTCTCCCAAATTAATCCATACATGCTTTGAGGTTTTCGAGTCAATTGGGAAATAGCTAATTTCGACGAGAATTGAAAAGTGGTCAAACGAAGCACAAGTCAGCACAAGTTAAAACTAGCTTGCGATGACTTGCGTTCTCGTTTGATCATGACTTAGCCCATTATGTTTTGCAGCAAAGAGGGATGGGAAGGATTGGTTGAGGAAATAGAAATGGAAGTAAACAGAATATCAGAGCGAAACCTTGGCCGTGATGATCGGTATGAAAGAATATTACTTGCCGTTTAGTGTAATAGTAGTATAGACATGTTTATACTGTGGATTTATATATGACGTTGGTCCTGGTCACCACACCATAATATATAAGGATCAAAGAATTTTTTTTTCATGGGCTAACCTATGTGTTTATTAACATAGCTATAGTATATATAGCTTTAATTTTTGCTAAAAGCATGATGCGTTTCAGCTTACAATCGACCATCAAAAACACCTTTAATTGTTTCAGACAAATTGATCGAGTATGATACTTTTTATTATATTTTGTTGGAAAAAAGTAATAAAACCAGTTATAGTCGCCGGATCAGTTATTGGATTACTAGTTAATCACTGAAGTTGCAAATAATTATATTTCATTTCAATGCACGTGCGTTCCTGTTGTTGTTCATTCAGATGTATATCAGACCATGGTCGCGAGTGCCGTTATCCGTTTCTTGATGAAGATGTTGTATCGTTTTTAAACGCTTTGCCGGTTTGGATAAAGGTTTGTTTACATCATCTGCTTTGCTTGTTTGTTGTGCATGTGCTTCAGGTGCATGTTAAATTAATCTCAGTTTAACCAATGAGTAATTGGTAAACACAATAGGTAATTTTACCAAATAAAAGGAAGCTATTGCACGATGGTGCGAAGATATGAATTTTTCCTTCGAGTAGTAAGAACAAATATTTTACGAATGAGCGCAGTGAATGATTAAAATGTTGTTTTTACCACGAGAATATAAAATTCATGTCTTCGAACCGCCGTGTAATGTTCTGTTTATTATACTGTATATTTTACTATATTCATATTTTTTTTACAAAAACATGTTAATTTTTCTTTGAAAAGAGATGAAAATTAGTTGGTTGCTCATATTACGTCACTATTTTGAAAATACAAAATTATTGCCGAGAAATGATCACGTGATCGACATCTTCTTCACTAGAAGATATGGAAAGTACATCTCTGTGCATTTTCTGTATTTTACTGTCCACTATATAATAAAAAGGTTACTCTAACCTATATCACTAAAACAGCCGTCAGAGCAATAAGTAAATCAGGTAAAACAACCAAAGTTATTGAACAATAGCTTTACTTACTCGCGTGTTTAGTGTGATCCACGTCTTCCGCGTGGTATTGGAGAGAAAATTCTTTTACGTCAAGTGGCAAAATCTCTAGGACTGGCAGGTTCAAGTGAATTACCAAAACGAGCGATCCAATTTGGATCAAGAATTGCAAAACTTGAGAGTTCCAGCGAGAAAGGCGGTCAGAAGTGCAGCAGATTTTGATTTGACGTTTTTGAATCAACATTTATTACCTGACTGACAGCCGAGTTGTGGAAAGAAGACTTGCAGGCGGAAAAAATAGGCGCCAGTGTAGACATGCATCTATAAAATCTCATACAGTATACACGGCTTGCTTAGTTTCTGGAAACGTGATTGAAAAAAGGCAGCAAACCTTACGATTGGTAGAACTTTATTCTATACATGCAAACACTATAACTTGAGATATAACACTGCATAATGGTGTGTATATAAAATTGCTTATTTCGTTCCATATATTAACAAAAATATCTGCCTCCACTTTTATGTGTGTAAGCCGTAAACACTCGCCATGTGGTTGAATATATGTATAATAGTTTAGAATGACATTGTTTCTCGATATAGACAACTAAAGACATATTTATTACTGCATGAACTTATTTATTATTAGATGCCATAATTATTAATACTAAATTACATTTTTTTTATTAAATTTTACTAATTAAAATTATTATTTTAACTACAAAGATGCTTTAATTTATAAAAAATTCGCCTCCTTCTCTGCCTGTCATATCTCTATGTTGTCCATATATGTCACACCTCGAGTAAGTAGCCGGAAGTATTGCTTCGAAATCAAAGTTCCCCAAATCATCAACACATTTCGATTTTAGTTCAATGTCCTCCTTGCTTAACAAAGCGTCGTGGTTAGATTTTCTTGGTTTTTCCAGCATTGTTTGGGAAGTGTTAAACTTATGCGGTAAACAATAAATGCGCATCGTACTGTACTGCGCCTGGGGCGGCGAGAGAAAAATTGATTCGGTGTTGATTCTAGGCGTGAATTTTAGCCGACGTCCTTTGTATGTTTGCACGGGAGGTTTTTCATCCTTTGGCGAGTTAAACTTGAAAACCTTCAAAGCTGCCGATGGATTCTTCGCTAAAAGTTGAAGTAATTGGGTGCACTCACTGCCATCTGGCGAGGTACTTGTTTGTTGCCGAGGTGAGCTATCCATTGTAGTTCTTTTTTGTTCTCGAATGCTGGAAACAATGTCAATTCGTTACCGTTTCTGGCTAAAGCATCACGCAAGCACACAATTAGCGCGCGCAGAAACGGTTTTCCGCTAATTGGGTGGCGTCATCAAACCGCACATTGTTACGTCATAATTGTTATGATCATCTTGAATTCTTGATTACTTATTAACGCGTGCTTATCTGCCGAAACAACAGCATAAAATAACGTTTAAAATTCGCTAACAGCATATCTAGGCATCAGATGTGGGTGATACTGCTGTGGTAGGAGTTAGTCAAGTCTCTTCGGAAATTAACTCGTGGGATACTCTGGATATTCGGTTAAAATAGAGAGTTTCAGATTGGAGAACGATTGCAGATATGCCTATTCTTTATGGTATAAGACTTGATATATCTTCTATAGTTAAAAGTGAAACCTGATTGTACAACTAATTAGCTAATTCATCAACAAATTAATTCACTCTATTTATTTTGAAGCAGCAGTTGCCTTTAACTGCTGCTTTGATTTGAAAAGTATACAAAATTATTCCGCAAGTCTTTATTTCACTTCGTCTGGGACATTGTGCGCACTCATCTATAGTGTTTGGTTGACATGACACCAATTCGCATTCCTTGAAAACCAGTGATTTTTTTCGAAAAACCTTTTAACAACATTAGTGGCTATATTTCTCGGCACTCGTAAAAAAGTTTCAAAATTCGATAGTTTTACAGGCACAGAAATTGACACAAATTTTAGTCAGTTAATCTGTTTACAGTCGATGTCACAAATTTCGATCCAAAGTTCGCAAGTCCGTTATGAAGTTCGAAGTTCATATTAAACGATTTTAATATGAAACCGGTTTTTTAAATGAATAATTTAATTGGATTATTTTAATTCAAGGACCAATCAGAGGCTTTCTTTACCAACCGGCTTGTGAATTTCAATACGAACTTTGCAACGAACTAGCGAACTTTGGAACGACATGTAGAATACAATTTTCCAAAAATTCTACATTTTGTAATAGGGCTGCATACCTTGCTCAAGAATCAAATTACAACAAAATTGAAATTTTATTTAATTCATGGCCCGATATTCAATCGTGATTTACGAAAATTTACATTGAAAAATAAAGCTACAAAATTGTAAAAAGTAAAAAAATTCCAGGTGCAAGGATTGTGATTCTATAATCGAGAATCACATGACATCGATTGGTACCATGAAGACGCGTTCTTCTCTCCTTACATCTTTTTCTCTGATTCTTTCTCTAAATACGTAAATAGATTGATGCAATCAATCGCAAAAATATTTCAAAAGCAGGCACTACTTCACGTACAACCGAGCGCACGCGACGCGACGTTCAAACGAGGTCAACATGTTGGTCTAACATCGTCCAAAATTATTGGATGCAACATGTTGAGCTTGTTTTAAGCAGGTTTACACTGAAAACAAAATTATCCCACACCATCCAACATCTTCCAGAAATATTCTCATGAAATATAATTGACTTTGTTTCTAAATTTCTGGCAGACTTATAATTTTCTTTATTAAAGACAGTTACTAAGTTTCAACAAAGGAAAACAAAAGATATAGGTGATTTTAAAACAACAGCAAAATGGATTTCCATTTGGTAGCTAGTTTCAGGCCTTTTGCTCACGGTCAGATCAGCTAGAATGATTATACAGTGTATACTTGTTATACGTTTCAATACTCACGTCATATATTTGTCACGAACTAGATCAAATTTGCCCGTTTTTGAATTGAAGACACTTGAGTTGCCATTTACTGGTTGAGCTTCATGGAATCTCTCAGCGTCATAACGACCTGGTCCAACTGGATTCTAAAAGTGCGATTTAATATTACTACGTGCATGCATTTATGCTTCATAACCATTATACTTCACAATACTAACTACACAGAAAATTGCCCAGTTTGCCATTTGGTACAGAGCAGAAATCCAATTATATTAAAAATTCATGAATTGATAATTATAAAAAAAATAGCGACGGATAAATCATTAAGTTTTTGACGGGGAAGGTTACAGAATTCTAAGTCGCGTTGAGTCCTTTCTCGGACTTATACTCGGATTATATTCTATCCTGAGGGATGGTGCCAAACAGTGCAATTTTATTTCTTATTTCATGTCTATAAGACCGCATAGTTGTTAATTTTGTAATGGCATTCTGGACAAACATTTAAAAAATCACATCTACCACCCCTTTCATTTTACCACCATACGAAAGCACTAATCCAATTTCAAGTCTCGTGTGTTTACATGCTTCTTTCAACCCAATGAAAGAATACATAACTTCGTATCAAGAATTAAAGATCACGCCTTTAATCATCAGTACTTTAAAGATCATATCTCAGACGCAAAATATGTTAATGCATTTTTAAGATATTGCTTTGAGACACATCACCTCCTCCCGTTAAATATAGCAGCAATACGAACAAAAAGATAAAACCATGTTTTGTACACCAAATAATGTTTTGATAATTCCATGAGAAAATATAGAACAGAGGGTGTTATTGCCCAGTATTGATATTACTGGTGGGGCAGTAACACCCCCCCCCCCTGTTGCTTGTTCTAAAAATATTGTAAAATTGTTATTTGGTGCACAAATAGTTTTATTTTTTACTTGTATATTAAACAGGTGGGACAGTGCCTCTCAATCCAACCTCTTAAAAAAATGCCCCGGTTAATGCTGGATACTAACATTGCTAGTAAGGAAGAATTTTCTGGCATGTTTATCGAGACGACCAGCAGATGATCCAAAGCCAGGTCGTCTGGTTGGCTCAGGTTTACTCAGTTCGCGCGGGGTATATGAACCAGGTCCAACGTCGGTCTATAAAGTACAATAAAATATTGTTATTGTTGAGTAAATTTACGATGAGTAAAGTTTCAGGGGGAATATTATGGTCCAATGGATTGCTGAGAGTGGGGACGCTGCTCATTTACGCTTAATTTTACTCATGGTTTTGAAACATAATCATAATTATAAAAATTATATAATTATATAATTTCGACTTTTGACATATGTCCTAATACATATCTTAAAACTCGCGGGTTCGATTCCAACCGTAGATGGTACATATTTTTCAGCCTGCCTGATCCGAAGAAACACCCAGATGTAAAAAGATGGCTGGTACTTTGTGTACAACTAACTATAAAATACCTTCCCACGAGGACATTGACTCAGAGTGCTGAAGTAAATTCGATTTGCTGGATGATCCGGAAATCTATCCAATTTTAAAAATCTTCCGTGACGATGCTTATGTTCACCTATTAAAATGTACAAATGATAAAATGACTACGAATTCATATTAAGCTGAGATGTAATCTAGTGAACAGATTAAGCTCAATTTCTCCGTTTTCAATGTACTTTTTTGGAAAAAATAAAGATAGTTTTTTAATTAGCGTATAAGCAGTAGATTTTTAAGCTCTTATAAAATATGAAGTTTGGAATTTTTTGAGGCATACCATCTTATTAAGGTTAGAATTTAGGTTAGGATTAGGGTTAGCTTAAGCCAGGACTACGTTTGGACGAACTGACAAAAATACTCATCGATCAGTTTAGAACCTAATTTTCCTCCTCATATCAATCTATTCTGATAATCATTCCGTTTCTGGGATAGTAAGCTGTCAATTGCACTAGCATGATAATGCGCATGCGCAACCATTTTACCGCAACCACTGTGGCGTGTAATGTAGTACAAATATAGAGCATTAAAATTATTAATTACTTCACCGCCACGTCCTTAGCATGGGGAGAGGTTCCTCAATGATCGTCTAGTGAGAGGGCCGCTACCGCTGGACCTATGACTACACCAGAGAGACTTTAGCTTTACTCTCTGAATTTTTGGAACGTTGTTCACAAAGGACAACAAATAACGGTGACAATACGAGAAGGTCTGAATCAACAGGGGCAGCTGTTCAGGGTTAGCGCTCTTTAGTGACCTACTTTTTTTAGGTTTTGTACTTTCACTTAACGTAAGTTTTGAAACGTACGGTAACCCAGGGTTATTGTGACCTGTTTTCAAACAACCGGCCCCAGATTTTTAAAAAAATACACAGTACACATATTTCGTCGGGATGGTAGATCCTCGCGCGCTTTTCGTCTTGACATATTTTCGAATCCTCTTTCACGATTCATTTTTTGCCTGTCTTTACACTAGGGTTTTAAGACTAGTCTGTTTTAGTACCCTGTTCAAACTTATTACTGTCACACCATGGTATTGCGGGCCTTTGTTATTGTGCACATTCTATTTTGTTATGTCCAGAATTAGATATAATGTCAAAAATACCTTGATTGACGTATTGCCAGTAAGAATCAGGTAAAATAATCAAAGATTCGTGAAGGATTGATTTGTTTCAAGAAAGACGGTAGAAATATTTTATCTGATGCTAAACCAGACAATGGCCATCAGAGAGAAATTGAACCCGCAATACTAAGGTGTGACAGTAAGCTATTCATTCCAAGCCATTTCCAGACTTGGTTTGGCTAAAAACGTGACCTTTAAAAGCAGTTATTACTTGGAGTCAGATAAATCAAGGAGAACCATGTGGAATACTTACTCGTAAATTCGTGTAGAAATGATTGTATATCGTACTGTCCAGGACCAAGGTTAGCTCGAATCTGCGAAAGTGAAAGAAAAATTCTTAATAAATATTAATTAAATGATAATGCTCAATTGTCATGATTTAATATTTGTGTATGAATTAGCCCCCCCCCCACTCTTCATTAAATCCCCTCCCAAAAAGAAGGGGCTGAATATTTTAAATAGAGGCAATACTGTATTTACAGAATAGGTAAAAGCATGCTCAAAAACAAGATGTAACGTGAATTATAAAATTCTTACCGGAACAGCCAAATGACCCACAGTAATCGGTTTATTTCTCGATCCAGTAAAAAGGTCGTAAGGACCGCGTTTGCTCACGACTCTTTCCGAAAGTTCCTCGGTAAAACTCTTCGAATTGTACTGGCCAGGACATAGATGCGAGCCCTTGAATTTTACAAATGTGAAAATATATCAGAACAAATTATTGAACAATTACGTAACATACACCAAAAAATTTCTTCGAATACAGTGCCGCAAAGAAATTCAGTGCTAAAACAAAACGTATTCACTTTTGTTGGTTAAAAACCAAAACCTGTATCAAAATGTTGTGTTATTCAGTAAGAGAGCCATAACATACATGTACGCCATGATAAACCTAGTGCCGAAAAAATGACGGTATTAAATTACACCCTCACCCAAGGCCTCCCGTTTGCGCGCCGCGCGAAAGGCTTAGGAATTGATCATTCCGGAAGTGCATGTTTTCTGTACATTTTTACAATATGCGTAGCTGCAAATAAACAGCTCCTAGGTGTACAAAATGAAGTATATCGCCAAAAATTAACACGTTGTATTTTGTGCTCTTGTTAGGAGCAATTTATGCTGGAAAACTTTGTACATTTTACGCAATTAGCAGTTACACGGAATAGCCAATCAGATATCTCTTTTTGGTTATCAATCTCAGAGCCTAATATTCTGCGAGTGAGAAAAGGGCTCTGGGGACAAGAATTCATTAAATTACAAAAAATTAAGAGTTACTGTATACCTACCACTTCTGGGAGCTTTCTTTCAAATTTTCCTGACTCCAACATTCCAACATTACTTGTTGACTGCTTCTGTTTCTCCTCAACTGCGGCGTTCGGTATTCCACCATTTCCATACGTACCAGGCCCTGGAACATCACTCTGCGAAAGAAAAAGTATACAATTAGTGCCTTCCGCCTAAAATATATTTATCATTGTATCTCAAAGTGACTTATGTATTACACAAAGACCGAAAAACTACATTTTTATAGAACCATCTTTATAAAGCACAGTTGTCATAAAAAACACTGAAGCTTATACTAAAAAAATGCAAGGTTTCTACTTGAAAGATTTTCTGTAATTTTAAGTTAAAAGTGTTCTGGTTAAAAGTAGTTTCTGATATGAATTTTAGTTGGTTCTTTACGCTTATATAGATTCACTGCACTGACGTCACAGTTGCTCTACAGATGCTTCCAATAGACAAATTTGGCTAACGTTTGTTTATACCCAATCCACATTTAAAGATCACTCACATGCCTAGTTACTATTATATCAGCGCGCGGCAGCGTAACGGAGAAGAAAAGTAACTACGCATTTAGAAGTATGGACATGAGTGAATAACTCATATTCATCACTCGTATGCCTGGTTACTTTTGTCCTAACGTACTCTTCCGCAAGCGAGAACAATGGTATCCAACCATGTGAATAATCCAAAGTTGGGAATTGGGTGGCAACGGAAAAAACATTGTTAGACAAATTTCTCTATCATCGAGATACCCCAGTGTGATGTGATGTGCAAAGGGTCTGCACATAAGAGACAAAAAGGAATCTATGGCAAACGGAATTCATATGGGAAGAGTTTAGCAATAACAACCTTTCCAACGGATTGAAATCTTTTCGCTCTTGTTTCACAAATTCCACGAACACTGCCAGGTTTAGAATCCAGTACTTTAACGAAATCTTTTATTTCGTATGTCCCTGGTCCAAGCATCTTTTTCTGCAGCAAGAATAAATTCACTATATTTACGAGTTCATGAAGGATCAACGTTTTTTCCGCTACGAATAAACAGTACAGTATGAGACTCGAAAAACTCGAAATGCTACAAACTCATCCTCGTCTTGTTTGAATATCCTGGGTTTGAAGATGCCAATCTTCGGATTGTGTTTTATTCTTTATATGAGACTCGGATATTGGTATTCGGGCTAACTCTTTCTGCGTTAGTTTCCTAAAGGCTCACACAGACCGGACGCGATTTGGCAACGCGAAGCGATTTTTAAAAGCAAATAAAACCATAAACGAAATGAAATTTGGTTAGATATGTGCACCAAATAGCTTAAATTTCTGAAGTCCTTCCGAAGATTGGAGAAAAATAGAAAAGGATTAAAGTTAAAGGACGTTGAAAATCGAAAATTCGCGTCGCGCTGTCAAATCGCGTCCAGTCTGTCTCGGCCTTCAATGTTCGGAGAAGCGTGATACTGGTATGTATAATTATGCAGACTGGCTTTATTCCATTTACTGACAAAAAAACATTCATCTAGCACGATAAGGCGTAGGCTAATACTAATAGACTTCAGAAGTGCTTATGTGTCACCCAGCTTTCTATTAAATACTAACCGAGGTTAATTTTGTCTCACAATGTTTCCCAGAGTGCATTGCAATTCATTGTGCGACATGCACTATCGTGACGTAAATATAAAGGTCTATCAGGCGCGAAAAAGTAACCTAAAGATGGAGCTATACCTGGAGTTGCTTTTTGTTCCATTCCTCTTTATAAAGAAGATGTGGACATTTAGCTTCTTGCATCGTTTCATAAGCTCTTTCCCAACCTACGTGTAAGATTCACTGGGTTTGAAATCATTGGTACCCTGAGCATGCGCAAGATACGACTGCACGGTCGCGTTGAGGGGACATCGAGGGTAAAATTTGGGAGCGTGGCGATTGGGGGGCAAATTCAAGTCCCGGATGTTCACTCATTCACGACGACCCAGGCAAAAAGTCGTTTTAGACGAGTTTTACTGCTTTTTGAAATGTTTTTCCTCGTAAAAATATTGAAAATATCATTTCAGATTGTCTAAAATAATAAAAACAATTGAAAAAGTACTATTTTGCCCACAAAAACGGCAAAACGACCACAACAACGATGAGGAAAAATATCATCCAGATTTCTGCTGTTGCTAAGGTGGTTGCTAAGGTGGTTGCTAAGGAAGCATCAGCTCAGCCAATAAGCGCCTGGCCCTGCATCCGGGACTTCAATTTGCCCTCCAAAAAACGCGTTCCCTTTTGTTTTTAGTGAAAAAGATTACGATGCCTCCTCTAGTGTTATTTATAATCTCTATGGTTGAAATTGCGTCATTTGTTGTAGGCGCGATTACAATAAACATGGGTTGCGAAGTGACACTCGCAGAGCTCAAAATAACGGCCGAAATGTGTCCGGGTCAAAATGACTGATCAACATGGATTTTGCTCGGCCAAAATCTTCGAAACTCTAGTTTACACTTATTGATTAACAGTAAAAAATCGTGCACTTTGAGACATAGAGATTCTCTTATTTGACGTTTAAGTGAATGATCAAGACGTCATCATTATTTTATCTCGAATAATAGAACTAATGTTTCTACTAACTTCGCGACGAAGGCCCTTCGATCGGAATTTCAAATTCTGCTTTAAACGAGGTGAAATTACTGATACTGAACTTGAATCATTACGACCTATTACAGCGCACTTTGGTTGGGCACATGGCTTGCCCAAAACACGCAAGAAATTCGACACTACCTAAATTCAGACCAATGATTGACACGACAAATACACCACACTACAATGTAGGGAAATTCCTGTCCAATTTACTGCATCCTTTAACCTTAAACAATCACTCTCTTACTGACTCGTTCGACGCTGGTACACAAATTAACAACATTCCTAAGCATTTATTCCAGGTTATCAGTTTGTTTCTTTTGACGTTGAATCACTTTTCACTAACGTTCCGCTCTCTCGCACACTTCAGATTATTTTAGATCGCATTTATAAAGACAAACTCATCGATACTAAATTGCAAAAACGCGCCTTGAAAAAACTAATTTTGGATTGTTGCACTAAAACAGCCTTTTCTTTCGACGGACAAATTTATGTTCAAAAGGATGGCGTTTGCATGGGGTCCTCCCTCTATAGGGCCAGTTCTGGCTAATATTATTTTGACAGAGTTTGAACGCGTTATAGTATCAGAATTGATAAATGACGGTGTTATAAAATTTTACAAACGTTATGTAGATGAAACACTTGCTTTAATTAAACCTTCCGATATTTCTGCCGTTTTAGCAAAACTTAATAGTTTTGATCCTAATCTTAAATTCACTGTTGATACATTTCCTGATGGCTTGATACATTTTTTAGACATACAAGTCTCGGTTGATGGCACTGAAATTTACCGCAAAGAAACTCATACCGGATAATACACACATTTTCCCAGCTTTGAACCTTTTTCTCGTAAAACTGCATAGGTCAAAACACTTTTTCATCGCGCATTTATGATTTGCAGCACCAAAACGTTTTTCACTAATCAAATAGAAATGATTAAATCTTTTATGTCTTGGAACGGTTATCCTATCAGCATCAGAAATTTTCTAACTCGAAAACTTAAAACGAAATATGAAAACAACTCCACACCTACTAGCAATGCCGATTCTTACACTGATGAAAACATAACGAAAATTTGGATCAGAATACCTTATTTCGGAAACCGAGGTGAGAATATAATAAAATCCTGCACGTCAAAAATTCAAAGATTTCTAACAAAGCCGGTCAAATTTATAGTTATTTATGACACTAAACGAATTTCGTTTTTCGTTTCTAACAAAGACAAAGTTCCTCCTCTATCGCGTAGTAATCTTGTTTACGAGGTTTCGTGTCCAGCTTGTGGCAAAAGTTATATAGGTATGACTAAAAAGATGTTTATCAGTGCCTTTAAAAGAACATGAAACACAACTCACCACAAGTACAATAGGAAGACATCTTTCAGACTGTGAACACGCGCAATACCTAGCAAGCCTACAAAACCGGTACTCTCTACTAAATGACTTCCCCCTTCTTAACTTCCGAATCTTGCACTTAACTAGATCTACCAGTTACAATATCCTTGCTCTTCTTGAAGCTTTACTACAACAATCCACAACTTAACACAGGACTGAAGGCTAGCAAAGAGCTTCAACTCTTCACATAATGACGCTCCATCTACATTTCCACTTTCTACCAGTTGGGTCAGTGCTTGTCTATTTGTAAATATAAATAAAAATTTTTATCATGTAAATGTAGCCTAACAGTCTTAGGTAATCCCTCGCTTCCGGTGCATGACGCAGTGTTTTCGCTCTCTTGCTCTGTATATATGCTGTATGTAAAGTGTTATGTTTCATTCTGTCTGACGATGACTTTGAAATAAAGTCGAAAATTTACAGTTTCAATTGTTTGTCTTGTTTTTATTCATATCTTGAATTGCAAGATGACTTTATTTTTCGGAATTTGTTTCTTTTTACATTTTCAACACATTTCCGTTGCAGGCATTCCTTGCACTGTTTTTTGTTACTGTGGGAGGTCAAAATGAGCATTAACGTGACCCGCTACCGACCATTGTTGGACGGTTACTTCCGTTTCCCGGCCGTTACTTTGAGCCCTGCAGTCAAGCATTTTTATTCGAGTAAAAAACCTCGACAAACGGTAATTAAACACCAACAAATCTGGACACTCGTGTGATCAGACATAAACACCAAGACCAAATTTTTGCAAAAATAATATATTCAAATTACTCAACGTTCGTTCGAGCGACAATGCAAAAAATGTAAATGAAATCAACTCAATCTGTGCACTAAGATTAATGCTGTAGTTTATGGTCCAGTTTACAAAGAGCATAATACCTGGTCCAGACGATCTTTCTCTGACAGCCTTTGCACTGAATGAGCCAGTGGCTATATTATATCTACCTGGCCCAAGACTTCGACTCTAAAACAAGATGAAGACATTGCAACATTACAGCAAAAACATAGGGCAAAAGGAACATGTAATTTTATTTTTTAATTTTGGAAACCTTTAAAAGGATTTTAAAAAACCTTTAATTATACATTAGACATGCAGTGGTGTGTTCATTGGGGGGGGGGGTCTATTATAGTTGCCGGTGACTTTTTGATCACTGTGGTTTAATTGCGTTTAACTGGAAATATACAGTGCATGCATGCGGATCTTGATGGAAAATATCCTTGAGACTTACCTCATAACCTTAGGCCAAAATATACAACAGTTTTCACATAATATTTCTTAAAATGTGGTTACGACGTCACGACGTATTTTACGGTGTTTACGAATTCAATGAGATTTGTATAGAAAAGGATTTACACATCTAATTTTCTTAAATTTGATTTGTCCATGGCTATGAAGTTATAGCTCGACTTCCAAACCTATTACTCTTGCATCAAAACTTGCCAGCCATGCATATGTAGGCTTTGTAACGAGGAAGGCCAAGAATTCAAAATGGGGAATTGAATGCATAGTGCATGTTAAAAACGAGTCCCCCCCCCCTCTTGATACTCCAGTAGGAATGTCCGACTATATTAATGCAAAATATATCGCATGTGAGTAATAATGTGTGGTTTCCTGTTAAAAATTTAACGGAGACGTATATACACCCTCTATCATAGAACCTTTGCAATACACAATCACTGAGCTATATAACATGGATGATTAACTTCAGTACATTATGCTATCCAACAATATCCAACAGTAAAGCCTGAACTTACAATGTCATTGATGGAGTTCTTATCATAGGCAACTTGAGTCAAAGTTCCAGGTGTTTTACTCTTTGGGTGTAAACCAGAAACATCAAACCTAATAAAATATATATGTGATATATATGAGGGTGTTCATTGGGACTGAACATCTCCTCTACAAATATGGAATCGATCAAAAGGCAACCCTGCCAGGCCTCGATACTTAACGAAAATATCATGTTACGCTGGGATAACAATCTCTATCCCCGCTTTGAGCTTTACTAAAAAAAGTTGCTTCCCTCTATCGTTGTTGGATTTAATATTTCACGTGCACTTGGCCTGAGATTGCGGCAACCGTAGGCAAAAACCTTCAGATATATTGAACAAATTCAACCACTTTTAGACAAATTTTTAAAATCTTTTACAACTAACATACCACCTGATCTGACCGTGAGTACACGGTCTGGAACTAGCAATCAAATAGAAATCCATTTTGCTGTTTTTAATCACTCATAACTTTTATTTTCCTTTATGAAACTTGTTGAAACTTAGTAATTATGTTTAATAAAGTAAATTATAAGTCCACCAGAAATTTGGAACCGAAGTAAATTATACTTAATGAGAAATTTGCTAGTTTGGCTCGAAAAATTTCTATTTGACAACTAGTGCCAGTACTTATCCGTGTTTTCAAATCACCTAGTTGTTATGATCATGTTTTGAAGAGTAAGTGGATCAGCATCTTTCATTTTTGGACTTTTATTTTTTGGTTGTACAACGCTTTGTTGATGAGATATTTTAGTTTGATTTTTTGTTTTGCACAATGAATCGTAAAGTGGACTATAATGTTGTTTACTGTTTTACCTTAAAGAAACGATTTGGAAAATAGATGATACGATTATGTTTGTCCTTAATCTATAAGACCAGGACACAGATAACTGGCATTCAACAACAAAAGTCGTTATGCAAACTGTAGCGTAACTAGGCGGAGAGACAAAACAAAAAAAACTCTAAAACACATCTCACCAACGCATAGGCGGCCCAATTCACTGTGTGTAGTTTCAGTAACACCGAAGTAAAAGAACTTGTATCCGGAATCGAAATTGCCGCTATTCCGAGTATAATATAATGTCTGATGGAAGAGCACACTTCATGATCACGGTATTCCGCTTGCATACAGTAGCATCAATGAGTGGTTTTTGAATAAATTAGCGCGATGAGTACATATACAAAATATCCTTCTAAAATAGCCGACACATCGAAGTGTTTACAAAAATTGCGTAATGCAGCGCCTAAGTAAGGCGTAAAATGTTGGAAGTTTTGCTAGTAATTTTTTATATATTTGAAGAAATTAACTGTGTGTGGTAATAGACAAAAATAGAGCAACGAAATCTTGCAGAAGATGCATGTTAATTCCCTTCTACCTCGTCCTTCGCACACACATCCCATCGTCCTGCGCGCGCTTACGGCACAACATAGATAAACGGTTTATATAACGCGTCATTCTATCAGCAGGGCTTGGGGACGAGGCAGCTCCTCCGTGTTAGAAAAGGCCCTGGAAACGAGGTTGGTACATTGTTTGGTATGACCACCAACTACTGACAAGCAAAACTTTGCTTCTTTAACTAGTGTGCAGTTTTTACAACTCAAACGTTAAAACAAAATGTGGCGGTATCTACTGAACTATTCATGAATTCATGAATGGAAGACGTTCTCTTTTTCTTGATAATTTTTTCATCACTGTCCAATGTACATCAGTACATGTTGATTTTTTTATATTTGATTCTTCAGTTCAAGCACAGGTCACCCGGAATGCGTACAGTTCTAATATAGCGTTCAGTGGGACAGCATCTGTTACATAATGTATATATTAACACAGGCGGCCCAATTCAGTGTGTAGTTTCATATAGAGATCAGTAGCGAGCGGTAGCGAATTGTTTTACATATATAAAATACATAAGGTAGGCAACTAAATTTCACCTGACGAACATATGACTTTTGTTAAACACAAAATACATCGCTCGTGGAATTAAAAACAGGTAAAAAATTATAATACGTTAATCTCCGATAATTTTACTACACATACTCAATGAAATTTGTCTTCAATGTTTCCGAATGGATGCAAAATTTGAACATATTTTTCATGTATTGACAAGAAATTTCTTGTTCCCATGCGGGATGCCAGAGGTTGGCGTACACGTCAGCCTTTAAAAAGCATTTATAAACTCCTATTGGTTTAAATGAATATGTCGTTAAAAGTGCACCAATAGGAGTTTATAAATGCTTTTTAAAGGCTGACGTGTACGCCAACCTCTGGCATCCCGCATGGGGACAAGAAATCTCTTGTCAATACATGAAAAATATGTTCAAATTTTGCATCCATTCGGAAACATTGAAGACAAATTTCATTGAGTATGTGTAGTAAAATTATCGGAGATTAACGTATTATAATTTTTTACCTGTTTTTAATTCCACGAGCGATGTATTTTGTGTTTAACAAAAGTCATATGTTCGTCAGGTGAAATTTAGTTGCCTACCTTATGTATTTTATATATGTAAAACAATTCGCTACCGCTCGCTACTGATCTCTATATGAAACTACACACTGAATTGGGCCGCCTGTGATATTAACACAAAGGTTGGCAAGTAAATACAAATTTGAACACTAGTACAAAATTTAAACCACAAAAAAATCTGCAAAAAGACTTCGATATTCATTTAAAAACATACACATATTGAGAAGACATACCTGAAAAGCATATACGTTGTATTTTTGTGTCAATTCAACATTTTTTACCCGACGAAATTCGCGAAAAGTCATCAAATTTTTAGTTGATTTTCGCTAAAACTATGCGCGATGCCGGCTGCCTGCCTTACGTCACAGGAAAAAGCTCCCTGATTGGCCAGGTGAAAACTCAATTTTTTTACCGCGAAAGCAAAACCGGGGAGCTACGTACACTGAGCTTTACTAATATATCTGGAGGAGCGGCTCCTATACTTGCTTCAGTAATCGGAGTGTCGCCAAAAACATGGCGGATTTCGGCCTCTGCCAGTGAACTCTAATACAACTGGAACGATAACTTGGCCGCCATCTTTGAAGCCAAATTGAAGGCCGCCATGTACGTCACGCCGCGAAAATATGACCTATTTTCAAAAGCTCTTTTCGACCCTTTAACTTCGTGTTTTAGAGCCAGTTTGGTGCTAAATATTTTCTAGATAGATTGAAATTTCATGTACCTCAACTTTCTAGGACGTCGAGTAAGATTTTAAAATATTTTTTGGCTGCTAAAAATGAAAAACAGTTTCGGCGAAAACTTTGTCACGAAATATCTTTTTTAAACAACTGTTACCTCTCGAGTTTTAACAGTTAGATGGAAGAGGCTGCCAAGAACTATCCGTAACCGAAGTTTAAAGCTTTAAAACTAATGCTATCTGACGAAAAATGTTAGTTTTGTACGTATTTTTAAATCAACCATACAAATACACCACTTTGAAAACCTCGATTTACTCACGTTTTAGAAGGGCTACAGCAAAGACCAAAAGCTCAAAATAAACAACGATACCTGGACTTTAGCACAAGATAAGTTTTGGAAGAGTTGACATGTTTTAAAGCAATATATTCTTGAGTTGAAGAGCGTAGTTTGCTTCGTAGTTTGCTTCGGCACGTTGAAACTTTCGTCATTTTCCAGAGTAAAAAACTGATAGCTCTCAATTTTTTCCGTAACCAAGTGTAGAACAGTCAGGACTATCCAGAAAACCAGGATCCAATCTTTAAAATTGAAGTCTTGCGATAAAAATTCTCATTTTTCAAGCATATTTTCGCTCAAAGACAAACTTTTCACTCCTCGTAACTTTCCCCAGTCCTTTCGAACAAGCCATTTTCCCCGCGCGGTTCCCGCCTTTTGCTTCAAATTTGGCTTCATCCAATCATAGGACGAAAACATAGGAGTTATCGTTCCAGTTGTATTAGAGTTCACTGGCCTCTGCTGACGCCAGATCCACGCCATATGGTTCCTCAGCCTAAAGGTTTTTGCCACTGACTGGGCTCAATTGTAAAGCAGGCTCATCTTTCACACCCCCCTTTTATTTTTTTGCAAAATTTTGTTTTGTCTTTTAGTTTTCGCTGTAAATTTTGGGGGTTTTAAAAGCTTTTTTCATGTTTGCTGGACGCTTCACGAACTTTTGAAAAACATATTTGCAAGTTTTACAAGTTATCTCGGCCAGGAAAGGACAAAAAACCTCGAAATATATTGGCAAAAACAACATTTCAAGGGACAATTGGATTGGTATAAAACCGAAGAATTTTGCAGTTTATATTCACGAGGAAAAAACAAAATATTTCCAGCTAAAATTGTTGAGTAAAACGTATTTTTAACAACGAGCGCGTACTTTACATTTTACCGTACCCGAATAACGTCAGTAGGCGATTTTGATGGCGCATGTACTTTGTAATTACTAGGGTACGGTAAAATGTAAAATTTCCCAACGAGCTTTTGAAACGAGTGTTTTTGTCTTTAAAGCCGCTTTGTTGTACATCAGCATTTGTTATATGGCTATGTTTTTACCCGTTTTTTACAATCATGCTTTAATGTTTTTATTGAATGCCATCTTGTGACCATAAATCAAGGCTTTTTGTTTCTTAACTGTCTTGAACATTTATAGTTTACTATAGATGGTAGAAAAGTCGTGCATTTCACAAAATGTTTTGCATTTTACATGCAAGTTTTTGCGTCTCGTAAAGTATTTTTTGCAAATTATATTGTGTATAATTTTGCTCACGAAGTTCAAGCATACTTCAAGCATGCTTGCTTGAGACAAGCTTTCTCTCTCATTTCCCCCTATGTTTAAGCTTAATATTTATGCTTGTTTGAATAGCCAGTATATAATCTGACTACCATACTTGTTCACCTCAGAACTATTCCGCAACAATACTGCTGAGATATATTATTTGTTTAATTACTTAAATAGGTAAGATATAATTTTTCACTACCAATACTCCACAGAGATAAATACTCCACACAAAAATATAATATGATATGGATTAGGGGAATTGACTGCTGTCAATAAAAGTACAGTATTAAGATGCCTAATCCCCAATGAAGCTCTCATCTCTCCATTATCCATCTTGTGCACCCCCC
This sequence comes from Muricea muricata, assembly GCA_963855995.1. Taxonomy (NCBI): domain Eukaryota; kingdom Metazoa; phylum Cnidaria; class Anthozoa; order Malacalcyonacea; family Plexauridae; genus Muricea; species Muricea muricata. The sequence goes on from OY979717.1 coordinate 15,718,302, forward strand.
TCCTTTTCTCCTTATTATTCTACTGCTTTTGGCTTTTTTGAACAACTCTTTAAAAAATGTATTTTTGTTTACTACAAAACCAATCCACAGTGATACAATTCTTAGTTATATTATTTAAAGTGAAAATTCAAAGTTAAGTAATTTAAACTAACAATGAGTCATTGAAGAAAAACACCAACTCCACATTTAGCAAGAGTAATCCTAACTCCACTTGAGCAATGTATGCTCCCTGAGTGGGATGAGGATATTATATCATGCTGATACTATGGTAAAAATGCTACATCATCTGAAGGTTGAGGATGACATGAATCTCCCATCTCTGCATTGGTGGTGCAGATGTTCTCTGAAATTACAATAATGCCTAAAACTACATTGTATACTATTATGACTATGACTATGACATAACTATCATTGTGTTGTCCAAATGGGCTTTTCTGATCTCTTCTCAATTTTGATGTGGTATTGATAACAGATTATTATACATTTGAAGAAAACAGTTGTACTGCACAAAATATTACACATATATGACAGATATCCATGTTGACTGTAGCTACATATTAGAATACATAATAAGTTAGAGTGGGAGTGTTTTGCTCTAGTTCTTGGTACATCACATTAAAATCTGCAATAAAATGAAAAACAAATTTACTACCTTGTTTGTGTTCAATTAATGTATAGAAACATGCAAGGCTATTAATAATTAAAACCACTGAGTGTCCAGCACTCCCCATGATGAATAACCATCAGGTGTTAGACAGCAAAATAAGAAATGAGATCCATAATGCATCTTACCCAACACATTACTCAAAAAAGGGAAAAAACTGCACAATGTAAATTTTATGGGATTTATAGACATGACCTAAAATGTTATGTTATGCACCACTGACACTACATTGCATTTCAAAAACAAGCTGAATTAATTGTCTGTTTCTCTACACTTCAATCTACAATTACTATGCCAACAGAGGTCACAGAGGCATAGATGTTTTTATCAGGCACAGAGAGATTGTTCCACACTGTCAAGTGATATAATTAACTTCAGTATCAAACTGCAAATGGGCAAACATTAAATCATGGATACATGACTATAAGCATTCATCAAGGAAAACTTGTTGTCCATATAAATAACATCAAAAACAGCTCTATTAAAGTAAAAGTTAGTGCCTGATGCTGAAGACAGAAATGTTTATACCGATATACCCAATAAATAAACAGACTTTGCATCAGCGTTTCACAAAAAATTTTTTTACGCATTTCTGTAAACTTTGAGAATCAAAATGCAAACTTAGCCAGTAAAACGATATAAAATTGAAAGTTTCGAGATTCTTACCTTCTAGAAGAAACATTTCCACATTATTTTTACAAATACTTGCGTCCACGAGCGAAAAAACCCTATTTTTTCTTTGATTTTTTCCCCGAAAACAACCAAGCCATAAAGTTTTTTGCAAAAACCAGGGGGGCGAAGGTCTTCTTAAAAGCTCGGGATCGCGGTTGGTCAGTGGTAAATACCTGTAGGCTGAGGAACCATATGGCGTCAGCAAAGGCCAAAATCCGCCATGTTTTTGGCGACACTTTTCCATGCCGAGCCGCTCCTCCAGATATATTAGTAAAGCTCAGTGGCTACGTAATATACAATGAATATACAATGCTTCTTCTTTTGAACCTCTTCACATCTTTAGCACTTCAGTTTAAAATTTTTCGAAGTTGTTTGCAGTTGTTACTGAGTTGTTGTTTTTAAAAAAGCTTTCACTTCAAATTTCCCTCTGCAGCGTCGGCGTAGCTCTTTGAAAATTTTAACATTTCTCCCCCGGTTTTGCTTTCGCGGTAAAAAAATTGAGTTTTCAGCAGGCCAATCAGGGAGCTTTTTCGTGTGACGTAAGGCAGGCAGCCGGCATCGCGCATAGTTTTAGCGAAAATCAACTAAAAATTTGATGACTTTTCGCGAATTTCGTTGGGTAAAAAATGTTGAATTGACACAAAAATACAACGTATATGCTTTTCAGGTATGTCTTCTCAATATGTGTATGTTTTTAAATGAATATCGAAGTCTTTTTGCAGATTTTTTTGTGGTTTAAATTTTGTACGAGTGTTCAAATTTGTATTTACTTGCCAACCTTTGTGTTAATATATACATTATGTAACAGATGCTGTCCCACTGAACGCTATATTAGAACTGTACGCATTCCGGGTGACCTGTGGTTCAAGTTGACTTTAGAAGTCTCAAGGATCGATGATTTCACAAAATCAAAATATTAGCGCTGACCCTACATGAACAGGCTCTTGCCTCTCAGAAACAGTACATTAAAGAATAGTGAATCTTCAGATGGAAATATACTACACTGGAAAATCTACCATGCTGGCTGCATGGGTCATGAATAATAATAGGCCATGAACAGCAGAACAGATCAATTGAAGTTATTGCCCCCAACCCTTCCGCAAATTGTCAATTAAATATATGCCACCGGAAACATGTTAAAATTAAAATAGGAAAGAATGGATGGTAAATATGTATGATTCTTTGACATATGGTAGAGAGAGAATATAATTAAACACAAAATTTTGTTATTTGATTATATGCCACTCTCTGCACAGGGGGGGGGGGGATAACTTCAATTTTCATACACCAACCATAAAAGTTCCCTTTTCATGTGTTTCACTGGACAAGAGCGTATCATGTGATAGTCATGAAATTAAACTGTACCCTTGCATCAGCTTGAGAGGGAGACAATGCATTATTCACCAGTGAATAACGAAAAAAATCATGTGTGCCATCATGTGAAGATGCAACCTTTGGACGGAATTCGCATTGCTATGTTCCAAATTAAATTTAACATCATTAATTTTATAAATAAAACATTTCATGTATTTTCCTGTATAGTTTGCTTTATTTTGCCATTTCTTTGACTATTGCTATATGATAAAATATTTATTGACTGTGCCTGAGGAAAACAGTATGTTTTGTGGACACTTGACTGCTGATGTTTCCCTTGGTTTTGCCTTGAAAAAAACATTGACAGTCTTGGGTCCACAAAACATATTATTATATACTGAATGTCAAAGTTCATTTATTCCTGTTTCTTATTGGTTAAGAACGTATCACGTGATAGTGGAGAAATTCTACTGTCTCCCTGGCAACGTAGCTAAGCGGTGGACATTACTTTTATTCACCGGTAAATAACAAATCCACAGAGCCTCACGGAGCCATGTCAGGTAAAAGGTAATCCTTTTTACACATGTTTGATTGATTTGTGGTACTTTTCTTCTCTTTTGACACTCAGTATATAATAAAATACTTATTGACTGAGATCTCGGGAAAGCAGTATGTTTTGTGGACCCTCGACTGTCGATGTTTCCCTCGGCTTCGCCTCGGGAAACATCGACAGTCTCTGGTCCACAAAACATACTGTTTCCCTCGGTCTCAGTCAATAAGTGTTAATTGTTCCCTCATTAGGAACACCTCACAGTCATTAAGTGTTAATCAATCCCATGAAACTTTTTACAATTTGCATTTAAGTTCTACAGTATCTACGATGCTATCCACTCTCCCCAGCCAACCCCACCAATGTGTTCTGAGGGACTGGTCATAAAGTATAGGGGGGGTGGGCTATAAAAATTTAATTATTAAAAGGCTAATTTTGTGTGGCCCACCCCTGATTTTCCTACAAAATATACATGACCCACCCCCTATTTGGCACTAGAAATCCTTAAATATCCCCCCAGTGTATCCTTCAAATTTTCATGACCCATCCCTATTTGTGACTTGAAAAATTCATGACCCACCCCTCAATTTCCATAGCCCCCCCCCCCATACTTTATGACCAGTCCCTGATGAGATTCATATCCCAGTACACACAAGTCTTCTTTTCGGACTGCATCTCAAATTTTTATAAAAACCAACATTAGAATATACGAGAAGCTTTTTACAATCAAAGTATATTTCAAGACAAATAATGCAAGGCACTTTTAGAGACATTTTTTTGCTTATGGGCTATGGAACCAAATGAGACGTACATATTTACGCCCTAAAATTTGCTACGTTTGTGCGGCCAAATATTTTAAAGTCGCGTATACTACCCTGCATTATCGCAGTTCTAGCTGCGATCGTCGGTCAAAATTTATCTTTTCACCAATATACTTTCCAAATTATTTCAGTTTAAGTACCCAGCAACATGACCTTATGACCAGTCAAACAAAGTAAGTCTTCATAATACCATTAAATACGACTAGTAAATATATTATGTATTTATATGTTAAACAGCACGACTTACCGGGCGCTCTGAACGCCGAAAGGCGCTCCGCGAAAACCTTTTGATGACATTTGATGAGCCCTTCCACTTTGTGATGATATGCGTCACTTTGAACTATGAAGTTACAAGAAGTCTATTGAAACAACACCTCTCCGTCTCCTTCACCATGTTGCCTGTTGGAATGAAAATACTTTGTCTCCATAGCAACAAATGGAAGGACGCGTTATCTATAGGTGGCCCAAACAGAATTGAGTTTCATAAGTTTTTTCTTTGTCCTGCGTAAAATTCGCGTGTCAGGAATGTGTTACCTTTTGCTTGTTGCATCTTTAATCTATGCATGGCTATAACAATTTACACTTTACCGTACCAGAATAACGTCAGTATGCAATGACGTGATTGTTTCTCGTTCTTTCATAATGTGTTTTGACAGCGTATGTATTTTGTAATTACTAGGCTAATTCTCGACCTGAGGTCTATTCAGCTCTCAGCTTCTTAATTCTCAGCGGCTTGTCCTGGGTCACACACACAAACGATTCTCAAGTAGTCAAGTTCTAAAATCGAGGATGATATCATAGTTTTAGACTACGATATATAGTCTGTATTTTGATATTCCTACAATCGCGAGCAAAAATATTTGAGACTTTTTATTTCCCCATTCGCCCCTAAAACAATGTTGTTGTATCGATACTAGACCACATGTTTGCCGAAAAGATACCCGCAACATTGTCAAAGGGGGAGGGGGGATAGTTTATATAAATACATGTGAAATATTACATGAATACATGTGAAAAATTATTTATAAAACACGTATGTCTCATTCACCCGTGCAAGATGAAGTATTACTTGCAGAAACCGCAAACGAGCCAAAAAAATCAATATGGCGGCAAAAACAGAGTGAAACATCCACAATTTACCACTGTGATTTACCCAATTAAATGGCTGCATTCTTCAAGTTTAAACAGTGCTTTCAAAATTCTGTTTTGAGAACTACATTTTCATCCAAACGCAGTGCAGTATCTGACTCTACGAATGGAGTACATGCCACTGTAAACAGCAAGTGCAACAATGAGGAATTGGGAAGAGTTCAGGAACTTATGACTGGTAATTTGCTGGTCTATGACGACTTTATAAATGAAAAAGAAGAATTAATGTTATATGAAGAAGTACGGCCATCTTTAGAAAAGAGAAGTTACCAACGTGAACACTGGGATGATGTAAGTCATGTCAACAGCACCAGTGAAATTTTTTTAAGAAAAGAATTTTGCGCACCTAAAACCTTCGTATTGACAGATTCTACCCTTCAATCAGCCCCTAAACCTCTAATTTTTATTGCTTTCAACATATATTTTGTCACTTTTGGCAATTGTTTTGAGCACCTGCACTTATGATTTGTCATTTGTGGCTTCTTCCCAGACTGCAGAGTACTGTATGTCAACAGTGCCCCCAAGATTTTTTATAGAAAAAAAATTAGCACACCTACCTTCCTTTTTTCTGATTCAATCTGCCCCAAAGGCTCAAATTTTCATTGTTGCCCCTTTACTCACTTATGATCCGCACTTGGCAACTGTTTTGTGCACCTGCACGTAAGATTTTGTGCCTTCTCAGCACCTGGGATGTCGTCGAAAATTGCCATACTCTGCAGTCTGGGCTTCTCCGCACCTGTGATCTTATCAAAAACTGCTATACTCTGCAGTCTGGCAGTGACAGCGCTGCAGGCTGCCGAGGGAATCAGCAGGGCCCGGAGTAAAATTATATTTAGGTCTTGATAATATTTGTTACCATACAATGTGTAGACCCCTCCAAATTGAGATTTCACAGCAATCTGTTGCTTGTTCAGCAGAAAAAATGTGCAAGAAGCAGTAATTCTGTGATGCCTCAAAATTTGTATATAATTATGTTTGTATTGAAAACTTTGTGCATGGCCCAAGAATTTTGCTTGTAATTTTCTACATTCAGCAGTAAATTTTAATGCTCTCAGATGGGATGGAAATGGCAAGTACATGCTGAACAGATGGCAACATATTCAACCTGCACCATCTAGATACATTGTGTGCGCTCCTGTTTGCAAATCACTGTGCCCTCATTGTTAGATCTGAAAACAAAATCCATGCAATCCACAGACTCTTTCTGAGCCAGTATGTACTAGAAGAGGTATAAGATTATACACTAAGCTTAAAATTTCAAAGCAGTGGTTTTGTTAACTCTTCTCTACATTGTTAACTCTTCTCTGCGTGGATACTCTGCAAGTGCACAGTATGCTAAAGTTCTTAACTGCTTTCACTTACAATGCCTTAGAATACTTGGGATGAGATAGCAAGATAGGGTACCGGATACCAAAGTTCTCTAGGCTTCCCAAGTGTCTCTTTTAGCATGGTGAGCTGCCTAATAGAAAGCATCCCCATGGTGCCCAAATGAAAAGACTTAAAGATTTCCTCAAAAACTCACTTAAAGACTGAGATAAATCAGTTTGTTCAATCACGGAAATCTTCAAGAGCAACCACTGGTAGATGCTTCACACGGGCACAGCCACGTCCACCGCGCATAACATCACAACAATGTCTTGATCATCATTGAATACGATGGACGAGGAAGAAGAAGATTGCGAGTCTCTTTCCTGTATCGCAGCTTGCCGAACTCAGTGTGAAGTTTGTTCAATGAGCAGATTTCCGTAAACAATGACAGGAAAGCCGAAAGCGGTGGACATTCTTAAGGGTTAAATCGCAACAAACATGACATAACTTTGGATAAAACTCATATGTAGTAGAACTCTTGGAGAGTTTATTAACATGTTCAAGTGACCCACAGAGGGATGAAAGGACGTTATTAACATTTTGGGGGAAAATTACGGCTGTTACCTAATTCGATCTATCTCACAAATTCAATTTTTGAATTGTACATGATAAAAGCTAAATTTCTCGCTAACTACTAGATCAAATTTGACTGATTAGATGTTACAAAGCTGAATATTGGGGCTTTCAATCGGTATATAGCTTGCTGGTTGGCTATGTGTAAACTGTAGTTAAATTCTTTTGAATTCTCTCATAGATAGCTGCTTCTTCAAACTCATCATTTTCTGTTAAGTTCTCCGGTACGAATGAAAGGTAGGAATTACTATCAATTTTATGCCACCTTGATATTGAAACCATGTACAAAGGTCCACACGCTTTTGTTGATCAGAATATTCAAGACACCTGTTTACCCGAGCCTGGTTTGCCAGAATGATACGTTAGCCACACTGGAATTAGCAAAGAAGTGAAATTTGGCGGAAAAGGTGTTTACACGTAAGGTTTCTGAGGAACGTCAAATTCACGCATGCTTCATAGACAATTTTTTTTTCAAAAACCATTTTATGGGCAATAATGACGTTGGAAATAGCATATTACGCAGAAAAATACTTATTTCTACAGGTGTTTTTTCGACAAGTAAGGTTTCAATGCTAGCCGGGGCGATGACTTTACATGGACAAATTTAATCCCGGTGCCCCGTTTGACAAATATCTTGTGCTAACTTGCAGCTAAACAGAGGAATGCAGCCAAGCCCGCCATCTTGAATTACTCAATGGCATCAGCGCTGGGACAGGGCTGGATGTTGGGACCGTCTAAGAATCTATTACTTGGGATGTTCAATCATAGTTGTTGAACGAGTCAATCTCCTACTGAACTCACATTTTCAACACAACAACCGTGGATTATGACAATTATGGAAGATTGTCCAAATAATTAATATAAAAAGCTGTCTTTGAGTTCCTATACATGTAATCTTCATCAGACAAATTGCTTTTTATGACATTTACTTCAAACTAAGGTTCTTATTGATGATCTGGAAAGAAAATATATTCCCACATGCCAGTTTCTGACGCATTATGTACTATTATATGGGCTTCAGAAATACCGTATTTTAAAATTACAGGCGATCCATGGCTACAGGGAATCGGAAAAAGAAAATTGGTCGAAGTCTTCTATGATGATCTTCAAAAGAATGAAAGATATCTGTTTTGACTCGACACATATATTATTACCTTATGTTCATGTTCTGGATTTGGATTCAAAGGGGTAAGTATTTAATGATTGTTTAGGTGGTTGAATGCGTGGACACTTCGACCAACACCAACTAAATAGAATAAAATATGAATATTACAATATAATAACGTAATCATTGTGCGCTTGTAAAACTTAGATAATTTGAATCTTGATAGGTTGAATGTATTAGATGCAAATAAATGTCAAAAGTATTGTCCTGAGGAAAGGTCTAGAATCTAAAATATGATTCCCATGTAAGCATTAAGCATACGGTAATATGATCTCTGAAAGTCCCGGAAAGTCTTTCAATAAAACAAAGATTCCAGGCCTGGAAACTACATGAAAATTTTATAACTCATTCAAACCTGTAATAAGGTGGACGGGCATGATGACGACGAAGCCGCCACCAGCTATCACCGCATAGAAATCGAGAGCAAGTAATGTAATTGTTTTAGTAGAATCAAAGATAAAAAATTGCATTTTAAGCAATGATTTTCTTAAAGGAATACTACAAATTGTCTTTGAATTGAATAAAAATACACCAGAAAAATTAATGCATTGTATAGCCAATCAAATGGCAGCATTGGTAGCGAGTAGTGTGGCCAATCAAATGACAGTATTTGCAATAGTATGGTAGTATAATTCTACTAATTGGGTAACATGACTTCGGTCGTTACTTTTTATTGCTACTTTTTTATTGCACATGCGCGATGGGAATGAGTTACTTTCCTCAAGTAAAATTCAAATTACGATATATTTCTAGATTCATCAAGCCACATATCGATAGTGTGAAGGTAAAATGTGTTCTTCATTCCATTTCTCCCTAGTTTTTGTAACTAATTATTGTTAAAAATGTTCCATTAAATGCTGATCGAAGCAAGTCTTTCACAACAGCTAGAAAGTGAATAAGAAGATTGATGACAAAATGTTGTAAAATAGCCGATTTGCAAATTTTGTATAAAAAGCTACTATTTTCACGACCGCAATGGTTGTTACTTTTTCCCCACTTAATACAATTATACACACAAAATTTAGAATTTTCCCCCAGGCGGCGGTAATTTCCACATTTTACAACATTTCTCAACGAAACTTTGCAGTTCCACTAACCTAAGATGCTCTTTCAGATGTGGTAATAGATTTAATCTTGTAATTCTTGCCTACATCAAAGTTTCCAAAACATGCAAATAGACCATTACTGCATCAGTACAATTGTTGTACGCGATACATTACATTCAATAATGCAGTAAGATATTGTGATTTCTGTTTTTAGTTCTGCGGTTCAACAATTGCTGGATTGAGTCTCTTGTCACCATCAATCATGCGATTTCGTCACGAGAATTTCAAGAGTGTCACCATGGACGTTCTTCTCTCTCGTCGATCTCTATACGTTTGTAGGTATGATAAACACATCATTTTCTATTTAGTACGCTAGTTGTACTTTTAACAATTTTGAAATTAGATATTACAGACTGGCTTTGTAAATTTGTATAGTGCGGTCAGTATATTCTGCAGACTGCTGACCCCATTGAGAGTAAAATGCAGACTAAACGGTCTAGATTGCAGATGCAGGATTTTTTCAATTTTTAGGGCCATAAAACGACCCCTGAAAATTCAATCTTCTCAAATTGTTTGAGTTAGATTCACAACGGATAGAAACTGTTTTTCAATTATAGAAATCTGAAATTAGCTCATTCTCCTGTCACAAACGTGCTTTATTATATACGTTAATAAAAACACGAAGACCAACGGAACTGCCATGTTACATGTGTGACGGGAGAATTACCCAATTATGAAAAACTGATTGAAACCATTTTACAACACTAGGGAAGTTAAGCATTATGATAGTCGAATGCAGTGGCCAGAACTCGCTCTTCTCATTTCAAATAATGCCCCCTGTCTAAACTACTTTTTATGGCGGGGGGGGGCATCAATTTCAGAACTCTTGCGGGCCATCTGAACTCAATCTATTCACGGAGCCACAGAAGAACATTGAAAGAAACCCTGGAAGAAGTGGAAGGCTATCTGGGTGTTAGCCAGAAATAAAAAAAATCTGCGTTTAACTGATATTGGGAAATTAAGTCTGAATCTGGGAGCATTTCTTCCGATTCTTTTACATGGTCCATTACTATTCCCGGCATTTTGACAGCAATATTGAACAAATAAATAGCATGCTATGCAGCACTGTCAAAACATTTGGGTGAAGGCATTACTTCAACTATGCATTATACAAATACACTTACCTTATATTAATCCAAACGAGTCTAAACGGATATTGAGAATATATTATTGCCTGATTTGTTCCTGTTGAATAAAGATATAGTACTGAGTACTGGTGCAAACAGATTTAATTAAAAATTTATATCATGACTCTGTTTTGGCTTACCCAAACTGGGAAATTGCAGCCTTAAAGTAACTGGAAAAATCGCGTTTAACGCGGCATCTTTGACTGTGACTAAAGGCTGTTTTCCACTAGGCGGAATTTTCCGCGCGCAGCGCAATTTTTCTTTGTTTTTTTTCGATTAGTCCTGCCTGAGAGCTCACAAGCAAAGAAAAATTGCGCTGCGCGCGGAAAATTCCGCCGAGTGGAAAACAGCCTTAACGTGAAATATTGAATATTTATGTTTTGGTGCAACTTAATATTATGTAAACTGCATAATATTTGTTAGCTAGACTTAAACTCGATGGATTCTTCTTGAAAGAGCTCCTAAAACTAAATAAGTGCTATATTCTTCCTCGTTCACATTATATAACTCTTATACAGTTGGAGCGAGTCGAAGCTGTTGAGTGTTGTGAACGAGTCTAAGCTCTATTAAAAAAAAAACAGCTCTTAAGTAAGTTCGCTAACTAATACTTATATAAGTAAAACAGTGATTTGTTGCCAATTTTTTATCTATTTAAATAGTTTTCCGCTTGGTTTCTTCGATATTACATACATCTATATTAAGTTGTTTTTCCCCGCGCCATTCCTTTTCAGGAATGCTGTTCGTTACGAGTTTACACATGAGATTTTGTCTCCAGAACAGTCGATTTGGAATGGAAACATGATTGAACGATCCAGGAGAATTTCATTGATGTTACGTTGTCAACCGAAAACCAATTTAGATATCGCGTAGTCAGGTATTGCGCCCTCTCTAGTAAGGCGCTGTTTATGTTAATTTGGCTGTCACAGACCCTAGCCTCCCGAGTTGGACGGGCCAGACAAAATTACGTTTCCCAATCAGTTGGAGCTAGTCGAGATAAGGTTCCGACGGAAGACAACAAACAGAAACTAAAACGTTCCCTGTAGGAACGAATATTTGAACAAGCAAACATATAGACGTGCATATACATAGATGTTGAATGTTCAGATTTCAGAATATCAATGGCGGGGTGTGACTTTAGGAAAGTGATAGAGGAGGTTGAAGGAATACGCAAGGACAGGTTTGTGGAACTAGAATTATAGATCTAGATCTGGATTAGTAGATCTAGATTAACGAATATAGATCCAGATAATACCAGATCTGGATTAGTGGATCTCGATCTAGATTAATGGATCTGCATAAATAGACCTAAATCTAGATTAATGGATCTAGATTAATGGACTTGAAAAGAAAACAAAGGACAATTTTCTGGATATAGATTGTTCAGTTATTGTCCTAGATTTCGTTCTTCGCGACATCAAAATTCAGTGAGTGATTGACTAGAAAGAACCTCCATAATGAATATGCGTATATTGGAACATTTGTGTGGACACAAACGTCAAAGTTTCTGGCTCGATATAGGGCAATATTGTATAGCAAAAGTGCGATCAGTTTTCTCTCCACCCTACCCCTATAAATCGCCATGTAATTTCTTCAAAACAGTGTTTAAATTATTGTAATTTCTTCAAACAATTTTAAAAAGTTTGGCGTCCTATATACAGGGTGAGTAAAAAAAAACTGATTCCCTTTCAAATTCAAATTAGCCGCGAATTTCATTACGGAACTTTAAGTATTCCCATAGGTATACAGAGAACAGATCGTGACTATAAGTACACAGTACAGGATTTGTAAAAAAACTGATACTATTGAAATTCAAACTAGCAGCATTGCATTCTCGCAATTTGACAGACGTTGATTTAGTGGAAGTTAAAATGTTGACCCAGGGGAAGTTAAAATGTATAATCTTAGCCGTGCAAGAATTGTCAGAATTGGTTTACGTACTGTGTACTAAATCACGATCTGTTCTCTGTATACCCATGGGAATACACCGTAATGAAATTTGCAGCTAATTTTAATTTGAAAGAGCATCAGATTTTTTTGACTCACCCTGTATACTACCCGTCGTGGAATCGTCCTATGGGAAAAAAGCATTGAAGCAGGTCTCAAAGACATTTTAATTTGATGAAACTGCATAAAATAGATTATCAAATCATGTAGCTATCACAACTGTATTAAAGTTAAGCTGTACAGCTATTTCAATTAAGGTTGCCTTTTCAAGATAATGAAGTTAATGCTGTTTCAAAAAATAATTCCGTGTTTAGAGGTGAAAGTAAGCAATGATCCGTCATTCCTTGCGCGCTCATAGTTTACAGTTTACGCTTTTAGAAGGACAACCTTTATTGAATCAGCTGTACATACATATACATATTCATACACATATTAACGAAACAATTTGAGACTTGAGACAATCAAAATTGTTCGTATGGCGTGCCAAAAAGAAAGCAGTCAGTGACGTAAATCTGTTATATTTGGCTGGATTATTTATATATAGGCTGAATTTTATTTTTGCACAGCTTATAAGCTGATTTTTGTTTACTTACGGCAAAAATTTAATCGATGAACTCCATATCTAAAGTTTGTTATCGATCATCCTTGAGCACTCTAACATGCTAAAATCGGATCGACTTTATTTGGGCATTAATTGCCATGAAACGATCCAATGTGATATGGCTAAACACGGAAGTATTTGTTAGCTGTCAAAACTTACATCAAACTTTAATATTTTATGACTTAATACATCATGTCAGGAGATAATGGCTTGAAAATGCAAATGCATGTTAGAAGAGTTGCAATGTAAATATAGTGTTTTTACTTTGAGCATATATACCTTGTCTCAAACTTAAGACTGCAAAGTCGTGCTTTCATGAACACAATAAGAGACATGCTACTATTCGCTTCTAAAACCTCCCACACATGCAGCTTAAAAGTGCGATAAAACGGATAAACATTGATGAGATAAACTATAAACAAATTGTGATTTCCTATTAATATTCAGAGAAATATAAATAGTTTGAATGTACGCAATTTCTTCAAGGACTTCTAAATTTATCGCGACTTCGATGTTGAGCACTTTCAAGGTTGTTGTTCAGGCGATGCGCAGCAGAAAATTTTGGGTTATTCTGTAACGTTACAAGTAACGATTATACCACCTTTGATCTCGTTGCGAATTTTGGACTGAGATCAAATATACAAATATATGACTATAGCGTGACAACATTTCGATTGCGTGTTGTAAACTGAACTTTAAAGTACTGAAATCCGGCATCTGTTTTGTTCTTTGACGTGTGTACTATATCAATCTTAATTATACAAAAATATTGTCATTTACATTTTATTTTCGATAATATCTCGCATTGCCACACCTTTGCCATACTCATGCAGTGTCGTACAGTTTTAGCTTCCGGTTCATTATTGATACCGTGTACCTCGTTTTTGCTGATACCCAATAGCTCCATCCTCCAGCGGCGTAGACAGCCCTAGACAAGTTTCTGAAAATATACCTGTAAAAGGTATATTTTAAGAAACATCTTTGTAGAATTTCAATCTTTGTAGAATTTCTTGAGATCGCGATGGTGATTGATAAATTGAAAGAAACTTAATTGTATTTTTGCCTTCTACGCTGTGCCCCCCCCCCCTCCCACATTCATGTTGTTCTAAATAAAAATGAAGTGGGGATCTGGACCAGCCCACCCCCCCCCCCCAATTCCCCCATTCGTGGCTACGCCCCTGAATAGCTCTACATATTGCATAACACTTTTTCACAATACTATAATCAGTTCATGGCTACTTTTAGTAGTCTTTTCTTGAAATCACTGTATTTTAGGATTTGCCACGAGCGTATATAAATTAACCTTCCTTTGATTTATAATTATCTTGATACTAATTTTATATCGCTCTCTCTCTCTCTTTCAATTTTTTATTATGTTTACATAGTTTCTATATCCTTCCTGTCAGTTTTGACATTCTAAAGGGGTACAAAATCTCATACTCATGTTGTAAATATCTGTCTAATAATAAATGTCAATTATATATATGTCAATCATGTATATATATCACGAGTGGAAATTGGAAAAACGAGAAATTGTGTGGAAACACGACGCCCGCAGGGCGGAGTGTTTTCACACAATTTCGAGTTTTTCCAATTTTCACGAGTGTTGATATAACTGTATATCAATACGGAAAAAATGTTTTATATTTCTTTTATAATATAGCACAAAGAACTTTAACAGAAGAGTGGCGGGAAATTTTCCGTGTTGACATAGAGTTATATCAACACGGCTCTTAGCCAATCAGCGTTCAGGATTTACAAGTGCTATATTATGAATGTATATTTATATATATATATATATATACGAGCAAGAGTGCTTTATAAGGTGTACAGACGAGAGGAGCAGCCGAGCGTTTCGCATCTGATAAAATACGAGTATTTTTTAATTCTTGATAATACCTTTATCAAACATAAAGACTCCATCCCGGTTATGATTTTCTATGTTTTTTGCTCATGAATTATGTCACAAGAGTTAGAGGGGTTTTGTTGTATCGAGTAATTTTATCCTGTAAATATGTGTGAATTTGCAAATTCCCTAATGTCTATTTAATTTCTGTATTAATTAATGTTTCTTTGGAATGTTTTTAAAGTATTTCGAACGAAAATTTACAAACGTTAGATATAGGTGCTTGTGAACTGGTAAACCTAGATGTAGGTACCACTGGGTAAATTGTCATATCTAGTCATATCGAGAGGAAATCATGCACAATTCGAAATCTAAACAAGGAACAATTACCGATTGTTGAGGATGTCACAAATGTGTGGTTTTCGTCCGAGATTACCGCGGCACTTACCCTTGACATTGTAGGTATATCAATTAAAATGCTGCTATGTTAACAATATATAACAAGGTCTGCATGGGGGCGGGAGAGGGGAGGTGCTCAAAACATAAACATTAGATTTTTTATAATTTAACAGCCACAGAAAAAAGTGCATAATTGTAGAGTTTTTCTAAATATCCAAAACAATGCAATATCTTTTTATTCTGCAAATTATAATTTGCGTGTAGACAGGCGGTGTAAAGGACTGTGTTGTCTGAAAGCCTTTAGGCCTCGTATGGTTTTTGAATTTCTGAATTTTTAGATTTTTTCAACATTTAACTGCTAAGACGTCTCTATAGGACAGTAAACAACAAAACCTTTAGTATTTCAACACTAAACCTTATTAGTAGAATCATACTAGCATACCAACGCAAATGCTGTCATTTGATTGGCTACTCTACTCGCTATCTATTTCTCGATAGATTGCGACTAGCAGAACATTAATTTTCTTAGTGTATTTGTAGACGAATTTGTAGACGAATTTTTTAGCAGAATGGCTTAAAATCAATTTTTTATCTCAATTTCTCTGAGATGACAGTTGATTCCGTCTTCGCCCTCGTCAACTATCACCGCATAGAAATCTCGAGCTCGTAATCCAATTGTTAAATAGAATATGGCCTGCCAACGTGAAACCCCTGTCTCGCTGTCACACTGTGCAACTTGTGCTGCAAACTTGGCTCGCAAATTAATTGTAACATAATGTCACGCAACATTTTTGTTGTAAGAAGCATTGCACGAAGTAGAATCAGATTCTACTTTTCGCAACGATTGCCGCAAAGCTTCGATGCATTTTTTATCCCATTGCGCAGTGTAGCATCCCTCTTGCAACTTGTCTTGCAATATCTCTGTTCAGCAGCCAATAGAAACTCGCTATTTAAAAAGAGATCGCAGCCTGTACTGAGATTGAAAGACAAGTTGCAAGAAACGTTGCACAGTATAACATCCCTGATCATAAAAATTCCAATTTTTAAAATAAGTTCGTTGCGAGACAAGCTGCATAACAGCGCGTCTGTAGCCCTCACATAAGCAAACGTAATTACACTTAATTACACTTAATGTTGCGTACGTATGCAGACAGACAGACAGAATACTACATGGGTGGGAAATTATAGAACTACGTGCTGCCCCGCATCTACAGCCATTACATAAATTTCTGCGCTATCTCAGTTTGAACAAGTGCTTATTCCGGATGCTTAAGTGGTGTAGATACACATATGGCACTCTCAGTGTTTTCATCATGTTGAAGAAAAACTATTAACATTCTGAGACTCTCTTGTATGTTTGCGCATGAAACTAGCTCCACCAGGTGATGACAAATACTTCAGTTTCGCATGCAGTTCTGTTGACGATACATATTTTGTCAGATAAATGCCATGCATACATGATTATAACATGCAGCTGCTCATAGACCAATTTAGCAGTTAAGCTAATCCAGGCTGAGACTAATTCGAATGCCAAATATGCTTGTTACCATATTTGAAGATCGATTTTGATGTTCAAAGTCTTATTTCAACCATGGTCTACAAAGTACTTGGCAACTGTTTCGAGAAGATGACGTCGATGGACAATTTGCATAATAAAGTATAAATATTTATTATCTACCATCATCACAGCTATAAAAAACATTCCGAAATTACAAAGACTTCTGGTTGCGAAATGCTGTCAACGTATACAAAGTTTTGCTTAGTTTTCAAAGTTTGCAAATTGGTATATATTGCCTGGCCGCTGGAAAATGGTATAACAATTTTCGCGTGTAATTCAATTACATGCGAGACTGTATTTCAGACACTTTTCAGCATTTCGCCATCAAACTATGCAGTTTTACTAATTTCATTATCTTGTTTCCGGAAATTTTGGTTTTTTCCTAGATAAAGAATTAATTTATCATACAAATTGTCTATGAAGTCCCATGCTGAGAAACACTAAGCTTAACTAGGCAGCTTTAAATCTTGGACTGGCCATATTTGTCTGCACACCGTGGGCGAGATCATTCATTTCCAACAAGTATGTTAATCGTCTTCTTCCATGTGGTCTTTTATCTCTCATAAAATGCAAAAAAAACCAGCTCTTGTCTTGTCTGGGTTAAGCATTCAATTATTCAAGAGTACTCTGTCTATACCGTGTAGCCACCGTCTCTGAAAGGCGAGACTAATCGCCGACGGCTGTTGTGATGGGAATAAGTGGATATCGCCCTTGCAGGACAAAAAAAACGTACACAGCAGACAAATTGTGTTTTTAACCGTAAGACTTTACGTGATATGGACTGGTTGTCCATGTGCAAAACGCCCTGGACTTATAACATCATGAGTTAGAGTTACAGAAAATTGTGCTACCATTAACTACAATCAGTGACATGATTATTGGACCGATTGCTCAAAACGTACAACTGATCCCCTTCCCCCCTTTTCAATGTTGCTCATGTGGTGAGCAATTTCAGTAGTGACGGCTATGGTCTTATATGATGGCGCCAATAATTTTTATGGCCGATACAGCAACATTGAAACGGGGGGAAGGGGGGTTTACATGTGAATTTTCACAAATGCATTATCTTATTGATCTGAGTGTCCCAAATTTCAATGTCACTGATTGCATCTTTACACCTCAAACAAATGTGAAAATGCGGTCAGGTGTATATTTCAACACTAAGCTTTTTTGACAATATCACGCGCCAAGTTCGATCACACTAAGCTTAAGCTTAATTTTCCCCTTCCATCGCGTCAGCGTTTCATTGTTTCGCAACAAACAAGTACTCAGTCTCAGACAAAGCTGATGACATGAACACGAAACATGCGGCTTACTACTTTGAGGTTGAAGTGGGAAACGGCTTGTTTGCGTGCAAAGTCCGAACAAATTTGAAACATTTATTTTTTACAATTTTTCATGCTTATACAATTAGGCCAGTTTTCCACTTCACCCGTACTGTAGCGAAACGTAGCGTAGTCTATTGTGTCCATGTCATTATAGTTCTGCGTGGGCTCTGGCTGTTCATGAAACAATGTAATACGCTACGTTTCGCTACGACACGGTTGAAGTGAAAAACGAGCTTGAGGCCGGATATTAGAACTTAATATACAAAAGGAGATGGGTTGGTAAACTTTGAAGCTACAGCAGTCGTGTTGCTCATTATGTGCATGAATGGTGCATTGACACCTATATTGACAAAACGTTTGCCCGTGAAGATGGGTTGGCAAACTTTAAAGCTACAGCAGTCGTGTTGCTCATTGTGTGCATGAATGGTATATTGACACCTACATTGACAAAACGTTTGCCCGTGAAGATGGTTAGGCGCAACAGGCAGGATTTTCTCTTTATATGTTGCATGAACTGCGAGTTATGTCTGCCTGACAAGCTGTACTTAGCACAATGAGTTGGTAGATGTTACGCTGCACGCTTTATGGCATCAGATTCGAGTCCAGGCTTCGCATGCGCTGTTCCTTAGTTGCTAAGCCTGGTTCACACTTGTCGTAAGAACTGGGGATGACTTCGTCTGGCCGATGTGATGGAGTGAATACTATACCATTGCAAAAGCAATGTAGTATTTGTCCTATACTTTAGTTTGTTCGCATATTTATTCACGTACATAAGAAGCAGAAAGTCCCTGATTCTTCCGATAAGTGTGACTGAACCAGGCTTTAACCTTGGTTATTGCATAACCTCATTAAATATTATGTAACTAGTAAGGGAGGTAGTGACGGGAGGGGGGACTGGGGTGGAATGCCAGCACAAGAGTAACTAATCAGGTAAAATAACAAAAGTAAAAGTGAAAATCACGTGATGGTGATTATTCAATCCCGCTGTAATTCGGTGTCTGAGTAGAATTCTTAATTTACTACAAACATGCATCTTTAGTCGGTGGTGAAGGCCGCTTTGAGAATGCATTTCCCAACTACGATGTAACCGTGAGAGCCAGCAACCATGCTGGTGGTGTGGGCATTTCTCGTATTCAAATACCAAATTAACCGCACGTCTTAAGTTTTCGGTAAATTTTAACAGTATTAAGAATTGGTAAAAGTATGTGAGAACACCCCCACCCAAGGAGACGTGTTCCTTTGTCGCTGGTCCTTTTAAAACTTTTTAAATCTCTTTCAATCAGCGCTCTGCTAATCTAAGGGGATTTCCTCGGCCTTATGCTGTTTCTATGGGGATGCTATTAGTGTCATAATGAAAATATTATGCATTTTTGAAACGGTTGTGAGAACCCTTCATGCTTACTATAGTCGGCATGTACGAAGATCTATATTAAGTTCTTTGGTCGCGACAGTGAATAGGCGTGCCAAGGTTATAACTAGGAGCGGTAAAGTTGTTAATTTGCTGTCAATAATTAATGTGTTTTTACTGGCTGAGTTTTTCTAAATTTCCGTCGTTCTTTTTTTTCTGTCTGGGCATTATATGTTCTCGTCTCAATCAACTCGCAAGTTTGTGGGATATAATTATTATTATAATAGTTTGGATACATTTTGCCGTGTATAGTTTAATTATTTTCACCACCGTGATTTTGTCTTTTACTCCATGCAAGTTCTGTTGACCAAGATTTCAACAGGCTCTGCAAATATATTAATTCACACTGCCAGCCTTCGCGTTCGGTTGTTATTTTTGTGTTAAAATAACCATTTAGTATATTATAGGTAGAGGGTCCCGAAAATGTAAGATTAAAGCGGACGATGCTGGGATCTTTTTGCTAGGAAAATGGGATTCCATGCATTAGGAACGGAATTCTTCGACCAAAAGGCAATAGAAAATAGGAATGGGATTAAGATACTAATGCCAGTAATGGGATTTGTGCACTAAGACAATGGCATTCAGTCAAAACTTTGGCTGGGAAATGGAAGCAGCATTGTGTTGCACTCCTTTGCCTTCAGCAGTAAATTGTAGTCATCACAGGACAATAGAAAAACCTGAACACGTTTCTAGCCATTTCATGTGAATCCGCTAAAAACTGACGTATGCATATACTAACATTTTTACCTATTTTTCTTTACCCCCTGCAAGGAGTAGTAACTTCAAAGTATAAGTTTGTAGGAACACCACAAAAATTCACTATCGCAACGCTTTCTATCAACCTATCCGTAGGTCAGATCTTCATCAGCGCTAGTAATTACAGTGCTAGTAATAACTTGCCCGGATTTTCTAGAGGATACTTTTTTACACCATGATGTATATAGAGTCCCCTGACGACATTAAATAATTGAACTTATGTTCACCTGAAAATTAAATTCTAGCCACTTTCAAGATCACAAGGTTTGTCTAATTACAAAACAACATGTTTTTACTGACGTGCAATTTATAGACCTGTTGTAGTTTTGTCACTAGTGATGATTGCACTGCCGTTACACTGCACTGGGTGCATAATAAAGACGTTGGTTAGCGACATGCGAACATTGGCTAAAATGAAATAGTTTGAAAGTTATGCAACGTGCCAACGACTTTAATGCATCAAACGTCTTAGGATAGTTCGTCGACATGCTAAAAGGATTATAAGGATTATAGATATATCTAAAACATTCTTCTAGCTAGGCGGCCCATTACACTTTTTTTTCATTAAGTTTTTTTATGTATTAGTCTTGTACTCTGCATGAGCGTTAAGTGTGAAAGTGTACCTTTCAACTCAGTGGCGGATCCAGGGTAAGTCAAAATAAATTATAGCAGCTCAATATTAAATTCAAAATAACTTTATAACAATATCATAGGTTATGAATTTCAAAAGAATGAAATCTAACCAATGAAGTTGCTTTAAAGGTATTTTAAAATGTAAATATATCCTAGAATGAGCTGTGGTAATTTATTTTGACTTACGCTAGATCCGCCACTGTTTCAACTGTAATTTTCAGCTAGTTGAGCAATAAAGCCTGGGTCTCATGTGTCGCGAATGATCGGTGGCCGAGTCATTGATGATAATCATTGAAGTAATTATGTTCATGAGTAATTACCGACAATAGTAACCGTCGATGTTTGCGACATATATGTCGCAATAATGATTACAAACATTACCAACAAAATAGCGGGAACAGTGAAAACTCGAAGCAAGATCTAAAATTTTATATTTTTTAACTCCTTTTAAAATAAGTACATCTCTTCATATTTTATACGGTGCACTGGGCGCACTTTTTTGTATTTGTACGCGTGTCATCGAAGTATGGGAAAGCTGAAAATATTTGCGGCCCCACCCAAAATGATGCTCATTTTACGTATGTCTTCATTTGGAATTCGCCTTCCTGTCTTCATCATGTCTCCGGCCCCCATAAGTTATATTGTCCAGTTCTATAGAATGCTAGTAAAAAGGGCAAATGATTGAGATAGCGCATTAATTGTAAAAATTTGAATTGTAAGTATTAAGATGAACGCAAAAAGGCGTCAAATACTTATAGGGTACATATCTTGAATATTGGCTGATTCACTTAAAATATTTTTGTAAAGGCAGCCTTCCACTGGCATTTTTTCGTCCGTATGTATGCAGACCTAGTTAATTCCAGTTGGTTTTAATTTAAAGCTCAAAGACAAGGGAGAAAAGTGGCTTCGCGCAGGAATATTCGCAAGTGGAAAACTGGCTGAAAACGCACGATTGTCTTCTCTATAACGATATTTTTTGTATATATGATATGGGTTAATATGCAAAAATGTCAATCTTTCTTGAATTGGGACTTGAGCAGAGTTTGGAGCAGAGTGCTGAGATATTCAAATTCAAGCATATGTTATTTCAATCGTTTTGCTTTTTTTAGACATTTGGTGTTTTAACTATTTATAAACAAAGTAATCAGCCATGGCCGTAAGAACCACGGGGAGCTCAAGCCCCCCTAACTTCAAAGGCAGGGGGGCTTAGCCCCCCTCAAAATCTTTTGAGTCTCGAAGTAAAATACACGTTTTTAACAGTTTACAGCCGTACACATCTCTTAATCCAATGATTATGGTAAAACTAAGCTCAAAAGTGCAGAAAAACATGTTTGAGCGTGCTAAAAATAGAAAAAAATTCCTGGGGGCGTGTCCCCGGACCCCCTAGCAGCACTGGTGCCTTCAGCGCTCGAAGAGCCCCCCTAACTTTTTTACGGCCTTGTAATCAGCAGTGCATCATGGCAAGACACGAGTGTTAAATGTTTAAATTATCTAAAACGTGCGTTTGTTTGAAACCAATAATGAAAACATTACGAAGCCACAGTATAAACAGTAGGGCCACTCAGCAGTGCAACATGTCCCCCTATTTTTATGCAATTATCTGGCCAGAATAATGGCGGAACGGCCAGTTCAGCGTTCCTATTGGCCAGAAAAGGCAATTGACTGGCCAGAACCTGCATAATGAACATGCGTAATGAGACATGCGTGGAGACACAAACTTCAAAGGTTCCGACTCGAGTGGCCTTTCTGTTTATTTCTATTCTGTGACGAAGCCTTGCTTGCATGACTAACCAAAATTTAACATTTCACCCAAATTTGATCTCATGAGGGTGTGCCAAAAACACTCATGACCCTTTGAAATTCAAATTAGCGGTACATCATACATTAATTTCCTAAAGGTACAGAGTTTATCAAGTAAGAGAACCTTTAATTACTCAATAAAATATAATTTTGTGGAAACAAGCTTTCGATCCGTAATGAAGATCCGAGATGAAGATCCGAGCTTACTGTTCAAAAGCTTTGCGATAGTAAATTTAAGTGTTGTACAAAATGTCACTTTAATTGATATAATCACTGTGCAAACTTACAAAGAAATAAAAACCTTTGTACTGCTCCCTACACACGAAGTCGATTTGTCATTTTACGCTTAAAGCGAATTGAATTTGTTAGTGCGAAATGATAATGTGCGTGAAACGTAGTGTATGATCAGGAACACTGCGTTTCTTTGATGTACCGCAGTTACTAATCCCAAAACGAATAGATATTTAGATACAACTTGTGAAGAAAACCCGAAAAGTCTTCATTTAAAATTTTTGAAGTCCATAATTTTCTGTTGAAAAGCCTGGAAAACCTCAAATAGATGCATCGAAACTAACGGGGATTTATGCCATATGAAACTGACCTTGGACACTGCCCGTCTTCTGCCAGGGTCTTCAAGTGACATTAATCTCTCACAATCTATGTCTCACATTCTTGCAGTACATTTAAGATAGCCACATGCATCTACTGTGTCTTATTGCGTGACTGCACGGTGATTTAATGTATTTTTAAAAATAAACGCTGTGTATATTTTTGTTTCCTACGTACATAGTGTCTATAATTAATTGGCATTAACACCATAAAGAAAACAGATACTTGAAATTTTTTGTCATTAACTAATGCATGAAACTTTCTCATCGGGTAGCTTTGTACGCACAGCTGATTTGTAAATGACCTTCATACTTTATGAAGCTTAACTGCTTTATAAATGCTACGCAGTGTTTTCAGCGTTACATTGTTTGCTTGCCCGTGTTCGAGTATGTTGAAGAATTTAAGAACTACAGAGTACAGTATATCAATCTACCCTGAGCCTTGGGTCGATCACATTGTTTGGTAATTTCTTTTGAATTATTGATAGCGAGTAATATTATGGTTACTTCAGTCTCAGATACAGTTCAAACACATTTGATTGGCTGCGAGCAGTCCCTAAAGGAAATGAGTTAATAAAAGGAGGGACTGCAGACAACACAGGAAGAAATGAAATACGCGTTGCTCACATGACACAAAATTTCCATCCGTCAAAATCGATGTGTCCGTCCGAAAAATTATGTAGGTAATACGAGAATTCAAGTAGTCTCCAAAAAAAATAGATTTATACCATTAGGCATCAAATTTGATTGACAGACACATCGATCTCGAACAATGGGAATTTTGTGTTGTGTGTTTTGTGTTGTATTTCATTTCTTCCTGTGTTGTCTGCAGTCCCTCATTTCATCAACTCTTTTCCTTAAGATACTCCTGGCAGTCTAGTTATTTCATCATTAAATTTGCTTCATAATATTTTTGGGGGCGGGGGGGGGGGCTACAAAAGAGCTGCGTGTGCACGATTGTCAATTCTAGCGGGCTTGTAACTTACAATGCAACAATTTCATTCAATACACGTTTACTTTGATAATCATGTGGCAGAATAGGCTTACTCCTATTTATACGGTCTTATTGTCTTAACGTGAACGTTCCAGGGTGACCGATGTGATAGAGGATCAACACAGATCAGCGCTTACTACTGACTGATTTGAATACAGTTCAGAGCAGAAAAAGTGGATCTAGATAGCTCTGTCCCGTAGTCGAACATGGCCTTGCTACTGCAGTTACGACCGTGTAATAAATAGAAACCAGATTTCACCTCGAAACTTTGACATTGAATGACATGCTTCCAAAACATTTCTTGTTCGTGGTCACATCCGCTTTGACAGATCCTGCCCTGCATGATGTTTTATTACTGAAGAATTCATCCTGTGAATTTACGTGACAGTTAATAACAGCCTGTATATAGCACGATTTTTTTTTTGGGGGGGGGGGGGGTTCGCATTCTAACGTAGACCTTAAGGCTTCAGCTGGCCGTTTGCATAGAAGCAGGCGATCGGCAAGAAAGCTCTTGACTATACGATTGAATTCAGATAATTTAATTGGTTTGCGTGTCTTGCTAACAAGTGTAGTTGTGACCTCTAGTTATAGTCAATATGACTATTGACATTGTGACATTCCCACGTTAATTCACATACACTTGTAGTTCGTAATTACATTGTCATTTGTCACATAGTCACTTTCATCATTTTACAGGGTACTTTTTTTGCAACCTACCAATTGACATAAATGTATTTATCGTGAGTTACACAATTTGCGCCCAGGCGCCCAGGAAGCATTAGGTATAGGCACGAGTGGCCGGAGCTGGGTTCATTTAACAAGGTATATATGCACAAGGTTGCTAAAGCATTCGCGTCCAACGTCTCTAAGCTGCGTGCCTTAGAGTTGAGTCGTTTATTTCACGCAGTACATAATTATGAGTGCATTGTCATAACGTCTCTTGTATCTCTAATGTGCATCTCTAATCATGTTCTATATTTATGTACTTTTGGCATGACTTGGCGAACATTCTCTATCGAACATAAAGTCGTTGGCAAGTGACAGATCTGTCAGTTCTACTGTAAATACATTGTTATGATATTATCAGATAAAATCGAAACATGAACAAGTTTTCTATGACTTTATAGCGTAATTATACTTAGTTACATGTTATATTATCAGACTGTGTAAGTCTTGTATATTACATTGTAAATGATTTACTTTCGGTTGAGCGGGGAGCGAATTGGATATAAATGCGCCTATCTTTGCCAATTGTTTATTCACTTTTGATGCATTTTGTACCATGCACTTGTACTAATTGTATTACAAAGATACGCGCAATTATCGTCTCCCAAGTGCACAAGTGTCATAATTATGCACCCTAGGTGCGCGTAATTTTCTTATGACAACTTTAATTAAGTTATTATTGGAAATGTCAAGATCATGCGATGTAATGCGATCTCAATGCAGACGGCTATTGATACACATTTCACTCGATCACATAAGTGCAAGTAAAATCTGTTAACGCGTACCGGAAGTATTATTACAAACAAATTTTTATATAAAATGAGCCTCTCTTTGCACTTCACGCAAAGTAATTGTCGTGTTCAAACGAGGCGTACATAGGAGTCATGGCAGTGTATAGACGAGGCCTAATCATCGGAATTACAGTTCTGTTCGTTCTGGTGCAGCTTTGTTCAGCTAGCAGTCCAAGTGATCTGTCAAGCTCAAATGAAAACAAAATAAAGTGGTATTCATCTCGAAAATTAGGGACGTTCCTGACTTCGGAGGATGGTAAATCTCGATCATGCCCCAACCTCAGTGCAGAGCAACTCTACTTACAACTCCTTATTCGTGTGCACAACCAAATTTCCAGGTCAGATGATAATGGTCGGAATGGAGAGAAAACGTCACACCCTTTAAGTGCCGCAGCAAATACAAGAGAAGCCAATTGGATGAGAAGACGCATTGTCTATCCAATTGAAGGTAAATAGATTTTGTAATACAGTAGGTATCTTACCGTTATCATGCGTTATCATGCTGCATCACAAGGGCGTTATAAATATAGTCATTAACTAGGATGTCGCAAATCGTTTTGTCAATGAACGAATGAAGAGGGTAATATCTGATTTCATACAGGCGACGTTTCTTCTAATTTTACTGCATAGGTCACTAGTGTTCCTTCAGACACAGCTCTGAGACAGCACCAATACTAGACTTTCTCAAAGTCTGTTCCCCAATGCAGCTTCCCAATGCAGTTTCCCCCAATACAGTTACCAAAAAAGTCGAGTTGTGGCAAGTCTACACGCGATGCATGGGAAGTTACAAGTTTGTGTTCCATTTATAATTCTTAACAATTATTCGCCCAAGGCGAGGAGATTATTCACCTCGGTGAATATTCCCCGATAATTACCGAGCCTGAGGCGAGTAATTGTTATAGTATTTTTACACAAGTGACTTTACAGGACAACTGGCTTTTTATAAAATCTTATTATTTTTGCTAGCGGCTAGTCGCCATTTACTTGTGTTTACTGTTATATTCACCTGTAGGTAAATATAAGGGATATTACGTAAAATTTTTGCAATCACAACGTTGGATTTATTATATTCACTTGTGTAAAAATATAATATAACTCATTTTGCATTCATTTATCCCATCCAGTTGATCACTGCTCATTATAATAACAATGCTCGTTGCCAATTTAGCTCAAACATATCAGCAAGTACCTGCATAGTGTAACTGTATAAGCTTATTACTAGTTTTTACCGTGGAAATGAAAAAATATATTTTAGCCGCTTTTATTCATTCACATGCAACTTCTCTTTGTACCGATATTGAAAAAGTAACCTTTTTGGGATCTTTTATACCATAAGTGTACTATTGGCACATCAGAACGTACTACTTTATTCGTAGAAACCAATTTGCTGTAAAAAGTATACTTTAACGAGAACACACAAAAACGTACTGGTCTTTCACTACCTGACACGATAAAACAGCCTGGAATTAACATTTCGGGTAAAAGGTCTAAAGCTTGCTCGAACCGTTGAATCCTGAAGTTCTTTATATCGTTTCAGTCGAGGTTGTGAACGATCCTGTGTCTTCACTAGTTGTGTGCTTAAAATGAAGTGACACCATATATACATGGTGCAATGCTAGCCTTATGATTCTCTTTACATTGTCATTCGACCATTGTTACGCATCGTCGATAAGAGCTGCCCTTTCAGACTTTCTTCTCTATGGAAATTTTTTTGCAAACGAAAAACCATAAATATGAATTATGATTCAACGTAATTCTTTGTAGATTTGTAATATTAGTGTCGGTGAACAGGTTTACACTATGATAATGATAAAATTGACCTGTCATTAACTTGCAATTGTTTTGTGAATAATTCACAAATAGCAACTTCATGACAGCTCATTTTTTTGATCATCAAAGGTTTCACCGAAATTTCGCCTCGAGTGTTGCCTGGAGTAGAAAAGCACTTGAAAACTGATAGTGAGAAAACTGAAAATGGGAAAACAAATATGTTTTGGGATGGAATTATTCGATGTTACATGCTGTGCATGTTTACAAATACAGATTGCCAATCCTGGAAACAGTTCTAGCAGCAACTTAAACACGTTTAAATGGTTATAATCTGGGATTAGTTATATGCTAATATATTTGAATCATGATCTCCAGGTCTGGAACATTCGATGTTACATGCTGTGCATGTTTACAAATACAGATTGCAATCCTGGAAACAGTTCTAGCAGCAACTTAAACATGTTTAAATGGTTATAATCTGGGATTAGCAATATACTAATGTATTCGAATCATGATCTCTCCAGGTCTGGAACATTCAAAATGCTCCCACATATGACTCATATGCAAAATTTCAGTGTACTCTGCATAATCACACCAATAAAAACCCTAATGACTAATGTGCCAAATATGCTAAAATTTGAGATTGACATCCAATTTTGTGTGTGCTAAAAGGTTTTTAAAATACGACGCGAAAGACATTAATGCCCAGCTTAAGGGAATTACTGGGTTTGCTAAATGAACTTATTTATAAATGTGATTATAAGTCTGTCAGCAGCTGCAGACCACAGTACCTAAAATTACCATGCCAAGCCTTTTTAAAGAATTTTGATATAACCCGGGCTTATCTTCAGGCTCGAGATATCCCCTGGCGCAATTATGATGTATGTATTTCCTATTAAATTTCGTAAATCTCCGGCGCACTGTTATTAACCTTTCCGGTGTCTCCATACAATGTCTTGTAGGGATACAGAGGAATGAAGCTTTCCAGTGTATCCATACATGGAATGGTTGCTGGTTTTGTACTGTATTAAATAATTTGCGTTGAAATCGGTTATCTGTACTCGCTCTGGCACACATGCAAGAGCTTTAGTACACAATGTCATATATGGCGTAAAACAATGTCTCTCAGTCATCGAGCATATTTATGAAATGTAATCACCGTTACTCAATAACACATTAAGTGGCTAACGCAACTGATGCACGCTTATTACTGAATACAATCGCAAATTACATAAGGTAATTAGGAACATTCTCTTCAGGGCATCGCCCCGTAGACTGCTGCGAGAATCTATACGAAACAGGATTAAATATCAGTATTACTCAATTCGCTTGATGTATAAACAGTTTATCTCCTTATTATTCACGCTGTTTTGCGTAAAGGATAACAGAGAGCGGAGTATTTAATTCCGACTTTCAGACTACCTGCCTACTGTGGTGCCACCTCTCTTTGATTACTGAAAGAGGAACGGGAAATTGACGATTTCTGTGCCAACATAACTTTGAAATTGATAGGTTCATCCTGCTATGAGAAATTCGCGGCGCAAATTAAATAATTTTGGCTCAAGTTATCGCCCCTTACAAATGATCATTTGAATACACGCTACTCCCCTGCCCATAGAAACATCAAAGTTTATGTGATTGCTGGTTCCTAATCATTTATTTGGCTTTTTTATACCAGGTGTTTAGGATATTTATACACAGCAATTGCGTTTAAAACTCGACCGGCTTGCCCTGTCGTCGCTATGTAAATTATTAGGGCGATTTTTGTCGACTTAAACGTCTTCTAGGACGTTTCATCGACTCAATATTGTTCATAATAGTCTGCAGTCAAACATTTTCAAAATGAAAATCGATTTGGCGATGAATCAACGACCAAAAACTAGTATGTTTTGATTAAAACACATGCATGAAAATTCCAAATGAAAATCGGAAAGAATGCACGGTCTTTATGTGATTCTCTGACATATTGTAATGTAGAGGGGAGTTTACCTGAAAACCCGAATTTTTCCTATTTGAATATACGCCACCCCATGCCTGGGGGGGGGGGGAGCGATAACTTCAACTGATCCAAAAAGGGGTTAACAGTAAAATAAACATTTTGAAATGCACTCGTATACTATTAGTATTTTGACGTTAGTTTTGATGTTAGTTTTTACTGGTTAGTTTTGTGGGCGCGTAGTGAAACACTCATAGAACTCCTCTTAAAATATTTGAATTTTTCTACTATTCCTGTTAAATGTTCGTGTTTCTAATTTTTACCCTTCCTGTTAATATCTTGTGTGTACAGTTAATTCAAAAAATGAGGTATAAAAACATTTTTGTCCAGAAATGAGGTTTATGCTGGTTTCTGTCAAAATATGGCATCAATCGGGAACTTTTTGAAGTAACTGAAAATGAAAACGTTTGGAAATGACTCCCAGTGCACACGATCACTTTGATATATTTACCACATTCACAACCAAAGGGAAACTATGGGCTTTACTGTCGTTCATCTCTTTATGACCCTGTCCGGGAGGCAAAGGTTATTGACTTAACATTTTTAACGAAATCTTCACTCCTCTTATGAGAGGTTTGATTGCATGTTTTTTTATACTAATTAATAATATAACTTAGCTCAACGACACGGAATGCAAAAAATGAGATACAATTATAAGGTGTTGTTTTTGAGTAGAACTGAGCGCATTTTGACGTCATATTGCCAATATTTATATAAAAGCAGGAAACAGTTGACTTTTCAAACGGGTCGTAGTTTTGAACAAACTCGCTGAATGCTTCATGAAATAACTATATAGCCATCCAGCTAGTCATTTAGTTTTATTTTGTTTACATAATGATATCAGAAGCCTGTGGGGATATGGCACTTTCCCAAAACCAATTACTTTTCAGTATCAGTTCCACATTCAGTATAAACATTTGTGTTACTAGCGTGAAAAAAAAACACTTTGACTTTACAATGCTGAACATTCTCTTTATACTTGAGCTATTATATCCTTGCTCTAAGGGCCTGTTCATATAAATGGAGAAAAGTTCGGTTGGCGAGAAAACATTTCTACAAGTAAAATAATTTTGTTCTGTTCATATGAAGAAATGTTATCCCGCTTACCGAGTAAAGTTTCCAGCTGTGACGTAGATTTTGTAAAGTGTTAATTGAAAAGTCACTGACGCGACAAAACGTTTTCCCGCTAAGCAATGGGACAAACATTTCCCATGTAACACCTGTCAACAAGCGAGATCTCGTTGCATGGAAAATTTTTTTGTCTCGTACGCAATGTAACCTTTCATCATAATGATCTATTATACAAGACTAGATCTCGCTTTTTAGTTATTAACTTGTCGAAATGTTTTCTCGCCCATATGAATCAAGAACGTTATAGTAGAATAACACTGAACTAGGAAACATTGTAGAAGATAGCAGTCGAACAATCAGTAGGCGATTATACTGCTTTTACAATTTCACTTTCAGTATAATTTTATTGATGTGAATGGACCTTTGTAGGTTTGTGAACTTTTATTACATCCATAAGGCACCTAATGAGAGCAAAACAATACGGAATGAATTAGAAACAATAGTGAAAGCACCTGTCAAGCATGCGGTTGGCGATTTTGGCAATTGTACAAATACAAAAATTCCCAAACACTCAAATTTAAAATTTCAGTTAATCTGTCTTCCCACCTGAAGTTCAAAACCTTTACAAGGGTAACATTAGAGGATTAAATTGGTTGACTGTTGCCTATATACAGTCAATTCAAAAGAGCGCGCAAATGGTGATGGGTACTTATTTTTAGCCTGACATGTGGTAAAAAGATGTTATTAAATCACGTTTTCCTATGTGAAATTAATTGTATATCCTGACATTATCACAAAGCAATATTTTCTTGTTTAAGGCGAGTCGAGTGCTTCCTATTACCACTGACACGCTCAATATTAAAGATTTTTAATTTTTAGAGAAGAAACTTTTTTGAATTGGCTGTATACAGTGGATCACATTTTGACTACCTAGTAATTTAAAGAACTAAATTGCAATGTTTATTATTCAGAAAATGAACAATAAAGTGGCTAAAGTGCTCTCACACTCACTCACAAAATAAACTGATAAGTGTTTTCTGATTCTGAGACTTAGATTACGAGCTCTTGATTTCTGAGGTGATATAGAAGTCAAGAGTTAGTGATCTAATTATTTTAGTATAGAATCACGTGTCAAACATAAAATATTCAACAACAAAAAGTGATTATGTTGTTGAATAAAAGAGTGCACGATTTTTTCTCATCGCTCTCTACCTAGGAATAGATAACGAGCTGAGTATAGCCAATTGCAGCATTTGCAATGGTATATACTACAATAATCTACTAAAATATAAATATTTTAGTGAGAAACCTACTGAATCAGCTATTCAATTATACATGAACCCGATTACCGTCTCCACACGAACATTTGCTGTTTCAGAGAACAGTTTTTGTCTTGCTCTGCATCAGAAATGCATATCACTATGCTCCCTTTATGTTGTATTACCTGCTATCCTCGCCCATATAGGGCCAAAAGGAGCTATCATATGCCGTTTTTCTATCTTGGATGACAGCACCTTTTGATTGATCAAATTACGACTTTTTATCTGGACCATAATTCATTGTGATCTTAGACTCTTCTGACATAGTTCGTGTGAACATTCTTTTCTAGGCCGTTGTTGTAGTGGTTGTTTATAACAATGAAAGACACTAGTGAATTTTAGAAATTGTTTTTCTAAAAACGAATTACGAGCAATAATGACTTTTGTTTCAAAACGATCCAAAAACAAAACCTGATCGTTTTAGCTTGGTATTTACATGAGCTAAAAGTGTCTCATGGCACCATTGTACTTGTCTGTGTGATTTTTTTCTTTATTTTCTTTATATAGAACATCAATCAATCGTATCAATCATTTTACGAGTAAATAAGCACGTGTTCTCCCTTTTAACATCTCTACGCAATTGATAAACTACTCTAAATTATATCGACTCTGAAATAATGCATGTAATACACTCTCATTTTCTTCAACTTTTGAATAGCAAAGCCCAAAATGTTTCAGTGATTTTGATACAAGAAACAGAGTCGATATAATTTACAGTTAAGACTGATTTTAAACGTTGACGAGGTCCTTTGGCTTTGCGTAAATACATACAATTTTCTCTTAGAATTGTTCAACTGTTGCACGGAGTGGGTAGTTGTATAACTAATTTAAATTACGTTGTTTTTTCTATAGTAAATAGAAGAAGAAAAACAATGAAAATTGTTATCGACGCAGCTGAGATCAATGGCAGGCCAGTTCTGATCAAATTCAGGCTTCCCAAAGCAATTGAGGGTCATCCTCTGTGCTATTGGGTACGAATTGAGTTATCCAACATCAGAAAAGAAAGTTCTAGTTGTGTCAATGCAATGGAACAACGGTACTACGAGCTTCTTCACGGGAAGTACTATGATTCAAACGATAAAAGACAAATTTCATTTGATATCTCGCCACTAACTGGAAGAGTTCTCAGAAACGCGATGGGTGTGTGTGAAGACATTGATACAGCAAAAATCGCCATCAAAGTCAACGCGTGCAACCGCTCATCCGAAAACGACGAAATTCAGCGCGTTCGCAATGCTTATTTAGAAATATTACCTGGGATCTTACGTATTTCTCCATCCACCTCCCTGGAATGCACACCTGGTGAGACGCGCTGCTGTAGACAAAAAGCTACAGTAAAGATTAGAGACCTAGGGGGGAAGGCACACAATGTTATTCAACCCTTGGCTTTTCGATCCGCTTATTGCAAAGGTACATGTAAAGGTGGACCAAAGAACGGTCTCTGCTGCGTGCCCACGAAGACAATTCCGCTATCCGTTCTTTACCTTGGCCAAAGTTTAGAGGTGAAAGTTTTGCGAAATGTTGTGGTCAGCGCATGCGGTTGCCGTTAAAACGTTTTGGTATATTTTGTGTTATCGGACATTTTAAAATATTTTGCCACATTTGTATAGTGGTAACTGTTCAGTGCTATAACTTCATGTTACATTAACTATACGCTAATAAATTTTGCTGTGTAAATTGTATTATTTACATGTGACAAGTGTATACCATTAAGGCATTTCAAAATATTTTCAATTTACCACATTTGTAAGGTGGTAACTTTTTAGTGCTATGTAAATTGTATCATTGACATATGGCAAGTGTACCATTAAATGTATCTATCATACACTGGACATTTACGCGTTTATTTGTCAGGGTTGTCTTAAAATAGTCAATTAAACAGCTCAGTAGCGTCGCCAAGGCGATAAGTGAGGGGGACATATTCATATATTCGTATTCTGCACAATTAATTTCTTTTGAAATCGAATCGACTTCAAAAGAAATTAATTGTGCAGAACACGAATATATGAATATGTCCCCCTCACTTATCGCGCTGGCGACGCTACTGAAACAGCTACAGTCAAAATTTCTACCAATTCTAGCTCGAAATTACCGAAAATAGAAATTTCCATTTGAAAAAGTTTGGTGCATATACGACATGGAAAGTGTTATATTGTATGTGAAAGAATTTTTATAATTATTCTTTTATACTTTTTTGACGCTTTGTTGATGGGATATCTCAGTTTGAATTTTCTGTTTCAGTTTTGTTACATCCTCTAATTACGTCACTTAATTTTCAGAACGAGCTCCTGCTGAATACCAGTTGTCTGTGTCCTGAAAAAACAAAATTCTTGAAATATGGATATGTTAGGACAAACTTGAAATATTGATAAAGTATAGGTAAAGGTTAAGGACAAACATAGTGATACCATTTATTTTCCAAATCCTCTCTTCATTCTTCTCCTGAAACAACTTCATAATTAAAAAAAAACTCATCAAAAACATGCATTAAAACAAACAAAAAAACCCTAAAAAATCTCATCAAGAAAGGGCTGGAGCTCAAGAGAATTAAAGAACTTGCATTACAGTTTTAAAAGTTCCTTCGCATAATGCATTATATGGGTTTCATGGATTTGCTTGGAGTACATGTAAAACTGACTCGCGTTATCCTGAAAGGTTGATAAAGGATAAAAAAGTTATTAATTTTCATCCTTTTCCTTCCGAGAAAAATTCAAAGAACGTAGGGAATTGTGGATTCCTATACATATGCAGCTTGCATTTTGTGGGAGAGAACGGGCCGACCGACAAAGAGCCAAATCCTGCTCCAGCTACAGCTAGTAGAGAAAAGGATTGTTATTTATGTGTATACTGTATGTCTACATATTACTTTTTATTCAATAACTTAAAGTTCATTTAAAGACCTGCGCTATGGTAGGCTGTTTACATGTATACATGTAAACAGCCTACCATGGTGGCAGCGCGGGTGTTTAACTAAACATCTCTTAATTTATTTTTGAGTCGGTTTTCTCTGATGTACCGCGGGTTGTATATAGGTTATTTACCTTGAATAAAAAATTAGATCAAAGTTGTGGAAAAATCTCGACGAATCTCGAGTTAAATTGTTTAAAGTCAAAAGACTCTGTTAGAAAACCTCTTCAAAAATAAATTAAGTTTGTTAAATACCTCGAAAGTCGTTTAAGTCGGGATGTATGACATACATCCCTCCTTCTCGGTATTTAACTCTAACTTAACCAGAGCTCGAGTAGACTCGGACACGACAACAATAATCAAACACAATAATCCACGGTTAAACAAAATTTTTAAACCTTTTTTGCTCCTTTGAATACCTTAAATAATAAACAAAGTAATAAATTTCAACAATTTCTCCAGTTTCTATCATAAAAACGGGAAAAAAACTTTCTTCGCTAGTTATGCCTTCGTGTAATAGTATCTACACATAAATCGCGCAATGTTTGTCCGAGTAAATGCTATTTTTAACACGTGGGGTGTCACGTTACTTACAGATGATTTCAGCAAACATTTGACGGTTCAGTTGCGAACTATACTCGGAAGTTGTCTAGCGGGAGGTGAAATTCTGACTTCCGCTTTGTAATTGGCAACGTAGTTCGGAAGTTCAAAACCAACTTCAAATATTCAAATCGAATTTCGCACCGACATATTGCTTGCTTCAACATGAATGCAAAACGTCAAGGGAAAGCAATTTCGATGCAACAAAGGGAGACAGTAATACAATTATATAATTCTAGTTTTTCTATGTCTGAAATTGGCAGAAGATTGTGCTTGAATAAAGCCACCGTTTCCAATATAGTTAATACATTTATTAATGAAAATCGGTTGGCGCCCAAAACAGGAGGAAATTATGTACGAACAGCAAGAGGTGAAAATACAATAACTTACATAGAATACTGTAAAAATCAAAGGCCTAGTACTTTCGCTAAAGAAATTCAAAAAGATTTAATAAGCAATCACGTATGTTTACCTGAAACCGTCCCCTCGCGCGCAAGCATATCACGAGCGTTACGAGACGATTTAGGCTATTCGTACAAGAGATTACATAAAATTGCAAGGGAATCCTTAAACGAAAGAACGCAGGAAAGATTAATTGAGTATTTAACAGTGATGGAAGACAAAGATTACCGAACACTTCATTTTTTTGACGAGGCATCTGTGATCAAGACGACTGGTAATAGAAATTATGGGCATTCTGCGATAGGAAGCGAAGCACATGAAATTCAAAGATATGCGTCAAACGCAACATTCACTGTTAATTTGTTGCACAGTGTCATTGGCATTACACATGTTAACATTTTACCTGGCCCTTCAAATGGTTTGGAATTACTTAATTTTTTTGCAGAAGTACTGAATAACTTGGATGAATTAGGTAATCCCTTATTGAAGTTTGGAGACACAGTTGTTATGGACAACTGCGGCTTTCACCATGCAATCCTTACTGACCAAGCGTTACGTAGAATGCTAGATGATCATGGCATAGAGTTAGTATATCAACCACCTTATCACCCCATGTACAACACATGCGAGATGTGTTTCAGATTTTTGAAAGGTTGGCTTCGCGCGCACACAGAATACACTGAAAAATATACTGAAATCGCAATTTTGGATGCGTTGAGTTCCATCACGCCACAAATATCGTACAACTATTTTAGAAAATGTGGTTATGTAGATTAGTAACATTTTTTCCGTAAAGCTATTCGGTGGACATAACACTTTGCGTAATATAGGACAACGCGGCAAAGACGGTTGAAAACAGCGGTTTCTAAACCTTAGTTATTACAAATATACTTGTTATACAACATATGAATGTATTTTTTCGAAGTTACGAACGAAAGAAATGCAGGACAGTACCTGTAAGACAAAGTGTATCTGGATGTAACGGCCTGTTCAAACGAAGCCAACATCATGTAACATTGTTGGCCCAACAATGTTGCATGATGTTGAATGAAATTTTAAGCAAGTTTAATTTTAAAATTAAGCCAACACCTTCCAATATGGTGTTAAAACGAGGCCAACACGTTGCATCCAACAATGTTGGGTGACGTTGGACCAACATGTTGGCTTCGTTTAAACAGCCCGTAATAATGATTAGTGAACAGAAATAACAACTGTTTATGAATTTACATTACTGTAATCACAACAAACTTCTATACAAACTTTAAAATCAGTAAGCACACCAAGCAATTTTAGTCGGTCGACTTCCTTACACTGCTGTGTCTTTCACAAAGAGATTTCACTCGTCCGATTTTTAAGTCTACCCGTTGTATAATCAGCCGTCTAAAATCGCATCAGGTGCGTCTGGTTTTACTTCAAATTGTAGACAGTTTAACAATAGCAATCGCAAGTAAGATGTCCACATCATTACATGTAAACAACTGTCACTGCTAGAAACACAACAATTACAAATTGTTTAATTAACTCAAATTTTTGCCAATGACCTGCAGTCCAGGTCAGTTTGTATAAAGTGTCTGGCATTCATGACAAGAAAACTAAATTAAAATTTTTCACTTGACATGACATACCAAAAGTTTTAGTTTGCAACAGGAAAAATGACATTGTAATTACATCTTCTCGGACACAGCAGCATCGCTAAGTATTCCGAGCGAGTCTTTGTTCGTGTGCTGATGTGTTTCACTGCAAGACCCAGTAGGTAACGCGTCTTGGTGCTCGTAACTGAAATGAAGATTTTGATGAGCCATCGGCATGGCAGTGCTGACTCCTTGGCATTGTTGAGGCGCGATTACATTACCAAATGAAATCGGTTGTTGCGTCGTAGGAATCCCAGCTGAATAAGGGTAGTGAACATTGCCACCAGTGTATGGCGGAATCATGTACGGCATATGAACCCCAGTACTGAAAAATGGGTCAACGGCTGGGTGGTTATATGTGGAATAAACAGAAGGGTTTACGTTACTAAACAGCATTTTACGCCGCGGCGAACGATGGCGAGTCGCGTCTTCCGAACTGGAAGTTGAACTGTGACGTGAACGTTTCTTTCTTCGCTTTGATTTCTTTTTTCTAACTTTGCGCTCTTTATCACATGCTTTTTCAGTTTTTAATTTTTGTGCGCTTTGAACAGGCGAAATTTGAGGCGAAATTGACACATTTAAGTTTATATCCGAAGCGTTTGTTGGCGCCGCTTGCGTGTCTTCATGCTCGTAATCATGGCAATCCTGTTGTATGGTCTTTTGACATTTCACTAGGAGAGCTTTAAGTTGCCCCGGATCATCCGACGTAACCTCAGGGATTTTGCCATCACAAAATTTTCGGAGCATTCTGATATCTCTCATTAGTTTCACCCGGTTGATCTTGTATGTTTTATCAACTTCCAAAAGTCTTGGAGTTAAATTTTTGCTAAAATGTATTCGCTATGTGACGTAAAATTTTCCATAGACTGTATTTGTTGTTCAATTTTATTGATGGCTTGCCGTTTTTTCTTAAGTTCAGTCTGTAATCCGTTTACTTGTGTTTGGTATTCGACATGTTTATCCTTTAGTCCGCAGTAGGTGTAGTCAACACATTTTTTCAGCTTACAAGGGCGAGAAGACTGGTTTCTATGACCCCTATGATGACATTGACTACAAACTAGTCGAGAATTTCCTATCGGTGGCGGTTCACGAATTTCTACTTGCATAGATTCCAACTTGAATTCAATTTCCTTGTATTGTTGGTTTTCATAATTTAATTTTTCCCTCAACGTTTCTATTTGCTTCGTAAAAGCAGGTAAAACAGGCTATAAAATACAAAGAAATACAACTGTAACATACATTTTAGGATATTTATAATTCTGCATGGCTGAGTGCATGGTAACATAATTTGAAAATTACAGTACTGAGCAAATTCTATTTACAACGTACCTTGTTATCGGATAAGCCTTCCGTCGCATTCGTGGTTGTACACATATGTACATTGTTTTCTTCTTTAATTTTATTCTGCGACCTTTTTGGAAGAGGGGACTGGTCGTTTAAAAAATTAATTTGGTACCGCAGCAATGCAAGCGCACCCAAAGAAAGGGCCGTTTCTCCTTTGAACATAACATCCAGTTCACGTTGTGTTATTAACTTTATTTGCATCCTGGAGTTGAATTTATTTTCCTTTAACACATTGTAGATTGTTGTAGCCTCGTTTACGTCTAACTTTTGCCTGAAGGTATCAAGAAATTCGTTTAATTCGTCGCGTTTTTTTGATTTTGCCATTTATTTATGCATATATATACTGCACGTCATCTCATCGAAGTTCCACTTGAACGTCTGAAGTTTGTTTTGGACTTCGGAACTACGTTGCCAATTACAAAGCGGAAGTCAGAATTTCACTTCCCGTTAAACAACTTCCGAGTATAGTTCGCAACTGAACCGTCAATAGTTTGCTGAAATCATCTGTAAGGGTCGTATGGGTGGATTGTTTTCACGCACTACCAAATAAAACGAGAAATATTTGCATAAGATTAGCAAAATGTGGGCTGGCTGCGCTATTGAAATTGAAATTTTTGAGACTTGAAAACAAACAATGCTCTAAATTTTCGCTTTACTTGAGGTGGAGATTAGTCTACAAATGGAGCTCAGTCGATTATTCAGAAACTTGCTTCAGCATAACCAACATCGGCGTTTGACCGTTTGGTCCTGTTTCATCTATATTTTTACAGGTTGTTTTGCTATCCGGATGAGGCCGATTAGTATAGGTAGGTGAAGTATTTGTGCACGTTTAATCAATTTTATAGACACTAGACTACAAGAGCTATACAATTAGAGATACTGAAATTTGCGACCGATGTGAGACGCTCATTATATCGAAATACTATTTTTAAATGTAATTGTAAATTGTGCAAAATTCACATGTAAATTCCTCTCCCTTCCACTGTTTCAATTTTACCATGTCGTATCTCCCACTGCCAGGCAATAGAATTTAACAGGAAAATGTATCTAACAATTGTTATTGTAACATTTATAAAAAGGAGAAATTCAAGTGTAGTACTTCCTTATAATGGTCAGGTTGACTCTCGCTCTCATATTTACTTTACCATTACTTGCTGGCATTTTCTGCAGATTGAGTAACTAACACTCAACTCAAGAAATGGCCTATGGTACCAATCTAACCGTGACGTGGATATACAATGCCAAGTTTAATAGAATTTGAATTTGTTTCGGTAAAAAGTTCGTTTCACCTTGCACTAAAACTGGGCATGCAAGCCAAGATCAATCACGATCTTGTAGCTATGTGGCATGGAAAATAAGATGAATGCAAGGAACTAAAAAAAAAGCAATTGGAACAATAAGCGGTACGCAGATACTCACTCGGGCTATTCAACGACTGCTAATTGAAATACTTATAGAGTGGTTATTTTAGAAAATTAGGACAAAGAACAAATGGGACAATGTCAAAGAAAGACTGTGATTTTTATGAAAGAAATAAAGTAAAGCACCTAGATTCGGCTGTGGTCGTTTTATACGAAAATGAGATGAGATTGAAAGTGGGAGTTCTAGGCCGTTCGCCGTAGTTCGAAAATGTGGCTAGAAAACAAATTTCATTAAGCATGTCGTGGAACTGAGGTAACTTTGCAGAACATAACTTTTTCAAACACGGAGAGTTCGAATCTGAAAAGTTGCCGCTCCTCTGACCCGCAGTTTTTTCATAAAATCCATTTTAATCCTCACTCTTTCAACACGCTTCAAATAATCTCCCGCCATTTTGAATTCTTCAATATTCCGTTTGCAATCGCTCAGAATGGTGATTATTCTGTCCCAGATCCCTCAACTCGCGGTAAATTGTCATTCTAATCGATGGAATTCTTAAAATCATTCACTTTGTAAACACATGGCTTTTACAAAGCTGCTAGTCATGTTTGCGTGTGTGAAGTCCATTTCCACGGCAAATGCAGAAATAAAAGACCTACCAAAAGGGATATATTAGCAAACATTATTGAGACATAAGAAAACAGTGCTTAAACCTATTTTTATCATATAAAAAACTCACAGAAGTCGACGATTCAGGTAATATAAGTATGCTTGAGAGACCTAAAACCACCCTTGCCAATGCTGGTCGAAAACGTTTGTCAGAGGAAAGCATCGGACAACCAGGAAACTATAACTAATAATAAGTTATCAGCAATGTTGTGCTTGAGAGCCAAGTATAACTGCAGCAAAAATGTTGCCTTTGACCAAAAATAGGTAAAATTAACAATAGTCCACCTTCATCATCATGCATTCATTAACTGTACATAACCTCCCAGGATAAATAATTAGTTGACAATTTTTAAATATCAGAGAGTTTTGCAACAATTGTTTTCATGTATTCATTAAGCGTTAACGCTTGAAACTTCTGTTTTAAATGTTTTGTTCCTCACTTTCCAATAATATTATTAGAACTACAAATAAAATATATATTGTCTTCAATGTGTCCAGTTACTTCAGTGCACAAGAAACATAAGGTCTGAAACACCAACAGTAACATGCACTAAAACACTTAACAACCTAAGTTGAAAATAAATCGACAGAACAATCTTCAATAAAGGGGGTTTTCATCCAAACCTCCCATAAAAGAGATACAATTTATAGCTCAATAAGTGACCATTAATTACACTAAGAGGCTGCTCAATATATGTAAACAATGCCTGTTCAATATATAAACAAGGTGACAAAATAGTGCACCGAATATCATTTTTACAATGGAGTGTTATTGCAGCAGTTGCGATATCACTGGTGGGGTAATACCCCCCAGTTACAAGTTGCAAGAGAGATATCTCTCAAGCTAATGCCTAATTAAATTTTCCTGGAAGGTATCTAGAAGTGAGAGGTGTTTCCAACATGTTTCCAACCTATGTGTTACATTAGAATCACGTACACAATTGACCCTAATAACAACTGATTTTAAAAGGGAATTGTTGGTGTCCCTTGTGCACATTTTCTTCTACTCTTGGCAGGCGAGGTGAAACCTCTAGCAGGCGTCTTGTTCCTGTTTATCAAAATAATCGAGGGTTTTTTTGCATCAGGAAAAACCAGTAGCAGTTCTACAGTTGCTGCCTATGAAAAGCATGCTATTGCTATACTTTTATCATTACATTATCCCCGAAATAAGAAATCGCTTTTAATAGTTACTGTCTGAGATACTATGTTGCATTGTGACAACTTCCATTCAAGGTAACCCAGATTGAAAAAAGCCAGATGGAAATGTCATATCTGTGATGTCTAAAGCCCCAGGCCATTTACAGATTGAGCAAATTTAGGAAAAAACATTTGAAGATGGATAAGGACAATTAATCTATTACCTTTTTCAGAACTGGAAATAGAATGAATTTGTCCGTTGCTTTCGTATTACAAACGTTTTCGTCCAGCATTGGCAAGGATGGCTTTAGCTCTCTCATTAAAGGTT
Organism: Muricea muricata; assembly: GCA_963855995.1. Classification (NCBI taxonomy): domain Eukaryota; kingdom Metazoa; phylum Cnidaria; class Anthozoa; order Malacalcyonacea; family Plexauridae; genus Muricea; species Muricea muricata. The sequence goes on from OY979717.1 coordinate 15,760,736, forward strand.
ACTTGTATTATAGTAAACTTGTCTGAATAGTAGACTTCTGCGAGTTCTGTTCATGATAAAGACGTATGTAAGCACTGCTTTATTATGTCTCAAAAATTTTTGCTAATGTCCCTTCTAATTTCTCCATCTTTGCCGTGGAAATGGACTTCACACACACAAACATGACTAGCAGCTTTGTAAGGAGCCATGTGTTTACAAAATTAATGATTTTAGCAATTCCATCGGTTAGAATGACAATTTACCGCGAGTTGAGGGATCTGGGACGGAATAATCACCATTCTGAGCGATTGCAAACGCAATATTAAAGAATTCAAAATGGCGGGAGATTATTTGAAGCGCGTCAAAAGAGTGGAATTAAAATGGATTTTATGAAAAAACTGCGGGTCGGAGGAGCGGCAACTTTTCAGATTCGAACTTCCCGTGTTTGAAAAAGTTATGTTCTGTAAAGTTTCCTCAGTTCCACGACATGCTTAATGAAAGTGAACGATATCGGGTCACGGCGAACGGCCTATCATCGACTGTGACTTGTCTGAGGCAATCAAGCGTATTATTTACCTTGTCTATTATCGTGTTGATGTTGTGTAGGGTTGAGAAGAACATAAATTATATACCCCTTCTACACAATTTGTAGACATCCATTTGCAAACATGTTAGTAAATAAGCCTTTAAAGACAAATCACATGTTGTTATAATAATTAGTATTCAGTTTATGAGCATCAGAACAGAAAGTGGAACTGAGTATGTATATTTCAGAAGATTATAACATTTCAATTTAGTTCACACTAACTGCATGAGTTCACACTACAGCTGTATGAATTTTCGATTGGTTTCAAAATTGCAACTGGTGTATGGGATTCACGCAATTCACGCTATTATTTTCACAGTAGCTGTCCAAATATGTTACAAACTGAAGCATGACTAGCTTTTGTTTGATATTGCATGCCACTAAATCCTTTGTCTAAACGTCGTTAAATACATGTGCATTCAGTCAATTCACTTTGTCAATATGCTATCTATGTTATTTTAGCCGCCCTCATGTAACGAATATTTATGTATGCATATACATGTAAATTCTGACTAGTCAATTCACAAAAGAGGGTGGTGAAGGGTTTTTTCGTGAGCCGTGAATTGCCAATATTTGTTGTTGTGAAATGAGATTTGACGAATTTTTGTGTCGTGAAATGTGATTTACATGCCTATTCCTGAACCGTGATTGACAGCTGGACGAGTAAGGAAAAGTGCTAAAGAACAAAGTACAATGCATTGTTTACAACAATTTTACTAAATATATTTATTTTGTTCATTTTTTCTACATGTATTGGCTGTTTTTACAGAAATTCGTCCGAATTTGAGCTTTCAATAGTGCTTTTTACTTTCTACATCCTAAAAATAGGCTGACGGGTTAAGAAAGGGGTTAAATTTACACAGTTAAAAACGAGTTCATTAAATTTCGTGAAATTACTAATTCTTTACCTGTGAAATGTGAAATGGCTGTTTTTCCTCTCGTGAAACGTGATCCGAGCCCCCCTTTACCACCCTCACAAAACAGTTCGTGCTTGGAGTGCTTCTAACACTGTCGTACAACAATCCTGTTATACAGCCATATTTAATCCATTATATCATGCAATTCAAGCAGTTGCAGGTCTAATTTCCAGATAGCTTTCTAGAGATAAGTATTAACTTTAAAAGTAGCTTTACTAATGAATTTAAAGTTTAAATCAGGACCGTCGCTAGAGCGTTAATTGGGGGGTTGAATATTCATATTTTCATGTTATGCCCGATTGATTTCTTTTCAAATCAAGTTGATTTCAAAAGAAATTAGTCGGGCATAACACAAAAATATAAATATTCAACCCCCCCCCCCCAATTAACGCTCTAGCGACGGCCCTGGTTTAAATAAAAAGTTAAAAACATGTATGCTCGAGCTGCGAGCCTGCTATACACATTTTAGTGCACGAGTTATAATTTGAATTTTTCAACTGTCTTTAAATGCACGCAATTGCACCTTAATCTATGCACCTTAAAATTTGGTAGTTACTATAAATTCCCCGACGAAAGGCCTGTGATAATCAATCGAAACGTTAAACTCTGCCTGTGGTTTATCGCTTAGGTAGTTATAAAGATCCTGACTGAGCTATTTGGTTTTTTACTCAAAATTGACGACCTGTTAACTTTTTGTTTCAAGGAATGTCTGACGTCACATTAATGCAGAGAGGAGAAAAACCCGATACTTCGTGTTTGCACAATTTGTCCATTGACGACAGGATAACTGACTACACCTTTACAACTGCAGACGAGCGTTCATTCTTACTTGAGCTGTATCATGCAACAGGCGGCCCGTATTACTGGTATAAGAAAACAGGTTGGGACGATGAGAGCGTGCCTCATTGCCAATGGTTTGGTGTACATTGCTACGAGAATGGTAGCTATGTCAAATGGATTGATCTTGATAATAATGGATTGACTGGACGACTGTCTAATTTTTGGAAATTCCGTAATCTACAAGGAATATGTTTGCAAATCAACAAAAAGATGACAGGAACAATACCAGACGTGATCTCCACTAATATGACCCGTCTTCGTCGGCTGTGCATTTCGTATTCAGGGATTTACGGTGAAATACCATGGGACTTAATAATACAGCTGCAAAACCTGGAGAAGATCCAAATCTGCTGCATGAATGAGACAAAATTATACGGAACCATCCCGCATGATATTGATCGCTTGTCAAAACTACAAGTGTTGAGCCTTGCAAACAACGACATAACAGGTGACTTGCCTTTGAGCATTCGAAATCTAACAAAATTGTGGTTTTTGGATTTGGAATATGTAAAACTGAAGTCAGGGGGGTTGTCGTATTTTTCAAATATGAGTCAGCTGACATACCTACATCTGACGAATTGTGGACTTAAGGGAACAATACCAAGTAATTTTGGGAAAGATCATTCAAATATGTTCGAGTTGCGTCTACGTGGTAACAGATTTCACGGAAATATAACGAACTGTTTTGATGGGTTTAAAAAGATAACACAAATCATCCTCGGTTCAAATAAGTTACATGGTCCGGTTCCTGTAACGTTCAGCGAACTCCATACTCTTCAGATACTTGATTTGTCAAGTAATAACTTTTCAGATTTTGCCGCTAACGTGATGTTCAGCCGCCAGTTACAGATTCTTTACCTCGATCACAATGTCCATTTAAAAATCGATGGTAATCGTTTGTTGGAAGCATTACAGGCTTCCAGGTACCGTCTCCGAATGCTTATTGCCAGCAACTGTGGTCTCAAAGGTGAACTTCTAAATTCGCTTTTCAATTTTGACCAAGTAGTATATATTGATCTCAGTAATAACAACCTGACAGGCCTTGTCCCATATAATGCTGAATATAATATGGTATACTTGTTTTACCTCTCTCTTGCGTCAAATAATTTCACTGGTGAGTTACCTATAGTGTTTTTTTCTCCGCTGAAATCTCTGAAATATCTCGATGTCAGACAAAACCACCACCTGAAAAGTAAGGACACTTTTCCTAATACGAAAATGATGGTGACATACAAAGTGATGCTTCAAAGAGATACATTTTCCTGCCCAACTGTTCTTCTTTCGAATTTTGGTGGCCGGGTAGAAATGGACCCAGAGTACTACGATTACTCCTTGTGCTTTTGTAACAAGGATTACTATGGCTACCGTAGGTATTGCAAGCCTTGTATGAAAGGAGGAGTATGCAGAGACACGGACACATTTCTTATGAATAAGACACAAACTCCATCATCAATGAATCATATTGAAGTTAAGATGAATATGAAGAAAGGGTATTGGCCATATTGCGACGATAATGGTAACGTTACTAAACTGGTTAAATGCCAAAAGCAAGAAATATTCAGCGATGAAGTTTGCAACCCCACTGGAGATTGCAAGTGTGAACTACGTTTGTTGGATAGTCAGTTACTAGAAACAACGTGTAATACGTCATGCGTGTGTCGCTATGGCAACAAAGGGAGGTTTTGCTCACAGTGTGTTCACGGTTACTACAAGAAGGGTTCTTTATGTGTTTCTTGTCCTCAGTTTCATAAAAATTTTCCAGCCATTTTAGTAATCTCCTTCTTCGCATGTCTCATTGCTTCTGTTTCTTTGATGATTTGCTTAAGACGTGGCAGAAAACGGCTTGCCATTCTTTTGATGTTTGCGCTTGTAGTAACACTTACAGTTTTGCATGTAAAGTCCATTATTCCCGGTTGGTTCTTTATGCTTATGCTAGCAATGTGGATATTAGGTCTTTCTGACTTCGGTACTGATCTCAAAAGCTTTTGGAGCATAGCGGTGTTCTTCCTGCAGACCCTAGATACGATGCTATCCAATGCAAACATCTGGCCAACAAAAATAGTTTTCCTTAAATATCAGATAACAAACCTTTTTAATTTTGGGTTATCGGAGCTAACTTGTAGCTTTTCTGCTACAAAACGCCCTGAGATTAGCTTTGCTGTCTTCTTGCTAGTGCCTGTCGCAGGGATACTTTTCATATGGGTCTTGCATGGTTTGGGAAAATTATGTTGTGGTCGAAGAAATATTTCCAGCCATCGATGCAAACGGTGGACTCTCAAATTACTACTCTTTTTGTATTTTCCTATCACTGCAAAAACCTTCGATGCAATCTTTTCTTGTGAAAGTCATGATAGATTATCTTATCTGAAAAAATCACCATGGCTTGATTGTTACGGTACTTCATATAACTGGATGCTTGTTTTGGGTTACGTTTCCTTGATTGTGTTCGTTATAGGCGTCCCTCTTCTCATTTTTGCTCCATTGTTGTATAAATACGTAGATAGTGAAGGCCAGACAGTTTTTCAACACATGGAAACTTGGTTAAAACCGCTATATGCAGAATTTAAGCCATCATTTCGTCGGTATTTCTTGCTAGTTTTTCTTTGCCGCCGCCTTTTGCTTGCCGTATTTTTAACCATAGTTCCCACAACTTCCACTTACCAGGTTTTAGGCATAACTTTCCTTCTTATCACCTTCATCATCATAACTCTAGTTTGCCGGCCATACAAACGATATTCGAGTGCATTCGATTTTGAAACTTTTGCCGATGTAGTTGTTTCTATTGTTCTACTTCTCTCCTTTGTTAGTCTAGCGTCGTTACGACTTTCTGAGAAACATGACAACTCGATAGTATGGTTGATCATTTCTACCAATTTAGCGATTGTCTTATCTTGCATTCTGGGAATTATTTTGCTGTTTTTAGTTAATCTTTGGAATTCGTTGACTCTACGGATTCAAAATCATCCATTTGAACAAATGCATGAGAGTTAGAGTATATTAAACTCAGTTTTCCTGCAATGAAATCCACCTTGAAACAGAAACAGTCAAAATATAGAATTTTAAAACTGGAACAATAACTTGGCAATGCCACTGGCTGGAAAACATTGATTCATTGACTTGCTTCTCCTGCAGTTATTTAGAACGGGTGTAACTAAATAACTTAATTAAAATATTATATAGTCTTCAGGAGAATTCTTCAAGGGTCGGTTGCATGTGTCAAAGACGTTTAGCTTAAACGGTGGATAAGTCGAAATATAAAACAAGTTTTGTACATTGAATAAACAAACCAGCTAGTTTTTTTAATCTAAGAAGAACAATGACATATAAAACTAAATAGTAACTAAATATTAAAAATTAATAAAAAAACTAAATATTTGTTCCATAAAACGTACAAATTCGGTTATGTACAAGATGTAAAAGTGTTGTTGAAATTTGACTTAATTGACTTATTTACCGTTTAAGCTAAACGCCTTTGATATACAACCGATCCCAGTGTTCAAAGCTCGGTTATTGTGCTAACCCTGCACGGACAAAAGGTAAATCCATTCTTTCAGTTTTTGAATTTCTAACTTCGCAGTTTATTTAAAAATTTCAGAAATGAAAACTACTATTGATCCAGAAAGGATTTCTGAAAAAACATATATGCTGAAAATTTACTTTGAGTTTTTATATGCCAACCCAGGCTTAAGCTAACCGTCTTTTGAACAACAGCCCCCAGTACCCGAAACTCAGTTTTTTTATATGAACAGCAACACTCATATTAGGGTAAAATCAGCTTAGAACTCTTGTATATAAAATTTTTCGTTGTTATTGTAAATATAGATGGTAAGTTATACGTAACCTGATTGAAACTGACATATATATGTAATATTTAAAACACGCGCAGGAGTGCTTTATCAGATATACAACGCGAGGCGAAGCCGAGCGTTGTATACCTGATATAGCGCTAATTGCGAGTGTTTTAAATGACTTCTAAATCGATTCATTTTATACCCATCTTGTCTGTTTGTATATAAAAGAATTTTCAATATAGATGTTGTATAAGCCGAGAAAATCGAAGTAAAAGATTTGTGAAAATCGACATGTGTTTCGTCTCATATATAGACTTTAGTCACGGCTATGATTTCCTTTGTGTTTTTCTCATGAATTACTAATGAGGTTTAGAAATATATGTATAAAATAGATGAACTCATTGTAACTAATTGTTTCTGCAACTATAAAGATAATTAAGAAAATTTTGAGCTATCAAAGTTCTCTTTAGGCATATGTATTTTTTCTTCCTGAAATATCATTAAAAAACATAGAACATCATTCAACGTTTACAAAATAATCAAGTTCCTAGAATAAATTTTTATTGATTTTTTTCATATTTTGGCTGATCATTTCTGGGTTAGAGTACGATGAACATCGTTCTTTAATTAATGAAACAATACTCCTTTTTGTCAAACAAACAAGTATCATCGTTGTTCAAAAATGAAGTCTCAGGTGAGCTGCATAGATATTTATACGTTTCAGTCGTCGCCACATTATACCGAGGAACGTTCGTAACATCAGTAGAAATAATAATGTGGTGGAAACAAGATGGAGCTCCTGCTCACAACGTGAACAGTAATGCATTTGGACTGATGAGTAAACGTGGAGATTGGCCATCACAAACTATTGACACTAATATTTCTATAAAGAAGATACCATCAACACCTACCATTATTAATTGTTTCAAAAAATCAACAAAGGGATCATTGGCATATCAATAAAAATTTTGCTTCCAGCACTTAAATTTTATAAATTGAAAGTTCTGAGCATTTTCCAGGAAGTTTATTTCATAATTATGTAATGCGCGCGAATTCTTCTTCACACCTTCTGATATTCGCAATACTGGTGCAGAGCCGCGGCAGCAGTGGTCTGGTACCCACAAAAACTTTTAGCGCATGCGCACTGTTATCCTCTTCTCTGTGGATAAGCTTCGATCTGGTAGTTGTTTTGAGACAAAACCTTGAAACGGCAAGTGAGAAGGTGTGTGCTTCCCCTTCTTGGTTATTGCGGCAAAAAATTCAAATTTTGTTAAGTTTTCGTAAGGTTTTCTGATGAAAAAGTATGGCATCACAATTGACCGTTTTGTTGTTGTAATACAAATAGTCTGGTGTTGTTTTTTTTACACTTGGTTTCCGCCTCTCAGACGATTGTTTTTTTTTCGAGAGTGCCCGCTCTGACAATACTAAACATGCACATAAAGACATATTCTCGTATGTAGACAACCACGTTACCGAGTCTTTATAAAGGCTTTTACCTCAAATGCTTACTGAATCTTTCAAAGGTGCAGAACTCACATTCAGCTCGTATAGTATCTTAACCGAGCGAAGAGATATTGACATCTCAGAAGTAATTCCCGAAAAAGGGCGGGGGGGGGGGGAGAAAGCAGTAAGAGGTGCGATGATATTCAAGTGCACGGTCTAGTAGGTGTTATAGTGAACCAAATCACACGAGTGTTTCCACTGATATGTTGGAGTTCCTGACTTCAGCATCTACTAAGCCTTTGTCCAAATCGGCATGGACGCAGTTGTTGGATAAATATTTATCCAGCTATAAAAGGCATGGAAAATGTGTTAGTAGCACCGATCATGAAAACAGGGATGTCACCGGCCATGAAAACAGAGATATCAAAAAGATGCATGGTTGTTATAAAACCATAGAATCCTTTGACGAAGGTTTGGCGGAGCGCCAGGCGTCTATTTTGACGGCAGTGCGACCTATTGTAGCAGCTCTAGAGGCTCTTGACTTAAAACCAGAGGAGGATGAGGAAGATTCTGTCCCAAAACCAGATGACATGAAGGAAATGCTAGAAGATGCTCTTGCACTTCACGGAAATGCACTTTTCCGGTGCTTTTCGAAGTATTCAACTGATGTGGGAAGCGCACACTCAAATCTGATCTACCATCTGACAAGCATCTTTTCCCTGATAGTTTCCACAAAGCTGTCCACAGTGAGCATGATCATTCCCGACCAACAGCAAGTTAGTTGCAGCCCCGGTCATTGATAAATCGGTGAAAGATTACGAACGATCCCTGGATTTTACAAACAATTTCAAATAACCATATGCCATTTATCAAACGGCCTTGGCAAATTCGGCCAAGGATAACTCGGGTAAAGACATTGCATAAGCAGAAATTACTGCAAGATGCGATAACCGAACTAATCAACAAACAAGCCATAAAGATGGCAACAGACTATCAGAGCGATCAGTTCATTTCGACCTTATTTGTTCTTCAACAGACCAACAAAACACGCCAGTGTTCAACCTGCGACAGCTGAGCCCTTTTGTAAAACACCCAAGTTCAAAATAGAGGGCTTAGCTTTGCTACGCTCAACCCTACGGGAAAACAGTTACATGATGAAGTTGGACTTGAAGAACGCTTATTTTTTATCCCAGTAGCTGAGGAACACAGATGGTATCTTCGGCCTCATATACAAATTTCAGTTCCTACCATTCGATATGTCGACAGCACACGGGCGTTTACGAAGGTCCTGAAACCTGTGATTGCTTTGTTGCGACAACGAGTGATTATATACTTCGACATATGCTGTTGTTGCATCCAGTTTAGGGTTTCCTATCAAGAAGAATAAATGCTCAACAGCTCCAGTGCAACCTTTGTTTTCCTTGGTGGTCTGATGAACTCGTTGACTATGACCTTGGCATTACCTCTGACAATGTTACAAGAGTTACAGTGCCAAGCACAAGCCTTGAAGAAGAGGAAAAATGCGCAATCTAGGAACTGTCGGCCCTTCTAGAACGAATGACCTAAATGTCTAAGATAGAGGTGGGATCTGCAGCCCTACACTACAGGAGCTTGCAAAAACAGCACATTAAGTCGATTCACAGGTACGGAATATTAACCCGGAGGCAACAGATTACCCTCACGCCGAAAGCCATGGCAGGAGAGAATTCAGTACCGATAATGGAACAGAGCTACAGCATCGCTATCCGATCAGATGCATCGCGTCTGGGCTGGGCTGGGGGCAGTTTGTCAAGGGAAAGGACCGGAAGTCACTGGAGCATAGAAGAAAAACAAGCTCACATGAATGTCCTAGAATTGAAGGCAGCACATCTAGCCATCCAATCATATCTGAAAAAGGTCAACTTCCTGGACAGCGTCTCCTCTTGCAGGTGGACAACACGACAGCTGTGGCTTACCTCAACAAACGGTGAGGAACCACTCACACAGCTGCTCTGGAAAATTGGAAACTATGCCAATCTCGCAAGATAAGCCTGGTTGCCCAATACCTTTCAGGTTTAGAGAATGTGGAGGCAGATGCCGAATTACGACAGATGAATGCTAGGATAGAGTGGACTCTTGCCAAACATCTGCTTGTGAAACGTTATTACACCCCCGAAGCAAACCTGCTTGCATCGAGGCTGAATCACCAAGTACCCTTGTATGTGGAACGTCGCCCAGACCAGGCAGCAATGGCGATCGATGCGTTCACCTTCGACTGAAGTCAATGGACATCGTCCATTCAACCTCCGATAGTTCTGTTTAACAGGGTCCTACTTAAAATTCGTCAAGACAGAGCAACGGTTTTACTGATAGCACCAGCATGGCTTGGAAAGCCGTGGTAATCGTCACTGTTGGAAATGTTGGCCGATTTGCGAGCTAAACGTCCGATATCACAGAAGACAATCTTCCTTCCGTTCGACCAGGTAGCTTTTCACCCATTGTGGAAGACGTTAGCGGGACTGTATGGTCTCTTTCAGGCGACGAATGCAAAAAGTGTGAACGCCCGTGGAAAATGTGGGTTAGCTGGTATGGTGAAAGGCACAATGTCCCTTTTCTGCAGCTGTGAATGATGTGATGGATTTTCTTGCATTCCAATTTCAACAAAGGGATTTGGCTAATCGAACTATCGGAATCTCAAGTCATGTATTTCGCACATGCCTTTCATGACCTCGTGAAAGGTCAGGCTGGGGGAAGTCTTCCTGTCACGTCCTGACGTATGAAAGGGACTTTCGAACTACGTACAACCGCCAAAACCGAAAACCTCAGCAACTTGGTCAAGTACTCGTCTTCCTTCAAGACATAGACCCGTTTGAAAATTTGTCTTCTGTGGCGTAGGAACCGGGGGGCACGCCCCCCCCATAATAGCTAATATATAGTAATATTATATGTTATATAGCTCATGGTTCTGGGTTGTGCCCCCCCCCCAATAATTACTTTCTTCCTACGCCAATGGTCTTTACAGTATTTATCGTTAAAGTTAGCTATGTTGTTAGTTGAATTGCTCCTATCAGTCTTCGAAGGAACTCGGAGAACTACATCTCCCATTCAGGCATGTACCCTCCGGGGAAATTTAATTTCATTGGTGTTGCATTTCGCACTCGTGTGTAGACAATCATGCAGAATTATCAATAGCATGTATGAAGTACTGAATAATATATATGTGACCGTAACTAAAGCGTTAATTGGGGGAGGGGTGCATATAAAGCTCAGTAGCCTGCGAAGCAGGCGCTCTCGGGCTTAAGGGGGGAATTTGAAAGAGCGCCTGCCGCCATCCGCCTGTATTTTCGATTTTTCGTTAGGAGGCTACGAAAAAATCCCATTGGCTGGTTGAGACGATTGTAGTTGATTAACAAGGGGTATTATTTTTGTAACACAATGGGTATTATTTTGTAACACAATGGGTATTATTTTTGTAACACAATGGGTATTATTTTTGTAAACACGTTTTCCCGCGAAATGTATAATTATCTCGCCGGCCTAATGATAGAATGCGCTGTAATTGGTCAGTCGTTGAAAGTTAGACATTACTGATAAATGGGCGTGTTTCAAATCACGGTAGGATCTTTCAATTTCCCCCCTTAAGCCCGAGAGCGCCTGCTTTGCAGGCTAAAAGCTCAGTGGCAAATTAAAACACCCAGCGCGTAACGGTGCTAGGTCAACTGACCGTAAAGAAAAAGATGGCGTGTGTACAGCTAACCAAAATGTTTCGTTTCAAAACTAAATTGACGTTTGTTGAAGGGGCAGAATAAGAGAAGGCGTTACATATGTAAAGCAAACCAAGCCATGCAGTGAGTTCTACTAAGCGGCCACCTCTATTAAGCGGCCACCTGGCCATTCCCGGAGGGTGGCCGCTTAATAGAGGTTCGACTGTATTTTCTTTTTCCTAATGTTTTATGTCTCCATGTGTTTTCGGCAGCTTTTCAGTCGTTTTTGCTTGATGCCCGCAATGAATTCTGGTAAAATGTAGACACTGCCATCTTTTTCGTTGTGGTCAACTGATACTTCAATTGCTACTGACCTTCGTAAAAACAATGAAGCCCGTGGGTATGAGGCTGGCAGTTGCTGTTGTTTTGAGGTTAAAGTACTTTAATATTGTTGCTCAAAAAAATACGTGGAGTTGTTCATTCTATATATAGACTAGTTTATCCGCCGTTTAAACCACATTTAAACTAAGTGGGGTTCAAACAACGGATTAGTGGTGTAGTCTACAGCCAACCGCCTTTTTGACGCTCTGTAAACTATGTTCATTAATTAATGTCGCGAAGTAAACAGTCATCAAAATAATTGATTGGTCGTTCTTATAAGAACGACGAATTTGATTGGTCGATCGCTGTTATAAATTCGTGCCTGTGTAACAACCACTTGCCAGCTAGCACTCTCATTCGAAGAGGCTTTTTACTAATTTTAAAAATATTTTAAATAAATTAAATATTAGCTACAAGTTTAGGGTTAGAAGGTGCCTGCGCACTGACCTTGTAATCCCACCCTCTCGTTAAACCTCTATTTAATATTAAATATTTCGCAATTTGCAATGCTATATCTACATAGCTTGGCCACAGAAAGTATTCGTTTTGACTGAAACGTCACGTGGGCGGGGTAAAAGAATTTGTTACTGTCGGTGAAAGTTTCAGCTGCGCGCGTTACTAATAGATTTTCAGCACACAGTAAGACGAGACATTCAAATAAATATTAGAAACTTTTGTTAGTGACGCGCGCAATTTTAATTTTCAGCGCCAATAACTACTTGTTTGTCAACGCAATTAATAGTTCAGTTAAAGGGTGAAGCCAAGCTAGTTTTTCCAACTGTTGAGTCGAAATACTACGATCAGACCGGTTTATCAGAATGAAGCCATTAAAGTTATAGTTAAATGAGGTTATATAATAACCAAGGTTAATAGGTAGGAAGCCATGCGTCAGTATTCCGGAAGTTAGGTGTCAATGCTGGGTGTGCCTGTACATGCGTTGACCGCGCATGATATTGGTCATTAACTGTTCAGTACGCAAAGCGTAACGATCTCGAGCGAAACCGTAAATAGCTCCCACCGTCCCACCCTCGGGGAAAGAGGCTGGATGATTATATATATGGATATGATTGCAACATTTTATTTCTTTTCCTTCCACCATTTCGAATGGTGTGATGGGTGCAAGCTGCCCGAGGTTGGCAGTTCAAGATACCACTTGCATGGATCTTTCCTTAATCCAAGTACCACCGCTTGGTGCTGGGTTCCAGGCCACCTTGGTCAACAGCTTGCACCTAACCTTCCAAATTGGTAAGTAGGGTCATCAAGTATATGATGATAATATTAATGGCGAACGTAATAAAGACTTTAGACAAAACAAAGAAATGCAAGCTTAAAAAATGTAAAAACAATTGCAATGTTGTGAAATACGGCATATTTTCCTTCCAAGTTTAAGGTGCTTTTCTTTTACCTAAAGTTTTAACAATTTTACATCAAATACAACTTTTAATGGCTTTCATTAATTTTTGAACTTAAAAAGAAAAGCTAAAATGGGTTTCCATCCCCCCCCAGACTTTTCATTCCAGTTTACGTATAGTTCACTGTTTGAATTGTTGCTGATTATCATAATCAAAGCAATCCACATTACCGGAACGTAAATGATTATAGTTATCTTTTTAATCAAGTTTGCTGACTAAAATATCCAATGATTTGATGGCTAAACTTATTAAATTATTGTCAAAAACGTCTTTTTAATCCATAATTTCATACTAGTTTAAATTCAATTATAATTGCTAAGTATTGTCACCATTTTTGATAAGGAGGAAACTCATTCGTAAAAACACGAAGCTTTCCATCGTTAGGGCCTTGAACCCACATGAACAGCTTTTTCCAGTAGTCGTTCAATTGACCCCTCGTACCGTGTTGACAGACCAGATTGTGAATTTGATCAGCTTCGGTTAGCATTCCATCTATCGTTAGACTCCGATCATATAGTTTAACCACTGAAGGATCGTCTTCGGTCGCAACGCCTGCAGACATTTTAACGATAAACCGGACCGTTGTACTTGGCGGTCGAGAATGATCTGGTCCGACCGGTAGAAGACCTGGTCCACGTTGTGAGTAGGGCGTTACTACTGGTTGTCGTATATAGTTTAAGACAAGACTTGCGTCAGACAAAAGTCGCTTACATTTCATCTTATGATCCTTCCAATCATTTTTCTGACATTCATTTCCACAATACACGGCCGTGTAGCATCTGGTGCACTTCTTCAATTTATTTTCAGCCTTTTTACAGAAGTAGCAGATCTTGATCTCACTCCCTGCTGTCGACTGATTTCTCTTATCTCTGTTTTTCTGAAAAGTATTTCCTGTGCATTTAGATAGCTGCCTTTCGTCACAAAGTCCAGGTCCCAAGTTATTAGCAATGTCATTATATTCAATAACAGGCTTTCCTGTTTCGGCAATGTCCGCTCCTACACAAATGCCACCACATTGGTTACCATAAACTTTGTTTTTCTTTATAACAGCCTGACTGGAATTTTCGATGGATATACCCCATCCCGTGTTGTTTTGAATCTTGTTGTCTAGTAGAGATACATTTGACTTTTTCACACTCACCCCGGCATCATCGTTATCGTAAATATAACTCCCTCTTATGGCAACAACAGATGCACAATCAGTAGCAACAACAACACCCTGTTCATTGTCATAAATATCACAACCTTCCACAACACATTCCTTTACTTTTAAACCGATAAGAAGCCCTTGTTTATTAGCATACATTTTACTTTTTCTAACAATCAAACGCCCGCCATCCCGCACTTCTAGGCTCCCACCTTCGTTACCAAAAAACTCGGAATTGTCAACCTCTGCATCGCCATCGCCGACTACCAACAACCCCTCTTTCTCGCAGTAACAAAACTTACAAGAATCTACTTTCAATTTCCCTTGGCAACAAAAGGAAGTGTTAGAACTCTTAAAAGAACATTGATTGAGCTTCACAACTGAGTCAGGTTGAAAATAAACATTAGTGTCAGAGTGAAAATTAACGTTGTGTGCAGTAAAAGATTTCGAGAACCTTACTTCATAGCGAGCACCAAACGCTACTGAGCAATTCGCTTCACTTCCTATAACAATGCAGTTTTCAATTGGAAGTACTCCAAAATCTCCAAGATGACGTGCTAACGTTAAACGGTAATCACTAGGCTTCAGAATAATAATAGGCAAATCTTCGGGTGCATCAGAGGACACATTCCACGTACATGCCTTACGGAATGCCTCAAGCAGCTCCGTTTTAGTGCCACATATAAAAAGATGCTCTACTAGCGAAGAATCAAAAGTTGTCTTAAAAGGTTTAAAATCACGGAATATATTCTTTTCATAGTAATAGGCTAAGGACGCTGCAATAAAGGAACCATGCCGGTCTTTCAACTGATCAAGCGCTATAGCCTTCCTTGCATAGCCTTTCCAACACTTAGGGCTCTTTGATATGTACTCTTCTGCATCTCGCAAGGCTTCGTCATATCGTTTAAGATTAAGATAAACTGATGCTCGATTACTTAACAATCTAACATCACATAAATCTGTATTCTTCGATCGATCAATGGCGTCTGAATAGATCTTCAATGCGTCGACGTAAGCACCCTTTCTGAACAAATCGTTGCCTTTGGTTCGTATTTCTTCCAGTTGTTCAGCAGTGATTGAATCGAACGGCATCTCTACATCATCCTTGCATTCACCGTCCTTCTTAGTCGCTGGAGTGTTGCACGAATACTGTATATGCCTACGAACTAACTCGGGCAGAGGAATAGTATGAAGAAATACAGAACTCGCAGGGACTTGTTGGTTGCTCATATTGAAGAGCTCTTTAGCAAAATTGGCCACTTCTTTTGCTTCGTCATGCTTCATGTTAGCACTCAGATGAATAGCACATTCATACACTATTCTAGCCGTTTCCGGTTGAAACGCCGTTTCTCTATCAACATAAGACTCCTTGATCACTCTCTTCAAATGTTCCACCAGTTCATAAGTGTGCGAGCAAAGCTTGTGCCACCTGTAAAAACGCGAAATATTACCACTGGAGAGCATCGACGGTCGTTTGTTTCTTTCTTTGGACGCACTTGACAGAAGCTCGTCTGGCGAGGAACAACTGCTGAACGCATGATGTAACATACGAATGGCATCCACTATGCTTTGAATTTCTTCTTCTTGTTTAAGATTTTCTTGTATGACCTCTTGTACTAAGTGGTGGACGCTAAGATTGGAAAAACGAGTTTCCTTGAAAAGTGAGAAATCTGTTAACAATTTCAAGATTTCCTGACACCCTAAAGTTGTCTTTACGCATTTACCAAATTCTTCATCCGTAACGGGTGGTTTGCCGACGTTGATAATGTCTTTTTGAATCTCGTTTGCATTTAGAAATGCAGATGCATAAAGAAATCTAATAGCAGCCTTTCCATCAACAGTCTGTTCGATGTGCTTAAAATTAAGATGCCATGTTGTACGAACAGCTAGTCTCTGATCAGAATCATACTCTGAAACACGTGCGGCCTTTTGGCGGTCAAGAAGACGAAGGCGCTGCAAATCATATTCCTCTAAGTACTGGGATAGTGTGCAATGGCGTTCTTTGATATAGGCTCCAGCTTGTTCAAGAGCTAATGGTAGCCCACCGAGCTGTTGAATTAACTTCTCAGCAACTGCATCGACTTTGTCGTCACGACGGATTCCAGTTCTATTGAAAAGAAATGTCTTTCCTTTCTCCATGTCAAAACATTCAAGACTTAGGCAACGTCTTTCGTCAAACCCCCGCATTTTGTTAGCTAAGTTTGAAGGCTTCCTTCTCGTTGTAATTAACAGGTGACCGGATGCACAATGTTGCCAAGTACCAGATACCAGCTTAGTAATACTGGCCGACAGTTCCAATTGATCCATGTTATCTAGAACCATCAACCAAGGGCTTTTGTTTCGAGAAATTGCTGCCAATGTAGCTGAAAAGCTAGGCCCGAACGAATTCTTTTGTGTCCCGAACCGCGCAGCAACATCGCAGACACTGTCTTCAAACGTAGCCTCGTCTTCACCAGAAAACCAATAAACACCTCCAGTGTAGCAATCCTTCTTTCGTTGTGCATACTCGGTAGCCAAACTTGTTTTTCCCACTCCACCTAAACCGCAGACAGCCGCCACGTGTACCTTACCAGTTTCACTGACATTATCCATTCGAAATATATTCTCCAGCTTCTCCAGTTCGGATGAACGACCACCAAACCAAGGATTTCGCTTTGGAGCGTGAAAGACATAGGGGATTTCATTGTTAGAAGCAGCAATTTTATTCATGTCATATTCTAATTTCTTAACATCTTCAAAGGTGGTAGTATACTTGTGATGCAATGAAAGCAGCTGCAATTCATGTCGATTCACATTTTCTTCAGTGAGTGCTTGTCTGTCTCGCAACTCTGAGATTTCTTCGTTCAACGAAGCTTGAATATCTTCAAGGCGACATAACAGTTTTTCCTGCAAGCGAACGTCACGTGGTACAGTGAGACGATGTTGTTTAAAACTAGATGAACTATGTATGTTGTATCGTTTTCAGTTTATATTTAGCTCCATATTTCTCGAAATAGCATGAAAAATGTGTGAAAAATTAAACAATCAATGGACCAACTGGACAATCAGTTTTAGTTATTTCACCATGTTTTTAATTTTATTTAAAATACAAAAATTATTTTCTTACATCATGTTTATATTTTCAAAACAATTTAGCACCGTACAGTTCGCTGGAAGAATGTGCCAATCAGTAATTGACAGCGATACTGCGCTGGGCCAGTGCTGTATCATTGGTATTAAATAGCAATTACTTGAGACCGCCTAGCACCACTTGTCATCTATTTGTTCGTGGACTTGCATATGGGTAGTGCAAGACCCTGGAAATTGTCTAAATGCGTTTATTGTAAGCTTGGCTAAAGAATTTTGGTCATCTAAAAGTATAGATATATCTGCATGGATCCATCTGGGCTTTGAAGTATAGTATATGCATTTATTTGCAATGCACTTACAGGTAACACATCTACTATTGCAAAATGCATTTTTGGTGACCTTTTGGTTCAAATATATAACAACTTTCTGGCGTAAAGAAGATAAGGTGCTGGTGGGTGAAATTTTTTTATTGTTCCATTCACTTCCAGATTATTCTGCGGAACTTTTCATACCTTTTGATCGTTTGCCTCTTCAAACAACTTGACAGCCTCCTTGAGATATCCAATTTCTGTCCAGATAAAATCGAGGAGCTCAGCATCTACTGGGTTGCCAAGACATAGCTTTATTGCTGCAAATAAAGAATGATATAGACAACGGATGATTCTAACTAAAATAGCAACCCTCAACTAAAAACTATTTTGATTCCTGCTCTCGTATAGGGTCTGCTGTTTAATGAAAATAATTATGACTAGAAACATTTTCAAAATGTTTACCAGTAACTCTTCATTAGTGAGGCTATTTCAGACAATGTAACAAAATACAAGTTTACTAGTAGACTATACTACTCCCTGAACATATTTAAAGTTTCAAAATGATTTAGAAACCTTTAAATCAACATAAAATAATATAGGACAAGGACATACATACTTGGCAATGTTAAGTACAGTTCCTTTCAGAAACAATATGTGTGCAAGCATATAGTTTTCTGCTTTCACATTTAAAAAAATTGGTTCAAATAGTGGCTTAGTCAGTATGTCCCATGAATACACATACATGCCCTAGAAAAATTACCATTGTTTTCCCAATGATCGATGTCCTCACAAACAGTTTTCTCCTCTGGTGGTGTCAAACCTACTTTCTTAATGAAGGATTTCATGAGAATCAGTGCAGTTTGGAAATTATGCTCAGTCCAATGTGAAAAATCACAATGTGCCCAGTTATTTCTGACGTCTGATCTGATCTTCTCTGCATCAGGTGCAGCACCATAGCCAATAAATAGTTGTGATCCACAAATTACGGACAGAACAGCAGAGGTGTCCATGGTGTGGTCAAAACCACTGAAATTTGCCATGAAAGGTTTCATAAACAATTTTGCCAAAGATACAGGGTCTTTCACAGCATAATCATACAACTTTCGAGACTTGTGGATGGTATTGTTGTTGATACTTTCATAGTTCAACTTATATGGCATAGCATTCATAAACATTCCAGGAGTTTGTTTGTCAATTTCTATAGGAGGTAGGCATAATTTCTGGTACCAATCAGGTATTTCCTTACTCAGTACATCTCTTAGTGTGGGTGTCAGAACCTTGTTGAGACAAATACCAATGATCACCCATCTTCGTTCATCATCGGATATGTTCTGGCTCAAAGTTGACCGAGTTACAGCACTAGGTACAGAAGCTGTAGCCATTTTCACTCTAAAGATAAACAATATTTTAACCTAACATGGTAACCAGCTATGTGAATTACTTTTATATTGCACAATTGTATAGATATTCATAGGTAAGTTGTGCTTTTCTTTAACTGATCATTATTTAATTGAGCAATAAAAGTAATTAAAAACTAATAACATACTGGACAAATTTCTGTTGTTTCATATTGACAAACAAAAAAGAATTGCACCTCCATTGAAAATTTGTGTCTGATCAAAATTCAATTACTGTAACGTTCTTTTTAGGTAAAAATTTTGCTCGCTACATTTCAAGGAAAGTTTACAAATGTGCAGGAGTCTGAGGCATTGGCCAAATTTTGCTGATGCAATCCAACACAACATTTGTAAGAATTAACACAATAATACAATTTACTAATTTGGGTAACTTATTAGATAACTTTCATTACGGTACTATTTTTCCATGCAGCACTTTTCTTTTACACACATACCTCTCTTCGAAACCAGCTAACAGTTGACAGGGTCGGTGTGCATAACTGAAGTTCTTCTATCCATCAAACTGCACTAACCTACAATAATAACATAGTTTGAGAAATGTCTCAATTGTTTAATTAAAAAGTCTCAAAATTACTGTCAATTCAATACGAGGGTCCCACAAAAAATTTGAGCAATTCATTCCCTCAAGTTGAGCAATTCCTCTGACCAAAACCTCAAAAATTTGAAAAGTTTGTTATAAAGTTAAGAAATATAAAACATTTTCCGTCGCTTTTGCATGTCTTGAATTTTATCTGCTCGTGTCTGTTAAAGATAGGTTACAGTCGCTCCGAATCCAATCTGCTCATAACAAATGTGGAAAACATTGTCCAAATTTTGCATTTTTAAAAACTTTTTGGAATTGAAATGCTCGTTTATGTTCCATTATAAGACACATAATACAATATTGAAACAAAGAGTTTCATATAACCACTGCCCCTGACAGCCCCCCCCCCCTTATAGCAGGCAAGGTTTGTGTGTACTACACAAGCTTGTTGCGTTTACTTCAGTCTAAAAAGGCCTTGATACACTAGGAGAATTTTCTGAAACCAGTTTACAAAACAAGTAGTGTATTTGGTGGGAAAACTGCAAAAAGTAAGCTTGAACAAGATTTATGATAAAAAATTGAATTTTCTAACGACATCTTTAGAGCCAGTACAAACGTTCCAAAGAAATATATCTTAAAACTTTCTTGATATTTCTATTTTTGGGGTATGGCTAATTTTTTGGGAAGTATAAAAAGTTTCGGAAAGTAGTTTCAGAAAAAGAACACTGCTCAAATCAGAGAAACTTGTTTCTGAAACAAGAAAAGTTTTGTTTCCGAAACTTTGTTTCAGAGTTTGTATCCAGGCCTTAAAATTAAGACTATACCTCAATTTGAGCTTGTAATTAGACACAGCCTTTACAATTTGAGAAGGTGATCATGTTGACCAATTATAGTACCTGTCGAATCACAGCAAACTTCCCAAAAACTAGAGGAGCATGCCTAAATATAATGATCATACAGTAATTTTAAAGTCTGTCAACTTACCACAGACTGGCTATACTGGTTACTGATAAAGTGAAGTCACACCGCATGACACAGGTTTACAGTATCCAATTGATTTTTAATCTTGTTCATATTAGCGTGTATCTTTTGATTTAATAAAAATAAGATGGGCGCAAACTGTAAACTCAATTGTCGAATGTCGATATTGATTCTGAAATAACAAATTCAAAAGTTGAATTCCCAAAGGACAGAAATCGTGACAAAAATGCGGTTCAGTGGCTTCGAGTGCGGTGGTGGCCAATGGTGGTGGCAATCAGGAAGAAATCGGGTGCTATTGTATTCCATGATTCTATTGCACTTGCGCATTTTGTCCTGGCGTTTGATTGGCTGAGAGGTATTCAAAAGGCGATTTGGAGGGAACAACGAAAACAGGTCAAAGTCAAAGAGACGAGTCGGCTAAATATTAGGTTAAAAACTATATTTTCCAGAGTACGCATTCAAAAAAGAAATTCGCAAGGTTAACAGCATGGCCAAGGTATCGTTACTGAACCTATATGACGATTTAGTTCGCACTTCAGATGTCTTGACGGCTGGTATTGAGAAAGGTATGTTGATTCGATTGTCTGTATACAGATTTCAAATCTTTGTATATCAGTAGCCGTGAGGTTAAAAAATGTTCTTACCATATGCTGTTGAAAAGACTGTCACCTCTTCTGCATTTGTGAGTTGTCTATGTAAAACCGATTCACTGAAAATCATAGTTAAATACCGAACAAGCCCATGCAGAAGTATGTATTAAATTAACACTCAAATATCTACGTGTCGTCTATGTGATTCTTCTAGAATTCATAGCGTTTGTTTCACATCAAGAGAATTGTCGTCAACAGTGGTGTTTAGAGCAAGATGAACTTACAAGGCTAAGAAAAGAGAATGCGAAATTGAAGGTATTTAATGAAAGAAAGTTGAATACACATGAATACCCAACCCTTGGATTGTTATTCATCACAAACATGCCCAATGGTGCTTCCACTATCCCCCTCCCCCTGCCCTGGGGCCCCGGTTTTGTTGGTGACTGCTTGTATTTTGTTAAAAATAGGCAAAATTTGGACCCCATTTTTTTATATTTTGAAAATGCCTACTCGGCGCAGCAGCTCAAAACATTTGGCATAGTATGTCTGGCGTGTCTTTTGCATGGAATGCACCCTGGCCTAGGGGGCACATACTTCAAGGGTTGCAAGTATACAACCCCACTATGCGTACTTATACAATATTTTTTTCACCCAAAATAACTTCAAGCAGTTTATATCATGGAAACACATCTTGCCAATTAAAAATTTTGCTAAAAATGTGTTCTAGAGCCATCAGAAACAAATTTTACAAGGTGCTGTTTCATATGATAATTTCACCTGCTTCTGGCAGCCTATGGGCTGTTGTGATATTAAAAGTATATCAAATATCAGTGTTGAAGAAAATATTGGTAATGGGAATACTGTATTTTCTAAATATTTTTGTACAAAACTGGCAAATTTTAGTGCTGTGCACCGGACCTGGAGTTTTGCCCTATTTTGCCGGAGCTGGAGCTGGAGTTTGTTCACCTCCGGCAAAACTCCGGCAGCACTTATTTGTGCTGCAAACTTCTATCATAGATCAACGAAAAACTAACTCCATCGAAGAAAAAGTAAATACAGCCCAATACAGCTTGACACAAACATACAAATTATAACTATGGTATTTTATGTTGTCTTTGTATAACTGTGACGTCCACAAGACGGTAAAGCATGTGAAAATTTTACCTAAAAATTTCATCAAACGCTGCAACGCTATGCTTACAATATTGACATTATTGTCAACATGAAAGGTCGAATATGTGTTTTAAAGAATAACTGAAACATTACCCTCATCAGTAAGGTCTGAGAGCAGAGTCTTTCCTTTGGCAGGTAACATTGTAACAGGAAACATTGGTAAACTTGCTTTCATTAAGTTTGATAATAAAAAGTTTTAACCACATTGACCTTGCCTCTTGTTTTTGCAAATACAATACCGTGCATCATGCATATTACAAAATGTTAATGCAAAGAATGCGAAGTGTTAAAGGGAAATGGCAACAAAAATTTTTATTGTCTCGTTTGAAAGAGGCTCTAAAAGTAATATATAAACGTCTTTTACAAAGTTTTTGTATCTGTTTTTGTTATAACTTTACAGCTGACAATTGCGTACCCCAACTCTGCGTGTGTTCCCCCCCTAATACATACGTACATACATATATATATATATATATATATATATATATATATATATATATATATATATATATATATATATATATATATATATATATATATATATATGTATATATATATATATATATATATATATATATATATATATATATATATATATATATATATATATATATATATATATATATATATATATATATATATATATATATATATATATTATCTTGTCCATGTTCGCAGAAATTATATATAGTCTTGTCCATGTTTGCAGAAATTTATTCCTGGCTCGCTGGAATGATTTTTCCCCTTTGGGGAAAGATTTTAGAGAGACACCAAAAAGTTACTTCCTATTGCACTTGCTGCTATATCAAATCTTCAAGAGTCTTATGCCCTGCATTAAGCTTGATACATGTAAATAAGGGTACAGGCATCACCCATGGTTAAGATCAGAAGGTCTTGCTCTTATATGCCTTCTTCATAAATGGTATGTGGCCTTACACTTCCCAGGCTCTCATTAGGACAATGTTTATAGATTTATAAAGCTTATGATTTCATACATCACAAATCTAAATATGCATCTCCAGTATTTGATAGACTTGCGGTCCATGGGGAGTACTGCAAGGTGGCAAAATAGGACTGGTTTCCCTTGTTGTGTATATACATGCCCCCCTCCCTCCCAAGTACTGATGTACTATACTATTGAGGTAGCCAGGGAGAGACCACACCAAATCGTACCAAAAGGTAATAAAGATGATGTCGTATTCATGGCGACACAACAATTTCTGAAATTACTGACATCGAAAACATAGCAGGTGAAGCCATTGGAAATGGAGAAGGAAATTTGACGGAAGTTATAAAATTTACAAAATACCAGAAAGTGATACTGAACTATTGATCTGAACTGAACGTAAAATGCAATAAAATGTTGATTGACCCATAAGGGAAATAAATTGGCCATTCAACTCACGAACATTCATAAATGATAATTATAATATTATTGAAAGGGTTACTTCGTTCGGTTGTCTGGACTCTGGATTTACGCCAATATTAAATGGAACATCAATACGAAAAAATATCAAAGAAAGCTTCGAAACGTCGTTTCCTTTTCGAATCTTTTGGTGCCAGTTCTTTTGTTTCGAAGGATTTTTGTGTAGCACTAATTAGGCCAAGGGCCAACGTTAGAATAGGGGGCACAGATATGAAATGGAGGACCAAAGTACAGAAATAGAACGAATACGAAAACAAGCGCTTAAAATAATGTATAAGGAAGACGATTGCAAAACTACAGAGTTTGAAGCAACGAAACGGCGAGTGTATTCAGTTAATAACTGAGGCTGCGTGTTCACAGTGTCGTTTTCAAGCGTTTTCATAAATTTCATCCCGAATTATTTTAAAAAGCTCCCAACTTGTTGACATAATTTAATGAAATCCAGCATAAACCTCGTCTGTGGACTTTTTTTGTGCGCACATAGTACAAGTCGATGTCAAACTCTGATCGCAACAGCATAATTTATTGCTCAAGAAAGTTCATAAAATGAAAAAAATGGGAAACGAGGCAGAATAACCCAGTCAAATGTATTATAATTTTTATTGGATAAGTCAAATAAATTTAACTGACGTTGCTATTAACAAATACAATGAAACATAATCCAAACGCATTTAAATTAGGCATATAAAAGTTCCATGAATTTATGTAAATTATATTATAATCTTTTAAAACTATTGTAAATTTTCAGTAACTTTTTATCTTGTAAATGCCTATGGTAATTTAGTTCTCGAGGCTTCTATGATTGTATTACTGGTATATTTAGAGTTTTCTTAAAACTAAAGACGTATGCGTGCAGTACAACATATTAGAGAGCTTTAGATTTGACTAGGGTTACAAGAACGAGTACGACTACAAGATTTTGACTTTAAAAATTAGCGATTGATGTGTGATTAATGTGATAATATCCTGTTTTTCGGTGCAATATATCTTGAGAACAGTAGACGATCCACAGACAAGTACAGGTTTGGAGAAAAGAAACGTACTCGTTTTCATAATCGTAGCTAAATCTAAAACTCCCTATTAAGTATTAACTAATGTACTTGTGCATGTGCATTAACCTATTTGTTAATTTATTTCTAAAGGCTGATAATGAAGCATTGCAAGTGAAATTAAAACATGCAAGGTTGGCACAATATAATACTACTGCTATTTTTGACCATATATACTGTACACTACTCATATTTTAAGAGTTTTGTTGAAATATATTTGTTTTTGTGTGAAATACGGCAGCTGATGATTTCAGCCAAGCTCGTTCCCAGGCCTCTTTGCGGTGAAACATGTGGTGGGCAGAGGCCCAGGCAAAGGCTGGTTGTCACATGACCAAATTTTCCATATATTAATTTATTACCGAAATTAAGTGCCCAATAATTTGGTAGGAAAATAAATTGGAAAATTTGGACATGTGACCAGAGCCTTCTACCTCGCGTTCCATCATAAAGCCCCTAGGAATGAAGTTGGATATTTCAGCTAATGATTTTGAATTATATACAACAATTTGTTGTTATTGTCGATTTCAGCTAACTTTTCACTGTCATATTCCGAGCTTCGTTGCGAAGTTCTAAAGTTCGTTGTGAAGTTCAAAAGTTCGTTTCAGGATTGACAAACCGGTTTGTAAACTAAGCTTTTGATTGGCTTCTTTGAGTTCAGGGGCCAATCACAGCCTTTGTTTGCAAACCGGCTTGCAAATTCTGAAATGAACTTTGCAACGAACATACGAACTTCGCAACAAAATTCGGAATATTACAGTGAAAAGTGACCTGAAATCGACGATAATTATGTAAAACAAACTTAACTTTTGTTTTACATAATGATATTGCAAACTTACATGAGTAATTAATTGTGGAGTGGAAGTAAAATTAATTGGATAAAATTATCATTGAATAGAAATGAGCAAATAACAGAACAAAGAAAGAGACAAAAAGCTGAAAGCGCGCAACAACACCTGGTAAGAATACTGCTTACTCTGTGGATTTATTGTTGGGTCAGCAGCTATTATCTGTAATTAGTGGAGTATACCAGAGTTTAGTATTGCAAGTGAAGTCATTTGATTTGCTACCTCGATAGATAGCGAGTAGCAAAACGGATCGTTTTCCTGGCGTATTTTTTTTTTATTGGTGTATTTTTATTATTGGTATCTCAAGACAATTTGCAGAGTTTTCAAAATGTTATTCAGTAGGTATTGCCAAAAGTGGGCGTTGAGACTGATTTAGATACATACTCATTTTAAAGTATACAAAAAAAGTGGACGTCGGAAATCGTAAAGTTGCAGTCGCATGTGACGGGCGACGGCTTATTTTGGAAACACTGAGTTGTGGCATTTTTTGACAAAATGGCTTGATTAAAATCAAGTTAACTAAAAAATGGCTTAAATTTAAAAAATCAGATTACTTGCGTTGATTTCTACATCGTGATAGTTGATTCGGGATTCGTCCTCATCAACTGCATAGAAATTTTAGGTTTCTTTGTAATGTTTCCTCGTACAATGTTTTGTTAATGATTACATTTAAGTTAAATTGGCTTATACTAAAGTATGTACCTTAGGCAACTTTCGTAAGTTAGCCAAAACGTCTTGAATAGGAGAAGAATGCTTAGCACCGTATATAAATATTAGGCATATGTGAAAATTGAAGTTGTATGTATGTATGCGGTAGAGATTTTAAATGCTTCTATAGTCTTCCACATGTAGAAATATGTATCCAGTAAGATATTCTGTAGTGTCCATGTTGTGTTTTCGAAGTCAATGTTGTGTGTGATTTTTGTAATGATTTGTTAAGTCAAATTTTTGTGCTTTTCAATATGGGGCTCACAAAATATGTGAGGCGAGCTTGCGGGGTATGCGCAAGGAGATGATATCAAAGTGATGGGAGTAGAGGTGTAAAAAGTGAGGAAAAAAGCATCGCATATTTCGTTAACGACCACTATTGTCCTTTTCTTGAAAAAAATGTAATCCTGAATGGAAGTAGAAGTTGAGCTTAAAGGTTTTTCTTTAGGAAAGCCAGGTTGCGTTGATCAAAGAGTTGCTGAATGATGAAGATGCGAGGAACAGATTGAAAGACAATGAAGTCAAATTACTGACTCAAATTAGTCATTGCCAACAAGAACCTATGAAAAATAGCCCTGTGAAAAGGTATGCAGACATGCTCTTGTCTTTATGATCTAGTAATGGCTGATGGGTTTAGTTGGGATCCGATATTGGGATCCAGCAAATTGTCTCAAAAAGCTAGCTGGTATTCCACTGTTGCACTGTTATGAAATAATTAATTAAAAAAAGAACAGCATATATAATAGCCTATAATGTATGATTTACGACGTATTTTATAAGTGATACTTCAATATACTTAAACAGAATATAGAAAGATTTTTTGTGCGTGTGTTTCCAGGCCCCGTGAGCGTGCGGATGTGTCCCACTTATCGCCAACATATTCAGACATTGATTACACAGATGATGACTTAGTGAGTATTTCCTTAATGTTCTTTGTTCTTTTTATTGTTTTTTGAAAAAATTGTTGAAAGTTACTCGGGTTTTTGCTCGCGGAAAGTCGTCCTCCTCGTACAATCTTCACGATTTCAACCATTTACCCATATTTCAAAGGATGAATTGACCTTATTCTCCTTCCCGTACACATGAGGTGGCGTATATCCAAATAACAAAATGTAGCTGTTAGCAAACAAGTATTCTGGTAAATCTAAACAGTTTTATTGTCTGAAAATTCTAATCCTTTTCTTTACACCTTGCGCTACACGACTACACACTAAAAACTATTGTCATTGCGCATGCTCCACAGTGAACCCACTTAGTTCAAATAACATAAACAATATTAACAATAAATATCCCTATCATAGCGTTTAAATATACGCCCATAGAGATTATAAATATCAGCAAAGAGGGCATCAAGGGTGAAAGCTGGGAATGCAGCTACTAGGACCAAAAAACAGTTGAAAGAGCACTGTTTTGCCCATAAAACCGAGAAAACGATTCTGAGCAACGGTTAAAAAACACGTTGTACAGATGTCTGCTGTTTTTAACGTGGTTAGGAGGCACTAGACTTTTACTTACATCTGCCAGACAGCGCACTTGAAAAGAGCATGAGTGCAAGATAATTCTAAATTGTTCACAATTTGCAATTTCTTTCGAAGCAGGCAAGGGAGACAATTCTTTCACAAGACGCGTTTGCCTTCCCCATAGATATAGTAGGTCTAGATTGCTGACTCATAGTATAATTACTATTGCGTAGGCGTGACCTGTATGATAAATCCAAGATGGCGCGGAAACCGGGCAAAAAACTATAAGACTCTACAGGGTAATCCATGTTTTTCGCGATTTAAAACGTCTCGTTGCTTGGAATCGCTTCGAATCAACATGTTTTGGAAACAGCTAATTATTGCGGAAGTTTTGAGCACAATTTGTATAATTTCTGTTGAATTCCTCGTGAAAATCTCGCTCGTGAAATGTGTTGTGAATTGGTCACTTGGTCAGTTCGAGACATTTGTTGTCCAAAATATGTATTTTTGACCGGCTTTGGCCTCTTGGTTGTTATTGTGACCTACAGCTATCCTAAATGAAACATTTACAAAACGATGGAGCAAAATGTTCGCGTGCAAATCGATTATTCGCTTGATTTGTGTGGTGTGTGATTTTCATTTACAATCATGTAGACTGTAATGCAGTGCACAGTGTGTCGATGAATCTATGGAGCAAGATGATACATTTTTGACGTTGCCAATTTGAAAATTATTCTAGCGGTATTTGTGTTCACTTCATACAATGTCTTTTACCCTTAATTAGGCTTAATTAGGTTAAATTTGTGTTGAGTGTGTGCAAACTACCCAGACTGAAAAGTTTTAGTTTGTGCATAAAAGATCCTTTTCACCAGAGAATTTTGCGCAGAAATGTAGAAAACTTCTAGAGTCTAATCAGGTGGTCTGGGTTCAGTTTGGTTGATGACCCTCAGACTCAGTAAATAAATTTATCATCATCAATTTATCATTGTCAATATTGAGCACAGTTGGCAGGTTAGCCTAGATTTTCTGATGATTTGTGCAGATTTCTTTATGAATTATTAATGATTTTATAATCACGACTAATTGTTCATTGGAATATAGCAAATGGGCATTAGAATATTGCTTTACCATACTCGCATGTTTGCAGACTTTGCTCCAATATTGCACAAGCCAGCAAGCAGGTGCATGTCGCATTCTAGGTACAGTGTATGCAAAAGTATGCCAAAGTTTACCATTATGTTAATTTTAAAGTAAACATATAGTTTAAATTCAAATTAAACTGTGGATTGTTCAGTTAATTCTACCCACATTTCACACACGATTCACACCAACGAAACTAGCAGCTGTAGCACCAGTTTTCGATTATATTTTGGTAATGCATATTACATAATTCAGACAATATTTACTTGATAACCTATCCGTCTTTGAAGTTCGAAAACAGTACGTTGGCTTGAAGTCGTATCTATGTAGTAAATATTACTAACGTATCAGGTATCACACACCACACAAATCAAGCGAACAATCGATTTGTACGCGAAGATCTTGCTCCATCGTTTTGTAAATGTTTAATTTAGGATAGCTGTAGGTCATAATAACACCCAAGAGGCCAAAGCCGGTCAAAAATACATATTTTGGACAACAAATGTCTCGAACTGACCAAGTGACCAATTTACAACACATTTCACGAGCGAGATTTTCACGAGGAATTCAGCAGAAATTACACAAATAGTGCTCAAAACTTCCGCAATAATTAGTTGTTTCCAAAAAATGTTGATTCGAAGCGAGTCCAAGCAACGAGACGTTTTAAATCGCGAAAAACATGGGTTTCCCTGTAGAGTCTTATAGTTTTTTGCCCGGTTCCCGCGCCATCTTGGATTTATCATACAGGTCACGCCTCCGATGGAGAGTCAGCAATCTAGACCTACTATGTCTATGGCCTTCCCACTTCTCTGTCATGTGCAATAATGAACATTATTTTCTCATGAACTTATCCTTGGGGCCTCTGGCTTTAATAAATGGGCTACCAGAATGCCACAAATGCTATTTCAGAGATTCAAATTTTCTGGGGGAGCTTGCCCCCAGGCCCCAGGTGACGTCAAACAAACCCGTTAAAATAGTTTCCGTCCGCGCCCCCTCCTCCGTCAACATTTAAATAGCTTTCCGCGTTCCCTGTTTAATCAACCACCACGTTTAGCACACCTCCTCTCCTCTCATCCAGGCCAAAAACATTCTGTTTTTTCAAAACGCTTACTCCGTCTGGCGCTTGGGATTTATCTACGCTACCGATGTGATTTTCCATCCGAGAACAAACACAAAAAATGAATTAACTAATGTTTTGAACCACTGCTTGTCAAATAACTTGAGATTATTTTGTTCTAGACAAGCAAGCTTGATGACGTAGAGGATGAGGTACGTCGGTGAACGATAGTTGTAAAAAGATTGATCTGGCTTGTGTAGGGACGCGGGAAAATGAGGAAGTTGGGGTGACACTGATCGAGGAGCAGGATGGGACTGTCCAACAATGTAGAATGCACCTGTATATAATGTATCCTGTTAGTAAATCTAATTGTAAATGCACGAATTTTATCTCTTCGTATTTTTCTTTCTGATTTTCAGCAAACCCCGCCTAAGAGATTGAGAAAGAGTTATTCAGTAAGTACACCACTTACTGAGTAAGTACAGTACCACAAATATCTATTTACGCCACATTGTTCCGCTTGCGCAAGTAACAACATTTAATTCAAGTTGGGAGAAGCCGGGGGTGTTTTATTAGTTTCCACTTATGCGGGAAATATGAGAAACACAGCAAGTTTTAACAACTTGTACAGGTATACCGTCATGTAAGTATCTAAACAACTTGTAGCAACTTTGCAAATATGCTGTCAACAGTACACTTCTGCGCAGCTTGTTAGAAGTTAGTTCCGAACAAGTTTGTAACTAGGTGTTTACAGCTTTTAAACAACCTCACTGGCATAATCAGACTTTGTCGCAAGGTGGCTCCAACAAGGCTTATACAGTCGTAATATAACAACATCGCCAACCTTATAGCATTCTTGTCATCGGACTTGTTGGAACAACCTTGTAACAAGTGTGCGTTTCAAACTTGCTGCGACGAACTATAGCCGAACAAGCAGTTCTAACGCAACTGGCTGACAGCTTGTGAACAAACATGTTAGCAGAGAAAAGAAGAAAAGAAACGTACTCGTCGTTTTCAGACGCCAGTTCTGAAATACGAAAGTAAGGTTCATGCTGGCCTTAAGCTTCAGTGGCTACAAGCGTCTCCATATACTGCAAGGCATGATGGAATAAAGATTTTGTAGTGAAGTTAGAACACAATTTACCATGTTCAAAAAAGATCTATTGAGGTTACCAATTGTTGGTTACCAACATACATCTGAGAGTGTGTGTTTGGACGATCGTTGTAAACTGTAACTGATTGTATTGTTAGGCTGCAGATGCTATGATGCCAGTTAGTGAAATAACAACCCCTCCAGCTAGTAGTTTGTCTAAAGCTACAAGTGCAGTGTACCTAAAACCATTGGAGAACCAGCCTATTGAAAGACCACCATCTGGAACTAAACCTCAACATCAGCAAGTTGCAAGGCTATCTCAACAACAGAATACAGGTACTAACCAAGCTTTGTTTAAATACAGCATCGTTTTGATTGATATGTTTGCCATGAAAGTGTCCTCTTACCAATATTTTTTTCGGTTATATGCTTGGACAATGTGCAATGAGCTTAGTCAATGTGGGAAAGCTACACTGAGCAACTAGTAAGAACATGTGCTATATGCATAAGCTATTGTCTGAATAGAAATTTAAACGTAAATTTTTTTTTTTGAATGGAAATTTGTTGATCAACAGAGGCCTCTTTCCCTTCCTTCAAATTGATACTAATAAGGCTAACACCAAAATGGCTGCCACTGCTTTAATTAAAATGCAGTACAGTTCATTAGAATCTTCCACTACCTAAAACCGTAGAAACAGAATTCGACAATAGTCTGTTTATAATCATTTCAGGCAATGCAAGGTTTTTTCAGGGTTATCCCGTATCCCTCATTTTTTCATAACTTCCGGGTTTCCAATTCAACAGTAATTCTACCCGCGATGAATTTTAACTCAAACAATATAATTTTAACTATGCTGTGAACGTCTTGGTGAGATGAATGAGTTCAAAACTCAATGAATTCAAGTTTAAGATATTGAGACTGTTTTACGGCTTTAAAAAATCCCTGAAAATAACCCTGTGGTATAAGATCGCATGTTTGTTTTTATGTGCTGTACACTAACTACCGATTATTTTCAAAACTAGATTTCTCGGACATACTAAAATTATTGCGATATGCAATTGTTTGTATTTCTAGGAAACAGCAAGACACCGAACTCCCGATCTGGAACCCCAGCAGGGTAGGTGTTGCTAACATTTGGACATTAACTTACTGCAGGTAAACGTTGTGCCATGCTTTACAATTTGTTTAAAATTTTGTTTAATTTTTACAATCTTTGTTTCGCAGCTCTCAAACTCCGTCCGACATCATATCCAGCGGAAAGAAGCCAAAGGCAAGCAATTTGTGTCTTTCATTTTATATAGCTTTGCGATACGAACCGTCTCTCCATACCAGCGTGCGCCAATTACTGCTGGCTCGTATATAACCTAATCCTACCTTGTCACCTCCCAGTGGGAGGAAACCGATGGAAACTCACAACTTTCGACACCGCGTTCATTTAAGCCCTTCAAATTTTCTTTGGCAAATTTAGTGTGTCGAATGTGGTTTTTTTTCACCGTGTAAATTAGGCATTTTTGACAAATTTGTCGTTTTACATGGTCAAAAAACATTTGGCATATACATTTGTCAAAGAACATTTGTCTGTGTAAAAAGGACTTTATACTCTCATCATACGAGAATTTGGTTTCGAGTCTATGCAGTTGTGAAGTTCTTGCTTACAATCGAACCTAGATACAATTATAGATTGCAATGACAAGAGACGTGGCTACGTAGCTACATGATCTGACGAAATACTGTAGACTTTTTATATGTGTTTGCCTCGTTCTTTTAAAAAACCCCTATTAAAGTATAGTGAGTTATGTATGGAAAGTAACGAAGCTTCTAAAGCAGGAAGAATGAAGAAAGCCTTTACTTGGCAAGGTGTTCTATACTGTAATGGACCATTCCCCTTTTCGATGAACTTTTGAATTAGGAACATTCATCAGATTCAGCACAGCTGAAATTAAGAGCATCCTAAACTTAGTAACATTGTGAAGTTTAGTTGCAAAACATTGTAAAATGTTGAAAATATCGTCCTGTGAAGTTTGCCAATTTTGTATACTTTTGTATTAGGCGCGGAAAGTATAATCAGGTTACGAAATGTGATTACACTTTTCCGCGCACAATACAAGTATACAAAATTTGCAAACGTCACGGCTATATTTTCCACATTTTACAATGTTTTGCAACCAAACTTCATCGTTTTACTAAATTTAGGATGCTCTTTCCAGCTGTGCTAATGAATGTTCCTAATGCAAACAAAAGTTTGTCTAGAAGGGGAATGGTCCATTGCTCCCCAACCAACGACCTTAATGGTGAAAGGCAAGTGGTCCAACTTCGCCATCTTGAGAATAGATCTTTTTGTCAAATTGTTTAGGAAAAAGCTTTTTGAGGTCAAACTATAGTATTTCCTATATATAACTATAGTAAGGTCAAATACATGACGTGACTGTCGTCTGCAATTATCATTCTGCTGTAGGGAAATGAGTTTTCAAGCTGTGACGTTTATTCAAAACGTGACATTTCTATGCGTGTTTGCTCGATCACATGCACCAGAGTATAAAGATGCTATGCATGTATTGATTTCGTGTGCAGTAGAAGAATGTATGTCCAATTGAAAAGATAAATCCTGCTTGCAGGACGTAGAAAGCACTGTACGAGTAATTCCATAATTCGTCTCGTTTTTCCTGCTGTAACGAATTATTTCTAACACTAAGTGCTAATTATTCTTTTTAGAACCACGACTTTGTGTCAAAAACAGTTTTGAAACCAGAGTCTTGTAAACCTGTGAGTATTACGTTAAGTCCTTTGTGCAAGGCTGTTCTTCCATGAGCTTCGAACAGTACGCTGTATTTCAAAATTTTTAGACCAGTATACCAGGTCTTGCGTAGGTCTTGTGGGGATAAAATTCCACTATAAAATTCCATCTGGTTGATAATCAACGCATTCCACTATGACGACTTGCGAAATGTGGAAGTTGATCGCCGGTTTTTGATGGATTTGAACCCTTGTCCGTACATCAATTTTTTTCTCTTATTCATTAGTGTGGAAAACTCATTCGGTTTGCTAAAATGGCGCTAAAGTGTCGAGGTATGTGCAGAGTGATGCGGATATGGCCTGGGGCAAACACTTTTCCTCACGAAGCAATGCACGAAAGTCAAACAGCGTCAGATATCTTCATTTCTTGACCGTTTTTTTGTAGTTCCCACGAATTAAATTGTATTGGAATTGTACTACAGCTACTGTTAACAAAAGTTTGTTTTAACAGCAATGATTCTCTTTCTACAAGCTTAGTGGTCATAATTCTAATCGTACGCTGCCGGCGGCCAGTTGTTCAAGTCTGAGTTAGTGCCAACCCTATAGATTAAAGTTTAACCTACTGTTTTTCCGGTATATGCGCTTCTGTTTACCATTCTGAATAAATATTGCCATGCAAATAAACAGGCTGCTGGGAAGTTTCCTTTCAATTATATGTTAATCCAGGGTTAAGATATAGCTGGTAATATAGCAAAGCAAAATTATTCGTGTGAACACTTCTTTGTGTTTTATGAAATGGATACTGTAGACGATCTTATATTTGCCTCACAATGTATTCATATAGATTGCCGAGCAATTTGCCACACAGACTGTAAGAAATTGGTGCCAGTCCCATGCATTCCTGTGAAACGTACGCCAAACTCTGCAAGAAAACCCATCGTAAGTTGACTGTAAACCAGCTATTTACAGCTATTGTAACTTCTATTTAGCTGACGCGTTTTTTGTTATCAACTGTAGGAAGAAAATATCGAGTTTTATGCACCCACCGTAAGTCCTAGAATTCCGACATTAGTGGTAAGTTAACCAAATTTCATACTGAGTTTTATATACTTTTTTTCTAATACACCGTTATAACTAGACTGAGCTGTGCTGTCCAGCTAGCTTGTGTTGCAAATGATTGCTCTGTTAATATTTTTGCGTGTATGAAAATTTGAGTTTGTTTTGACCATCAAAATTAGTTCAAAATTCCGAAAATTAACTTACATTCGGTTTCGTAGCTGCGATGTGTTCAAGAACTGGAACGTCGAGGCTTAAATCAAGTTGGTCTGTACAGAGTTCCAGGGTAGGTTGAATGTTTTGACTGGGAATGGAAATATTCACTACTTGCAGATGTGTTGTGGAATTTTGAGAGTTGTGTTCCTGCATAGTAAATAATTAAAGAATATATTTTGCTGTTTTTAATAATTCATATCTTTGTTTTTCGTTGAAATCGCTGAACTCAGAAACTTTATACAGTTTAAGCGTAGAAAATTAAAAATCTATATTATAAACTTCGGAAAAAAGTAATATACGTCTTCGGGGGTGTAGGGTATATATCCCCCAACAAAAAATGGCATTCGGTTTTATTAAATATCCTTAAATAAATGTGGTTTGTCTATCCAGCTACTGTAATTCCCAATAAATCCCTAGTTAATATAGCAGAACCATGGCTACTGACGACTAAAATAGGTTCAGGGGGATTCCTTTCCCCAATAAAGAAATCTTTGCAAATTTTGGTGGAAGATCCCACCCAACTCCCAAAACCTTAAATATATCTCTGTGTCTTTTCATAGTTTTTTTGAAATTATTGTAAACCCAATTATGGTATTTCTTTAGGACTGAAACTCGTGTCCGCGCGTTAAAAGCTGAATTCTTGAAAGGAAAAGGCTCTCCTGATTTGGTCTGTAGCACCTTCAATAATTTGGATCTCAGACATTAATATTCATGGTAACTTGTTGCAACAGTTGCATGAATGAAACAAATAACAT
This sequence comes from Muricea muricata, assembly GCA_963855995.1. Classification (NCBI taxonomy): domain Eukaryota; kingdom Metazoa; phylum Cnidaria; class Anthozoa; order Malacalcyonacea; family Plexauridae; genus Muricea; species Muricea muricata. Next base: position 15,796,519 of record OY979717.1, read on the forward strand.
TTTTCTTTAGACGAAAGAGAGTGATGAAAATGTGATATGTGGCACCCTAAAATCGTTCCTTAAACAGTTGTCCGAGCCACTTCTTACATATGCTTTGCATAAACGATTTTTGGAAGCTGTTGGTAAGTGTCATTTTATCGTAAATACTTGTGATTGACTGTGCTGTTGTTACGTGTCCTAAAATGATAAATTGGAAACCAACCCTATGCCCTACCCCAACATACCTGTAGAAAGACTATTAAATATTAATAGCATTCCTATTAAGTTTGAGCATTATAGGAGATGGTGGTGGTCCAAACGTTCAATGCTTTAACATTCAATGCACATGACACCAAAGCTTAAAATTGTGCACATTCTCATTGATTATTTTGGAAGTGTCTAAGGGGCTGATTATATGATCCCGCTTGCTCGGGATTACGTGAAGCGTAACATGATTTTGAGGTATTGAAATAAGTCGTAGTTTACGTTTTAAAAAATGTTTAATCCTTGATTGCTTGAGATTTTCGTTTTGTAGAAACATGAAGTGAACAAAATAGTGTATATCGGCATTAATTTTCTTTAAATCTATCTTCTTATTGATCAATGCTGAAAAGATTCGATACCTCATTTTTCAATACCTCAAGATCATTTTACGCTTCAATTAATCCCGGGTAAGCGGGACCATATAATCAGCCCCTAATTAAGGTGGCGCCAGTGGTTAGCGTGTTGTGCTTCTCGCCAGAGTTAGTGTACACCACGTTTCGTGTTTGAGTTCCATGTAGGAGAGTTCTCGTCGTTGATCTCCTGTGATTCGAGGGTTTTTCCCCGGGGGTCTTCTCTCTCTAAAATTAACACACTCTAGTACATAAAGGGGCAAAATATTGGAAAAAGTTTATAAAATGTTGGCACATGCAACCTATGTAAGGGTTCCTTGTCGCATTGCTAGTTTGCTGGTGAAATTGGATGCACTTTATCATACTGTGCGCTTCCTTTAGCGCGTCATTTTACAGTTTACAAAAACAGAAATGGCGCGTTGTGCCTCTCATCGCTGAAACCAAGTCTGGTGTGGTATCTCTTGTGAATTGAGTACCCTAGTTGATTTCTCTTGTTCGTCGGGAGTTTTTCTTAGGGGTACCCCGGCTTCCCTCCCTCTTTATAATCAATAAGCAATCTTTTCCACGGTAATTTCCCACCGTTTGCTTTCCATACATAGAGAAAACAGACGATGATGATGCGTTAATCTTCCAAGCAGTTAGTGAACTACCAGCAGCAAACAGAGATACACTTGCTTATCTCATGGTACATCTACAAAAGTAAGTGGGTTTATAAAGCCCGTTTTCCACTTCAGTCGTATCGTTGTGAAACGTAGCGTATTTCATTGTGTTAGGGAAGCGAAGCAAAAGCATGAATTAAGAAACGTGATTGGTGACAAATGACGTTCCCAATTTTTGTGTTCATTGCGAGTGGCGCGAACAAATTCGCTTAGTGGAAAACCGGCTTTAGTCTATAGTTGAAACACTTGCGACTGTCATATATGCTCAGCCTTTGAACGATTTGATCGCAGAAAACGTCAAATTTTGTCCCGTGTTTTACTTTTCTATTGCTCAAACCCCATTATGCGTGAATTTAAAGATGTTGTTTTTTTTATTGTATTCTATCAGAGTTGCACAAAGTCGCGAATGTAAAATGCCAGCTGCAAACATCGCCAAAGTATTCGCTCCAACATTGGTCGGCTATAGCAGTCCTCATCCGGAACCAGTTCAGATGTTGAGCGAAGCCAAAGTTCAACCAAAGGTTAGTAGATACAATTATTGCGCGATTGTATACACTGTGTGAACTTTGAAGTTTATATGTGCTGTGTGGCAAGAGCTTAAGAGATTACAATTTATTGAAGATTTTCAGAAGAGGGGAAATCCTGGCCGTTTGCATGCAAATTATGCAGCATTTTTTGGTTGCGGTATTTTACAGTTTGAATATAATGTCGTGCGCATGACTAAGATTTGCCACATAAGTTGCTACATTTATATTTCTCATATTTAATTCAAATGCCGTACGGCACTGAACACTCTTTAGCAAAGCGAGTTTAAGTGCAGTCCTGACCTGTTATACTTTAGTCTACTCAACATGTCTTTCATACCAATGACATTTCTTTAAGATTGTGGAGAAATTGTTGTTAATGCCGGCTGATTATTGGAATCAATTCCTTCATGTTCAAGAGGAGAATATCCGATCGCCTCCTTATAATCCCAACACCCACAACTCTGACGGAACACCAAAGACACCGCAAGGAGTGACCGGTAAGAGAAATAAAACTATGAATTGTTCAGTAACGGCGGGTAGCGTAAATGATGTCTCCCTTTTCTTTAATTAAATTAAAGTATGCATATTTTGCGAGAAACGTTTGTGTTTGAACGAAGTTCTATTTTGTATTTTGATGTTGCTTTCAAGGTTTCTATAAAATATTAGTTGAGACATTGAATAACTCTCAAATAAACCCTCGTTTCAAATGCAAAATAAGGCTTTTTTAAAAAACTGAAAATTAAATTAAATTAAATCATTTGCCTTCATATTTTTTTTGCATGAAAAATCAATTAAAATCGGTGAATATTTATCATTTATTATATTGTTATGGGTGTTTTACCGCAAACTAAAACATTCGTATTTTCCATATTTTCACTAGTGAAAAAAATAACGCTTGAAAAAAGCTTGGGATTTCCTGCGGGATTTCTATGTTTCTGTTAGCTTGTTCCGACTTCTGATTCTTCTTGTTTTCACTACTTAAAAATAATAATCATATCTTCGCGACAATATCAATCGTATCTTCAGGACAATATCATAAATATCCCTCGTTCGCTGCGCTCACTCGTGACATTTGTAATATCGTCCCTCAAGCGATAAAACTAATATCGCCTTGCCCCTTATATGATAACCTATACTTATGGACCCAAAGCAAGGTGATCCGGCTAAATATCGACCGGAAGTGACGACATTTCCCAAATGCTTTAGCCCCAGGAAAATATCATCACTGAGGGTTCATATTTTACCGAATCACCAGAGCGGATGGTTTATAAATGTTATATCATACCGAAAATTTCAACATGCGAAGCTAGTTTGAGCAATACTGAGTCAGAAATTTAAAAACACCATTTTTCATTGCTTTTAATCGGTGGTAGTGGCTCTCGCAGGATGAATTTAATATCACAGTGGGATAAACATAATATGATCAACCTCGTCCCCAGGGACATCTGTGTGGGCGCAGTGAGGAAATAGATGACCCTGGTAAAGGCTGTAAAAATCTCCAAGATTCTAGGAGATTTTCGAGCATGCGCCGTCAGTGAATAATGTGGCGCTGACTCAAGTTACCACTGGTACAGAGCATTGGCGTGCAAATTTTCACAATGTATACAGAAATTTACGCTCACATAAAAACAATATTTAAAAGAATGTTTTTTAAGGTGTGATACTCAACATTAAAAAACTATTCAAACCAACCACAAGTTGTACATAAAAGCCCCAATCTAATAAATGTGCTGAAAACAGGAAGTAATATTATGCTGTCATTTCGTTAAACCAATCACACTTATTGTCACAAACCCGACTGGTCGAATGTGTTAACCAATGAACAAGGAGATTACGACAGCCTTTACTAGGGTCATCTATTTCCTCACCGCGCCCACAAAGATGACCCTGGGGACGAGGTTGATAATATGATCACATCCTCGTCTCGAAATACGGGCACAGGGCATGCGATACCAACTCACATTGTGACTAGGTACAAGTTTTTTTATTGGACAATTTGAATTTAAGGTATAATATTTTTTGTTAATGTTAGCTCCTGGTGGCAGCATGCTTGGTCCTGCTGGGAGTGGGGAAACGCCAGGCAGCAAATCAATCAAGAAGAAAGGCAGCTTACTTAGTAGAACACCTCTTACTCCAAGGTAAGTTGAGAAACGAAAAACAAAGACGTTTGTCGAGTGCTTGTTGTTGTTCACCTCGTACCCAGGGTCTTTTCTCTTGCTTAGGTTTGAAGACCCTGGGTACGAGGTTGGTAGTTGTCCGTAGTGGACCCAATAATGTCTTCTTTGATCTATTGCAAGTTTACAATACCGAAACATGTGCTTGTCCATCCTTAAATTAAGGAAGTTTATTAATGTATTGGAAACGCTGTTAGTCTGATTGGTACTCCATTAACGTCAATAGACAAATCCGACTTACCTATGCTTGCATTAATATTTTAAGATCACTCGCACGTCCAGTTACTATTATATTAGCTTGCGGCAGCGTAACGGAGAACAAAAGTAACGTCGTACAGTTAATGATTCTTATTCAGCATTCGTATGCCTGGTCTAATATACTCTTCCGCAAACTAGAACAATTGTAGCCTGCTCGCAGCCTGGAATTTTCAAGGTAGAAGGGAACCAACATTTTCCCTCCCACCTTGAAAATTTCAGGCTTCGAGCTGGCTAGAACAATGGTAACTAAACAAAACTTAATCCAAAGTTGGGAATTGGGTAGCAACGCAATAAACATTGTTAGCCAAATTTGTCTGTCCTGGTTGCTTCGGCGCATGCGCCATCCAATATTTTGGTATTCAAAATAAGCGAGCAAGAAAACCATGTCCAAACTGTAACGTGGTTTCCACTTCAAGCATATCATGCCGAAAAATAGCGTATTTTATTGTGTCCCTGTCATTAGTCCTGACTGAATTCTTATTCGTATTCTGATTGAGTACGCTACGTTTCGCTTCGATACGTTTGAATGGATCCCAAATGGCCGTGTGATTGGGTGAAGTTTACCAGTGTATCAAATTCATTTTTTTGTGTTACAATTTTTGAACACCTGCAGTATAAGATAGTTTTCTTGTATTATGCATTTATATATGACAAACGTTAAATTTCTCGTATACAGATTTGGCAGTAAAAGCAAACGTCCTAACAGAAGACCTCATCATTTCTTCGACTCCCCAATGTTGAAGTGAGACAAGAACATATTGTACCAAAAACTTGAAATTGTTAATCGATGAAGATGTTTTAAAACCATATAACATGCATATTATAACTGTATATAACACTAGGCGTTTAAGTGTGGGATGCCACATCATGCTATATTGACAATACAAAATACAAAAAAGTTGAGGTAAAATTTGAAAAATTCCTAAAGTATAGATCGTTAACGCTAATTATTAATCTATTATTAAGTGACCTTTTTACCAACTCCTTATTCTAATAAGGCCCGTTTACACCTGCAATTTTTGGTGCGATTTATTTTGCTGACGTGATCACGTCATTAAATCAAACCACCTATTAAATTCCAATGTAAAACACCCTGCAATTTAAGTGCGATAAGGTGCGATATTTTCGATGTCACCTAGCTGTTGCTTAAAAGCGAAGGGTAACGGGGAGATGTTCGGCGAGACTTATCGACTTGTGAAGAAACTTTCTTCTGCAGATGTTTGTCTATTTTCCCTAGTAGCTCTTCATATACAAGGTGATGTCTTGTCTGACTCCCTGCTCATAACTTCAAGGCTTTATCCAAACTTCTTTCCCGGCTTTTCTTTTGCCGAGACCGTGCAAGCATTGCGCTTAGCAAGGCTGTTGTACCAACAGTAGTTATTTCAGCTTCGGTTTCATCCATATTTAGGTGATCATAAAATTTAAATATTACTTTGGCCCTGTTTTTCAGGATGAATTGTAATTTAGTTTATTAAATCGCACTAAATTACCCTGAAATAGCTTTCAAATTGCAAGATGTTTGCATTGGCGATTTTAAGATCACGATCACGTCAGCAAAAAAAAATCGCAGCAAAAATTGCAAGTGTAAACAGGCCCTAAACAAATTCATTTAAACCTCTTTTTGTATCAGTACTTTCAATAATTAAACATTACAAACGATATAGTTCGTATATATGAATTTTATTTTATATAACTAAGACGTGTGTGTGTTCTGTGCCTTGGTAACTAACAAAACACGCGACCTTTCCTTTTTCGTGAGATTTTGTTTTGAGTTTTAATCACACGGCAATAGGCTACATGTATGGGTGAAATTTTCTTGTAACATTCGTCAGGATAATCTCGTGCTCTCTTGTTAATACATCTCGCCCTTGTTTAAGAACGAAACAATACATACATATATGTTTGAATGAATATGTTTCATTTCATCGGTTAATTCAGCAGGCTGCTCTAGGCCCGTTTAGCTTGAGCAGTTGATGACTCAAATATAAATTATCTTTAGAGTCAATCCGATTCGTTATTTAAGTAGTTTTTCTTAACTGCAACTCTAGGCCCTTAATTTTTCTTTTTCGGTTGACGGTAGGTCTGTTCTACTATTGAACATGGCAGCAGTAGTCGCTAATGTGCCTGTTAGAAAATCTAGTTGAAACTGCAAGACTTGAATTGAATTTAGGAGTAATTTTTCTGGACAGACAAGAGAAATGGAATTATTTTCAATTAATCTACGCAGCGAAGTCTAACCGTTGGCGTGCATGAGTGATGAGTAGATTATTTTTCTTTCCCCAAAGAATTTCCAAATTTTCTTTCCATGATTTTTAGTTTTCTGGAGTTTTTAGTTGTTTTTAAATCTCTACTTTGGTAAAGTTGGGCCCAGTCTCCACAAGCGGAATTTTTTTGGCGGGAAATGTAAATATGATAACAAAAATAATAAAGCGTTATTTAAAAACTGTGTTTTTCTTGGTTAGAGGTATTAATTGTTGTGAAACAGCATCGTAAATTAATAAACTCGGCCCAGAAAGGTTGAAAAAGGTATGCTTTGTTGAAAATGTTATGTTTTGTCTTTAACCAAAAACAGTGACTAAAAGCAAAATGTGTAAACAGCTTTAAGAATTTATTTGAACTCCTTTCCCTGTAAAATCAGATGAATTTTCCTGGAAGTTTTAACCAATCAATGCCAGAGTCGAATAAAACACCTGGGAAAAGAGATATGGGAAATGTTGACTCCTCGGTGGAACAACCAAATGACCCAGCCAAGAAACTAAAAAGTTCGTATAGGGTAGGTATATTTTCTCGTGGAATACATGTGTTGGTACGGACCAATTCAGTATAGAATTTATACTTGAAATTATCTTTTATCATTCAGGAGGAAAACCCGACAATAAACCCAGCAGAAAGTAGTTTTGAACAGCAAGATTATAATTCAGGTATAGGGTTTTGCTATAGGTTGTTGCTACACTACAACTGAATGCAGTATTTTGATTTTGCCACCTTTGTAATTTTACTAATTTCGCAACGCTCTTTCTAGCTGTGTTGATTGATTTATTTCTCTTTGAATAGACTAGCATTTATTTGATTATGTGCATTGTCGATAGAGAGTAGAAATATTTTTCAGCTCAAAATATTGAAAACTTTTATCAGAACATGCTACTTACTACATGACGTATTAAAAGAATCATAATAAGTTGCGTGGGCTTATTTCCACGATTGCGGATACCAGATCCTTTGTACGCTCTCTATTTATGCTCTATTCAAGCTATCGTCACCAAGCCTGTCTTTAAGCACACTATTTTAGCGAGGCTCGGTTTTGATTTCCACTTCCGCTCCATGGTTTACAAGGAACCTGATTGATTAATCGGAACGATACGACAAATCTGATTGACTAAAAGATGGATCAAAGTCAAGGTTAAGCGGCAGGGTAGACAGTGAAAGTCAAATTTGAGCCTCGCTATTGTTTAATCGGCACGAATAACAATCAAAATGCAAAATGTAATAAAAATCAAAATTATAATCCCACATGTGACAAAGACGCTAGGCTATATAGGTATGCACTTCAGACCCCATTTACACGGTACCGGATTCCGATTCGCTTGGTCACGACATCGAGTTCGGGTAGATTGCAGTCTTATTTACTCTCACCACTTTTTTTCTATGACTACTTGTTGTTAAATTCTGCAATACTATCGTAAGTGTAAGAGCCACAATTTACGTGAAACTATTCAATTTGATATCATCAGACATGTTTGATATTTGGTACACATGTCACGAATGATGAAAATGCCGTAAATGTTGCCCGCACACGATGAAAGTTGGTCGCTCCAACTGGTCACAAATATGAAGTACGCGCGTCAAGTGCGCTCGACGTGTGCGGCTGGCTTAATTTACTGTTAGCTTGGTACGCACGGTATATTGTTGTTGAACTCCGGTCCTTTATTTGTTTCTATACCTTGCCAAAGCCGTTGGCTCAATTCCTCTTAAATCTCATGTTACCTGGTTTATCTAGTCTCTTTTGTTAATGCTTTTTGTTATGCTTTGTAAGAAAGTCATTGTGGACAACTGTGGCACAAAAGTCAACAGAAAAAGCATTTTGCATCGTTGAGATTGTGGATCAATCCCCACACACGGACCAGCGTTCGAATTATAAGATGCCTTTATTATATTGGACTCTGGGCATGTTATTTCTTTCTCTCTCGCTTCAGTTAACTGGTCATAATGCATTTTCGTAAATGTGCTACATTTCTCTCATGTCATGTATTACGGTTCACTGGTATACTGTAATAGATTATCTTTTCTATAGAAAACTGCATGGAATCTGCTTGCAAGGCAAGAAATAACTTAATGCCTGGGCCAATCAGTGCGCCCAAAATGGACGAAATCCTGCGAAGTAAGACTATAAATTGTTTCACTGGCTTCATGCCAGGTTTTTTTTAATTTTAAAATGCAGAAACAGTTGGGATATGCCATAGAAAGTGGAAATTCTATCTACGATTTTTTCGCGCTCAAGCAATCAAAAACTATGATTTTATGTATCTTGGTGTATTGCACTCAGGTGAAAATGATGTCTATGGCGCTACTCTGAGTTTATGTTTACTCCAGGCAAGTATATGTCACATATCACAAGATATCACATACTCGAACTAACCTGACCGCCTAGCTCAGTTTATATATGGTTGGGCTAGCATTCCAAAGGTTGTAGATTCAGGCATATTTTTCAGCTTTCCCGGTATTGATATAAACATTAGCGCAACACCAAAAATCATTTTCACTCGAGTTCAAAACACCATATGCATAAAAATCATGATTACATATATAGTTGACCTGTGGAAGGACTTGCATGGGATTAGAAATTTAAAGTTTTAGTAACTTGATGATTACGCATCTTTTCTCAGCTTCATTTATAATTTTAGAACTTGGACAGGATGCTAAAATGTCGGTGGTGAAATGGTTGCCACTTTTCGGGTGAGTTTTTTTTAGCCCTGGGGCCAGTTGTTCAAAGCTGCATGGGTTAGCGCTAATGCCGGGTTAAAATTTAACCCAATGTTTTAGTTTCTGTATTTCTAGACGTCTGTTTCTTTCAAAACTTCAGATACCAAAACTTCTGTTGATCCATACAAGATTTCTGAAGAAATATTTCTAATCTTTCAAACAAGCTGCTGCATGGAAAATTTCTCTTGGATCTGACCTTACAACATGGTTAAGCTAATCTGCTTTTGAACAACTGGTCCCTGCTGTTTGCCTTTCGCCACTATCGATAACCAGAACTAAAATGGAAGTAATTTTGTAGCCGAATAAGAGCTAATATACAGTGATTATGGGAGATCAAAATCCAACTTTCGTCCAATAGAGGTTCACACAATTTCCATATTGATTTTCAATTTAATTTTTTCCCCCGTGACAGTTTTAGTTTTGCTGCACGGTCTCAGTGGCTAATTAACTCTTTTGGACTGCATCCAGTCAATTTGAGGTAGCTGAGACACGATGTAGGGTCTCACAAGGCAGTGAAATCTTGAGTGGTACTTCGTCGCAAATCGTCAGCACTCAACTTTCCCAAGACACAATAGTTTTCGAGTTTGTTTTTCTGCAAGGCAAAAAATTTTTAACGACAAGGGGAGAAAACGGAGAGTTCCTTGGGCTGGAGACGCTTTATCTTATTGTTACGCCACTGCATCGTCTAATTTACTCTAATTAGCGTTCATTTGTTTAACGCCCCCTACGCATGGTGAACGAGTTCCTGTTTTGATGATTTTGTTGTAGTGAAAGTGAAGCTTTTGAAGCATGCTGTGGTGCCAGATTGGACGAGATCTTGAAGCAGGCACTTGATTTGGAGCAAAACTTGATTGAGCAAAAGGAATGTTTGAGAGCCAGAATGAAAGCGGTTTCCAGAACATTAATGGCACCATGAGTTCGAATGTTACGTTTAGTAAACCTTATTCCACTTTTCTTATGTTAAATCGACACCTGTTAACCGGTGAATCATTGGCAAGTGTTTATTTATTTATTAACCTTATTGCTCAATATAATAACAAATGTCTGATACATTTTGAAACCGTAAGTAATACTATTTGGAAGCTTTTAGTACCTACTGACAACCCTTGTGTTTGACGGCTGTTATAAACTATATGTCGGAACAAGCACTGACGTATGTTGTGCTAACAAGCCTTAAAAACAAATGATAATTATATAAATAAGTACTCGCCCCTCAAATTATCGAAGTTTAATTGATAAAGTTCCTATCCACATTCCTATGGATCTGCCTGCTCGTTCAGTCGTAGTATCACATTCTGCATGCCACTAGCCATTTTCTAATTTTTCTTCGATATAATGAACTTTTCGGAAATAATGGTGGCAGTCCTGGGGCCGGTTGTTCGAAGCCTGTTTAGCTTAAACGGTGGTTAAGCTCAAAACAGAAACCAAGTTTATGGATTCATTCAACAACCAAACTAAAAGCTTTGATTACCGTAATAGAATGATTATGCTTACAACTACATATTTACTGCAAAATATTTAAGTTAACTGTTTAACGAGTGATGTATATAAGAGTGTTATTTAATTTTGACTTATCCATCGTTTACGCTAAAAGGGCTTCGAACAACCGGCCCCTGGAAAGCTACTCTGCTTTGCACAATGAAATTTCATAAAGCAGATCGTATCTAATCATTGAATCCTAAGATTGAATCATTGAAATTTGACGTAAATGCGACATCTAAAAAGGGCCGAAGTCATGTCTTTGCGAAGACGCACGTGTCTCTTGACTTAACAAACTGTTATTTTTGCTAATAATACGTTTGTGGGTGTATAATCCACGGTTGCTAGAACACCGTCTCTACAACAGAATCAAAATTCGAGTGGAAAAACTTAAAGATAATGAAGGAGGCCCGTACGGCTGACCCCACTACGCTGACCCCCGTGAGTTTTGTAAATATATTATATATCTTGGCAGGTCGACCGTTTGACTTATTTCGTCGCCCGTTCGCAGGCTAACATCATTGCTCTAGACATTTCAGATCTCGATTGCTTAATTTTGGTAATACATATGCCTAATATTTAGCTTACTCGAATGTTTTATACCGCTAACAGATGAGAACGTCTTAAAATTACTTAATAATATCGGATTAGAATGTCATGCACGTCTCGTTTTGAATTTGAAAGGTGTTTGTTTGCCAATGTCTAAAAATAGAACACATTGTGCATATTCGGGCTGATAGCAGGCAGATGTAGCATACACATATCTTTCGCTTGTCTTGTATTTTAACATTTCGTTGGCATATTTTGTTGAAAGACTTGTTATTTGGTTACAATACGCGAAAGAATGTTGTTCCCAAATCGTACGGCGTCGTGTTTGCTTGGGTAAATTAAAATTTTGCTCTCATTTACCGTTGACAAATGTGCTGTTCATCTGTAAATGTGATATAGTATGCTGCGAATAGTAATAATGGAGTACTTAAGCCAGATTCAGATGCACTGAAACAAGGAGCTCTTGCAGCGCTATTTGAAGGCGACAAAGCAAGGTCTAACCACGGCAATGGAGGCAACTGGTGATAGTCCAGGTTTGTAGAATAAAATATAAACCTCTAAGGAATAACAATTCGTTACATGTTGTATATACAGTATGGACTTGTGTGTTTGACAGCATCAAAATATTGCAAACCCCTATCGACATATCTATGGCATAGTATAAACGATCATTTTTTAATGACTTGTGCTCTGTGTGTCATAGTAGGTGCCTAGCTATTAGAGATTATGACGGTTGACTAAGCCAGGGTTTATATTTCAAATAAAGAAATCCACATGTCCTTGTTCATTAAAAATATATATTTGCTCTTCGAAATAAACAAAGATGCGATCATTGGCATTGACATTTTGAAACATCAAAACTATGTTTTGTACCGCTATGAACATTATTTTAACAAAAAACATAGTCTTGATTAATGTGGATTGCGAAGTTGAAGTGAAACGTGTTATATGAGGAGGATTTTATTTTACTACCTCGAAATACAAAGCAGCAATCACTCGCTGGATATTGGCTTGTGTTCGAACTTTATAGCCAATTTTTTTGAACCCATCTTCAGTTTTTTAAATTTGTGTTTAAAATATGAAACCTGCAATTAGAAAATTATTTGGAAGTAGATATGATCCCCATGTACGCTATTTTTTTATGTAATTATTTGAAGTACCTTAGAATTGACTACACAAGTTAATGAGTGACCGGGTGAATTTTACAATTAATCTCAGCTGACTTTTATTTAACCTTAACCCATGTGTTTATTTTCTCATATTTATATTCATGAAAATATGAAACATTTTTTTGTAAACTTGTCCGAAAAATTAGTACTAATTTTGTCAAAGAATTTGAATAATTTGTAACCCTTTCTGGAATGACAATAAATTCATGTCATGCATCTTTCGGTTACGTTATGTCCGGTTTACAAGTTAATATTTTTGATATTGCTTCATTGGTTTGTGCCAAAATTTTCCTTGTCATATTGCTAATGACAGAAAGAATTAGAAATATTTGCAAGAATTTTTTATTGTTAGTAACTTGGCCAAATTAGCTAGAGACAGTGCTAACAAGAGCTGAAAATTAAAGCTTTGCTCAGAGCTGACATGTCTTTGAAGTCGTATTGCAATTTTTAACAATGGATTGGAAAACTCGATAATCGGGGGGGGGGGGCACATACTTTTATATTTATTTTCTGCACAATTAATTTCTCTTTAAATTGTAGTCTGTGATATGGTCTGTGAACACAAATAAATGAATATGTGTCCCCTCCATAATTATTGAGTTATGCCACTGATTATGAAGCCAATACTCAATAAGGTCATTTGTAGAAGTGAAAAAAGGTCATAATTATATATTAAATTTCTTGACTCTAATAACTTAATTTTAAAATGCTTAGGAGTTAAGAACTTATATTTTATAATTTACATCAAAATTTTTTTAAAAAACCTAAATATGAAAAATTGGACGGCAAAGTCTTTTTAACCTTGGCCGTAATTCTAAAAATTGCTGTAATTGAACAGTGTTTGTTATTGGAACTGCCATATAAACTTATTTGATAAACCCAGGCCTCATTTTCACTTGTGTAAAATACTAGTCAACTGGCTTCAAATTGCATTGATGTGATTTTATTAAACATTTCCAGTTCACTGGTTGTTTTTCACTACATCTACTCTTGTATGCTATACTGTCTAGATATGAAATATACATGCATCTAGAGCATATAGTCTGGAGACAAAGAAAATGAATGTAATTTTTTTCGGGCATCAAGTTTTATGTGGAAATTTCAGTCATTTGGCATTTAAAAAATGTACTTGCTTTTCCTTATGGACTAGCTATGCTTTGGTCACATGGTACTAGTTGCATTACTAGGCCAATGTGCAAGCCAGGACAATATGTGTGGACGTGGCCAGTTTGAGTGAAATGATTGATTGTTCCTTATCTTTTCTTCGAGAAAAATTTTAATTTTTATTGTCAAAAAACATATGATATTGTACAAAGTTGCTATATAATGTACAGATTTACTTCCCACATGTATGTAGATATTTTGATACTGAATTAACAGAGTGTGATGGCAGGATTAGCCCAGTTTTGAGTTGAGTTTTGATGGTACAAGCCTGGAAAAAAGTATTATTCCGATTTTCTTGTCAGTTCAAGAATGAAGTAATTTTTCAGTAATACACCAGTAAAGATAATGCAGAGTAAACATACAAGTATGGAGAAAATTGCTACATGAATAGTAATGTTGTATCATGTAATTAGGGCCGATTGTCAACTTATGCCTGCCTCACACTTCACAAACCTGGCACAGTTTTTCTATGTCTTTGTCATATATGAACCTGTCAGTTATGAACAGTGAATTGCTGCATCCTCGTTTGCATTGTTGCAATAATTTTCATTTAGTTTTTCTTCAATCCTTAACACTATGATTTATATGCTATTACTGGCCTGACCATGGCACTCGATCATCGTGGCACTCTGCATCTGTTCTTTACTGAATTACTGTTAAGTACTCTACCTGCACCTTTACCCAGCTATCACTCCCACTTGCTTGCACCTTTAACTTGCACCTCCTTTTTACAAAACCTCCACTAAAAACGATAAGTCATCTCAAGTGCTTAAAATTAAAACTCTGACAGTCACGTTTTTGACTTTGTCTCTTTTCACGTCTTCAGTCCACACCTCTCCCGATCACCTTTTCCCTGTAATAATAAATAGGAATACTTATTGTAAGTAAACGCATGGTTTGAGGGAAATTAGTCATTAAATCTCCTTGAAAGCCGAGAGTGGGTTTGGGACCTCCACAAAACCACAGAGTACTACACCGAGGGCTCACTTCATTTATTTTCCTATGATTTTTGCGTAACGGCCTTTTGCTCAAACGTGTGCTAAGAGTGGTGGTCACCTCCCTGAAAAATTCAAAATGGCGGCGAAGTTCAGAGCCATTTTGAGGTTGTCAGGGGGGTGAATGCCTCTATGCATTTGCTGGGATAAAATTCTTAGCAAGTGCATCGAGGCATTCACCCCCCTGACAACTACCAATCCGCGTTACGCTTTTTTCGTCGAGTGAGCCCTCTGTGTAGTACTCTGTGACAAAACCCTCCCGAGGCTTTCAGGCAGATTTCATAACTAATTTCCCTCAAACCATTCGTTTAGTTTGTAAACGCATGATAGGCTAGGTAATAGGCGAGACAACGAAGGCTTATCAAATTGAAACAAAAAATTCATTAAGCGTTAATCTGCTTAATTCACTTCGCCTATACTAAATACCCCTCATCTGGTATTCATGGGGTAAGTACGACAGTAAATATGTTAAATGTAAAATATGACGTTAATGTAAATTAGGGCGAGTCGGCTGTAAGAACAAAAAGGTAGCCATCTGTTCAGGAAAGATAAGAAAGTCACAAAAACTCAGCGCAGAGAGTCGTACGGTGTGCGGGAGGTGTGCGGAGACTATGTATTGTGAGTGTTGGTGTCTACTATCAAAAATAGCCCAAAGAATGCAAATTGTAGTTCAACAGCGCGATACCAAGTTGAACGCGGCTAAACTATAACGCCGCAAGCGTAGACACCAGATGACACCTATTTTTATCCAGCTGACTTGTGCGTATACTTAGTTTTATATACATGTATAATTTGCTGCAATAGTTATTCAGACTTTATTCCTATTCTCATTGGAATCTTGAAGTATTAAAGAAATAAAAAGTAGAAATCGTTTGGATGCCGGTGCTCACGCCGAATTAATTCGTCACACCACCTTGTCACTGCATTGTCTGCCATAATCTCTGGATCGTCTATTTATAGCAGTTCTCATTGTTCTGACCCGTACCGATGATGAAATCAAGAGGGCGGTCAAGTTCGAACATGATGTATATTGCAGATCTTCAAATGTACACCCATTCTGTTTTTTTCCTTCACAGTTTCCCTTTATATGTTACCATTTTGACCAACTTTTCCAGCTACTTGTCTTTAGCAGGCATGCACTTATATAAGTTCTTCACTAAGAACACAATGCTCTTCAAATCTTTTCTTTACAATTTTCCATGAAATGAACGATTACGTGTACCGTCTTCTTTCTCAGCATGAAACTAAACTATTTCCACAACTCTGGTGCGGATTCGCTTGTCTAATATTGCTTGAAAATATTCTGTTCGTTCATCCTCGAAAAGGAATTTTTTCTTGTGTATCTCTGTTCATACCAGTATTCTTTGATTATATCAATATTCTCCGACTTTTTATTTTTTGTTGTGTACTACTCTCTTCCTCTGCCACGTCTTGTATGCTCTACCACGTCCTTAACCCTAGCTTCTTTTCCTTGCTCTTTCCGACCTTTCCTCGCTCAATCTTCTTCAACATTTCCAACATTTCTTCCACATCGCTTTTTCTTTTTTGCGTTCACCTGATCACAGGCACCCCGGCGCACTCAGGGAAGTGTGAGTGGTCCACACTTATTTAATATCTTTCTTAATGATCTTAAAATCCATATAACATCAATGGGTGGTTTATTCAAATACGTAGATGATTCAAACATTATGTCTCCAGTCTGGAAGGACGGGCAAATACAGAGGAGATGGTACAGCAGTTCCTGGAATGGTCAAGACGTAATAGTATGAAGTGTAAAGAGTTTAGTTTTCGGAAGAAGTGTTGTATTGAAACATTTCCGTTGGTGTTTGGCATCCCACAACAGTCATTTATTGTTATATTAGGGGGTACTTTTCAGGAAGATAGCAGATTTACAATTTATGTTCATGAAAAACTTAAAAAGGCAAATAGATGCCTTTTTATTATATTATTATATTTTATTGAGATCATTACATGAGGAAGTATATGGACAGGAGGAAGTTAGTCACTTATTCATTACGCTAGTTCTACTAATCATTACGTATGTTCTTTCAGTATATGGTGCTTCTAAACCTGAACTTACAAAGATTCAGTGTTTTCTAGATAGATGTTATAAACGTAGATACATTTCAAAAGAATTAAGTGGGCATGAGTTGTTAGAAAACCAAAACAGGAACGTTTTTAGTGAGGTAGAACAAATTCAAGATTAGCCTATTAAAGAATATACTGCCAAAGAAGAAGATAAATAGATATGTTTCAAGAAACAAATGTAGTAACTTTCCTAAGAGTAACACAGAACCTTTTAAAAACTCTTATATGATATTAATCGTTTAATTTTTTAATACACTTTAGCCTTATAATTTAGCCTAAGTAGATTCGTGTGATAGCAAATTAAGTAAATGATTATGGTGTAACATAAGATATGTATTTTTTATCTGATGAATGATTGATCCGGTAAAATCTTTAATTTCCAATCTTTTGACTATTAACAGAGCCTCTTCCTGAATCATTAGGCATGAAACTGGTATGTTCGATTTTCTGCACATGGTATGCCATTCCAACACAGCTTGATTTACGTTGGAGCATTTAGCCATGCGCTGTCGCTTTTGTTTAAGCCTCTCGTTGCCTGTTTCGTGCAAAGCAAGTATCGATTCCTTGTTTTTAAGTGTGGTCTGATGTTATTTTATTTATATAATAATGTATGCAATGACGTAACATGCGTGACTCATACTATTTGCTATGGGGGTGCCTGTGATCTGATCCACCGCTTTTCTAGATTCTTTGTTTCCATATTCTTCTGCCGTGAACTTTTGCTTATCATATGCATGCTCAAAATTTCCTTCCAAAATGTTTTCAGCATTGTTGTTCAAAGCTGGGTTAGCAGGCTTGCTGTCGCGGCAATAGAAGCGTTCCGAAGCCATTCATTTGCTCAAGTTTAGCAGTTCTTCTGACCATATTGACCAATCAGAATGCTCACGAATCAGATACAGCATTCTGATTGGTCAACTAACAGGAAGTTGTGAACTTGTTGAGGAGCTCGTTCAAAATTTTGAGGAATTGATCAGAGGAACTGCTAGATTTGAGCAAATGAATTGGTCGCTTCTATTGCCGAGACTGTAAAGTTAACCACGGCTAATAGACCTGTTAACCGTGGTTTAACCAAAGAAGCTACTATTGATTCAGACAAGATGTCTGAACAAATATTTGCAAGATTGTGAACAAGCTGGTGGGAAATTTACATTGACTTTCACGTTAACTCAAGGTTAAGTTACACTGCGTCCCCTCTGTTTTGGTCGGGAAATTATTTTTCGACGTGTAAAATTTCGGGCAGGCGAAATTGCCCGCCCTGTATTTCGTCCGCACGAAATTTTGCTCGACCAAAACTAATTTCACGACAAAAAATTGAGGGACTGCTCGCAGTCTAGGGTTAAGTTGGCCGGTTTTTGAACAATTAACCGGCCCCTTAAAGACACACTATGCCATCAGTAACGACGCCAGCCCGACAATTTGGTCATGCAATGCAAATTTAAATCATTATCATTATTCATTTCTTTAAAAATTGATCCTTATAAGGTTTATAAACACTGAAAGTTTTGCATTTGCATGAACAAATGCTGGGCTGGCTTCGCTACTGTATAGAACTTTCAGAATCTAAATTTCTTCATGCCTGCTAATTTTTTATGGCATTTTGTGATTTTTTAATGTGTTTTGGTCGTGCAAAATTTCGTGCGGACGAAATACGGGGTGCGCAATTTCGCCTGCCCGAAATTGGTAAAAATGAATTATTATTCGTCATGTTATTGGGCCAAATTAATTTTTTTAATATTATTGTTTCACAATGTGTGAATAACCGCCCCCAGCAATATACAGTACCACAAGAAGGCGACGAAGACTTTACAGTATTTGCTTCTCTCTTTCTGTAAACTTAAATTAAATCGTTATTTTTAAATTTCTGTTTCAGAAACGACAAAAACAACCAGTGACAATCAGAGAACCATTAAAGGAAAACCAGGTAATGTAAGCCGTGCTGCAATGAACCATGATAAACAGCGAACCATAATAATGGTTAAAAATTCAAAATTAAATTTACAAAATATTGGTTGGAAAATTTCCACAGCTGTTGAAGTTACACGGTAATGCTATGAAATCTTCGAAATAAGTTCAAAGTACCATAGTGTATGAATTTTGTTTAATTATGTGCAGCGATATGAATTACATTTTACCAAACCCGTGGCGACAACATGCAAAGTAATTTATTATCTTAAATTTGTAAGGATATTTAGTTTAATTTGTTTAATTTTTATACATTTAAGTACAGAATTTCTGAAAATCACTTAATCTTAACTAGTACAACAGTTACAAATACAGCATTAATCTTAGAACAAGTCCCCTCTGTGACTTTAAATGGTCTGCCCTTCACAGATCATTAATGATGAATGGCTATCATCTTTCGATGAATGCTGCCTGTCATTGGCACAAACATTGAGCTTATTTCAAATAGATTTAATCGGGTCTATAATCAACCATACCAATATTTTTTTCTAATTTAGCAGTGCCCAACTTAGTTCTTCCTGGTCTAGCGGGAATAAATGCTCAGTATATGGTCCCAACATCGCCTTCTCAATTAGAAGAATTACTTAAACATGGCTACCCACCACAGTTTATTCTTCAGCAGTTTCAGTTGGCACAGGTATGTAATTACACAATGGAATATATTTGCCCTTTTTCGTAATTTTTAAAGTGTCTCTAACCCAAGAATACAGTTATGCTGTTCAGTATGTTGTTTAGCATTACTCAGGCGTAGCAGTAGTAAACAACACTGTTGATAACTATAAACAATTTGCATGGATAGCCTAGTATATAGCATATGTACAATAATGTACATTGTTTTGGCATGTTATTATCATCATCAATATTGCAGTATATTAGAGTTTTTATCTTTTGCTGTGTATGTAGTATTTGCATGGGTATTGAGTAGTTGAGTACGATTAAAATTCCAGGAGTCCGAAGGACTCTTTTAGTTTCTTTCAGAAACGTCTCGGGTTTTCCAAAATATTAAGAATTCAAACATTCACGAAGAGTATCTCATTCGCCAATCATATCTCTTTAAATATGCCCTCCACATGATTAGATAAACAATACTTGAACATATTTTAGAAACATCAATAAAAAGTATTCTACTGTAAGTTACGATTTTTTTTTGTATATTCCACCGAATAACTAACACCCCTGCATGCTACACAACAACTCCGTATCTTCAAAGCAACAATTTAGGGATTGGCTCAAACTTTGCACGTACGGAGTTTTAGAGGATAACTGTTAAAAATACAGCAATTACAAATTTTCTTTGAATAAACCTACTTATGGTAAAAATGTGCGTTCTTCGTCTGTCATCGTACGATGTCAGATTATGGTCGTCGTTTACATTCATGGCTGATCTGCGTATTCTTGATATAATCTAGCTGACCTACGTATTCTTGATATAATCTAGCTGATCTGCGTATTCTTGATATAATCTAGCTGATCCGATCGTGAGTAAAAGGCTTTGAACGAGCTGCCGGATAGAAACCGATAATGCCATTTATACGTTCAAGCATGATGCACTATTTCACGCAACAGCAAATAATCGAACAGTAACGTTTCATCATGCAATCGAACACTTTTGCCGGTGAAATTAACACGTTTGTTTTCGCTTGATAACTTCTGCTAGTTGTTGCACTTGTAAGATTCTCTGTCGTTAAGTGTTTCTGAGTAATAACAAAAGCATGCTGTATTAAGCCAGAAAACATGCCGAAAAAGCGAGCAAAAGTTTTCTTCGACGTCATAATTGTTGACATATTACACTTGAAACATGACGATTTCACCGGGAAAAGTACTCGATTTAATGATGAAACGTTACGTTTACTCTTACTTGGTTCTGCTATGAGCTGTGAACAGAATCTTTGTTTTTGTATAGCTTGCACAACAGCCATACTCGGACTATTATAAGCTTGCAAAAGGCTTGGAGGCAAGTGCAGCTCGTAAGAACGACGGAAACGATGTGAATGACAATACTCGTGAGAATTCCTCTTGGACTGAAGAGGAGAATGAACGAAGCCCTATTAAAGTCAAGGTTTGTATATTAATAATCATATAAAGCAATGGTAGCTATCTCAAGAAAATGTAATAAAATCCAAACCGACACTGCATGCTCTTCCTGCTTTCGATCGCGACGACACACGCTCGTGGAAGACTGTGTCAAGACGTTTCATTGTATCCGCAGTTCTTTGGTATCGCTTTCTCGCTGGTTTTGACTCTAGTCATGTGTCTAGAATGTTATCACGTATTTTGGTGTAGAGGTTTCTCCATGGCTTGTCCATGTTATTCATTCTATGTTATGTCAACCAGAGACTGCGTGAATTGAAGTTACTGTATTCTGTTCCGATATTGCGTTCAATGCATGGAATGGTTTTTGTTATTAATGACTATGATAAAGCGAATTGTGGCCCTAATGGTGTGACGGAAAAAAAAGGACGTTGCTGATCTAATTGTTGGACGATTGATGCTTTTAAAGTTTCTGGTTAAAACGAAACAAAGCGATATTGCTTAGGAATTGTTTCTCGGTTGCACTCCTTTTTGAATTAATAATATTGAAATCAGAATCGCCAGTCCAGTTCAGGTGTGGGTTCGATAAGTCTATGTTAGCAGGTGGTAAGGGAGGGGGGAGGGTTTGGTTGAACAAAGTATTATTATGTAGTACAATTTATACATTAAGAAGATAGTTCCTCCTAAGAGTAGTGTCTTGAAAGAGGCAACGATTTTGTAGGAGAAAACCCGAATTTTCCATTGCCAGTACAATGGTGAGTAATATGGTGAGTAATATTTACACTTCTTAAAAATATGTGAAACCAATAAAGATACTTGCATTTTAGATTGAGCCTGCTGACAGTGATGATGAGGATGTCAGAGAAGGATCAGAACATTACAATGGTTGTAACGGTTTAAGGAAAAGCGAAAAGCAACCAGCAGAAAGTATGTAGAGATTTTTTACTGATGAGAAGTTTCTTGTAGTTTTGCATGGCAATAATCATCACAAACAACGCTTCAGATCATCAGTAGAAATATGAAAAGGCTTGCAATGCGACTACTTGTAACCAATATATCGAGTTCATAAAATGATAATAACATGTAGTATTGATCTAATGTAATGCAATTTAATTCTAATACCTATTGACTGTGCCCAAGCCAAGTGAAACAGTATGTTTTGTGCCGATGTTTCCCGAGGCGAATCCGAGGGAAATATCGGTAGTCGAGGGTTCACAAAACATACTGTTTTCCCGAGGGGCACAGACAATAAGTATTTTATTCTACACTAAGTATCATAGGAGAAGAAAAATATCACAAATTATTGCAAAATGTACATTTAGTTAAAGTTTTTGACAGAAAAAAACAAAATATAAGTAATGACCACCGCTCAAATATGGTGGTAAGAAGACATGCAGTCGAATTTCTTCGCATAATTGAACTTTGACACTTAGTATATATTAATACAATTTGTCTCTTTTAGTAACATCAAATCAAGTCAAACAACGTCTACAGGAATTTGTATTGAATAAACAACAGCGCGAAGCAGCCGTTTCTGGAGTACCCGATCCTAATATGTTCAGGCGATGGTAAGCGCATCCTGCAAAATATATTAGAAAGTGCTAGGAATTACAATCAATGGACAGCAACCATTTTTTCAACTTTTTAAACTAAAATGTTGAATTCGCAATCTTTTCTTTCACCTCACTCACCCAAACAATGTTGCGTTTTGTTTGTGTAAACACCTAGAGATAAAAATCGCGGAATCAACATTGTTCTTCGGGGATTGCGGATGCGATTTATTGGAGAAAAAGTCTTGCGTACGTATCTTGAAACAGATATCCACATAATTTTGTCCAAGACTGTAGAACATAATGGACGATGGACTTTTAGTTGTTGCTTGTATAGTCATAAAAGTATAGCCGAAACATTTTCAGTACTAGGATTTTGTGAAATTAACCTGATAGAACTAAATGTTGAAGAATTTTCCACCCTCAAAAAAGATCCATCTGAACCGTTTTGTATCATCAATTGATTACGTTTTAGGTAAATGTTAGACTCTTGTTAGACTTGTATTGAGTTGTTTTCTAAAACAGTAAGTTAAAAGTGTACTCAAGGTACAATTCATCCATCTTAGTGTATATATTGTCGATATTAGGAACCTTGGTGTTGGTGATGATGAACAAGATGCAATAAGCCCGCTTGGTCGATCTCGGTCCGGAAATGGCGATTCCAATTTTCCTCTTCGTAAAACAGGTACTTTGGTAATTATCATTTTCCCGAAATACCCTCAGATGTGTTGAGCGATAAAACAAAATAATGACTGAATTTTCCTCAGTGCGCATATAATAATATATAAGGAAATGCTTCTCGACTGTGGTTGGTCAGTTGCAGTGCAGTTAATCCCAAACAGGAGTGCATGAATCTGTAACAACAGGGCAAAAATCTGTAACGGCAGAAGAACCAATCGAGGATGCAAATTTTCTTAACAAAACAAACAAACATGGTGGGTGAAATTGGCGAGAAATTGTGGTAAATTTGGCTGGGCTTTTTAGCGAAATGGATTCATTTAAACAATCTCAACAATGCGAAGTTCTGGCTTCTTTGAACGTATTTATGAAGACGTCATGGGCGTAAAAATAAAGTTTTTAAAGGAAAAAAGTGAAGGGAGAGATCCCGGTGTAAGTACAGTGTTATTGCGCGTATTTTTGTCTCGAACATTTCCTTTTATATTATTAACAAGTAGTATTATCAACTCCTGAGTTTTTAATGACGCGGACTCGTGCAATTTTGGCGTCATTGAAAAACTCCCCCGCGTGCATGTTATTTATTTGTAAGCACTCGGAAATTCATGCTAAAACAATAGGTCGCCTCAGGATTTATTTACCAAAGGCGAAGTGATTATTGATGAGTAATTGTTTTAGTATAATTTCTTTGGTAAAACATATATAAAATGCACTTCTTTTATGAATACAGTCTGCTTCGGAAAACTCCTAAGTAAAGACTAAAGTTTATTGGTAGTTTTTCAATAGTAAAAAAACACATTTGCAGACAGGATAGTTTAACATCAAAGTTTGTTTATATTCTTTGACGTATTGATGCAATTTTTCTCAATTTGTTAATTTTGGCAAAGGTATAAATCAAAACTTCTTTCATTGGCGGCCATTTTGATGAATGCCACATATTAACTAGTCTGGCAACCAACCAATCAAATCGATTTCATAACCTAGTCAGACTTCATAATCTAGTCAGACTTCAGAACCTAGTCAGACTTCATAATCTAGTAAGACTGCATAATCTAGTCAGACTTCATAATCTAGTCAGATTGCCTTGTTGAAAATTGTTGCGTATACATGCGAAGTGAAGTTAATATAAAGCAATGCGTTTAAATAAGCTAAGCTATGATGAAACATGTATCGCTGGGGTGGTTCTTTGAAAGAATTAAAGAGCTTTGTTGAACAAGATCTGAAGCTGCATGGCTCCTGGGCACCTCTTTCAGCCGGATACGAAGGTTTTTCACTCTGAATAATCCGATTTCGTTATTTAAATGGTGTGGTGCAACTTCTAAAACAATGTTATTCAAGGGGACAATTATGATCGCTATACTTAGAGTTGGTTTGCTTGGTCAGTTTGCTTGAAAATGATGAACCCGGAAGCCCTGCTGAAAGTACAGATATACTCCTGATGAGTCGTTTGCTGTGGGTGAATTAACAGCAGAGATAAACGCAGGTACAGTAGCCGAAGTGATCGAAAGTGTATGTGATCAGATAACTCGGAGAAAAACGACAAAAATTACCAGTAAAGTTTGTGTAGTTTTGAGAATGATCGCTTCATTGAACAAAAGGTGTGTTGTTGCAACTGTACCTGCGGTTGCAGTACTAGCGTGGAATTAGAGAGGTTAAAATTGAATATAACAATATTAGAGACATGATGGACGAGATCAAATCTGAAATCAACTTATTAAAAGCAAAGCAAAACGACATGGAAGTGGTACACATAGAATGACATGGAATACGACATCAAGATGAGTTAATTTGCAGAATTAAAGAGGAAAATATGTTTCTTAAATCAAAATTGTATATATTTTTTTAACATTTAATGCAATGCGATGAAAATAATAATTCCAAGGGTATAACTCTAGTCATGCTTCTAACTCTAGCGACAATTCGCACCGCGCACGAACAATGGACCATTCCCCATTAGACAAACTTTTAAATTCGAAAACAATTTCAGCACAGTTGGAAAGAGCTTCCTAAATTTAGTGAAATTGTGAAGTTTGGTTGCAAAATATTGTAAAATGTGGAAAATATAGTCCTGTAAAGTTTGCAAGTTTTGTATACTTTTGTATTACGGAAAAAATGTTTTATATTTCTTTTATGATATAGCTCAAAGAACTTTAACAGAAGAGTGGCGGGAAATTTTCCGTGTTGACATAGAGTTATATCAACACGGCTCTTCGCCAATCAGCGTTCAGAATTTACAAATGCTATATTATAAATTAGTATACAAAATTCGCAAACTTTACATTACTATATTTTCGTCATTTTACAATATTTTACAACCAAATTTCACAATCTCACTAAATTTAGGAAGCTCTTTCCAACTGTGCTAAAATTGTTTTCAAATTTAAAAGTTTGTGTATTCAATGGTCCATTGAATAACCTTAGCGTACAATCTTTTAACATTGTAACTATCACAAACATAATGTGCCAGGCCCCTTTTTACGCAAGAATGTTTTTTTTGAAGGGAAATAACTGTGATTTTCGTCATAGCGTTTCTCCTTATTCCAATTAGCGGTCAAGACCTGGACCTGCGGGGTAATCAAATCCTTATAATCTTTTTTCATACCTCACTCGAGACCAGCAGAGTTAATACCACCAAGAATAATGAACATCCATCAACCTCACTATACCCAAGGGCTGAGTTATGCCCAACCCTAACCCCAACCATTCATGGAGGTGCAAGTCTACCCAACGTTTCCCTACCGCATTCAACTTGTGATAAAAATTTAGTGCTACCCTCGTTACTTGTTACTAAAGTTCGTTCCCTATCTCAAAAAATTGATGAATGCTCTTAATAGCACCAAATCACCAGGCTCAGATATGATTCCAAATAAAACCTTTAAGACATTTGCATTAGAATTTGCTCCTGTCATTACAGATATTTTAAAATATTAATGAAGCGAGGAATTTTTCTGGATCACTAAAAGAGTTCACTGGTAGCCCCTATTCCTAAAGTGGTACCTCCCTCATCCATCGAGATAATCTACGACCAATATCTTTAACATCTCAAGTATCAAAAGTAATGGAAGGTTTTGTCCTGAAATCCCTTGTAATATGAAGTGGCTCGTGAACTAGATCCAAAGCAATTTGCCCTTCTAGCGAAGTCGACAACCCAAGCTGTCGTATACTTTCTCCATGTGATTCTTTCAGCCCTAGATCGTGGACAATGTTCTATCAGAGTATTCTTCGCAGACTTCAAAAAGGTTTTCAATTTCGTGATCATAATGCTGTCATTGATGAACCCCCCCCCCCCCCCCCCAAAACGCCAAGTTAACCCAGCAATAACAAGATGGCTTCAACCTTGTCTTACATGCCGCGGACAGTCTGTTAAATTTGGTTTTTCTACTTTCATATGGAAGCGTGCCGGTATTTAAATTGTTGTTATTATTATTACCATTGATTTACCTGCACTCTGATTGGTCAAGATTCACTGTCTCTGAAGTGATAGCCCCTGGCTAGTGACTCTATCTTTTTGCTCCTTTTATACAGTAATAAATTCGAAATGAATTTTTATCAAGTTATGTTGATTATTTGTTAACGCATGAAAAATTATGCTAAAACAATTAGTCGCCTAAGACTCAGTATTACAAGCCTATATTCAAGCATATGTGATTACAAGCATATATAGGCTTGTAGTCATCTCGCCTTCGCCAACTCATTGTTAATCAAATATCGAAAATAAAATCTATCCAGTTCCATGTTACGCTATAGTTGTACCCCTGAGAACATTCTCCTCTCCGCTGACATTTTGTGTCTGTGGTCTCAGTATACGTATTCCTATTTTCGTAGTTGTGTAATAAAATTAATTCAATATGTAAACGATATTTATACACGACTGTGCGAAGATATGAATTTTATCTGCGACTGGAGAACAATGTTTTATACGAATTAGCGCAGCAACTGAGGTACACCACGAGAAGATAAAATTCATATCTTCAAATCGGCGTATGTATAATGTTCTGTTTATTATATTTTGTTGTAAGCAATTTAAAAACCCACGTCATTATATAGAGGATATTATGCACGCGCATAATATCCTCTGTATAATGACGTGGGTTTTTAAATTTAATATGAGGCGCGAAGATAAGATTATATTTTCGAGTGGTGAAAATATGAGTGTTACAATTAATAATTTTTTTGCCGGTCGTGTCAAAACGCACTGGTTTTATACCTCAACTAATTACATTTTAGTAGAATCATACTAGTATACTATTGCAAATGCTGTAATTTGATTGGTTACTCTACTCGCTATCTATTCCTCGATAGATAGCGAGTAGCGAAACAATCATCTTCCTATAGAGATTTCTTTTAAAAAATTGCTTAAAAATCAAATTTTTTGTTGAATATTCCATGTTTGACCTCTGATTCTATCACCGCATAGAAATCTCGAGCTCGTAATCTAATTGTTAAGTATAAACTGAAAGAATACCTGTGTCTCATTTTGGAGTTTCTTATGTAACAACTTGTCGTTTTTCAAAAACGCGATCGTCTTTCTTTGAAAAACATCAAAATCGGTATGCTGCTCTATCGGCGGGAAATGATAACTTGATCGATACCTTCGCCAGTGATGGCATAAAAAATATCTCTAAATATGTATATTCTCGTGGAATTAACCATTTCTCCGAATCGTATTTTTCTAACCCTCATATTGCATATGCAAGCACAACATTCTGCATGTCTATAAAATAATTATGATAAATTCATTTATGCATTCAATCACATTAGGCCGTAGTGCGCGTTTGGTCGCGGACCATTTTGGTATTAAGGTCCTGTCACACGGTGCAATTTTTCTTGGAACTGCAATGCAATTCTACTCTTGAGAGATGTAAAATTGGCAAGTACATGTTACCATCAGAGTTTGCTAATATATTTTTAACATACCGAACATTTGTCACAAATTTACATCTGCGTTGCAATTTGCAAGAAAAATTGCACCATGTGACAGGGCCTTTATTGTTCAACACAGAAGGCTTTATGAACCACATTTTTGCGTAGACATACCCCAGCCTCGTCCCCGGCGCTTTGATGTTCTTGTGATGTTAATTCTACGGCAGTGCGTGGGGTGAGTCATGCGCGCCCTGACAAAGTCTACCACGTATGTGTATCCGCCATAGAACATCAAAGCGCTGGGGACGAGGCTGGACATACGCCACGCTGATATAAATACCCTGATGACTGTAGTGATCGCTAGATCACTAGAACTCATGCCCCCGCACGGACAGAAATCGGGGGTTCGCGAAGCGGGTGTAATGGTAGTATACGTTTTATATACGTGGGGAATATAGTTAGATTATGAAATAAAACACATAAAACTTATACAAAATCGCATTCATAACATTGGCGACGAGGATGGCTACTACTCTAGTTAATCCAATGCCGCCGTTCGACCCTGACGCGGAGATTGGAGTGAATTTAGCTCCCAAATGGAAAATATGGCTGCAAGATTTTGAAATGTATCTCGTGGCAAGCGGGGTCACAGATAACAAGAAGAAAAGAGCGCTATTACTTTACCAGGCTGGGCCACGGGTACGTGAAATTTTTCGCCAGATTCCTGATCACGGAGACGACGATGATTTCGATACGGCAGTAAACAAATTAAATGCTTATTTCGAGCCACAGAAGCATCGTTTGTATGATGTGTACCAGTTCAGACAGGCAAAGCAAGGTGAAATGGAAACACTCGATCAATACTACACGCGGTTAAGAAGTTTATCCCAAAATTGTGATTTCCACGACCCCGATTTCGAAATTATGGTTCAAATTGTTCTATATGGAACCTCCAGTCGACTAAGAAAACAGGCTTTGCGTGACCCGAAAGTAACACTAGAAACACTTCTTATAACTGGCCGTCAGCTCGAGCGAAGCCACGTACAAGCGTGACATATTGAAGAGAAAGTACATACAGTTGAAAAAGATTCTCCGGTAATACAAGCTCTTAACGACCGTCGTCGTACACGTACTGTAGCGAATATGTGTCGAAATTGTGGAGGTGAATGGCCTCACACAAACAACCCGTGCCCTGCAAAGAATAAAGAATGTCGAAAATGCAAGAAACTCAATCATTTCGCCAGGGTTTGTCGGTCGGAAATATCCAGGTCAGAGTACAGCCAAGCAAAGCCAAAGTCGGGACAACAATATTCGACCTTGTTAACACTTCAAATCTCAAAGAAACCAGTAGTGAATCAAGCGACTCTGAATATTGTTATGCGGTAAATGCAAAACAAAGTAAGTCACCTGTCACCAAATTAAAAGTTAACAATCAGAAAGTGACATTTACCGTAGACACTGGTTCAACCATTAATATCATTGATGAAAATACCTTTAAAACACTGGGAGACATAAATTTGAAAAAAAACAAATATTAAAGCATATCCCTTTAACTCAACCGAGTCAGTAAAAATGAAAGGGAAGTTCCAAACATGGGTTGAATCTCGCAAGCGCATTACAGTTGCTACGATATATGTCACAGAACAGGATGGTGGCTGCTTACTTGGTCACAACACAGCACAAGAATTAGGACTCATAAGCTTGCATTTAAACAAGATTGGCACGTCAACAAACTTCCGCAAACAAAACAACACAACCAACACTCACCCTGTCAAAGATAAAACTGTACAGAACTTGCTAACTAAGCACAAGTGAGTATTTGAAGGAACTGGGAAACTCCAAAACAGGCAAGTTGAACTTATTGTGGACAGAAGTGTCAAACCAGTCGTACAGCGACAACGAAGAATCCCCTTCCATTTACGAGCCAAAGTCAATGGTGAGTTAAATCGCTTGGAAGCAGAAGATATAATCGAGAAAATACCAGACACTGAGGAAACACCTTGGATATCACCAGTAGTTATAGTACCAAAAAAGGAAGACAAAATTCGTTTATGTGTGGATATGAGGGCAGCAAACAAAGCTATAAAACGAGTTTGTCACCCAATTCCCACAGTACGTGACATTTCGATGGATCTCAATGGGGCTAAATTTTTCTCAAAGCTAGACATGTCACAGGCCTACCATCAGCTTGAGCTCGCACCATCATCACGGAACATTACAACCTTCATCACACATGCAGGCTTATACCGATTCAAGCGCCTCAACTATGGCACAAATTCGGCTGCCGAAATTTTTCAAAATACCTTGCAGCAAGTTTTACACGGCATCAATGGCGTCCGTAATATTGCCGATGACATTCTGATATATGGGGCAACATATGAAGAGCACAACAAAGCCCTCAAAGAATGTCTTCAAAGATTAGAGCTTCATGGATTGACTTTAAACTTAGACAAGTGTAGATTCCTCAAAAACCACTTGGAATTTTTTTTGGCCTGCATGTTATTCTCGCACGACGGCGTACGTCCAGACCCCAAGAAAATCTCTGCATTCAATAACACCACCACCCCAACTACAGTTGGTGAAGTAAGAAGCCTTCTAGGTATGGCAAATTATAGCTCACACTTTATCTCTAACTTTGCCACGATTACGGAGCCTTTACGGCGGCTGACCACAAAGAAGCAAAATTTATTTGGGGCAAAGAACAGGAAGATGCCTACCAGAAGCTAAAAACAGCCTTAGTCAATAGCCCGGTCATGGGCTATTTCGACACAAAAAACGACTCAGAGTTAATTGTGGACGCGAGCCCCGTAGGATTGTCTGCCATCTTGGCGCAAAAACCCCCAGGAGAAAATGCTCCATCAAAAATCATCGCCTATGCTAGTCGTGCATTGACACAGACTGAACAAAGATACTGCCAAACAGAAAAAGAGGCCCTAGCAATTGTTTGGGGGATTGAGCACTTCCACTTATACCTGTGCGGAGCTCCATTTACCCTATACACTGACCATAAAGCACTCGAACTGATATTTGCAAACCCCTTGTCTAAGCCACCAGCTAGAATTGAACGGTGGTTACTCAGATTACAAGAATACGATTTTAACGTACTGTTCACCGCTGGCAACAAAAATCCTGCTGACTTCTTGTCACGGCACCGCACAGAGGGTAGGAAATCAAAACATAACATCGCAGAAGAATACATAAATTTCGTAACAACTGCAGCAGTACCACACAAAATGAACGTTGAGGAAATTATTCAAGCCACAGAGAAGGATGAAGCTCTGATTGTCCTAAAGAATGCTGTCATGTCAGGCTCGTGGGACAACCCTAAAGTAAAGCCTTATAGAATGTTAAAGGATGAGATTACCATCGACCACAACAACAAGATACTCCTGCGTGGTACTCGTATTATCATACCAGCATCATTACAAAAACGCACCATACAGATCGCCCACGAAGACCATCAAGGTCAAGCAAGAACAAAAGCCCTCCTAAGAGAAACGGTGTGGTTCCCTGGCATGGATAAACAGGTTCGGACTGAGTTAGAACATTGTTTAGCTTGTCAAGCCACGGCACAACCTAATCACCCGGAACCGATCAAAACAGCGCCAATGCCTAATAGCCCGTGGGATAAAGTTAAAATAGACTTTTATGGTCCACTACCAACTGGACAGTATATCTTGGTGGTAATTGATTGTTATTCACGATTTCCCGAGATCGAGATATTGACCACCATATCAGCTCAAAAAGTCATCCCTAAATTAGATAGTATTTTTGCCCGTCATGGTATTCCCTCACACTTAACATCTGATAACGGTCCACCTTTCCAGAGTCACGAATTCGGACGGTACATGACAGCGATGGGAATTACACACACGACATCGACACCCCTCTGGCCTCAAGGGAACGCGGAAGTAGAGGCGTTTATGAAGCCATTGGGCAAAGCCATCAAAACAGCACATCTTGAACGTCGACCATGGCAGCAGGAGCTATCGCGCTTTCTACTCACTTACCGTTCAACACCACACTCAACCACAAAAGTTCCCCCTGCTCAATTGCTTTACAATCGTGAAATAAGGGGAAAACTTCCGTCGTTACCGAGAAACCACAAGGTTGTCAATCGTCACCGTGAAGCCAAAGAAAATCAAATCAAAGCTAAGGATAAAAGTAAAGAATATGCGGATCAACGTAGAGCTACGAAGTCAAGCAATATTAAAGTAGGAGATACCGTTATCGTTAAACAGCAAAAGAAAAATAAACTGTCAGCAAACTTTGCAACAACACCATACACAGTTATATCCATCAACGGATCCACCATAGTGGCTGGAAATAAAGATCACAGAATCACTAGAAATAGCTCGTTTTTCAGGAAGGTTCCCAGTGATATAGAAAGTGGAGAAGAAGAAGAATCGGTCATTTCACAACCTCTCAGAAGAGAAACCAGAACAGGTCACCGGGAAGATCGGACAGGAATGCCAGAACAGCAAGATGAAGTAATGCCGCCTAGACGTTCATTAGAACAGCAAAACGAGGCAGCGCCGAGGAGACGATCAACGAGAAATCGAACGCAAACCGAATTCTTCGGGCACCCAATTACCTCTCACGTGATTAATTAGAAGTGCTAACAGGGACAGTGACACTGAATTTAACACTACATAGCATAATAATGTAACATTTATATTTATTCTGGTTTCAGTGTACATTAAAATCAGGTTAGGTTATATTCCAGTTTTGTTAAAAAGAAAAAGAGAAGTGATGTAGTGATCACTAGAACTCATGCCCCCGCACGGACAGAAATCGGGGGTTCGCGAAGCGGGTGTAATGGTAGTATACGTTTTATATACGTGGGGAATATAGTTAGACTATGAAATAAAACACATAAAACTTATACAAAATCGCATTCATAACAATGACGTATGAAGTGTAAATTTCGTGACTACCACAATACATGTTAATCAGTGTATTCTGCACCAATCCTGCTGCTTACAAAGATAATCTTACATCTGCAGTGAACACTGGACTTGCCGGTGATCAACCTCGTCTCCAGGGTCATCTTAGTGGGCGCGGTGAGAAAATAGATGACCCTGGTAAAGGCTGTCAAAATCTCCAAGATTCTTGGAGATTTTCGTGCATGCGCCGTCAGTAAGTAATGTGGCGCTGACTCAAGTTATCACTGGCACAGAGCATTGGCGTGCAAATTTTCACAATGTATACAGAAATTTACGCTCACATAAAAACAATATTTAAAAGAATGTTTTTTAATAATGCAAATGGAATGCTTTATTTGCCGCATATGATAAGCTAAATATCCAAAATATATAGTACCTGCGTAGAGTACGATACGATCCATTCGATCTGCACGCATGTTGTTCTTACGCTACACTCGACCATTTAGTTTTGTAATTTGTTGGACTAAATTGCGTCCTTGGTGTGATACTCAACATTAAAACAACTCAAACCAACCACAAGTTGTATATAAAAACCCCAACCTTATAAATGTGCAGAAAACAGGAAGTAATATTACGAGGTTGCCCGGTGATAAGCTTCAAATTTGATCGCTGAGATGCGTTGTCTCAATTAATTTCTGTGAATTTGCCCGCGAAACCGTGCTTGAGACTAACATCTGCTGACATTTTTTTCAACTTTAGCTTCAGTTTCTTTGTGCGTGAAAACGATATCTTTACCTGTAAAAGTATACTGAAATCTTTGATTTTCACAATCATGCGTACCGCTAACATGGAAAGATTATATCAGTACGATAAACAGGACATTACTGCGTATTTGTGAGAAATAACACGCAAAAAGATAAATTTAATACGCAAGAAGATAAATTTAATACGCATCTGGTACGGCTATGCAATATTCCCCACTCATGAACTCTAGTACAGCTTTTGTTTTCGTTTGATCTTAACAGTTCAAATAAAAGTCTCATTTGACAAATGTGATTTAACACTTATGTTACTTTTTAGCCTCCGAGCCAAACCTAAAAGCGAAGTCGAAACTACGAGTCAAAGTGTCTGAACATCGCTCGTACCTTGGGCTGGGAAATGCTGCCGTACCACGACGTCGTGAAAGAAACGGAACCAGGATAAATAAACTCGACACAGGTAAGCCGTTTGGATATATTTCTGTTGAAAAATGAAATAGCAATTGAGGTGTAACTTTTGTCGAAAAGCAAGCAGGGAAAACAGTATTTCATTCGACAAATGAATTAATGTTTTCTTTCTGATGTATTTGAAACAGCTAGTAATATCATGGTTAACGAAGAAATTGAGAGCCATGGACCTAAAAAGTGTTTTACAGTAATTAATGTACTGTTTAATATACGAGCAGGAGTGCTTTATCGGATTTAAAACGCGAGGCGAAGCCGAGCGGTTTATATCCGATAAAGCACGAATTGCGAGTATTTTAAATGGCTTCAAAAACGATCCATTTTATACCCATCTTGTCAGTTTGTTTGCGAAATAATTTTCAATATAAATGTTGTATAAGCCGAGAAATTTGAGGCAAAAGTTTTGTGAAAATACACATGTGCTTTTATCACATTTAAAGACTCTGCCACGGTTGGGATTTCCTTTGTGTTTTGCTCATGAATTATTAATGAGTTTTTGAAATACACTTATGATATAGCATTTGTAAATTCTGAACGCTGATTGGCTAAGAGCCGTGTTGATATTACTCTTTGTCAACACGGAAAATTTCCCGCCACTCTTCTGTTAAAGTTCTTTGTGCTATATTATAAAAGAAATATAAAACATTTTTTCCGTGTTAATATACAGTTATATCAACACGAGTGGAACCTGGAAAAACGAGAAGTTGTCTGGAAACACGACGCCCGTCGTTTATATTTCCAACCGATCCGAACGTTGTATTCCAATAAAATTACTGGTTTATACAACGTTTGATAATTCCAATAGTTACTGGAATTGTCATTTCATGCATATAAAATGAACCCTGACCCAAACCCCAACCCTGACCCTAACCCTAACAATCCCGATAATTTATTGGAGACAATAATTTTATTGGGATACGTTCGGATCGGGTGACATTTCTTAAATATCACACGCAGCTGAACAAAAAAAATGTGAATTAGAAGAAACCGTACTGAAAATTTATATAGCAGAAATCAGCTCATCTGTTCTTTCTGCCACAACTGTCACTGAAAAATAATTTCTATACAATTCTGTAAGCGAAATGTTGAAATGTTCATCATATGATCATAAATTTCTTGGGAAATAAACTTATCTTATGTCGTCGTCCCTTATATTGATATGAAAGATAATTATATACGTTGGGCTCCTCTGAATATCAGATCAAAACCATTTGCGCGGTTCTATGCAAAATCTCGCTGTGTGTATAGACAAACATATCCGTTATGTAAATTGTAGCAAGGTACATATTGCATATTCACAGACAACGTCAACGATTCATTACACATTTTGGTCGGTTTTCTTATTCGTACGTCTCGAATGCATACTTAGATAACACAGACGTGGCTTTTCCAGTTATAGCCGATGCAGCAGATATTATAGGTAACCTGGAGTATGTCACATTGTAGCATGCCATGGTAGTATAACACGTACTATGTCACGTTGTAGTGTTTCATTATAGTATGTCTCGTAGTATGCCATGATAGTATATATAATGTTGTTGAATTATTTCACCAACTGTGTTTTCTCTCAGCTTTGATTGTTGGGAAATGAACAAACAAGCCCCGAGAAATGTGTACACATTGTTCCGAGGCAGAGTTGTGAACAGATACCAGGTACATTGCACCTTCGTGTATCTACTTGTACCTGATGCATGCTTCCTCGTGTATCCACTTGTACCTGATGCATTGCTGCCTCGTGTATCCACTTGTTCCTGATGCATTGCTGCCTCCTTTACTCACTTGTATTCATCATGTATTTTTTACATCACGGCTAGTATTGAACCAGGCACTTTAGGACACACATCTGATAGTACTAATTCGAGCAAAGAATTCGCTTCGATAGATGTGGATATATTTTAAAAGGAGTATTCCCCTGCCGTCCTCTTCTGTTTACAAGTTCAATGCGTTTGTTTTGTCTAAAAACAAGTTGCGCCTCATTTAATTACTCATACATGTAAACAACAAGCGTGTAGTTTAAGTTCGCCCACGTAATGACATATTTCGATGACTCGTAATATGATCGTTATCAGCTTTGATTTGTTATACATTCTTGTTTTTACACGATGATGCAGATGATTTGCATTAAAATAAATTAACTATTCAAACATTTCCTCTTTATATTTGTCAGATCAAAGCGATGTACTTGATTTCCAGTCGTGAAATAAAGCTACTAGTCTAGATAGAGTAATGATTTCAACAGCAAAACATCAGTACCTGTAAACATGTTAGAGACTCGTGCGTCTTAGACCCCAGCGAACCGGCTAAACGACTTTTAATGCTCATAAGATCAAAGGCTTGCGCTCATTAGTCTTCATTGTATGCACTTTTCAACTCGCTTAACCGAGTAATAAGTCGCCTTTAATATGGCCCTAAATTTGGTGTCTTACTAAAATTATATATCTTACGATTTAAATGGAATGACTGTTTTAGGGCTGTTTACTTTTGCCATGTATAAAACGATCTTCTCGAAGAATCGTCTGGGATTTTTTGGGTGTTTTTTGGACCCTTCCGTCAAAAGTATATAGATCCGTCATAATGATCTTATAGACACCCAATTATTCTGTTCTGCAATGTATAATTGGTGAAATAATAATTGAAATTGAAACTAATCTGGATAAAAGTTTGCAAATAATTTAATAACACATTTTGTGCATGGGAATGAGGACGGTGGATAGATGTTGCTACAAGGTGAATTGTTCGGCACGTTCAGAATTTTCCTTGCCTTTTTTACAAGATCATGTTTTGCTTTTGTTTTGCTTTATTGACACTTGCATGAAGGGGGGGGGGAGAACCACATTATTGTGTAAACAATAAGGCGATTTGTTTTATATTTCACAACATCATTAAGGATATTAATCTCTCTCCACCCTGGTCGAATATAGGTCAAGCCCTGCCTTACCCACGTCAACATGTCAATAGAGGGGAAATAATTCAAGATGTAAAAACGTATATCAGCTAAAATCAATTAAGTCGCAATGCGGAACTGAATTATGAACATATTGTGTAGCACTCAACTAACATTGACTTACTTTAATCCTTATTTTTACATCTTAATTTTTGAAGATATTGAGGACGCGGGTTCTCCATGACCACAACAAACTTTCGACGATAAGTGATACTGAAATTAGGAAAATTAAAAACAAGAACCTGATCGCAATGTACCCTATATGAGCACTACTCAGACTGCCTGATCAAGACAATTTAAGACAATAGAAGTGGTTGGTATCATAGAAATTGTTCACGTGACATTGTGGAGATTAGAAAAAGAATTTCTCCCTGGAATTTTAGAAAGATATTTTGCATGGTGCAAAAGGAATGATTGTTTTAAAACGTTTGTGGAATAGAGAATTTCACTTCAACAAGGAATTCCGTGTATTTTTCGCCATTTTTGGTAGAGTTTTGAGGAATGTAGTCTCAGATATGAAATATGGATGCTCCAGTTTCGGCTACTGGTCCAAATGGTTCAGACTTTCCTTACAACACTATCGCTAACACTATTTACCACTGGTATAGGTATATGACAAAATTGGAATGTAAAAATAGGCACGCAAACGTACGTGCACGTACAACAGCAATAGACAATTCCCATGATTGATCCAGGGAATATAAACAAAATCGTTCCGATCACAGCTAAAAAGACCTCTTTAAACTTTCCAGTTTCACTAATTTTAAGATGGTCTTTTTAGCTGTGATGAAAACGATTTTGTTCATTTTGTCTCGATCAAAATGTAGTCTGTCATGGAAATTATCTATCGCTGTTTATATAATAATTAGAGTTCGTTCTGGAATTTCATTGGTCGAGAACTGTGATCTATTAGAGGACAGACGCGCGCTGACGCCATTTCAACGATAAGCCAATTACAGCAATTTTAGAATTATCGATAGCCAATGGCGTGCTTTGTTTTGTATAGATCATGATCACGTCAAATGGCGTGCTAAAGTCTTTTCGTCGCACTACAAAGCTTATTTTGGCAAAATTTTTCACATTTTTATTATATAAAACAAATAGATCACATTTTGCGGTTGTCTATTCAGTTGTAGATACACGGTAGACGTCATAATGTGGTAAGAACATCAGTGACCCTCTCGCCTTGGCGGTTCGTGGACCACTTTTTTGTTCTTACCACATTATGACGTCATACCGTGTATCTATAACTAAACAGACAACGGCAAAATGTTATCTATTTGTTAGGAAGAGCTGCACATTCAGCACTGCACATTTCCGACAGACTCATAAATGATAACACAGTTTTATCTAGTTTCCGTCAACATTTTTCCCGTTCCTCCTTTTTTTTCGTATTTTTCACTTCTGGGGTTTTGAATTTGAATAATTTATCTGCATATAATGGCCTCATTCAACATGAAGTCACTGTAAATGAGTGGTGATCTCCTATAACTTCCTAAAATAACTATTGTTCACGTGACCAATAGACACTAAATAGTAACGGAATTTTTTAAAGTTTGCCTGCAGGAAATACTAATATTTCCGTAGTACATGAAATCTCCTAAAAGCATGCAGCTGAATTGATAGCATTTTCCTAATAGTCGTACTTACAATACAATTCAAAAGGAATCTAAAAATTAGTAAACTCTACTATACACGAGAGCTTTCTGCTCTAGTTAAAAGCAAATTCTACTGGCTTAAATGTTCAGTTGCACTAACAACTGCTACGGGAGCGGTTCATAGCAAGGAAAAAGTATGCAATGTTACCTCGGTCATGTCATAATACTACTGTGTCTGTCAATCTTAATTTATTTTTGGGGGCAGCATGAAAATCACTTTAGGCTAATTGGCTTAGTAAAGTAATCTGGACAATAAATTCAGTGAATATGCACAATAACATACTCCGAACATAAGTACCGCAAATTTAATAACTCGGACTTGCTCCGAAGAAGCTCATGCAAAAATAAAAAGATAAGGCCGTTTCGAAACAAGATAGCGATGAAAATTTTAAGTGAATTATATGTACAATAAAGCTCCACACTATTTAATTTTGCGAGTGTCATTATTTGAAGCAAAAAAAAACAAGATCCATGTGCGAATGACTTTTTCTATATGTTCTTTCATTGTTGCTTCGTTAAAGAAGTTGGTTGTCCACAGCGCATTCCAACACCATTCCCAAGCTTGGCGGATATTAACAAATAGGCACGGAAAAATGTTACATTGCAAATATTATATTATACACAAGTTAATAACGACAAATAGTCAAATATACGTATCCAACATGTACAACTGCTGTCTCTTTATTCGTTTATGATTATTTCCAAATGTTTGACATCATCTTTCCAATGCGTCGACGTATGGTAAACCCAGTTCATTGGTATGTAGCCTGTAGATTACAAAATGACAGAGTGTTTTCATGCGGTAACTTACTGACTTTTTTGTTTCGACATCATTCGACATCCGTCGTCATTTGTTCTTTGTTTTATGTGGGCTGACATACGCCTACGCAAAAGCCATTTGGCCGAGTTTCTCTTCCTAATAAAGCTAATGACACTAGCTTTGTTCAGTGTTTTCTTTGCCGGTGTCGACATAATCCTCTAGAATTTGTACAGTGTGTCAGGTCGGGAACTTTGTACGCCACCATAGTACAGTGTTTATCGCTACACTAATAGAAATCTGGCATTGTATTCGGATTACAGACAGCATTGCTGGAAATCTACGTCTGCACTTAGCCTCCCACGCATCGTAATATTCAGACATTACGAATATTAGTTTTTGCCCTATAGGGGGGTTTGCCAATCTCGCCTTTTCTGGAGCATCTTGAGCTCATCATTTCAAGTAGCAACATCTATCGTACAAGTGGGATAGTTCGCGACGTTTGTTCTGTGAAAGAAGGTAGCTTAAGCTCTATTTTTAACGAACGCTTCACGTCTTTGTTAAGAGTGTTGGTAATTGTGGGCGGAAATGGCCCTAGTTGCCTGAACAACGTATCGCAACCTCCAATAGGATTCTATATGCTCTACTTTAAAACGACTTAACTGCTTCAAAGAATTTCCATTCCAATATTTCGCTCTTCCTTAAGGCGCACAAAGAATTCCTTGTGTACGAAGTGCGTAGCGTTTTTGAAAGCTTCATTCTGAATTGTGGCATAGCATACCGGTAGCGTCACAAAGCGCAGTCAAAGCTCGCGTCTAGCGCGGGTCACGCTTCGGTATCGACGATTCGTGTGTATTTTCTTCAATGTAATGTTTACTTGAGGTTTGTGTATTCTGTCACCATCAAGCGGGGAAAACTTTTTCACCGCATGGGTTCGGCCTTCCGGAAGTGGTTAATACGCAATCGTGTTGTTGTTCTGAACGCTGTTTACATACTGTATCCGTAGACAGGCAAGTAGTGACGAATCTCAAAGGACTTTGTTTTCAACCACAACGTTATTGCGATAGACGCAACGAGATCGGGTCCATGTTTAGGGAACAAGATATGCGATTCAATGAAAGCAATAATCGGTCGTCACCGTCCCCAACGCTTCGAGATCAGCTTCTACGTAAGCTTGTTGAGAACCGCTCAGGTCAGTGATTTCAATCAATGGTGGTACAACATCTCTTCCGCATTTCGTTACCTGCTTCTGGCTTTTACGTGGCTACCTTACTTGTATTATGGCCGTGCTTAAATAGAGACGTGTGTACATATCAGACAATCGACTAACCGAGTACTGGTCTACAGTATTATTATTATTATTGCAATACAAGTCTGTTGACTGCCTGTGAAACACACTATGAAGACTGTTTAATTGAAGAGAAAATTACCTCTAGCGACAATGGATTTTCGTCATATACCGTCTTAGTAAGACTCACGTGGTAAACTTGATGCGGTTTACTTGCCGCCGATAAGCTATAAGACCCTGATTTGCTCACACTCATTGCCTCGTTTCTTGTGTATTTATTCGCATTGTGTTTATCCGGCTGTTTAGCCGTATGTTCATTTGCATATCTTGATAGCTGTGTGCGAAATAAAGTCTCGCGAAAACCACCTGGTTCAGCTAGGATATATCACAAGTTTGCCGCATTAGAAAGATTCTGGCGTATTGTAATGATTCGTGAAGACAACGAGCATGGCTACTCGCAGCGGTTTCTCTGGGCATATCAGTCCGGATTACTCAGCAGCTTATAGCTCATCATTCTCTGTAAAAACAAGCCAAATCTGATACTTAGGCCTCGTGTTCTTTCTTGTTGCAGCCGAGAACAACAACAATATGGATTCATCGGAAAGCTCTTCGCATCCCAGCTCACCGATACAATTCTCTCGTGGTGGGGAGTCCCCTGGCAGGGAGGTAAGTCTCGCTCTATGTTATATATACCGTAAATAAATTAACCACAGTAATTAACACATTGATGCCGACCGGCTCTGCAAACATTGCTTAAGAACTGTATTTTTCTACCGAGATATCCTATGATTCCAATGCACAATTATGGGCGGTCTCGTTTCCACGGACAAGTCCACAGTCACAGCCCAAAACATGTACCTGTGTTTACAATTTGCGTTGATTGCAGGTATATGGGTGCTATTTTAGTAATCAATATTTGTGCTATCTATTCCTTTGTGCATAACCTGTCTCAAATAGTCCATATTCATGCAGTCGTCAATATGTATCATATTTTAGCATGGCTAGATCGAGCTATGAAGCATACATTTAAGATCTTTAATTATCTGTATGTATAGGTAGTTTCTCGGACTTGAATATCTGCAAAAATGCCGAAAAATTTAGATAAATATTATAGTATGCGTCTGTCATCAGGTCAAGTGCTCCAAATAGTATACACATTAGTGTGTTTTCTTATCTCGCGTCCATAATGAGAAAAATGAAGGTATAAAGTTCGTTGTGTAAACTACAATTGTATTGGCCTATATTGTCGAAATTTTACCATTATATCATGAGGCGGAAAATATTTTCTGACCAATATACATTTGTGCCTGCGCGCATTTTGCAGGTATTCTGTTTATTTATAGTATTCATATTATATTATATTTTTTAATTCACACCGCAAATAACACTCGAAAATAACAGCGCGTGTAAACACGACTATACCAGGCCAAGCGCAAGACCTATTTTGCTGTAGTGAAATAGGGTCAGCTGGCTTCGTCGTTTGTTTTCGTGTGCATTGCAAAAAATTTAATTTAATTGTGTTTATTGCCAGTTGCAATTCTGAACATGACGAGTGAACATCTATGCCTTGGAATAAAATTTCAAGTAAGCTTATAGCCTCGACCATGCACTTAAAATCAGAGAACAAACTTCGTTTCACTAAGACTATTTTTCAAAAATCTTTGTGGTCAGGGAGGGCAACACAAAGAAGACATTTCACACCACCGACCCAAACAATCTAAGTTTGAGCAGTATCGAAATACAGGTAGAAAGGCCATGCAATACGTACAAAATGTGAGATAGTTCTTTGCACCGCATGATCGTACTCTAACATTAATTCAAATACATCGCGGAGCAGACACACGACCTGCTTAATATTCATTTCGAGTAAAACACGTGGTAAAACACGAGGGAGAATTGGTCCTGACCACTCGTGCGTACATGTATGTAATATCACCATAGTCCGCTTGCAGCCTTTCTCCCCCCCCCCCCCCCCGGCGAAGGAGACTCTATCCCGCACTGGTGGCTGGTAGCGAGGCTGCGTTCGCCATAAACAATTCCGGTTTTTTTTTTACCTCCAACAGAAGCGCCTTAATTAGGGCTGTTTTCCAGGAACGTGTTTTGTGCACGTACGTAGCTACTGTATATATACGCGCGGAATAATTCAAAGTCTTCTAATTACTCCCTATTTAAAAAATAGGATTACTAAAGCGTGCTAGTTTAGGTAATGCTGATTCTTCGCAGTTTTACGTGCGTGTAAGAACGTGGAAAACGTGTGTAAATAGAAAACAGTGCTTATATTTTAAACGTCTGTACTACATGCAAACGAGGCTGTCGCCAATTAGTGCAAGAATTCAATGCAACAGGATTGCGTCGCCGGTTCAGATATTTTCCCGCCAATTTCAGCTTTAAAATGTTTTTATACCTATTCTCATCGTTAACTTGCTTTGGTCACAAAAATCCCTGAAAAAAGGCTGAAACAGAAATGATAAAATTTTTTCTCAGCCGCAGTTTGTGTGGTCAATTTCTTCTATTTTTTGCCATGTTCAGCCTCGATATTCTTATTAATTTCGTCCTCTTAGAAAAGTATAGAGGTGACCGGTATAAACGTGCGTGATACAGTGATTTGTATTTGCACTTTTCTAGTCAGCACAGACTGATTCTTTCCACTTCAACCTTATCGTTTGCGAAACGTACCGTATTTCACTGTCGAACCTAATGTCAAAAGGAATGACATTGACAAGAAAGTCAGAGTACAGCACGCTTCGCTACGATACGGGCCTTATACATGAAGTCGCATTCTTTGTGGTAAACGTGTAAAGCCCCATACAGACGAGCAATTTTTCTATGACAAGTTTTCGTGTGGCAAGTATTATTTGCTCTGTACGCGACGGTTTGCCAGTTTTCTCTGTGACAACTGCACTTGTTCAAAAGCTAACATGCAAGCTTTTCAAAAAGTGCACTTGTCATGGAAAAAAATAGCAAAGTAAAAACTTGCCCGTCTTTACGGTCAAAAAGGAAACTTGCCAAATTTGTGTAAGCATCATGACGCAAACAGCAACGTTTAAGGCTTGTCAAAGAAAAACGTGACAAAAAAATTTGCTCGTCTGTAAGGGACTTAACTTGGGCATTAAAGTGCTGCTGCGAACAATCAAGAAAATAAAAAAGGAAACAAATTCCGAAAAATAAAGTCATCTTGCAATTCAAGATTTGAATAAAAACAAGACAAACATTTAAATTTTCGACTTTATTTCAAAGTCATCGTCAGACAGAACGTCTGAATTAAATTGTCGGCTGGCCGTGGTTTTTGGACGAACAGTCAAGAATTAAAACATTATGACGACTTTATTCACATTTTGGTCAGAACCCAATCATATTTATGTTCTGCGCAGATAAAAATACGAGCGGGAGTCCTTTGTCGGATATGGAACACGACGAGCGTGCTTTTAATAATCCCATCTTGTGAATTTATT
Source organism: Muricea muricata (assembly GCA_963855995.1). Classification (NCBI taxonomy): domain Eukaryota; kingdom Metazoa; phylum Cnidaria; class Anthozoa; order Malacalcyonacea; family Plexauridae; genus Muricea; species Muricea muricata. Next base: position 15,840,443 of record OY979717.1, read on the forward strand.
AACCAAAAAAGTTTCCGTATGAATCGAGGCAAAATTTTTCTGTATATCTACGCACGTCTTTATTGCATATGAAGATTCCTTCACGGTCTTGTTTGCCTTGTGTTTTGTCCTTGAATTATTAATCAGTTTTGGAATAAGGGCAGATAATGTTGCAAACGACGCGGCAAGTTCAACGCCTTGGTGTCAATGTCTGAGAATATATTATATGCACCTGGTAGATTTGGGTAAATACCAACCTAAAATGATAGAGCTTTGTGATTGGCCTTTCGAAACAAAAGTCATTATTGTTTGTGATTCGCTCTTTAGAAAACCAATTTCTATAGTTTATTGTCTTATTGTTATAACCAACCACTCGCAAAGCTTGTTAGTATAGGTTGGTGGTGACCCGTAGATTTAGATTATTGTACCCAGTGGCGTAGTTAAGGGGGGCGACCGCACCCCCCCCCCCCTCAATTGTGTTCAAGACCATTCGAAAAGTCTAATTCCGTGTAGAAGTTGGTGGGCGGACCCCTCTAGAATGCCTTCGCCGCTTGCTACTTGCCCCCCCCCCCAAACAATGACCCTGGCTACGCCACTGAATTTGTACTAACTATGAACCAAAGTCAAACTAGATATGCTCTGGAGACTCGGCCAACGTCATTGTTCTATCTTTTTGTTCGTGTTTATGCAGATTTGTGCACGGTGAAGACAATGCATTTTTGGTACAATGAAGCAATCGTCCAAAAGCGTTGCCTCGCCGAAGCACTCAACGTATTATTGAAATAGTGGTAAGCAAAGTTTCAAAAGATTTGTGCACGGTGAAGCTAACTCAGCATAAAAACGTAGCTCATTATAAACGCTTTGAAGTTTGCCGGGTTTTCCGACCATGTCTGGGTTGACTATGAATGAACAGTAATCCAATAATTGCTGCACCGTACTGATGATGATCTTCATGAGTTTACGAACAGAAAGTTTTTCAATAATAAATTTACGTGGTATGTTGTGTTCACCATGCAAACCTGCAAAGATCTTACACATCATGTTAAATCACGAAATCCTGTATCCAACATTTTAGTTTCTACCCAAGAAAAGTTACTGAAAAAAAAACTAAATCATAAAGGAAAATATAGTGCAGAATTTTTGTCCAAATGTGTTTCAAAACTCGGAATTTACCATTACATAACCCAATTGTCTACACCAACTTTCAATTATTTCCAAGGACGCGACATTACTTACTTATGGACGCTGTATTCATTGAATTATTACCACGCAATTCTTACCCCACGGTTGTGGATTGCGCGTCGTGAAGCTGCCACGTCGCAGGTCGTAAACTGCCTATTCACGCAGTCATCATGCCGCCAGAATTACAGTAAATGGCCTTGATTTGAAATAAGAGGAAAGTTGTAAAAGACTAGAAGTAATCGGAGATTAGTGATCATGAATTGCGTTCGAAATGAGTGTTCAATTGTTAAGAGAATTGTTTTTCACCGGGGCGCTATAAATGGGAAAGCATATACTTCACAGCTGTGCGAAATTTACAGCAATTTAATCGCACCAATCACACGGAAGTTAAACACACGTACACCGCCCAAATTATATATATGCTGAACTTGACTTGCCGTTGAAATATTCTGTAGAGTTTATGCAAATAACAAGACTAAAAGTTGAAACAAACAATGTAATAATTTGGACATTTCATAGTGGATAACATGATTTCTTTCGCAGTACTCTCGTCGCAGGCGCGATTCGTTTTGCTAAACGCGAGAACGAGGCAAATGTCACATCCAAAGATCTCAAAAGGCCATGCACAGCATCCAGCCGTGACGTCACGACTAGGAAGCGTTCTTCGTCGAACGCAACAATTAAATATTCTCAGCTTTTGATTACAATTTCATCACATGTCCGCAAATTCGTCTCTGTAGGCGAAGTTTTAGTCTGTAAGTTACGTTGCGCATGTGTCGAATTTGTCATTGTCAGATTGTCTGTTTGAATCTTCAAAGTTTCGACTGTATGTCGTGTCACATGATGAACCTCTCAATTATATGCTGTGCTATACTTGGCATTAAAGATGGACCGACGTTTACGAAGAGTTTGTGTTAACGCGCATGAAAATGACCACTTAGAAAGAATGGAGAAAGAATCTAATTTTCCTCGGATCGTAAGTTTACCTCCTTCAAATTTTCCTCGAAGCGCACGAATTGATTTATATTTTGCATGAAGTGTTTAAACTGCTATATTGTAGTTAGTTGTAGTGGAATAATAATTTGTATAATGGTGTAATAAATAAAATCAGTTTTTCAAAGCAGCAAAAGAGTATCGACATGAACCTAGTTTAATCGTTTAGAAAAAATGTATACACGTGGATATTTAATCCATGTTTATATGTGATAATACAGTTGAATATGGGGCGATGTACTTATTCCACCCATGCATGCGGCATAATGATAGTTTGTTGCATTTGTATGTTGTCCTCGGAGTTAGGAAAGCGCAAAACTAGAAGTAGTATTCTAATCAGGCCAAACTTTTTGTTTAAAAAGTTGGGGTTTTTTAAATAATTTATACTCGTTTGAATTGTTCCTATGTATGCTTGTGTTCAAGCTGTCTTTGCGCTTTAATTCTTCTTCACTTAAAATTTAACCTGCTCAACATTGTTTCAGTTGTTCTGTACTTGTAGAAATACGCTATGCTATTTGTATGTTGAAAATTTTCAGAATCTGAAAATCTGGAACATGATTAGATCATTTAATTAAATTGTGGAATCTACTCGTAAAAAACAATTGTTGTTCCATCGTCTCTCTTTCCGAGATTTCGTGCGCTTCTTTGAGTTTCTCCATTTAAGTGAAGTCTGATAAGATGTTGACATGGTAAAAATCTGTTAACGCTGATCTTAGAGCATTAAAAGAAAAATTTCGTTCCCAAACTATTCGGCATCTATATTTTCATTCGATCTCATGGTTCGGAAATGGCCTGTTCACTTCTGTTCACTACAAAGAATTAATTGCCCGAATTTGTAGTTCTGAAAGTTAGTCAATACACTTCACAGCATATCATCGGCAGCCCATAAATGCAGCGGTTTAAAATCTTTGCATTAAGGTATACGTATTTCGGTATACATTAAGGTATACATCAAACAAGTGTGAATAACTTGTGGTCCCAGGGGTATTCTCAAGTGCGTAGCCATGCCCAATACGACGTCAAACTAAGCACTCTCACGTCTCTTGAGCAATGACAATGTACGTGTATGTCCCTTAAGAATGCATTCCGAGTTTAGGTGGTGAAAAGAAACAATAATCCGTCATCCCTTGCGCGCTCATAGTTTACATTTAGGCTATTGGCTGGAGAAAAAACGGCAAGGGAAACTACATATGTGGTATAGATTAACTGTACAAATCGGTATTCTATAGAATTGTTAAAGTTGGACCTTTTCGCAGCTTAAAGATAATAAAATGGGTAGCCCCTCTGTATAACACCTACACAGATTTGCCAGACCTGGAAAGTGTGGGCGAACATGTGTCGGCTCCCTTTGCTGCACCACTGTGTACCGAGGTTACATGATTACATCGTCTCAAGTGCATGTTGTTGAAATTAGAGTGTAATCTAACTGAACATTCAAATGCGCCGTAAGAACTTGATCTTAGATAAAATTTCTAATTATAGCAAATAATTTACTTGCATGTTAAGCTTATGCACTTTTGACCGTTAATGGGGATCTTTTTGGGAAAAGATTAATCATCGCAGGCGCATACAGGTTTTTCAATGACTTGGCCTCGCCGCGTATCACGCGAGTGCTCCTGTTTGAAGATAAAGCTATTATTGTGCAATATGTTTGCTTTAATTTATCACGACCTGCATCATTAAAAGTATACTGATATAAACTAATCCCCAAACGGAAACTTCTTATTTGGTATATCTTGTCCCCTCCTCTTTTTCAAGCTGTTGTGTCTTGTGCACTGAAAAAGCAGTTCGGAAAGTGCCTGTAAGTGAAATATTTTAATAGTTATGTTACGAATCGACTGTAATTAAATTCTCGCACGTGATTTAGCTCTCCAGACTTTTAGATCTTCTCCATTGGCGACTGCGTTTTTGGAGCAGGCTATGTTGAAATGTTGACTGAAGTGTGATTAAGAATTGAAAATTAGCAAATATAACTGATATAGATCTATACTGCATTTTGAGATAAACGGAATCACGGTGCTACAGACGAAGATTTCTACAAGGGCACGAGGCTTGTATATAAATGTGCCTCGATATGAGAAATTGTAGGGTACTTACTGTACACAGGTAGCAAAGAAAATCAACAACTTGGTGTGATATTGATAAAAAGTGATTAAACCATGTTTTCTCCTCGCATTTATCATAGTTGTCAAAAACATTGTCATTGTGCAACATTGTTATACCTGCTTCAGGCTCAAAAGTCTAGATATTTACCAAAATTCTCTTCACAAGAACTTGTTGTCTGGTTCTATTGTACCGATGACCGCCTGGGAACCGCTGCAGTATTACTTTAGATTCGTTTCTCTCCTGAACAAATATTTTTTCACCTGCCTTTATAGTATAGGTTTGACAATTTAATTTAGCTCTGTTGTCTACAAATCACGCTAATCTCCGCGCTGTCGAATTCTAATCTATTTTAAACCATAAACATCAATAATTGTATCATGTGTATAGACAACAAGTATTATATCTGATAAACATTATATACCCGGCAATCTGATTCTGATCTTTTCACTATCACAAATCTGCCGACGGCATTTTTTGTCCACAAGGACTTGTCAAGGTAGTCAAAACTGCGAAAGCTGCAAATAGCCATGTCTGAGAAAAAGGCTGGGTGGGGTTTGCCGGGGGGTTGTACATTCCCAGCACCACCCTCCATTAATCAATACCTGTTATACACTGAAAAAAACTTGTTCAGTGCGGAAAAAATGCTAGTTCTTATCAGCTCTGATCAAGTTTTTCTATTTTTGGCCCGAGCATATAAATTTTGGGCATATGGCGAAACTATCTTATCATGCAAAATATTTCATTGATAATACACTTTTGTCGCTCCCGTCCGAGCTAAGGCAAGTTAACTGAAGATATAAATACAACGGCATTGCATTATATAGTACTTAAGATATATAGAACAACAAGCTTGCCAAGTCAAAACTTCAAGTTTTCCTAAAATTCATGCATAATAACATTTTGGTAGAAACGGTGGAAAATTTGAAAAGAGGAAATAAACGGCAATTCTATTTTTACCCATGTCCTGCATGATGTTGTTGCGAGTAATTCTTATCCAGGTTTCCTATTCAAGTCAGGTTTTTTATTTTGTAATGGTTATTCATAAAAAATGATAGAGAATAGGAATGGCACTAAGATTTGAACATAACAACTACTAGCACGATACGATTTGCATTGGGACAGTAGGATTTAGTCAAAAAACTACAGTCTGTTTGGTCCAGAAGGAATCTTCAGGTGGCAGACCAGTTCTACCACCAGAAGGTTCCTTCTGGATGAAACATGCTGTAGTGGGAAGTTTTTGAGGTATTTTGCACGATTGCACATGTTGCTCTGTCCATATGTCACATATATATTATATGGTGTAAAAATTGTTACTCAGACAGCTTTTGATGCGTGAACCATTTCTTGTTATTTTTCAGGATCGTACAACTCCTCCTACACCACATGAAACACGAGTCCTGACACCTTCCGAATCATTACCCAACATTCGCTATGGAAAAGTGACACCAGTTGGAATTCCATATGTAAGTACTTTACTATCCATATCTCTGTAACAATTTCCTTTTTCAAACACTTTTTTCGTTTAGCTCCTTTGCCCTGAAATACAAGGTATAGTTCGCAGCTTATCAACTCAAATCACAGCTTATGTACGCTTGTATTGCTATAGCGTAACATATTGCAAAGACTTAATTTCATTACTCGGATCCATAGCTTTATTAGTTTCATAGTTTATACTCGAGACATCAGATACTAGCATTTCAAAGGCCATAGGTTCGATTCCTACCATGGCTAAACATATTGTTAAGCTACACCAGTGGAGTATAAACTCAGAGATACTAAGTGAAGTCATGGATGTTTCCAAACCATGGTATGCTAGACAGGTCTTCGTATTTGCGTGAATTCTGTTCTTTGATTAAAACAGGGCACTCCTATTTCGTTTGGTGCTGGTAGTCTTCCCAACCTACAGAGCATACCAGGTGCGGCAAACATGGACCAAGCTCAATTGAATCAACTTTTATTAAACTCCGCTTTAGTGGCCGGGATGTTGCCACAGAATCCTGAACAAAGACAATTTCACAATCGACTTCAAAATCAAATGTTAAGTCAAGTACTGTCAGAGGGTATTGACGAGGAGACTGAAGATGGAGTGAATGCAGCAGCTCTCCGTCATGCCCAACTCAAAGCACTTGCATTAACACAGGCTCAGTTACACGCCCAAACGATAGGCGTTTCCGGTGCTGGCGCTATGGCTGTTAACGATGGTACTAATGTTAGCGGACAACCAAACCCGTTACGCCGAAGCCCGCAGTTGTCTCCACCTAGTAGCACTACGGTGAAGCGACACAGACCTCTACGTCAAACGCAATCAGCACCTGGACTATCATTACCCAACAATCTTCATGCGCAACAACAGTTTCAGAAACAAGCACAGTTGCTATTACAGCAACAACACCAAACACAACTACTGCGCTTACAACAGCAGCAGCAAGCGATGCAACATGAACTCCTACGGCAACAGTTAGGTCAACAAAAGTTTGAACAACTGTTGCTGCATCAGTCGAAGTTGCAAGTCGAAAAGGATTCTAAGCTATTAAAAGAACGCCTAGAAGCCCAACAAACTAAAGAACTGAACGAGCATTTAGCTCTGTTGCAACAAAAACAAAGAGCGTTAAACGAAGACCAGGAAGCAAATGCTGTCATGGAACAACTTAAACGGCAACACAATTTGATGCAACATATGATTCCTGAGCGCGTGCATGCACTCCAACCTTCTGCGCCTGCGCATGACTCGAACACTCCGGCACATCGACCACTGTCGCGCGCGCATTCGTCACCTATCGTTGTGAGTCGTATTGCTGGGCAACCAGCGACCACGGGCCTCGTATATGATACGTTGATGTTGAAACATCAGTGTACCTGTGGAGATGTTAGCTCACACCCGGAACATCCTGGTAGATTGCAGAGTATCTGGGCAAGATTACAAGAGACTGGAGTCGTGTCACGATGTGAGGTAGCATATCTATATCAATGAACAATTTCTCGAACTAACGTTGCCGGTAGTGCTATAAGATCATTCGCTACTCGAAACAATGTAAACAAGCTAGCTAAGGGTCCATAATTCTTTCTTTCTTGGAGAACAAAATTTGGCTTAATATGTTTCTTTCCCCTATGTCTTGAATATTTGATACTGTACAACGACAGTGTGTAGATTTATTGAGATATACTATAGATATATTTGATGGCCAGTTTAGCAATTCAGAAAAAAGAAGAATAAACTGACAAGAATCAGACCGTTTTCTCTTTGTTTGCGGCTTATTTATTACGTTTTTCCGTTCTAGCGAGTCAGGTCAAGAAAAGCAACTCTAGCTGAAATTCTTACTGTTCACAGGTAAGCTGAAATGTGTAACCATTTACAGAGACAACTTTAGGTGCGATTTTTGTACTTTTGTTACGAAACTCTGTACGGGCAAACACCGTATTTACGCAGCAAAACACACGCGACCTGTTCAGGATTAATGAAAACGGAATTAAACGATGTTTGACTGCCAACATTGTTCAATGTTGCGAGCATTATTGTTCAACATTATTGGACTCAGCCCGCAATCAGGTGTAAAAATGCTGAAAAATACTTTGGCAGCAAGCATTGTTCAATCCTGTTGAACTGCTGGCTCAAGTTTTTTGCTGTGTAGGCGACGGAGACATCCGAAAAAGTATACATCTTGATAGTATTTGCATAGATTATTTATTGATATTTGTAAAAATTTTAATATTATTTCCTATTGCAGTGAACAACATACTATGCTGTACGGTGGAAGCACACAATTGAGGTCCAGGGGAGAAAATGGTATGATCGCTTCTTTAAGAAACTTCGGATATAATACGGATATTGTCGGGCTACCTTTGTACTTTTGTTGTAAGATTAATAATATTGCAGGTTTCGAATAGCGGGAAAATACGGTGTTTTGAAAATTCCAATGTGGTTAAAATACCGAATTATATCGGTATTACGGAACATCTCATGCCGATGTTCATACCGATGCTGGTATTTTCGATATATTGGTCAAACCTACTCGATAGACGATTGTGACCAGCTTATTTTCTTCTATAGGTGATATGACGACTTTAAAATGTTTTACCACGCTTGCTTGCACTGGATTGGGAGTTGATGCTGACACGATATGGAATGAAGCACACAGTGCAAATGCGGCCAGGATGGTATGTCTGCTGTACATATTTCTATTTTCTACTTGTACTCGTACCTAACACACAGATTAACGTTCAATCTATATTTTCCATCTGTATAATGCTCTATCTCACTATTCTTGACCTTTATTGCGTTTGGAGTAGATTGATGGACACTTAAAGTATTTGGGGAGGAGGATTTGGTCAATACCAATGACCGCATAGTTTATCTTACTGGAAATCATGGTTCTTTTGTTGCCTAATCTATTAGAAAAATTTAAAGTGCTTATCACCCAATTTTTTTTAATTAATCAATGAAAAGTAGAGCCTTCAAATAGTTGAATTGTACCGAAAGATTTTTTTATTTTTAACTGGTTGTCGTATTTTTTTGCGCTTTGAAACTGTAGAATAACGCATATTTTCTCACTAGTTACATTGTGGCCGTGCAAAATGACTTTCCGGAAAGTTGGGCTGAGTGACGTAGCAGGAGTAACTCGTGTTTGCAATAGTTGGCAAATTCTATTTACAGCCACGCCGCAATTTTGCGCTATTGAAATTGTTCGTCCTTTGCGAAAGTCATGCATGTGTTTGGCTGTTGCCTTCCCTGATTTCCACTAACCTAAACAGAATGGGTAGATACCTGCCAAATATGAACACGTTGTGCAATTGACTTTCTGAAACAGTAATGATCAGTATTTATGATTCGCTCTTTAGAAGTATGGTTTATATTGCTTTATTTTCTTGTTTCTCATTCAAACAATCCCAACACAATTGGAATTTGGCTTGTGTTTTGTCTCTTTTGATTGTTTTCTTTTATGTGTACAGCAGAGAAACACTTCAGTTTTACATATTTTGTTTGATTCATTCCAGGCCGTGGGTTGTGTCACTGAACTTGCATATAAAATTGCATCAGGCGATCTGAAGGTTAGTATTTTGACAGCATTTATATTTCTCTTGTTCTTTCTCTTTTCATGTCATGCCCAAAATCAAGTTTAACAACTATTCGTAGTGTTTCGACCAAATCACCAGGTATATTTAATTTAATTTAATTTAATTTAATTTAATTTAATTTAATTTAATTTAATTTAATTTAATTTAATTTAATTTAATTTAATTTAATTTAATTTAATTTAATTTAATTTAATTTAATTTAATTTAATTTAATTTAATTTAATTTAATTTAATTTAATTTAATTTAATTTAATTTAATTTAATTTAATTTAATTTAATTTAATTTAATCAATTTGTCACAATTGATATCTATACAAACAATCATTACAATCACCAAAACATTACAAAGTCATACAAATAACATGTGACTGGAGAAAGGAACAGAACTTACGCCCCAATTGACACCTGACCCCTAAACTACAAAAAATAACCACATGCATAAACTAATTAACTTATAGTACACTAACAAATGTATAAGGTCCCTAAACCGAGCCAGGTGGGCAGTAAAGAGGTAATTTTGCCTTATAATATCTTTGGAGACCGTTCCTAAATATCGGTATTGAGACATGAGATTTCAGTTCTATTGGAAGATTGTTCCATAGACTCGCCGACCTAACAAAAAACGAATTTTTAAAGTAATTTTGCTTGTGCTTCAAGGCAAAATGGAAGTTGTTTACGTTGTAATTACGTCGTGATTTATAGCCTGGTTCGTAGATACTTAAGTACTTATTGATGTCCATAGATATAAGACCCATTTTGGCTTTATATAATAGTTGCAGGTCTGACATCTCTCGGCGGAACTCTAGTGGAAGTAGATTCGTTTCAACCAGCCTTTCTGGATAAGACATATCTTTGGGGTAGTTCAGGATAAATTTTGTTTCTCGCCGTTGAACATTTTCAATTATTGAGCGGTATTTTATGGTGTTGGGCGACCAAACATTACTCGCATATTCCAATTTCGGCCTAACCAGGGAGCAGTATAAGAATCGTCTGGTGGTGGGGTCGTGTATGTCCCTACATATTCTCTTAATGAGGCCAAGAGTTTTGTTGGCTTTCGCAGCAGTGATCTCGATGTGCTTAGACCATGATAGATCACTGGATACAGTGATTCCAAGGTCAGAGATGTGAGCAACTTGTTTGAGTGGCTGACCATCTAGGGTATACCGCGTATGACTCGACAGTTTCTTCCTTGAGATGTGCATTGTCATGCATTTGTTTTGGTTGAATTCCATTTTCATATCTGTACTTGTATATATGGCCGCTTTCCAATTATGCAATCTTGTGAATGAAAAGAGACCATTCAAAAGTGTTAGGACAATCATTAAATATTAAAGACCACAAGAATGTTAAAAATATGGCATCGGACGCATTGAGGAGAGTGTGTATGAAATCGCTACAGTCTCGCTTTTTATATTATATCTCAGTATTCTTAATCAATACTTCTGGTTGATAGAATGGTTTCGCGGTTGTTCGTCCACCTGGTCATCACGCGGAGCCACATCAAGCCATGTGAGTTTATACAATATTGAGCGTTCATTTCCAATATTGTCATCTGTGATATCATATATTACCGTACAGACGCATGTAAAAATTAAAACTATTTGTCAAGTAGTACATCACAGTCGATTTCAGGTCAGTTTTCAAAGCGCAGTTCCCAAGTTTGTTTCGATTATTCCTAATTGCACTGACAAATTTGTAACATTACATGGGAACTTTCAAAGCAGCTTCACAACTTAGTGAATTAATTAAGTACTGAACTACCAAACTGAAGTACCGAAGTAAAGTATCGAACTTAAGTACTGGATTAAACTAACGAACGGAAAATTCGGCGGAAATGTGACGTCTAAAACAGGCCTAATGGACCACTGCATATAATAGACTAACATTCGAACTAGGCAAAAAGAACAAAATCTTTTGCTAGAGTGAGAAAGAGGACTCTAAGATTAGTAGAATGGCAGAATTTTGTGCCGAAATGTTGTGAAATACGGAAAATATAGCCCTGCGAAGTTTGCCAATTTTGTATATATTTGTATTATGCGCGGAAAAAGTTACCATTTTCGCGGCAATTTCGGCTCAAAAATGGTAACTTTTTCCGTGCGTAATACAAATGTATACAAAATTTGCAATCTCAACCAAAATTTACAATTCTACTAATTTTAAGATGCTCTTTCTAACTGTAGTAAAAGATTTCGCTCCTTCTGCCTAGTTCGACCTTTAGTCAATTATGCAAAATTGTCCATTCGCCACCCAAATTTTTTATCATATATCGGTAAATTTTTCATCATATATCGGTAAATTTTTCATCATATATCGGTATTTTAATTCAGAACTTTAGTTTGGTAATTTACTACTTTACTACAGTAATTAAGAACTTTAAGTTCTTACTTCAGTACTTAATTCACCAACTTGTGAAGATATCTTCGAAAGTTCCCACGCAGTATTTTATATTTGGGAGTATAATTAGAAATAGTCAAAACAAACTTTGGAACCGCGCTTTAAAAGTGACCTGTAGCCTCTGAAAAAAGTTTAACAATAATGCCATAAAGTTGTTATTATTCGAGAACCTATGCACCATACCTAGGTTATCTCAGTCGACCTTTCACATAATAACATTAGATGTGGATGCACGATGTTAAACAAAATTTGATTGAGAAAAAATTTGAGCTAATCAAACTTGACATGTGAAACTTTCCAACCAATTTTTATCCTGAATTCTAAAGGCCTTCATTACTGTATAATAATTGAATGTATTATAATTGGGGGCAAGTAAAGGAGTAACGTTATTTTTTCTCTTCAGGGGTTTTTGTTATTTCAACTCCGTCGCCATAGCAGCCAGATTGCTGCGTTTGCGAATGTCAGTGGAGAAAGTACTCGTAATTGACTGGGTATGTTTGAAATGGTTAAAAATGGAAGACGTGAAACCAGGATTCATTATTAAAGAAAAAAATTTAAGCTAATTACTTGCAATAAACCTTGCTAATAGGTTTTGTTGAGACAATTATAAATTTTGAAGTAGTAGTTACGGTATTTGCAGGATTTGTTTATTTTGGCAGGATATTCACCATGGTAACGGCACGCAACAAATGTTTTATGATGACCCACACGTTCTGTACATCTCATTACATCGTCACGATGACGGCACGTTTTTTCCTGGTACCGGAAAACCTGAGGAGGTAAGCAGTGTTTGTTTGATTCAAAATTTTCTTTTTTAAACTTGTTCTAATTATGTGGGTAGAGTATTAAGGTAGTCATTCCCCTTTAAAATGTAATTTTTGAAAAAAAAATCAAATTTTTAAAATTTATATATTTAGGTACTTTAAGTATTATACTTTAAGATAACATGGATTGTTTTGTTGAAAAAATGCATATTTGTGAGAAAATAGGTGTTTAAGAAGCCCTATTTAAAAAATTTCCCCATAGCAACGCCATAGCAACGCGTTTTCCTTCCAAATTTGCTTGATTATTTCACTGACAAAGCGTATTTTTTTGAATTAAACTTTTGATGTATGTTATTTAAAGCTATGCCAGTAGATCTCTTTGTGATTGGTTCATTTTCGTAGGCATAGCAACGCGCTGACTTCTCAAACTCGAGGTCGATTTGTGGCGAGCTGTGTAAAAAATTGTGTCAGAAAATTGCTGTTTTTTTCGCGTTTATAAGTTGAAATATTGTTGTTACAGTGTAGAATTACATTCCTAAGGTTGTTCTGAGTGTAATTCAGAGTGAATAGATGGGGAACTCGAAAAATAGAGCAAGAAAAAAGAAGAAGATACCACCGTCAAGGAAGAAGAATATAATCCAAGATGGCGGCCCAAGCTACAAAGATCGTGGACCTTCTGCGAAAAAAATCAGCCAGAATACAGAATTGCTTCGTGGTATGACGGAAAACATTGATAGTACTGTAAAAGAAGGAACTATTTTAATGGACTTATCCATACTATGCAATGTATTTGACAATGTTTTGAAGTGCCCTGATTGTGGATGTGATATAAAGTCACATGCTGACATGAAAAAGAAATGTGGATATTCCAATTACCTCGTGTTACAATGTGAAAGTATGGAGTGTGATTGGGAGTATTCTTTTAATACTTCAAAGAAACAAGGTCATTCTTATGAAATGAATGTAAGAACAGTCTTAGCTTTCAGGGAAATTGGCAAAGGGCATAATGCCATGACTACCTTCAACAAGGTCATGAACATGCCTCCTCCACTAACCCGTCGTGTCTTCACAAAGATCCAAAATGAAAAGGTTTTGCCTGCTGTAAAGAAGTTGGCTTCTGATAGTATGATCAACAATGCCTATCAAGTCAGAGATGAAATAGCAAATGATGATGGTGAATGTGGAGTGTCGATCGACGGTACTTGGCAGAAGCGAGGATATTCGTCCCATAATGGGATTGTTACTGTGATCTCCTTGGATACGAAGAAATGCCTGGATGTGGAAGTGTTGTCAGACAAGTGCCAAGAATGCCAAAAGTGGGGGGAAAAGATTAATGACCCAGGCTACAATGCATGGAAAGCATCCCATGAATGCAAGATCAATCATGAAGGAAGCGCTGGCAGTATGGAGACAACTGGTGCCGTTCGGATTTTTAAAAGGTCGGTGGCTACGAGAGGGCTGAAATATATGGACATGCTTGGAGATGGGGACTCCTCAACCTATAACAGTATTGTTGAAAGCCAGCCATATGGAGAGGATTCTATTCCAAACAAATTAGAGTGTATCGGCCATGTTCAAAAAAGGGTTGGAAGTCGTCTACGCAAACTGAAGAGTTCGAACAAAGGAGTGAAATTGGCTGATGGGAAAGGTTTGGCTGGTAAAGGTAGGCTGACTGACAGTAAAATTGATGTGTTGCAAAACTATTATGGCTTGGCAATCAGGGAAAACCTTGATGATGTTGGTAAAATGGCCAAGTCCATAGAAGCGTCTCTTTACCATGTTGCATCAACTGCCGAGAATCCACAGCATCATCTCTGCCCAGAAGGAAAGGACAGTTGGTGTGGATATAAGAGAGACAAGGAAGAATATAAACATAAAAATGGAATACCAAGCTGTATTGTTGATATGATCAAGCCAGTATACAAAGACCTTAGCAAATCTGAACTGCTAAGTAAATGTACTCATGGCTTGACACAAAATGTTAACGAGTGTCTGAATAGGCTCATCTGGGACAGATGCCCTAAGTCTACTTATGTTGAGCAAGAAACTGTGGCTCTTGCCACCTACCTGGCTATTCTTAAGTTTAATGATGGTGACATTTCCTTCTTGAAGTTATTTCAGGACCTTGATGTAACTCCTGGTATTTTCACTGGTAAAGCCTCGGAGGAATGTGACAACTCGAGGATAAAACTGTCGGCAAAAAAGAGCTCAGAACAAGTGAAGAAGAGAAGAAAGATACTGAGGCACCAAAGAAAACACTATATAGACACTACAGAAGACCAAGAAGGTGTTACCTATGAAGCAGGTGCTTTCTAGAGACTATATAAACCAGAACAAAACATTAAAGTACTATTTTCTCAATTTCACAGTTTTCTCATTTCAGTTAATCTTTGTGACAGCATATCTTTCTGAATATTTAGTGTAAAAGGTTGAAACTTGGTATGTTTATGGCTTTTAACATTATCTAGTAACTGACCATTTTTAATTTTTCATATTTTTCATTAGTAATGTATAAATGAGGTTTAATTACCTAATTAGCTGTAAAAAATCCCTGTTTTTTCCTAATGTGCAGATTTTTTACCAAATTTTTTGCAAAAATGTTTTAAAGTGAAAATAAAGATGGTCAGTTACTAGATCATGTTATAAGCTTTCAAAATATATGTCATTTATGTTCTTCTGATTAACGGTGTGTGTGGTATCATGTTTCATGCGACGCCATTTTTTGGCTAATTAGCGGGCGGCCATATTGGATAATTAGTGTAATTAATGAGTAACCTGAAAATTTTTTTTAGATTTTGATTTTTATCACTGTGCCCCTTAAAAAAATGTTTTTGCTGAGTCTGTACCTTGTAAAATAAAAAAAAATGCTTTAAAGGGGAATGACCACCTTAAGCATATTTTAAGGCTCTTTTCCACTCATCGCAAAAACAACTCGCAACGATTGCTTACATACAATAAGACTCAACCCATCAAGCATTGTGTTTGAATGAAATCACTCGCAGCAAGCTGGCAAGTTGATATTTGCGATAAGTGGAAAAGAGCTTTTACGTTATTCGACCATGTCAAGTTAGCATTAGTGAATACGATTCGAACAATACCTTCTGAAAAAAGGTTGGCTCAAAACTTCGTGCCTAAACCAAAATATAACACTGTTTGTGGTTACTCGTTAATGTAATGATAGGTGATTGGATCGTAATGCTTACTATTTTAGCAGGCTAGCTTGTGTGATGATTTGATGGTTGGATTAACCAAACTATGTTTCATAGATAATGTACTATATGTAATATTGACTATGATATGTTTTGAATAAGTATAGAATTTTTCATTGTTTTACTTGCTGTTAAATGTTTTTGCCTAAAAATAGCTCCTGTCGTATGATCTGCTCGCATCGTGAGAAAATCTGCACGATTGTAACGAAGTTCGAATCTCCTCTTTGCTTCCTTCTGTGTGTTGGCCAGTTGGGATTACGTTTTAGCTTGCGGTGAAATTTCAATTAAGAAACGTCATGAATAATCGTCCACACTAATTAGCAAATTCTAATTAGTCTACGTAATATGCACAACACGCGCCTCTTGTGTCTTAGATTGCATAGTCTCACCTCTCTGGACTAAAAATGTACTCGTTCAAGAGCGTCCATTAGTGATATATTGGGGTTTTCTTCAAAGAAATAGTCAAGCCAGGAACACCCTTTTTGGATCAATTTTTGCTGGTGCAGAACATTGCTGCTTATATGGTGTTATATTTGAGCTACATTTCCCAATTTATCTTTTAAATCTAGCATTTTTGTGTGATATATAGAACTTCTTGTTTAAGTGATTATTTAACCGTCTTTTTTAGTGCGGAGCTGGTGTTGGTGTTGGCTATAATGTGAATATTGCTTGGAATGGTGGCTTGGGTAAGACTATTCCCCGTACAGATTTTTCATATAATACTTTCAAAGTGTTTGTCATCCATATAGCCATGCATAACCAGACATAAATACTTACTATATATATCCTGTTTGAATTCTATTTTTCTTACACAGAACCCATGTTTGGAGATGCTGAATACCTGGCAGCGTTTAGGTAAGCTATGAGTAGACAACATTGATGACCAAAATATATAACAGTTTGCTTTCACTTGCTAATATGTTAATGTTTTTGACATGTACCGGTGACATTTCGACAAAACAAGATACAATTTTTGTATCGCGTAAACGAATTTTATAATTGAACTTGTTATGATTCTTGCTCATTGGGCTTGTGATTTCGAGAAACAGCCAAGCTAGACGCCGCCGAATGAAGATATTTTTCAAAACGCCGAAGCCAGTGTATAACAGTGATTAATTTATTTTTGAGTCGGTTTTCTTTGATGTACCGCGGGTTATATAGCCATTTTGTATGCATGAAAATACAGTCCCAGTAAGTTATTACCAATAATAAACAATTATTGGATGAGTTTTTTGTGATATGCGGAATTATCAATGTCGAGGTAAGCGTTATCAGCCGAGCCGAAGGGCGAGGCAGGCTCATTTGCAGATAACTCAGTTTAGTCAGTTATCTGCTAGCAGATAATTAAATTTTCTGTAAGTTGCGTGATTGCGCGATTTAACTGTAAGCTCTTAGCCAATCAAATTGCTTTTAACAACTACAATGTATAATAATATAGGTTGTTCAGTTATCTCCTTGTTCCATCTGCAAGACAAGACATGATATTTTGAAAGAATATTCCAAATTTGAACTGCACAATTCATAATATTTTTATAATATTTCTAGGACCGTTGTTATGCCATTGGCAAGAGAATTTTCTCCAGACATTGTTTTGGTCTCTGCTGGTTTTGATGCTGCTGGAGGACATTCGCCTCAACTGGGCGGTTACGATGTGTCTGCTGCATGTGAGTAAAACATGGTTACTTTTTAAATAGCTGATTCTTACTTAATTTCGCGCGACTTTAATTTCGCGATTGAAAAAAATCTCCCACTAAAAAATGAAGTTGATAAATCACGAATTTCTGTCAACAGCATGTGCTCAACTCATGTATGCAGAATCGTAGTTATGGGTTCGAAGGATCGATGTGGCAGCAAATTTAATTAACGATTGTCCACGCTAATAAGTTTCCAATAGACCATACTCATAATGACGTCATTTAGTAGTTAAGCATGTAAAACTATTTGAATATGCCAATATAATTGAATGGTTTAAGTGACAAAAAGATTATATGTGAAATAAATATGTTAAATTATTTGTTTCATTTAATGTTCTGGACAAATAAGGACCTAAAAAAATGTAACAATATTGGCATATTCAAATAGTTTCACTCGCTTAACTACCAAATGACGTCATTATGGGTAAGGTCTATTAGCTAACGTAATAAAAGAAAATTTCGTCTATGGTTATCTATTTCTTTCGGTCACATTTTCGACTATCTCACCTTTAAGTTTACTAAAAAAAGAACGGCTCATAAAACTCGGACACAATTAATTTGCCGTTTGATTACAAATAGTATGAATGAAAGCATTTACGTAACCTTAGCCAAATAAATGGTATGCTGGACAATTCCTCCGTCACACACATAATATGGTAGTTCCAATAGTCTTTATAATACAAACGTTATTTCGAATAAAGAATACATATTATTAACACATTTTATTAAAAACTGTATATTTCGAATCGAGATTTGATTCATCTTCAGCAGTGTTGGTAAGATATCGTACTAACATTGCTGAAAATGAATCAAATCTGATTCGAAATGTACAGTTTTTCATAAATTCTGTTAATAATATGCACTCTTCATTCGGAATAACTTTTGTATTATTTTTGCTGAAATTATCAGCCGGAAAAGGATAATAGTCTTTATTCTTTACGTGAAAACAAAGTGTGTGACACGGAAAAATCGCTCTGCTTCTAAAAGCCTGAGTTTCACTACTTACAGCAAACTTTGTGACAAAATATGAGGAAAGTTTGAGTCGAAATTTGGAAACGTCAGTTGTTCAGATCGTGCAGGTTATGTTTATCTTAAGTCATGCTCACGGCACATCCATATACTGTTTTTGTAGGTTTTGCAAACATGACGCGACAGTTGATGGACGTTGCTGATGGTCAGATTGTTTTGGCTTTAGAAGGAGGGTAAGTTAAAAACAAGGATGTAACCTTCTCGCCCGTCTCAACGTCTCCAGAAGATTTGCGTTTAGGCTTCTTTTGGTCTATAGTCAACAAAAAGAACATAATGGAAAACATGTCATGGCAGAATGCTAAGACTATGTGAGAAATATGCATTAATCATTTTCTTTATTTAGATATTCCTTGCCTTCATTGTGTGACTCAGCTGAGGCTTGTATGAGAGCGTTACTCGGGGATGAGGTAAAGTCTTGAACTCGTGTATTTATTTTGCATTGTACTCAAATAAACATGTATAAGCTATAAGGACGAATTGCAGAAACATTTGCGTGCTAAAAAGTTCTACCAGAAGTATACTTTCTTTACAAATAAACATGATTATTATACAATGCTTACGCTATTTCAATTTTGATTGGTTGATAGCCTACAGACAATTCTCAATGTCACGCCACCTGCAACGACATTTAACACTTATTGACTGAGACCGAGGGAAACAGTATGTTTTGTGGACCAGAGACTGTCGATGTTTCCCGAGGCGAAGCCGAGGGAAACATCGACAGTCGAGGGTCCACAAAACATACTGCTTTCCCGAGGTCTCAGTCAATAAGTATTTTATTATATACTGAAAGTCAAAAGAGAAGAAAAGTACCACAAATCAATCAAACATGTGTAAAAAGGATTACCTTTTACCTGACAAGGCTCCGTGAGGCTCTGTGGATTTGTTATTTACCGGTGAATAAAAGTAATGTCCACCGCTTAGCTACGTTGCCAGGGAGACAGTAGAATTTCTCCACTATCACGTGATACGTTCTTAACCAATAAGAAACGAGAATAAATGAACTTTGACATTCAGTATATAATAATGAAAATTGTCTGCACTATGCAGGGACCGTAATGGCGTCTTCGCCTTCGTCTTCGTCGATAGCAATTATTGCATTATAATTGTATAATAAAACAATTATTGAATTCGGCTTTTGCATGGTAACGGTATCAAGATTTATCCAGACCTCGGTCAAACCTCGGTCTGGATGAATTCTGATATCACGCTCAGCCTCATCCAATAATTGTTAATTGCCATGTTTGAGCAAGTTTTCTAATTGTGAAAATAAAAGTGAATAAAAACAGAAAGTGGATTTCAGTAGATAGTTGCAGGCTTTTAACTCACGTTCAGCTCAGCCGTTTGTAGCAAGTCTGTTACAAGCTGTTAACAAGTTTGCAGCAAGCTGTAGACAACTTGTGAGAATAACCTTGTTGATATTATCAGACCTGTTGCAAGGTTGTTCAAGGCCAATAGAGTCGTGATAGAACATCGTTGGTCCAATCTTGTTTCTTCAACCTTGTGACATTCTTGTTATACCGTGGCTGTACCAGACTTGTTAAAATAACTATGATAATGCCATAAACCTTGTCACACGTTCCATCAAACCATTTGGAACAAGCTAGAAACAAGCAGCTCCAACACAACTTGTTGACAACTTCAACCAGACTTGCAACATTTAGGTTTATAGACTTGTACATATAGCTAGTAGTTATCATTGTAAACCTGTATCACATCTTACGTATTTTACCATTGACTAGTTACCTCAACTAGCAGAAGAGCATTTACGAAATCGTCCAAACAGAAATGCTATCCAATCATTAGAAAGAGTATTAGCTGTCCACAGCAAGTATTGGACATCATTAAAACGCACTCAGAATCAAGTACAATATTCCATACTCGAGGCGAAGGTCCGTGAAAAAGAAGAAGCAGAGACTGTGTCGGCACTGACCTCGCTGTCTTTACAAGTAGGAGAAGGTAGCGTCAAGTAAGTACACATTTTATTCATTTTCAAATAAAACTCTGAAATTCATGTCTGTCACGCTATAAAGCTGTCCCGATGACTTGTTGCTTAGTTTGGCAAGTCTTACATCATTTTCCGTTCATTCATTAAGCAATTGTGGCACAAAACCCTGTTCGAGCGATATAGGGTCTAAAATTTTAATCAACAATAGAGCAAAAAAAGATAAAAGATGCCTTTATCTCTATGGAAAGTCTCAAATTCGTTTGCACTACTCTTTTCATGTCTCCTAGCTGGTGCTCTCTGTAGCACTGTCCTTCCAAACAATCCGTACGTGCTTTGCGATCTCGATTAGGAAATGAGTAATTATGTTGGATAGCGGGCCGTAAGCTGGAAATATTTTGAAACCGAGAACCATTGCTGGTTGGCCTCCCTCCGTATTGCATTTATATAGATTCACAAAAGGAATTTTAGGTTTGTTTTGAAACGAAAATTACACCTCTGCAAACAGAAATCTAAACCGTTCGCTGCTCAACTGGAGCCATCCAACATGGCCGCAGGCCTAAAAGATATGACGTACTTCCGTTCTTTAAAGCCAAGCAATAGATGCCCTATAGAGTTTTAATACATGTTAACCGTGCATTATTGTGAGGAGGAATTTCTGTAGTATAGTACAATGTAATATATAATAGAAACTCGGAAAACAGCTAGCAAATTTAGATTGTTTTGTTCTTGATCTTTCACCAGGAATTCTGATGTGACAATGGAGGCCATGGAGTCATGAAAGGGTGGCAAAGTTAGCATATCTTGTCGGTTTTGTTGGAAGTCGATCAGTTTGCATGGGTCATCACAAGAGGAATGGAGTTTACCTACACTTTGTGCTTTCCGAAAATCCGTAGACTGTCGCTTCGCTAGTATCTTCGACAAGCAGAACGTTTAAAATGAGAATTACTTCAACTCGATTTATGCCACAATGGCGTTCCATATAGTTGTTATTGAATAGTCGTCTTCTTTGAAAGGCATACCTGATCTACGTAATCGACGCCCCTGACTAGCTTGTACTACAGTATTGCTATCCACATTGACGCCCTATGGCGTTGCATTTCACCTTTAGGACAGACGTTTTACCGTGAAATGCGAATGACTACTTTAGCCAGTGCCAATGACTGGGCTTAAAAGGACTTTGTCAGCAACGAAAACATTCTGTAGAAGCGAGCGACTTTTTACAGATTTTCTATGATTTGATATTTTACAATGTACAAAAATCTAAATGGTATATTATATATAGTTCCAGCGAACTCACGCACATTTCAATCAACCTTAAAACGACAACAAACATTAAATGTAAACATTCAAATTAAATGTAGATTGTAATTTTAGCATATCATAGTGTAAATTACTATTATAAAAATCGGGGCAAACCTATACTCTGATTTTCTTCGTTTATCCATATTTCCACCGAAAACAGAGTTACTCTATACGTATCAAGATAAATAAATGCCCTCAGAAAACAGTGTAATGAAGTAAACAATTACCAAATCTATTTTGAATGGCAAAATCATAATTTTAACGTACTGTTACAGTAAAGGAATGCAAAGTACGGCCACTTAAGTAAGGTTTGTGTCCTCACATGTCGCATTACGCACGTTATTATCTGGAGCACTAATTCTGGATTTTAAAGTTTATGACATGAGAACAATGGAATACTTCAAGTTATACGCAGTTATAATATGGCCAAAATTTGAGCCCACTGTTTTATTTTATTTCTATACCTCCGTTACTTTCGAAACCTCCGAAATCACAATCACTATTGGACCAGAGAAAATTTGTGACGAAATATTTAAGCAGACGAAGTAGCTAATTCACTATCACCATGACGGACGCGCAAGTCACGAATTAATACCGGAATAGCAGAGAACAGAAATTAAAGCTCCTCAGGTCGACGTTTATGTCCTCAGGCATCTCAGATTAAAAGAAAAAAAAACACAATCCGCAAAAAAGAAAACATCTTGAAATCCCTAGATATGAATTAATAAAACAAGGCGCAATTTCAAATTAAATGGTTTTATTTCGATCCTATTACAGAATCGTCATCAGACCAACATTCTTAAATTCTCGTCTGGTGTTGACTTTTGGACAAATAAACGACCCAGATCTTCACCGATTGGCAATTAAGTACCAGCGCTTTTTACGCAGACGAGATAGGTTGAACTTGATCTAAATTTTTTTTATAAATGTAAAGAAAATGTTGATTATCCCAACTTTGTGAAATGGGAACACATTAGCAAACAAAGAAAGAAAACCCAATACCGCCTCTACCGGATTTTGCTGAATGATACTCTTCAAGAAAAAAATCCAACTCTCAACCAGCGTGCGTGAAATAGAAGAACAGTTAGCTACTAAAACTACATGGATGAAATTCAAATTGAAATGTTTTTCTATTCGTCGCTTACTCAATGAAGAACGAAAGAAAATTTAATCTCGACATGACAAGAAAATAAACGTTCTTCTTGACTTAAAATCGACTGCTGATGGACTTGAATCTAACCAGCCTCGTGCCCAGGCGCTCCATTGTTTCTATAGAGATCAGTGAAAAAAATTAGTACCAAGCGCGCAAGGGTGTTAGGTCAACACCACCATCGCGCGCTTGTACACAGCAAAAAATGAACAACCTGTTCTGGGTTGATGAAAACAGGATTGAACAATGTTTTGCTGCCCACATTGTTCAATGCTGTCAACAATATTGTTCAGCGTTGTTACACCTGATTGCAGGCTAGTTCAGGCTCAACAACTTGTTCAGTATTGTTGACAACATTGAACAATGTGGGCAGCAAAACATTGTTCATTGCTGTTTTCATCAACCCAGAACAGGTTGTTCATTTTTTACTGTGTATACATGGATCGCGAATCTCAAAATAAACAAAAGAATTTACTCACTCAGAGCAAGATTTATGGTAATCCCGCGTGTATTTTTCGAAATCTTAATGTGGTTGGTCAGTTTTAGTTAAACAATTTGAATAAGAAAGCGAGTACAGGCGATGGTGAGTAAACTTTAAGATTCGCGATCCACCTCAATCCATGCCATGTATTGATTAGTTGTCACTGATCCCTGTAGAAACAATAGAGCGCCTGGTTACAATGCTGGCCATTACCCAACTGGCAAGACTGTTGGCCTGATGATGATTCTGTAATAAGATCGAAATATGACCATTTAAAATTGAGTCTTGTTTATTAATCCATAAAAAATACCAGGGACATGTTGTCCTTCTGTTTAATTCCTCTTGTGTGGTAATGCCGAAGGCATATTGTAATAGTCTGCAATACATTTTGTGATAGTTTTGACCGGGGATTTCTTATTAATTTTCGAAGATGTCTGCACTAGCAAGCTCTTCGCAAGAAAAGAGGAAGAAATTTTCACCGACTCAGTTGATAGCCGTTTTTCTGACTCAAGAGCAAATCTGCCAAACTCAGTCAAACTTTACTTGTGAACATGCCTAAACCAAGGAATTACTACAGTCATTCAGTACAAGTAAAATGGTGCAAGTGACATGCACATGACTTCTGAAATTGAGGTTTGTGTTCAAGTGAAACAGTGTGTAAAACCTGAACTGATATACATGAAAATAACATGATTTACGTATTTCGTTCGTTCGTAATCGTTATTGAATCGGACATGCCTGAATGTCACCCAGAATCATTTAAAGATACATCTTCGAGTTCAAGAGGCTCAGTAGTTGGGACAGCGGTATATCCATCTTTTCCTTTCTTTTTGTGCGGAGAACTGGACTCCTCGTCTGAGGAGCAGTCGCTAGCTGCGTAGCCACATGATGCTCTGCGTTGCTTTTTTATCCTTGCTGTCAATGTACTTGGCTCTCTTTTCGGTGTTTTTCTTTTCAAGAGATCCATCAAGGTATCTTGATAGTTCATCCATCTATAAAAGATACGAGGACGATTAATGTGTGTGGATAATTGGTATAATGATCAAATACAAAATTGCGTTCAGACCCCACCCAACCATATTCGAATTTGTTCCTTTTCCGACAGTTCCGTAGCATAGGCTCAAGTCCAAAAAAAGACAGGTACATACTTGGACATTGGACAGGTACATACTCGGGTTATTTTTCCGTTTTCGAAGTAGTTAAACAACTTGCCTTGCAAGTAAAATTGTCAGTAGCTCTACGTAAATTAATTAGGTGAGAACGTCAGTGAACGAAAATACTAATTCACTCAAAATCTCTAAAAAATTTCGCAGACTAAAATGTAAACAGGGGTAAATTTAAATCAAGTTTAAATCTTTTTCTCACACTAGAATATGATGAATGAAAGGAAGTGAAACAGCATACATTTGACCAGGAAATTAAATCGAACAGAATTGAAGCAGAACAAATCACAATCGGACTGTGTAGCAAAACGTAGAACCGAGATAAGGAATATACCTGTTGTGTTTAAGCAAGTACTTTACAGCGCTTGCCAAGGTAACACAAGTCACGAGTACAGCTGCTGTAACAGCTGTTATGATCAACACAATGTTTGTAGATTTCTTTTTATCTTTGGTAGCCTGAATGCGAGGTGTAGAAATAAACATCTTAGTTGCAGGTGTTTGACGTGGTTTTGCCTTCAACATAGCGTGTCTTGGCGCATGATTTTGCTTAGGAGAGCAGATTGCAATACCCCTGTTGTCTTCCTCACCAATGAACATCGTTTCGTCTGAAAGAAAGAGGATATTTGCATTATGTTTCTCATATTAATCTGTCAAGCTGTTGTTCAGCAGAACAGCACATGCAAAAGAAAATGACACTTTGTGAATGTGTAACTTGCGAAAGAACGTATTTATTTTTTTTCATGGTACACCAAAGTTGCGTGACGTTATAAAACGACCTATATGAGGTTTTCCATCACTGCTTTCATATAGGACAACAGCGTTCAACTTCACACATACTCCTGCTTTGTATATATTATAACTTTAAATATTTTATTTTTTTTGTTTATTTATTTATTTATTTATGTGTTTCCATTTGAAGTTGACCACCAAGCACTGTACGTTTCATGAGACTTCATGAGCTTTGTGAAACAAACCTTGTTCATTCTTGTGTTTGTCCTGGAAGGTTATTCCAAGAAGCGGTCTACCAACAAACGCTTGTGGTGCCGCACAGTTAGTAAGACCCACATCTCTTAACATCAATCCTCGTTTTTCTTTGCTTGTTTGTAGCCATTTAATGAAACCTCGTAGGTCACAGTCACATCGGAACGGGTTTAGACCCAGGTTACTGAGGAGAGAAACAAACGAGGATGTAGTTGTAGATTTGGATAATGTTAGAGTTAAATATCGAGAAGGGGATTTATTATGTCATATCAAGCCCCGAGGACGCGCATTATCCGAGGGCTTTATATGACATAAATACCGACTTTCGAACATAATCATTTTGAGAATTTAAGTCAAAATTCTTCGAGATGTTTCCACAATTTTCCACAATAATCTAATTATTTATTCAAGGTATTTATCTGTGCCCGCTACACATGAAAGAAAACCGACTCAAACAGTTTAAACCTAGATATGAGTTTATCTTACGGTTGCTGAACCATAGTTTAATGCAACCTGATGTTATATTTTTTATTTTGAATTTCTGTTGGTATAACGTGGACTTCATAGTTGACTGATTGCGGCAATGCGGGAGATTTAGGCGTCATGTCGTTTCCGAGCCTGCCTTGGCTTTTCATTTTCAATTATTTCAAAAAGATCCCGAATTGTCGACATAGTTTAATGAAAACCATCATAAACCTCGTCCTTAGACAAAACCTAAACACTTCATGCGGTAAGAAATATAGTTTTCATTTTGACTGTTGTGAAAACGCTCGGAAACGACCTCGTGTGCAAGTGTTGTGCACATAGTCTTATACATACATCAATCTCAAAACTACCTCGGTGCTTCCACGCGTAAAAATGTGACTTCCTGTGAGTGAAATGTCAGGAGATTGTCTAGTCTATAAACGTCCCTTCTAGTCTTTTTAGATTACAAAGCAGTTTCAAAGACAGTGCTATAACTTACATCTCTTTCAACATAGGATTGTGCACAAACACTTTATCGGACAACGTGCTCATTTCGTTATCATTCAGGTCTCTAAAAATAAAAGTTGTCGCATCACATAAAAAATAAGATATCTATCACGTGACCAATAATTTTGTGTTTTCAAAATGGCGATGCTTGCAAGAGAAGCGAACCAATTTTCAACTTTGTTCAAAGAAAAAACTACCTGTGTGTTTTGAAAAATGAGGAGTTTGCCAAAAGACGGTTTGCAGCCTGCAGCACCCCGGCCTGCAGCGCAAAGGCAAAAAATACATGATAACTGAGCCGCAGACCGCGTGCCGCCTTTTATAACAAACCCCCCAAAAATGGAAGTACTTCAAGTAAATCATCAAAAACATATGCAGGTACTCTTTGAGTTTGAATAATATGATGTAATTATATTAGTTGAAATAAAGCTAAATTTTTAGCATTATTGGTCGAAAATTGATAATACTGACTTACTATACTATATAATAAACAGAAAATTACACAGCAGTGCAAAGATATATGATATTTGATTTCACCACTCGAAGATAAAAATCTAAAATATCTTCGCACCGCTGTGTAATATCCTCTAAAAATACGAACAAAACAGGTCGTGGTGATGGCATTTTCTACTTACAAGTATTCAAGATTGCCAAATGCTTTCAAGCTGTCTGGTTTTATATTTTCGATTTTATTTCCTCTGAGAACTCTACAAAATACAAGCATGTATTATGCTATTAAAAAGTTAAAATGTAATACGAAGCAAATGGCTGTAGTATAGATGCGCCGTGGTTGGGCAATTTTCTCAATGTATTAATTAGAAGTCAGATTTACTCTATTTGTATGTTTTACAGATTGTTCATGGAAAATACAAAATAAGGTGTAGTGAATCTGCTTTGGCCATGCTAAACCCTTTTTATACAAAATGTTCGGACGTTTTATATATGTTCCTTAAAAAGCCATCATTGTGAGGAAATTGAAATGTCAGTATCAATTAATATCGCAGCATATATTATACAATCAAAACTCTAGCCTCGTCCTTTGTACCCCTCCCTTCCCTCCGCCTTTCCTCTCTACCTAAAGGGACAAGCTTATGGAAATAAATTGTGAGTGAGTTCTCACAGTTGATCACTCCTGCGCCACAAGGGTTTTTCTCCGTGTGGGCCGCCACAAGGTTGTCAGTATCCAAAATAATACTGTCATGTGACAAAGACAAGATTGATCAACAATTTTTGTTGAGCTAGTCTGAGTCTCAGCAACATTGATAAACTGTATATATTTTGCTAGCAACACTGAACAATGTTGGCAACAAAACATTGGTCAATGCTTTTTCCATCACTAACTCTGAACAGGTTGTCCGTTTTTATACGTGTAATTCACATCTGTCAAAACACCATAGGACTGACTGCCGATAAACTACTTGCAAGTTTGAGCAAGTTTAAGACTTATGCTAAAAATGATTCCTGACTTACAGACGTTTGACATCGTTTGCAAATTTCAGCCTCGGTATTTCCTTCAAATGCGCCTCCCTGCATTCCACAATAGCGTTTCTTTGAAAACATTCACAACCTGGCGGGCATGATGTTGGTATGATGTAACCCTCAGCAGTTGGACCAAAGTAAAGAGCAATAAAAAATATAAAGAATACTGTGTTCATTTTGGTAATGCTAGCATTTTAACAGTATATCACAACTAGCTGTGTCCGACGTGATTGATTGCCATTTAGCGATTGGTAATTATGACGTCATCAATGCGCGCACAAATATATATTGAAAAAGAAACTATGGCCTGTTGTGATATTGCTACCTGGCGATATAAGCCCGTCTGGGACTCCGAGCGACTAGAAAGCCTTTACTCCGACTCAATAAAGCAAAAACGAATCGTCAGCAAGGTTTTCATGCAAGAGATGAAAATGTTATATATAATGTTTTGGATGGTCGGAATAACGTAAAGTTCTCCTCCAAAATGTGACATTCCCAATAATTGTTTCTGTTACATAATTAGCGCTGCATGATGAAAATCCGAGCTTACGAATGGACAGCTATATAATATACAAGTTTGCTTGGTGTTCCACTAATATACCGTGTGCCCTTGCATACTAATTACCTCTGGGTGCTCAGCGTGCTCTTGCATACTAATTACTTCCTACACCATATGTAGCTAGGGTATTGAATTACCATTTAACTACTAAAACAACTAACAACTAAAACACTATTTAACAAATAGATTTCATTTTTGCGTGCGTCTGTACTGTAATAGATCACAGATGACGTCATACCGTGTGAAGAACAAAAAAGTACGCACGAGACGAAGTCGAGTGCGTGACTTTTTGTTCTTCACACGCTATGGCGTCATCTGTGATCTATTACAGTACAGAAGCACAAAAAAATGAAATCTATTTGTTTTATATTATAATAAAGTTGACAAAAATCATGCAAGACCCGCGAAAAAAATTAGCTAAACTAGATCACGCCATCAGTTGACGTCATCCATTCGTCGAATGTCGGCTGCCATTCGTCGGAGACGGACGTGTGTTTTGACTGCTCTGATTTAATATGAATTCTTCAACTACTTTAAACGCTTGGTACGATAACTTCTACTTAAATAAGAGTAAACTTAAATGGAAAGGAACGCTTGAGGATCTTAAAGCATTTGTGCTTGCAGAAATTGATGCAAATACAGCCGAAAATGTAAACTGGAAATCACCAAGCGGCGGAAAGTGGACCTTCGACAGCGAAGCACTATCAGAGCTGGCGCAGGCTGTTATCATATAGTAGCAGGCCTGTTCATTTCGTCAGGCTGTAGCAGACCTGTTGAAACAGGCCTGTCGCATATTGCCGCTTGCAGGCCTGCAGCAAGCTGATCAAACGACCCTGATCAATCCTGTTGAAAACAGGGAATAACAGATCTGTTATAACAGCTTGCAGCAAATTCGATGAAATCAACAGAGCTGTTCCGACTTGTTCAAACAGACTAGCTTTGAGCTGTTGTCAAAAAGCTCGGAACAAGCTGATGACCATCTGCGACAGATCTGTTGCTGTCAGTCGAAACGCGACTTGTTTCAAATCGCGTTAAGCTGGCGATATATCTCTATAGTAAAAATCTCACATCTTGTTGACAAGATGTTCGCTTGACAAGATTGTAGCAAATTGTGTACAAGTTGTAGCAAGCTTGTTCTTTTGCAAAATTGTAGCAAGCTTGTTGACAACAAGCTTGTTTTAACTAGTTGGCTTGTACCTACTATTTTATAGTAAGATGTTTGAGCAACTTGGAAAAGGCTTAATGAAACAAACCACATCATGCTTGCTCGAACAATTTGTTTAAAAATTGATGTCGTCGGAGATGTTATGTAAGAAAATCCGTTCGAACAAACTTTGTAGCGTGTCTGGGTTGACAAATTTGCAGCACTTTGTGATCGTCTATGGTGTGGTGACTAATAGATGTATCAACAGGATTGTCAACGGCAAGAGTTTTCATACGACGATTTAATCTGTTTAAAGTGGACGAAATCTCATACAATTGGTTGTTGCTATGTATTAAAATGCAAACGGATTGGCTATCACGACAGCAAGACAAACGGAACAACGGCATAAACATTTTATATTTTGAAATGCGGTTCTCTTTCGAAGTTTTGAAGAGGAAAGTTTTGAAAAAAAACATGGTAAGTTTCCCTTTTGCCACTAATTAGGTTAGCTTATAAAATGATACCCTTTGTGGATATTGCAAAATCATCGTGTAAAACAACGCTTCTGTTGTTTTCGAGACGAAAACATGCTTAAACGGTGGATAAGTCAAATCTGAAAATTTTAGGTTTTGTGGAATAAATATTTGGTTTAATATATGATTGTTCTTCCCGGCTAAATATATTTAGCTTGTTGGTTTTTGCAAAGTAAAAACTTGTCCGATATTTCCGACTTATCAACCGCTTAATTTTTAATACGACCGGCCGCAGTTTAAATTATACTTTTGAAGTAAAATGTTGTTGAAAAATAACACCAAATTATGGCCTAACCTAGTCAACTGTAGTTTTATTTATATTATACTTTTCTATGAATAAATTATGAAAACAGGCATCATTGAAATGCATGGTTTGGCCCTAAAACACTGCAAATCTTAATATTTGTGTATGATTTCAAGTCTACAGGAATATTTGTGGTATCCTTGACATCCTTGATCTAACTGGAATAGCGTATTGGCAAAATTACAGCCGTTATATATCACCACAAGACAAAGGAAGCAAAGAATCAAGGCAGTTAGCTTAAACGCTGGATGCGAAAGCTCTTCGTGTACTGTAAATAATTATGAAAATACGTGTACAAAGAAGTATTGACTCTATAATAAGTGCAATTATTACCTGTAATATAGCTAAAACCATTGTAAGTTTTGATACAAAAAGATTGATTAAAATTCTGACCAAACGGTCTGACGAGTGTTCTTTGTAAATTAATAATGAGTAATTCGTGTAAAAAGGAAACTGCAGATTGCAGTATGCGACAGGTCTGTTATTCACAGAGCTGTTACAACTTGTTCACTACAACCTGCTGCAATTCTGTCCACAACAGCACTGTTGCAGTTCTGTTACAACAGGTCTGCAGCAGATCTGTTTCCAACAGCGCTGCTGCAGTCCTGTCGCAACAGTTTGTGGCAGATCTGACGACAGACTGTAGCAGCCATGTGACGACAGGCCGCAACATGCCGCGCGAACGCATCTGAGATGCGGCCTGACGACGACATTCCACAACAGGCTGACGACAGGCCTGCTGCAAACTGCGCGAACTTGGCCGTGTACGTGGCACAAAGCAAGTGAAAATATATATCTTAAAGGCGAAAAAAGCAACCACCTAATGAAGCAAATATATATGTTTTTAACAGCGAGCGAAGGCGCCCTTGGAAGTGCCAATCCTATCGAGACTGAGTTGAATAACTCGATAGACAATCTGTTAGCTGACGAAGAATCGGTTCGTATGACTGCATCAACAACGGCGGAGGTTTTTGAACCGAATGATACGGAAAAAGCTGAAAAATCCCCAAGCAATCAGCTTTATGAACATGAGGAAATCACCTCAAATCTTGCAAAGACAAAGGTTAAAGCAAGCTCGTTTCCAGCAAATGAAAATTTGAATAACGAATTACCGACCTTGCATACGACGACAAAGTTGCATAATCCCTCGGGACTCACTAACTCAAGCAACACTCGTGGAACCGAAATTGACATTTTGAAATCGAAGCTTGAGAGTTTTGCCGATGAAGTTACAACAACATTATCAGATCTCGCGTACGAATTAAACACCATTAAGGAGAATAAGCTATACTCAATTGTCGTACTAGAAAAAGTTATTCACGAACTTAAGGAAGAGAAAACCGAACTATTAAAAGCCAATGATGAGCTTCGAGAGCATAATACTAATATGTCACACGTTATAGCGGAATTGCGCCTATCTAACAAAAATTTAGAAAATGAAAAATCAAGCCTATTAACTGCTATACAGCTTATACAAAATGATTATAACCAATGTAGCAGAAAGATAAATACCACAGAAAGGCCATGGAATGTTGTGACTAATCACAGGGGTAATCAAAATCAATCTAAATCGCTGTCTAATTCCATCAATGATACGGCTATCGGGAAAGCACCCATAAACAATAACGTAATTAATTACAGTTCTGTAAACAGATATGAAATCCTTGGCGATAGCAATGCTGAACTCTCTGAAGACAACGAAGAACCAATCTTAACGCAAGATGAAGTAACCACACGGCAGAAAAAGATCAGTACTAACAAAGGCGCTATCACAAAACTAACGAAATCAAAGGAGAAAAGGAAAACTGCCCCACAAAGAAATGTTATGGGTACCGACTCCGCAACTAACAATCGAGAACAAAGCAATCAGACTGAAGCCAACGATGACAAGATAAAAAGATCTCAGGAAACAAGCGCACAAGCTAGCAAATCCAAGGTAGTAATTATAGGCGATTCTATGATTAAACATTTAGATCCAAAACGAATACAAAATGGGCTGCAGAACCGAAAAGTGACAATTAAAACATTTCCCGGCGCAAGAATTGATGATATGAAACATTATGCAGTACCAACTTTAACCACAAAGCCTAATACCCTTATTGTTCACATTGGAACTAACGACTTACGAAACAACACACCATCCAACTTGCTGAGTTCACTGGAAGACTTGGGGGAGATGATCATGCAATATACAAACAAAAATACCAGTCTGATATGGTCTGAAATTATAACAAGAACACATGACCCCACGCTGACAAATAAGGTAAATTTAGTAAATAATAGCTTAGCCAGGTTATGTGAAACAAGAAATTGGGGGCTTATTAAGAACAATAACATCACCGGGAATCTGTTGAACAATTCGGGACTTCATTTAAATAAACAGGGAACCGCTGCTCTGGCGAAAAATATTAAACAATGCTTAATTAGTCATCACAATATATGACTAACAAATGATTTGCCTACTAGTGTAGATGACGTAAACATAAGTTCAAGTAACATATCAATATCAGCACAAATCACGATCATGTACTCAACCACGAAGGCAAACCAACAACCCATCCTACCGAAAATTAAAGGGTTTTAAAATTGGCCACTTAAACATAGCAAGTCTTTTTAAACATATTGAAGAATTAAGAATTTTCATGCAAAACCAAACATTTGACATACTAAGTATTAACGAAACAAGGTTAGACAATACTATATCAAACGACGAAGTTAAGATCACTGGTTATGATCTTATAAGGAAAGACAGAAACTGAAACGGGGGTGGCGTGGCAATATATGTTAGAAGAACTATTCCATACACAGACCGCAATGACCTATTGACGAATAATGCTGAAGCAATTTGCCTTGAAATTAACAAACCAAAAAGTAAAGCTCTGATAATTTCTACATGGTATCGCCCACCAAGCGCTAACATAGAACTACTAGACTACTTTAACAACTTTTTACAAAAAGTAGACGATGAAGACAAGGATATTATCATAACAGGTGATTTTAACTGTAACTTTCTAGCTTCAGATTACAATGAACACACTAACAAACTAAATGACTTAATTAATGAATATCAACTGCAACAAATCATTAAGAACCCAACAAGGATAACCCCAACAACTAAGACTCTACTTGATATCATAATCACAAAAATAGATGACACTAAAATAACAGATTCGGGGGTCATCCACTTGGGTATTAGTGATCACAGTCTTGTATACGTTTGTAGAAAGGTCAGCATTCCGAGGGAAAAACCTAAAATAGTAGAAACTAGACAATTTAAAAACTTTAACGCGAGCAATTTCCAGCAGGATCTCAGACAGGCGTTTGGCTCTGTGCATTTGTATAATTGTACGGATCCAGATGCTGCTTGGCATACTTGGAAGATGCTCTTTCTGGGAGTTGCTGACCATCACGCACTATTAAAAACAAGAAAAGTTAAAAGTGAATATAATCCTTGGATGACAAATGAAATTAAGAGCCTCAGTTACCATAGAGACTTCTTGAAAAAGAAAGCAATAAAACATAACTCTACGAGATACCATGAATTATACAAAGACTGTCGTAACAATCTAAACCAACTTATTAAAAATGCTAAGGCTGAATACTTTAAGCATAAGTTAGAGAACTCAAAAAATTGCAAAGACGGATGGAAAACAATTAACGAACTTCTTAATAAGAAATTAAAATCTACGATAATCAACAAAATAAAAACCGAGAACGTAGAAGTAACTGGAGACAAAAACATTGCAGACGAATTCAACAGATACTTCTCAACAATAGGTCCAAAACTAGGAGATAATTTCCCTAGCTCTGAAATCAATCCAATGAGTTACGTTACGCCCAGTTCACAAGTGTTCAACTTCAGAAACATTACTTTTGAGGATATCAAAAACGAGATAAGCAAAATAAAAAATGAAAAATCCGCAGGTCTTGACAAAATTTCTAACAAACTTTTATTAGCTGCTGGTGAAACCATCGTAAATCCTCTAACTTACGTTTTCAATTTATCCATTAATTCTGGAATTTTTCCAGATGATATGAAACTAGCCAAAGTAACTCCTATTTATAAATCAGGAGACAAGACAGAGTGTGGAAACTACAGGCCTATCTCAGTAATATCAGCGGTTGCAAAAGTTTTTGAGAAACTCGTCTACCGACATTTAAGTGAGTTTCTTGACAATTACCAGCTATTATCAACTAATCAGTCAGGTTTTCGAACCCATCATTCAACAGAGACAACACTCCTATGTTCCTCGAACCAATACCTTGTTAACATGGACAGAGGAATAATTAACGGTGTGCTGTTTCTCGACTTAAAAAAGGCCTTTGACACAGTTGACCACAAATTACTTATAGCCAAGCTAAAAACTTATGGCGTACAAGGGCACGCATTACAATGGTTTATATCTTATCTCTCGGGAAGAAAGCAAGTTTGTAAAATTAATAATGAAATATCAAATACTGCCAACATTACTTGCGGAGTGCCGCAAGGGTCAAATCTTGGGCCATTACTCTTCTTAGTTTATATAAACGACTTACCAAACTGTTTGACATCTACAAAAGCTTCGATGTTTGCGGATGACACAAATATCTCCTGTTGTGGAGGCTCATCCGTGGAAATCGAGCAGAAACTCAACACAGACCTTGAGAACGTTCACAAATGGTTGATATCAAACAAACTAACACTAAATGTCGAGAAAACTGAGTATATGATTATAGGATCCAGGAACAGGTTAAACCAAATACACTCAAACCCAGAAATTGTCATAGGTGAACAAACGATAGAGAGAGTAGCGCGCAAAGAATTTCTAGGCGTAATTGTAGACGAAAAGCTCAATTGGCATGAACAAGTCGATACACAATGCAAAAAATTTCCAAAAACATTGCTTTACTAAGAAGAGCAAAAAACTATATCACAACAGACGCATTAGTTACTATGTACAATGCCTTTGTATTGCCACATTTCACTTACTGCTCAACAGTATGGCAGCAAGGAAACGTTACTCACATGGATAAGCTTTACAAATTACAAAAAAGGGCAGCACGAATTATTACTGGCTCAAGCTACGAAGTTAGAAGTACTGACATCTTCAAAACCCTGCATTGGGAACCAATTGAAAATATTTTTAACAGACGCCAACAATTAATGACATTTATGGCACTACGAGAAATGACACCAAAATACCTAACTGATTTATTTAGTACCTGTCAGAATGATACGTATGGTCTGAGAAGCAATAATCGAAAACTACATTTACCAAAACCTAAAACAAATTTTCTAAAAAAGAGCTTCTCTTACCGAGGCGCACTTGCATGGAATAAATTATCTGATAAAGTCGTGGAAAAATACCAATTTCTTTCGAAAGACTCGTTTAAACGGCTAATACAAACCCTATAATTCTCGATAGTAGAGCATGACATTACTAATCACAGTGTGAAATTTAAACATTGTTGTAAATACTTGTGTATATAGGTTTGCATGTAGTCTAATTAAGTAATTTTTAAATCTTGTAGATTAGTAATCAATAGTTTTTGTTCATATATATTGTAATTTATGTAAAGCACGGCCCTTTGAAAATCAGGAAACTGAAAGGCTACCGTGTATAAATATGTTTAAATAATAATAATAATAATAATAATCCGTGCGTGTGTACTTTAATAACACACAGCTCGCGACCAATGAAAATGCAGAATGAACACGTATTATTATATAAAAATCAATAGTGGGCGCGTGAAGATGTACATTTTACAAAACTGCGGAGCATTTTAATAAAAGAACTGCGCCGGTCTTGTCAAAAAGCTCCCAGGTTACTGGGGTGTCTATTATTTGTCCTGGCAGGTTTTTCGGTATCCAGCGACCAACGCATAATTTTGCCATTGCTATGGCTTTTCATAATTTCATTGGGCAAAGTTTTGTTGCACTGCCACTCTCCTCCGCAGAGGCTTTTCGTTTTGTGTTGAAGCTTTTGTGGATGACAAGTCTTGACAAGTCTGTCGTCAGACTTGTTGCAAGTTGATATCACAGACTTGCTGCAAGACTGAAACCACAAATTTCAGCAAGTTTGTTGAAAGCATCAGTGCTGATACAAGAGAATCCTGCTGTAAGTTGAATAATATATAAGTTGCTGCAAGTTTGCAGTGAAAATCAGACTTGACATGCGATTTAATATTTGAATGCAGCCTTTCTGCAAGTTGTTGAAAAAACTTGCTTGTGAATAACAAGTCTTGTCAAAGCTATCCTGTACTGATATATAAGGGCTGACAGATCTGACAGTCTGACGCGTAAAATAATTGAAATCGATCTGTCCACGGACATTGGTTGGAAAATGTTAAAAATACGTAAGAGAAACTATTCTTGACATTTAAAATAAAGCGGCACTAAAATTAAATTTTCGCTGCAGTGACTTTATTTATTTTTGTTAATGACAAATTGTCACGAATAGTCGATACAGCATTTGATTGGCTTTTAAAATTCAAGAACAATCTAACAACCAATCAAATCAAGATCAGACCGTATTCGTCATTTTTTGACAAACAAGATATTTAAAAAAAAAACAACAACAGAAGATGTCAAGTGGTCAAGTCTTTGAAAGGTTGAATAGAGATTGAAGCGAAAAAATACAGGTACAGTTAAAGTATAGTTCTTTACTTGCTGTATAGATGGGAGTTTAGACTAAAAATGACATTTTAATCATGTTTCTTACCATTTTCAAAGGCGACAAGACATTTCGTGTTTCGGATATTTATAAAGACATTCAACAGTATTCCAGCGAAAACAACGAAGAAAAGTCAAGCTTGCATGTGGCACGACTGCACCACACATAGTAAGGTAGTTGTCATCTCAACGTGTTCTTCATTTAAAACGCGTACAAGTTGGAATAGCTCTAATAGTGTTGACAGCATTTGCGAAAAGCAGGTCGTTTCGGTAATTTTGTTGCTTTTTGAGCAGTTTTGATAACATGCATGCATCTGTAAAAAAATTTCTGCGTCAGTATATATAATGTACTTGACTAAAATATAAAATACTTAGCTAGAAAAGATTACAATACTATCCACTGAGATTAATAACTCTATTTGAAATTTCTCTGTAGAATTTTAAGGAATTAAAAGTGATGCAAATGATCTTGGACTTGACCATCCTACGCAAGTGAAATATTGACATTATATGGAGGAACATACTAAAAAATTGATAGCGTCGAATAAAGAAGAAGACTGCCAACAGATGACAATGTTTTAGCCAGAAAATGACAAATGTATACGAGTATATACTGTAAGACGGATAAAATAAAACAATTCATTTATTTCCTGTGTTTTTTTATGGCTTTGTCAATATGATATGCAAGCCTGATTTCGACAACTTGCAGCAAGTCTGCAGTTCGCAAATTGCAGCAAGTCTGTCGTTCGCAACTTGCAGCAAGTCTGCCGTTCGCAACTTGCAGCAAGCCTGCAGTTCGCAAGTTGCAGCAAGTCTGCAGATCGCAACTTGCAGCAAGTCTGTAGATCGCAACTTGCTGCAATTCTGTTGACAACTTGCAGCAGACTTGTTGTCATCAAGCCGGAGCAAGCGATGCGAACGCATCCTGATATCAGCTTGATGACCGCAAGTTGCAGCAAGCCTGCAGCAGACTTGCTGCAACTTGCGCGTTTCTGGCTGTGTACGACAGACTTATTAATTGCTGCAACTTGTTATCCACAAGCTTGCTGCAAGTTGTTTCAACAACTTGCAGCAAGTCTGCAAATATCAAGTTGCAGCAAGTCTGATTTTCGCAACTTGCATCAGCATTGATGCGTTCAACAGACTTGCTGCAAGTTGCTACGACAGACTTGCTGCAACTTGATACCCGCAAGCTTGCTGCAAGTTGTTGTAACAACTTGCAGCAAGTCTGCAAATATCAAGTTGCAGCAAGTCTGATCCTCACAGACTTGCTGCAACTTGATGAAGTCAACAGGCTTGCTGCAACTTGATGACAACTTGCAGCAAGCCGGTAAAGTCCACAACTTGCAGCAAGCCGGTAAAGTCCACAACTTGCAGCAAGTCTGTGGCGTTTCTGGCTGTGTAAGGCTCTGGCATATAATGTTTTCAAGATGGCGGACTTGCATATTAAATTCTTGCAAAATATAAAAAATTCCAAAAGGAGATACATTTTCTCCAACATAAAAGAAATATTTGTAATTATAAACAATTTTACTTGCCATCTATGATAAGATTTTGCGATCGAATTTCATGAATATCTATATATCGGAGTTATCGCCACGCCATGCCATGCTCACGAAATCGCTCGCTCGTCGCTTGATTCGAAATCCCAAAATGCGCCTAATAAAGTATATTTGTTTAATTTGCTCTCCCCTGCACCTGACGTCACACGGGTCATGTGACCCAAAAGATAATTTTTTTAAAAATCGATCCAAGATGGCGGACGAACTAAATATTTAGGGTGAGATATCTCGAGAAAGAAACAATTTGGGTGAAAGATAATAGCATATTCGTAATCAGGGGGTCCAATTCTACTAATATCGGAAATAAAAAAATTTATTGCCAATGTCCTTTAATTTTCAAGGAAATCTTGGGATCTTTAGGGAGCTTACTTGGGATTTGTACAAAATTACAGTTGGCCATGCTGAATGTGTTCAAGGGATTTCGTACTTCTAGTGAAGAATTTTGTGCTTTTCGATTATTCGAATGGAAAATACCACAAGAATCAAGTAGTTCAGGTATTACCCTATCAATTTGAACCTGAACCGGGCTTACAAACAAGCAATAGCGGTGACGAGAGCGACTCGGAAGAAGAGAGTGCCGAATCGTCTGACGAGGAAATCGACCATGTGTTTGAGGCAAAAAATGCTTGGCGCCTTGAAAGCCTGAGCTGGTGTAAATGTGGGCATTGCACATTGAAACCAAAGGCTATATAATCGTTTTGTTGCTACGAGAAAGCGTTAGAATATGATGAGTATGACGCATTGTTGAAGGAAGCCGAAGCACAAGGGGGCAAGTGTTGACAACACATTGAACACATGCAGATTTTGAGCCGAACATGCTGTCAGAAGCGGTATTAAAAATAGACGTTTGTCGCTATGTTGAGGATAACTGGCCCTTGGATGACGAAGATTTGGACAAAATGCACCAACTTTATAGACTGTTCGCGTTGGGTATTTCAGATTTTGGGTAAAAGAAACCGAAGCTAAAAGGCCACTTCCTGCATGTGTTTACACAAGAATCAGAGAACGATTCGCGTCGCATGACGGCCTTTATACTCATTTTAAATATGGCAAAAAATGGAAACGGTAAGCTTTTTTTTGTATTTTTCTGTATAAGACAGTTGAGTGTAGGCTTTCCAAATTTTTGAAATTTGGCCAACTTTGTGCTAACATATGAAGCATTTCAACCATGAGATATTAACTCGTTTGCTGTTGACAGCGTTGAAATGTTTTTATGTCGAAGATGTTCCATGTACTAAATCAGCTTTAATGTGCATACAATCCCCAAATTAATTTCTAAAATGTTAGTTTATAAAGTTGTTCATCATATAAATCTGCCTCACTCACGATTTTTACACTTCTCAACTTTACAATTGCATTTTGTGTCGCACATTAAATCTTCACCCCTACAACTGCATTTTTGGTGGCACATTTTCCTTGACAAGCACACGGTTTCTTAGTTGATTGTCTCTCTGTAATTGCAGGTAAAGCTGGCTTGCTGAACCGAGATTTTCGACTGGCCACCACTTGCTCCTTTGATGGACGTTCCTTCCCTTCTAAATACGTATACTGCTCAACAAGTGATTTTGGTTCAACAGGTAGCACTTCATTGGCATAGACTTTAGCTTTC
The DNA here is from genome assembly GCA_963855995.1 of Muricea muricata. Taxonomy (NCBI): domain Eukaryota; kingdom Metazoa; phylum Cnidaria; class Anthozoa; order Malacalcyonacea; family Plexauridae; genus Muricea; species Muricea muricata. The sequence goes on from OY979717.1 coordinate 15,880,702, forward strand.
CTCAGTGTTGTACCTACTCCTAAGGTGAACAGCTTCTTGTATCAGATTGTGTTTGTGATGCTATATTGAATTGGTTGTAAATGTTGTGTTGAATAAACGAAAATAGGAAAAAACGAAATACAGTCCCCATTGTTGTTGTTGAACCAGCAAACGGGAGATTCTGACAGTTTAACCGAACTTGTGCGAAGGATTTCCAACAAAAACTTAGGAGGTCCGTAGTAGAACTGACGCTATTCTATGTGTGACCTGTAACGATTATGTTAATAGCTACTAAAACGAATTCGCATTGCCATTATTTGCGCGTGGTCATATGTAAATCATGCAAAGTCATAGTAAACGCTCTAGACGGCTAGAGTACAAATGTAGAGAAGTTATCATAAATAAAACAGATTCTAACTGGAAGTATTAGTGTGTTATTTGAGAGTCTCGTACGTTACACACCTACTAAATGACCTCCAAGCAAGCAAGCAATAATGAAGGTGTTTATATAACGCGAATGCAAAGAATTAAAACATATTGTACTCAGTCGTTGCTATATATAGCTAGTAGCTATTACTGTATTAGACAATAGTGTTCAATGAGCTACATCCTCAGAGCTATATATAATGAATAAACATAAGTTGTATCTGTATATATTACAAACGGTAAAAATTGAACTTGACCTGATATTTTGAGCTACATCCTGTTGATGCCCGCAACATTGTAAAAGCGCCCAAATTATAACGTTACATCAACAGAACAGATAAACATTTAGTGTCTGGTAATTAGTCATAGCACATCACAGCCGTCACAGATCAGCCCTGACCGCCGATAACGGTATGATAAAAGTCTACAAAGTACGCGAGCATATCAATTAATTGGCATAGTACCGGTGATGAAAGTGCTTTTACCGCCGAAATCAACACATTTATTTTAGAAACACAGATGAAACACATAGTACAGTAGTGGCACTAAATATTTACGCAGTTATACAAAAAAAATTGGGGTTCATCTGTATTTTTTGGATCAAAATCGTCTTAGAATGTATTTGTTCTAATACTATCGTATATTGATATTATTTCGTTCCCTTGCACCTGACGTCACAAATTTATTTCCGCATAAATTAGCATACCCGTTTTTTTTCAAGATGGCCGACGAAGGTAGAAAGTTTTACGATATTTCTAAGCAACTAAACGCGATGGACAAGTGAAAATACGTAATTAAGTATTCCGTACGTATGTGTAATAGATATAAAGAATAAAAAAATCTATTTCCAATGTCCTTTAAATCCCGAAATTTTTACTTTCATTCTCATTTTCCCAGTCTCTGCGCAATTTAGGCCTCAGGCCTCTTATTGTGTGTTCTTTGCCTCTCGCTTTTGCTTTTGAGAGCCTTTCGAAACGAAATTTTGTTAAATATGCAGGTAAATAGGTCTTAAACACGAGCGCATGAACAGTCTATGATAACAAAATCGTTTGTTAACTAACTAATTTCATCAAAAACTTGATTAATAAATTTAGAACTTGGAGTTCTGAAAAATCACAAAAAAAAACCCGAGATTGAGTTTAAAAAATCCCGAGATCTTACTTGGCAACACTGAACACATTATATGCATAGGTATCTTATATACACTATAGCTGCATAAAAGAGGACTTATTGTCAGCTTTGTCCATTTCCTCAATACAAAATACACAAATCATCGTGCTCCGAGTCAACTCCGTGGGAACGACCAGTGCCTGCGATCCAGCTTCAATTTTCGCCTGCCCACAGTGTGGGATGCACCATTTAGTGTATATGAGATATCTATGATTATATGGCAGAGGTTTGGCAAAGGCACAGAGCACAGGCTTCAAATTTCAGCTTAACATAATCCTCCGTGAACTTCAATATCTGCTGAGTGGCTCTACTGCCATTCACTATGCTGTGCCAGTGACGTCAGATGATGAAACAATAGATTCGGTACCAACCTCCCACTCAATGTTCACAGAGAATAGTTGAAATTATTTCTGCAGCTGCGATGGACAGCTTACACTTTGTAGCTTTGGTAGAACGAGTATTGTTTCAAAATCTGGAGAAATTCTCATTGATCGACGTTTGAGATATTTCGCTGGATTTTTAGGCCACGACTGCTGCGTTTTTTAGCAGTTTTTGTTCACTAAACAGTTTTATTTATTCACCAACTGTTGTTGTTTGCATCTGTTAATCGTTACTGCTGTGGCTTGTGGATGTTTTCACCGATGTAAACATGGACGACTATTACGAGATCCTTGGTGTGAAAAAGGGAGCATCAGAGCAAGATATCAAGAAAGCGTAAGTTATTTAAGCTTTGAAATGTAGCGGCAAATTCACTTTTTCCTCTCAAGAATTGCAAGGTGTTTCACTTTCTTATTCAGCAGCAACATTGTTTCTTGTACACTAACTTTATCACTTAGCATGTCATTTCCTAGTACTGGTAACTATATCAGTCATTTAACTTAATTCTTAGAAGTGTCTTGCCCAGGCAGGTCAGTTTCGCTTTCTTGTATGTAAAAACTTTCATCAGTATTGTCAACTTACTGGCAATGTAATTAAAAATATGTATATAAGTATTGGCCAGCTATATCAAGTTTGGACTCGAGTATTGTTGACAAATTATATCAATGGTATTTTATATTAGCTATTGTGTAGATCTGTGCGCTAAAATAGACTGTGGTCGTTTTGTAATGAATGTTTCTGTGTTAGATTGTAGTTGCAATGCAGTCAGGTGTTACTTAAACCCTAAATGTAGAATTATAAGCCTAAAGCTGAACCTAGCCAAACAAACTTTAATTGATATATAATTTGTTCATAGTACTAACACATAATTTAACCAGGGTGAAATGTTAACAAGCATTTAAATGATAAAGTCTCCAAATCTGCATTACATATCTCAAACTTTCAAAATATATTGTACCAATTACTGCAGCAGAGTTGTACATCATCTGGAGGTATACAATCTGCTAGGTTTTTAAATCTGATTCAAATCTGAAATTAGCTGGTTTTCAGTCTTGTGATACCTTTAGCCCTTGGTTTTCAACTCCAAAAGGGAAACACATTTGCCAGAATGAGTTATTAAATACTCGTACAATTTAGTGAAATTTGTCCTCTTTCACAAGACACAAAGCAGCAATGTGTGTAAAGTTGACCATAAAGTGTTTTCCTATATAAATGTTTTGAGTGAAATTATCCTCCTGTGTCTTTTTACCTACAGTACCATCAAATACTTTGATCTCAATGTTTGTGTAGCTATAGTTTTGTGAATTACATTTTAATATCATTCTCAATTTACAGTAGCTCTCCAAATTTGTCAGCCATTTTGTTTACATTTTAGTAGCAAAATATGAGTTAATATTCTACTAGTACTTAGAGGAACCAATCAGATTGAGCATAGCCAATATTCAGCTTGTATTTATTTATATATAATAATATCTGATGTTCGGTGATAGATTGCAACTACATGTTTCTAAAATGATCTAAGAGAAAACCAGAGATCATGATGTTTCCAAAACATTTTAAGAGAAAAACTCGAGCATTCTGTGTATTTTTCTAGTAAACGTAATGAAGTGAGGTCTGCACCATCACAGTTAGATCAGAGCGAAAAATAATGCTTGTTGAGTATTTATATATTCATGTTCTGCCTGACTAACTTATCAACCATGGCATAAATTTAAAATTTAAAAAAAAAATAAAATTGGCCAGACAGAACAAATAACTACAGTTAATATTTACCATCCCCTGATTAAAGTGAGCACTACAATAGTTTCTGCCTTGTGATAGGTATTTAGACTGAAGCCAAGTTCTGTCTGCGCATGCATCTATTTTGCATGTTGATTGCATACAATATATATCACATGCATGTTTATTTATATATTGATGCATGTCACTTTTTATCAAACTGCAGGAGATATACAGATAGATAATTTTTGTCAATAATTAGCTGGAGATTATTTTATAAAATATGCCATTATAATTTGTAACTAAATGTTCTGATTATATGCCCATTTTTCTCTTCCTTAATATAATGAATGAATAATTACAGAAATGATCTCGCTAATTGATATTTAAATTTCATTCTCTATTGTTTAAAGTAAATTTGTAAGGCCTGTTTCATGTTATCGTCAAATTTAATTCAGATGTATTTAATTCAACGAATTAAATACAACAGTGGTGTGTCTTATGAAATGAATTAAATTTGTCTGGTAAGTTAAATTCATTCAAGATATTCTATCTGTCATGGTCAGATGGATACAACATTTGCACTTTGCCGCACATTGTCATTTCATGCGATGTTGTATCATCGTGACAAATTAAATACACAATTGTAATAACTAATATTTCTAAGCCCACAATTTAATTCATCCAAATTAAATCCACCTAATTAAATTCATTCGCATTAAATCTTTTGTTTGAAACAAAATCGACTAAGCTTGATCAGTTGGCAAATTTAACATTGAATTAAATTCATTTTTTACTTTAGTAAAATCAAAATGATAATATTTCTCATTGTATGAACATGAAATTATTAGGCATGTTAGTTACGGTACAGCTATGGTGTATGACTGAGTAAATCTACTTATCTCGCACTTGCACTATAATTGACTATAATTGTAGACATTTTTCACTATATAGATTTCATTTTATACATTATTTTATATATTTGGTTCCTTAATTTTAATGTTGACACTCAATAACATGCAATATACTATCAGGTGGTTTAGTATGTACAAACAGGTGGGGAGGGAGGGGTATGATTTGTGCCTACTTTAGCATACAGAGGAGGAAGGAGGAAAACCAGTCATTCTGTACGTACATATGCAAAACTAATTTTTATTAACACGAGGATTGCATGATGATAGAATGTTATATTATAAAATATATATAATTACTTTTACTCTAGGTACAGAAAACTTGCTCTGAAATGGCATCCTGATAAAAACCCTGATGATAAAGAAAATGCATCAAAAATGTTCCAGGATATTTCAGAAGCTTATGAGGTTTTATCTGATGGTATGTCAAATACATAACTTAACTTGAAACACTAAATTAGAAACTATGATAGTAGTCACTTTCAATGGTGATATATAACTATACTTAATCTTTCTGGCCTAAATGTGGTCAATCCTCAGTACACAGTCATACACTAGTTTAAAATTTTTATAATTAAAACTAAAAATTAGTAAGCAATGGCTGCTCAAAAGATTTGTGTGAAGAACTTGTTGTTTCTGGTTATAAAGTCTTATAAGAAACTTTATAAGACTGTAAGAGAGTGATGATACAATTATTAAACCAAGTTTTTGCAAAATATTGTGTTTTTTTGCTGACTCACAGATCAATAATCTGCCCTGCCTTTAAGCTTTTGCAAATATTTGACCAATAATTAATAAGTGTGCTTGTTATGAATAAAATTCATCTCAGGGAAGTTTCAGCAAATTTCATTTCAAGAACGACTATTGATGGAATTTGCATAAAGGCTGGAACTTTCCATGTTCATCCATAGGACATTGGCACCTACTTCCCCCTATCTGTCATAAAATCACTCTGAACATCAACATTCTCAAGTTTTTACCATTAAATTTGCAAGCACTGTATAAACAACGTTTTATTGCCATTTTGAAATAAGTAGCTTGAATAAACACAGAATTTAAAAAATAAAGTGAAAAATTATCAATGTGATCGCATTCAAAAGCATTTGACCTTCTTATTATTGATACTGTATTTTCCCTATAAACTGTATGCTTTTACTTGAGTGTCTTGATATTAAGAGAGTTATTTAATCTTGCTTGTACAGCGGAGAAGAGAGCAGTGTATGACAAATATGGTAAAGAAGGTTTGAAAGGTACGTTTTTATTTTGCTTCTAGGTCATTTAATAGCAGTATTTTAGCTGGTTTGGAAAAGCCACTGTCACAATGTGTTTAACACAGCAATTTAAGCGATTATGGGTATGTAAGCGGGTACACTATTAAGTGGGTACGGAACTACAGTTTTAGCCGCCATATGCAAATGAACGGTTCGTCAAAATCTTGAAAGTTTTACCAAAAGTTTTATTTACTGAATAGCGCATGTGTGAGATCATATCGGATGGACATACCGCGCAACAGCCCCTATGAGTTCCTTAAATATTTACGTAACATGTATTCCGCCATCCCTGCAGAGGTATGTAATTAATAAATACCTCAACATATTTTCTATATTCTATATATTTTCTTATCTATTGCAGTTAGCATAACATTATCACGGTAAAAATCAAATTTGATATTCGACATAAAGACCAAAAAACATTGTGCATTTGTGGGTGTAGATGTAACTGTTTCAGAATCTTCAATTGTCATTCACATTACTTCTAAGCTATTTTAGTATTCTAGCGTACTAGCACTAGGTATGCGGGATTATTTTTATCCGAGATAGACATTGAATGTCTTGCTGAGGTACGACAAAAACACAACAGGAACTCTTCTGGAAGTTTCCTGTCGTCTGCATTGGTGTTTGAAATTCAATTGTGTTAGGAATCCGAAGCATGCATGCAATGACTATAACTAGCTATAGTCTTTCAAAGCTTGGCTTTAAAGAATATACGTGATTGTAGGTTTCACCATGAATTTTCTTAACAAAATTCTAACAATGTAAGAATTTTTCTCATAAAGCACAATCAACGTGCGATTATGTTTAATCTTTAACTTTATAACTGTGCATAAATCAACTGCACTGATAATGCACCGTTGGGTTTACTGTAATACTTAATGACATTTTTCTTTTATTAATTAAGCTTCCCTTCCAAATGACAGCTCAACAAACTTCCATGGTTTTCCACACCATGAATTTCATTTCAGAAGTGCAGAAGAAATATTTAGGTATAATATATTATAATTATGTCATAATTTAGCCGATTGTGCAAAACTGGGTTAAAGCTTGGCCCACTGTTGTAGTTTTTAGTGCAAAGTTTCAAAGAAACTTTGCAGTATTGTGATGAGTGGCGAAAATTCAAATCAGTCAGGCAGTCAGTCAGTCAGTCAGTCAGTCAGTCAGTCAGTCAGTCAGTCAGTCAGTCAGTCAGTCAGTCAGTCAGTCAGTCAGTCAGTCAGTCAGTCAGTCAGTCAGTCAGTCAGTCAGTCAGTCAGTCAGTCAGTCAGTCAGTCAGTCAGTCAGTCAGTCAGTCAGTCAGTCAGTCAGTCAGTCAGTCAGTCAGTCAGTCAGTCAGTCAGTCAGTCAGTCAGTCAGTCAGTCAGTCAGTCAGTCAGTCAGTCAGTCAGTCAGTCAGTCAGTCAGTCAGTCAGTCAGTCAGTCAGTCAGTCAGTCAGTCAGTCAGTCAGTCAGTCAGTCAGTCAGTCAGTCAGTCAGTCAGTCAGTCAGTCAGTCAGTCAGTCAGTCAGTCAGTCAGTCAGTCAGTCAGTCAGTCAGTCAGTCAGTCAGTCAGTCAGTCAGTCAGTCAGTCAGTCAGTCAGTCAGTCAGTCAGTCAGTCAGTCAGTCAGTCAGTCAGTCAGTCAGTCAGTCAGTCAGTCAGTCAGTCAGTCAGTCAGTCAGTCAGTCAGTCAGTCAGTCAGTCAGTCAGTCAGTCAGTCAGTCAGTCAGTCAGTCAGTCAGTCAGTCAGTCAGTCAGTCAGTCAGTCAGTCAGTCAGTCAGTCAGTCAGTCAGTCAGTCAGTCATAGTGTAAACTCCGGGGGGTGGTGCAAATTTTGAATATGCCACCTGATTACTTGAATGTTACTATTGCAATGTTTTAGTTAAAATTATAAGTATTATTTATAAACCATTTTGTGCTGTTATTCATACAAATGAAAAAGATAGGTAAATGAGCCATATGGCAACTAATGAGCGTAGTAATTTTATTGCAGACATGTATATACAGTGCTCTCAAACTCCCCCGGAATTTAAAATATTCAACTAAGCACGTGTATATTGCGTAGCGCCCGCTTCCGTTGCTATGCAGAGGTCTAGGAGTGGGATAATAAACATGAGTTAAACATGTATTTCCACGGCTTAAAAGTACCATTTTAACTGGCAGGACAAGATTTTTTAATCTTCAGACTATTATGCTTTCGTTTATTATGCATAAAGAGCGATTTTTCGCCTTAAAACGAGCTCAAATGGACAGCATAAGTTGACCTATATGGTATGAATATAAATGGCTAACAAGAGATATGAGCTATAGTTTGAATACATAGCAATAAATACACCGCAATATTTTCGCTATTCTACGTCTTATATTCCTAAATATACACCACATGAATTGCAGGAGTTTTGTTCTACATTTCGGCCAGGCTTCATCAAAAAATGATGAAAAACAAGCGAGATAAAGCGAAATCGGCATATTTGATAATGTTGCGTGCGTGCGAGATCAGTTTCTGCAAGGTTGTGATGTGATGACTGATGATTGTGTACATAAAATTTCCAATAATACTAGTAGACCTAAAGTAAACCGTACATAAGTATACTAAGTAAAGATATTGGCCTAATATTGTGACAGTTTTTTATTAACACACAGAAGAGCGCTTAGTTTGTATGTTTGCAATCTTAGTTCACGTTCAATATTAATTGCGCGTTCATTCCGTTTTGTTTATATGAGTCTAAGGTCAGAGGTCAGAGATTCAGCAAACGTGAAACCGAATATGCTCGCTAAACATGAAAATTATAAAATTATCAGAGTGTCTAAAAACGTCCCACGTAAACAAAACGCTTTTAGACCACATCATTTTAACATTTTATTTCCAAAGCTATCATTAAATTTTTCTTAGTTTTTCGAGTTTAAGTGTGTAAGTCTTTTCAGAAACTTTGCACTATCCTTGGATCCCTAGTTGTATTTCTATACACCTCCGTTTCTTCCAGAACGTCACTCAGAAGCTAAAACTACTGTTGATTCGGAGAAGATTTCTGAAGAAATATTTCCAGACTTCTATAAATTCTTTAGATCTTACGATTAACCCAGGGTTGAGGTGCCTGCATGGACAGTAATATCAGATAACGACATTTGAACACAAACAAACACTCGAAATTGTTTCGTGTTATACTTTTTTCGTCCTTTGCCTTCTATGAAGTCATTCGTGATTCGTGATCTACATTTTACCGGTCGGGAGCTATTACGCACAGATGGCGCGATACAGCATACTCGGCGTGATGCAAAATATCTTCGAAGGATTTGATCCGTTTATTCAAACTTTTTTGATACATAAACCCGAGCATAAACCATATAGTTTTCATTCTTTTGTGCTTCTATATTAACTTGAGCACAGAAAACGTCATTGCGTGCGAAAAATGAGAGTCACGGCACTTGACTTTGTCTCGTGTCGTACTTTTTGTGCTTCGTAAGCCGACGTCATCTGGGATCCATCATAGTGTAGATCCACGAAAAATAAAATCTGTCTGTTAAATGAACACACGGAAAAAAATATTATCAAGTGACTCAGCATGCTCATGCAAGTTGAGCCTTTGCTGACACGAAAATACTGTTGATTGTATTTTTCTCTTTGTTTCTTATAGAGATTTCTTTGGGGGTGATCCATTCAGTAGATTTTTTCGCGATCCTTTCGAAGGGTTTAATGGAATTAATGGATCCAGTAGGCCAGGTGCGTTCACTAGAACGGTTGCCTAGACACTCATGTATCCATTTTCCCGACGTTTCCAGAACTCTTGAACATACCTATGAAAGCACAGTAATTCAAATTTCACTACATTATTTGATATTAGATTGACCAATTCTTGCATTTTCTTAAAGCCGAGAAAATCGAGGCAAAAGTTTTTTTTAAAAAATAATCTACGTGCCTTTTATCGTATATAGAGACTCCTTCACGGCTGTGATTTCCTTTGTGTTTTTCTCGTAAATTTCTAGTGGGTTCCTAGAAATACGTATGCAGACTGATTGCTTTTGCTATCATTCTTAAAATTTATATTTGAATTTTGTGTTCACCCTGTATAGCTGTTATGGATATCACTAGACTGTAAATTATTTGCCAACTGTAACCGCCAAAATGTTTTCCACACGTTTTGCGTTCACATGTTGTCTTTAAGAGACTATTCTTACCAATATAGAAAACCCATGCGAATTAAAACTTTACAAGGTACCCTGTAACATGATCCTATAAGTTGTGTTTTCCTTTGCAGGTAGCCGCTCAAATCAAAGCAACAATCGTCGTGATCTAAGTAATGATTTCTTTGGTGGTTCTCTCTTTGGAGGGGCTTTCTCCAGTGACTTTGGATTTGGCGGTTCCTTTGATAACAGGTAGAAACAATACTGTATAAATGTAGGTCAAGAGGACGCAAGAACATAGAATCTATCACAACCCGAGACGATGTAACTGTTTATATCGTAGTGAAAGATCCTGTGTTTTTGTGTGCTTTTGACTGCACTACTGACACCAACAACGTTACTTGAATCGGTCCATCTACAGGTATGCCACTTGTAAAGTGTTTTTAATGTTTGTTTTCAACTTGCTGTTTAATCTTTTAAACGTGGTTTTATTCGGTTTTTTGCTGCGACCTGTCAAAAAACCCTTAATTTTAGTAGAGGAGGTGCACCGGAATAAGAATTCACTGGATTGTATGCAGATGTGTTTCATCTATTGATTTCACCATATTTATCTCTCAGCTAGGAAGTTCAATACAGTTTTTTTACTTCATGTAGCTTTGGAGGTGGAGATGGAGCTGCGGGTGCGAGAGGAGGTATTGCGTTAAGTTTGATTTTATTGACTGGTTTCGTCTACGATTGAGCGTGGTGGAACGTCAAGTAAAAATGCAAATGTTCTATGCTAACTTACATGTACAAGCCCGTTAATTTGCTGTGTAAGTTGTAAAACCATGCAGCACTGTTGTGTCATATATGATTTTTACACATTCAAAGTGAAATATCTCAAGAAAGAAGCGAAATAGTGAAATTCTATAAAATTTCGATAAAATATATTTGATGCATACTGTACCTAAAATTAATAAATACGAGCCGAAAGTGTGATATTTTTTGTGAGTGCTATGAATGAAGGTGGAAATTCATGACATGAAGAAAGTAATTGTTTATTTATAACCTTCTTTTTTTCAATGTATCGTAGGAAATTTCAAGTCGGTTAGCACGACAACGAAAATGCAAAACGGGAAAAAAGTGGTGAAAACAACGTAAGTGTTTGATTTAAACAAATTTTCTGTAAATCAGTCGGAAATGAAAAAGGTGCGAAAATTTCTGTTTCGATATCTGTTGAAATTAACCTTCTACTTAAAGATTGGTTGCCTGTTTAAGTATATCGAAAGCTAAAGTCATCATTTACCTTGCTACAAACTTGCTGCTGTAAACGGGCATAGTTTGCCATGATCTAAAGTATTGGCGAATATCCTTTTTCTCTGCGTCTGTTACCAGCAGATAACCGGATGCTTGCCTGTGATCATTTCCAAAAACCAGAAAAATTGCATGTTTTACGGCTTCGAATGTTAAATTTTCATTCATTTTCCTCTAGGATTGTTCAGAATGGCCAAAAAACTGTGGAGGTCAAAACCGACGGCAAAGTTACATACAAGAGTATAGACGGTGTGGAACAAGACTTACCTAAATTAAAGTCGAAGTGAATTAATTGTAGTGTTATTGTAGTAGTAGAGAAGATTCCTGATGTTTGCGTATAATATAATCAACAGTAATGGCTCACTAATGGTAAACTACAGTAGATATAATTCTTTTTTAGTGGATGATAGGTATGAATGTGTGTGTGGTGGTATAGAGCATGTAAGTTGTGTCGCATCACTGCCGTAATGTATTAAGACCAGTTCGAAATCTCGTTAAATGTTTGCTAGGTGTGATACAGTGCCACGCCTAAACATTAACATGCGACCCAAATTTTATTTTGATACAAGAAAAACGCGAAGTGCGTGTATATGGGAATTTTTAACAGTATCATTCTGCGCATGCTCATAAGCACGTTACGTTACTATGGAAGTCGTCTCTTGTAAAAACAAAATTGCTTTTTGGTTGGGTACTGTATTGACGCATGCAGATACTATAAATATTTAACTATTATTTGCCGAAAACGAGGTGATTATTGGGGAATATTCAGTGAATATAAAGGATGTCACGTGATATTGGACCAATCACAACGTCGGATTTCTTTTGTCCACTTGTGTAAAAATACTAATAACTATTCTTTACTGTACATAAACAAGAACAGCAAGTACACGGCCTTCAGCCAAGTCCCTATAGCAACGGGGCGTAAATTTTTCAAGTTGTAGCAATTTCTAAGATGTGCAGGCTCTTTACACCAATAATTTACTATATACGACTAGCAAAGAAATTATTAGATTTACCATGAGGCAAAAACTTCAAATAACGAAAATATGTTAAATATTTACAAATCAAGTGGAAGCTTCATTTAAAATTGTGGTAAAAGCACGTTTTGCCGCTGCTACCATAAGGCTACCATAAGGCTCCCAATTTGTTTATATTTAATAAACAACTGAAAAGGATTTAAATCACAACAAAAGTTCATTGTATTACCGGGAAAATGTTGTAGCAATTGTGTGCATAAATATATAGGCACTGGTCAATTTATGCTTCTGCACTGACCTACCTGCGGTGCATATCATAGGTACAAGATGGTGCCTCACACACTGTAGTCTGGCGAAAATTTAAGCCGGATCGCAGCCGCTTGTCGTTCCCACAGAATTGACACGGAGCATGATAATTTGTGCATTTCATATTGCGAAAATGGACATAGTTGACAATAAGTCCTGTTTTATGTAGCTAAAAAGTATTTAATACACAAATGCAGAAAAGTTTAGTGGTTTCTGTAGCATTTTTTTGATGAGTGGGAACGACCAATATGGCCACCGCCTATTGTTATGAGGGATACCGCTGAGATTTTTGGCTTCATTTAATCATTTTTAATATACAGATGCGCTATCTAGTGTATATGAGATATCTACGATGCATATACGGTTGGGAGCCTCATGTTGCTGCGACGTTGCTAATGACTTAGGTGAAGACTGTATTGTAAGCATATGGGTTATTAAATTAACACTGTCGTGGAAGCAATAGTTCAAACACGAGTAGGGAGACTTCCTCCGAGTTCCAAACACCGACAGGAGTTGAAAATACGAGGCGAAGCCGAGTATTTTGAACGAACTTTGAGGTGTTTTGAAATTGGAGGAAGTATTCCTTACGAGTTCCTGAACCTATTTGTCAAACGAACCAGTATTTGGTGAGAAAATCACAGAGAAACTGGCCTAATTTATTTAATTTCTTTCTCTGATTTCCAAATGTTCTCAACGGTATTGATTTACGTTGTACTTTCTGCATGAGTTGATTCTTAGACTTATTCTGCATTGGTGGGTTGGAGAAAAATCATTGTCCACCACACAAGAGATGATCTAAAACACGGAAAAGAACTGGCACTATTTGTCAAGCGAAACTCATTTTTCGATTAAAACCATAAATTTCTGTTTTTGTATTACCTGTAGATTTATTCCTTTCATTCGACAAAAATTTACAAAGATATAAATGACAAAAAGAAAAACAACCAAATGGGTTTCTATCCTGTCGCTAGTCCTAGGTCTTTTGCTCACGATCAGATCATCAAAATAAACCAAGGCGCTTTAATTAAAGTTCAATAATTTGTCTTGTTCTGCAGATACTTTCTGTTTCAAACTTTCTGTGGCTACGTTAGCGGTAGGTCACATCACTATGTGCAAGACAAGGTGTAGAAGGTTCCGAGCAAGGCGCTTGGGTCAAAAAGTCAAAGCTCTGTTTGTATTTTTCACGTAGTGATATAAATTAAAGTCAATGCTATTTTACCAAAACAATTATGATGGTTTACATATTGCATTCATTGCATGTAGATTGTAGTAGTTAGCTATTGAACATGATATGCTCTTCAGTACGAGAAATTATCGACAATGGAAATATTAATTATTGTTACAAAAATTGCGCTAAACTGAAAAGACATTAAAGTAGCCGTTTTCCTTCCTTGTTAGGGGGGGGGGGGGATCTCAGTCAGTCTAGCCCTGATGTGATCAGTAGAGCGATGAGCGATGAATAATTAGTAGTTTCTGACTGCGGGAAAATTAATTAAATTTGCTCAGATCAAGTTTACTGCTCTTACTCACGACGAATTGTTAAAGAACAACTGTTTTGTGATGTATTTGTGTGTGGAAAAGGTAATCCACATTCAAAGTGGCGTATTTACATGTCTGTGCAAACGTCTGGCGGGGAAAGATTTTTCTGATTTTCGCCCCATATGTAATTCCTTGCGTACACTCCAGTTTGCAAATTTAGGACAAATATCCTGTGTATTAATTAATATGTGTTCCGTCAGTATCAACAGATCCAACCGTCTATAGTTACATAACGCTGCATGAATGGTGTCATTATACCATATGCTGATGCGCCACACTCGCCCTTTTTTTAAAAATTATTTTACTGTCACGGCGATTGTGTGAGTGCGTGGGGGGGGGGGAGAATACCCAGGGCAAGGGGGGAATTAATTCTGCTCCGTTCAGGAACCCAAAAATTTAAAATTAACTATTTTCAGGGATGGGGCCGTGGTTATGGGAAGCAAGTGCAAGCCTTTGAATTGGCCGACTTGACGTGACTAACTCCGTGACTTGCGCATAACTCATGCACAAGTGAGGTGCAAGCCTTTGAAATCAGGGCGGGAAACTGAAACGCAAAACCTGTTAACTTTGAAATTTAGTGGGAAAGTACTTAAACGTTGAGTCTGCTAACTCAAACGGAAAGAGTTTTAGTTCAAAGAATTTGTGATTGAGTGCATTCATTTCATTCAATTTTCAACGCTCATATATGATTGTATAAAATATACTGCTATGAACATTTTACATGTACCTAATCATGTTGGAATGTACGTGAATCATATCAGCCAATGCTTACAAGATTCATATTAATGTGCTCAAAATGTTGGGAGTAGCCATCTTGGGACTGTTACACAAAACCCGGTTTAATACCCTGCGTTAATGTAAAAATCCAAAAGCAATTTCCCAAAGTCTTCAGTACGTTGTTGAAGAGTTTCTTTAGAAATTTAATCTTATCAGACTGAGTGAGTTGGTAGTAATTATGTTTTCTGACGTTTTCAGATAAATGACGTACAGAAACGTACTGAAAGTAAAATTACAGCGGGCTAAATTCTTCAAAGCTTAAAAATCAAAAATTTCCTAGACCCCTTGAGGTGGCTAACGCGTTTGTTCTTGACTCATGTAGGTAGAGTGTACACCTCAAATCCTAGTTATGGGCATGAATAACGTATAGTTCAAAATTTCAAACTCAACTTTAGTCAAAACAAAGATTTCCCACCAGGTGCAGACCCTTATTACGGAACGTGTACACATGTTACATGTTTCGTTATTATGGTCTGCACGCAGGCTACACATGCAAGGCCTGGATCCAGTCACCTGCGCAGCCACCACTGTCATCATCTATTATAAAGCAACTGTTATTTCCTCTGTTTTATCTTCATATATGTATTAAAATTCAGCATTGTTAAAAATTAATTAAAACGCACTTCTTGTACAAAGAACTTGATGGTCACTTATTGGTCAGCCAACTCATGCAATTAAAACTTCGGAAGGGTGTCGGAGACAGTTCGTATACGTTCGAGTTACCTCCACTGAGCTCTAGTAATATATAAGTTCTACTGAGCGCTACTAATATATTTGAAGTCGAGAGCCCGATCTCCAGATTTATTAATAGAGCTCAGTGGTTACCCCATCAAAATATTTCCGATGAAATTACGTGGCACATGTGACGCGCCCTCGCTCCACAAGTCAAAACCTGCACGACGATTTTGTAAGATTTTTTATTGCTTTTCAACAATAGAAAAGCTGCCATAAGAGGGGCTACCACCAGAAAAGTAACATATTATTAGCGACGTAAAGTTGGCGTTCTTTGCCAGTATTTTGAGTCTACTTGCGGTCATATTAATCGACTTTTATAATGGGAGCCTTTGCCAGCTTGTTCAAAGGCTTATTCGGCAAGAAAGAAATGAGGATTCTCATGGTTGGCCTAGACGCTGCTGGGAAAACTACGATTTTGTATAAACTGAAGCTAGGCGAAATTGTAACTACGATTCCTACGATAGGTAATGTATCTTCGTGTTTCTTGTACGATTTCATTTGTCTGAAGTTTCACGACTCGTCGCTTAGTCCGCCATTTTGAAAATATTGGAAATAGTTCAGTTTCACATCGTAATCTTCGCTTTATTTTTTAGGATTTAATGTTGAAACAGTTGAATACAAAAATATTAGTTTTACAGTATGGGATGTTGGCGGACAAGATAAAATCCGACCACTTTGGCGACATTACTTTCAAAACACACAAGGTTTGTTCAACTGTGTCACTGTGAGAAGTTGATTTCGAACGTTTGGCGTCTTTTTATCCGTACTAATAAAGTCATTTCCAATTCCTTGTTTCTTTAAGGTTTAATTTTCGTGGTGGACAGCAATGATAGAGAGCGAGTTACCGAGGCTCGTGAGGAACTTACTAGAATGTTAAACGAAGACGAGCTAAGGGACGCTGTACTTTTGGTATTCGCAAATAAACAGGTAAGCTATAAAAATCAGAATAAGTGTGTACTGAAAAGTGTGGAAAAGTGATTTCTATCAATAGGAATGTAATGGAATGGTGGTCCAGGAAGAATGTCTATTGAATAAATTTGTGGTTGCATCAAAAATTGTACAAATATATTATGTCGAAATACGTGTTTCCACCTTTAGTACTTCGAAAAAATTGTATTTATTTACATTAAACTAGTGCACATCACTCATTCTGAAGCAAAGAGGCATAGCATTGTTTTCCATGTCTTGTTTTTCATTTACAATTGAATGGTCCTGATATTTTTATCTTAAAGTCTTGACCATAGGTAGCCCAAAAATGTCTGGTAATTTTGTGCACCACAAGTGTGAGTGTAACGTATTGTTTACATATATAAGATACATAAGGTTGGCAACTAAATTTCACCTGATGAACATATGGCTTTTGTTGAACACAAAATGCGGGATGCCAGAGTTTATTCCACACGTCAGCATTTAAAAAACATAAGCTCCTATTGGTTTAAATGAATACTTCGTTAAAAGTGCACCAATGGAAGCGTAAAAATGCCATTTAAAGGCTGACGTGTGGCATAACCTCTGGCATCCCACATCGGAAAAAGAAATTTTTTGTCAATACATGAAAAATATGTTCAAATTTTGCAGCCATTCGGAAACATTGAAGACAAATTTCATTGAGCATGTGTAGTAAAATTTTCAGAGATTAATGTGTTATAATTTTTTATCTGTTTTTAATTCCACGTGCGATGTATTTTGTGTTCAACAAAAGTCATATGTTCGTCAGGTTAAATTTAGTTGCCAACCTTACGTATCTTATATATGTAAACAATGTGCTACCGCTCGCACTTGTGGTGCACAAAATTACCAGACATTTTTGGGCCGCCTATGTCTTGTCCCAGTAGAAATATTTGCGGAGATTTTCCTTTTTCAATTTTAAATTGTATTTGTGTAATTGCTTGTGAGAAACCTTATTTACCTTACCTTCTCATCCAATAGCTATTAGGTGATTTTGTTTTTCAAAACGTTTTTTTGTTCAAAAGGTTTTGTCTACCATAAGATCACCACATAGCCCAGGGTGCATTCCTTGCACTCCACGCCGGATTTCTCCAGCGTGGTATTGCTTTAGTGTCTGGCGTATTGGCACACAATGGTCAAAATCAATAAATCATAAATGTTGGCATGCAGTTAATATGGTTGCTTATATACTGTACTTCATATGGATACTATATTTTAATATCTTATGTCACCTTTTTCTATATTTTGAAAATGCGTACTGGGCGTGGCAGCTCATAACATTTAGCGCATCTCAGGTGTGGGTTTTGCATAGAATACACCCTGGCCCATAGGCTGTTGTGATATATCCATATAAAGATAGTTCTTGAAAATATGTGTTCGTTTTTCTCTAGTGGACATTTGTGAGAGTATAAAACATTGTAGAATCATAATGATTAAATAATGTAAAGAATACAATTCTACACTGTACAGTCATCACCCTAGTATTTTGCTCCAAGTTATTTGTCCATTTAATGTAAAGTATTAAGCATGATTAGGTAAAAAAAATTAATTAAGGTACTTGATGCATTATGTTTAAAGCATAAAATAGTTCGTCTCTGTCGCTCTGGCATTGTTTAAGGTTTAAGAAACCTCTTGCTCCAAAATGCCAGGTTGTGCCCAATTATTTTGAGAATGTGTGATGTTAATCCTAAAAAATTGAGAGGGGGAAAATTTGACTTTGAGCCAAAAGAACCCTGCTCTCAAGCTTTGAAATTGCAAGCAAGCCTTACTGTGTTTTCTGCTCAACTATGACACCACCTGCATGAAACACCACTCAACCAGGCTTGACTTGCTCATATGTATATATGATCAATAATAACATCACTCAGGAAGATATATCTTTAATATTCAAAGGCTTTTTGAGACAGATATGGAAAGTTAATTTTTAGTAGATTGCCTGCACACTCTGATGGATAGCAATACTTGATAACATCATTGTCTCATTACATTTTCACCTTATCATACAATTTCTATTTTTGCTTATTAAATGCAAGTACAGGGGCATAGCATGTGGGGGGAGGTGTATAACATCTCCCGCATTTCACTGAATGTTAGGGAAAACAAAGAGATGGTCTGTAATTTATGGAGCCGTTAGTTGTTGAGTTGTCAAGTCAGGTCATGGAATGGAATTTTGCTCAGCTTCTCAAGGGGCTATTTTGCTCTTAAATTGTTTGTTGGATGTCCAATATAACAAATTTGAATGTTGGACAGCTCAATTTTTTAAAAAAGAACTTTAGAATAGTTACCTGTTTTTTGAGCAGTTTTTGAGCTGAAGCAGTAATCTGCTTCAAAATAGAAAAGAATCCTAAAATAGTGCAAATTTGCTGGGTACTAGTCTAGGCACTAGTTTCAAATGCTCATAACTCAACCAATACTCCAAAACTTAAACAATTATAATGATGTGTTATATATATATATATATATATATATATATATATATATATATATATATATATATATATATATATATATATATATATATATATATATATATATATATATATATATATATATATATATATATATATATATATATATATATATATATATAGTTTTTTATTACCTTTCCAGTGGAATAAGGGGTTTCCCTACAAATAAATTTTAAATTTCAGCTTTTTGACAATGATATAGTTTTACAGGGAAATTTTATAAAATGTTTTGGCTTGAGCCTACAACAAATTTGAACATGTCCAACATACAGAAATACACGTATTAGACCTAAAGGCACAATTCAGACATAAAATGAAATCACCTCTGCATATGGTAAGTAAACATGTACTTTTGTCCATCTTGCACCCCAATTTAATTTTATTCACAGTTTATAGTTCTCTAGCTGTAAAAATATTGTAATTATGTCTAAGATAGTGAAAGAACCTTTTATCTTTTGCATAACAGTATACCATACTATGCAAGACGATTGTCAGTGACACCACAGCAGTTTAGCTGAACTGAAACTACTGCCAGTGGCCCTTTTTTAACATCTTGTACATATAGTTATGTAGTGTAATTTACTAAAGGCTAATATTACAGCAGAGGTATTTGTATATATACTGATTTATATAAAACATTTGAGCTATATAATTAAAATCTCTTTAATAATGTATAGTTTCCTTGTGGTTGTTAATCTGGTAGAGTATGTTGATACATTATGATTTGTTTAAGGTGTAGTAAAATTACCAATCTGCTCGGAGGGAGGGGGGGCTACTATGATACTACTCCATGGGGCATATGCACTCTATTTATTTGTGAAAGTGTTGTGGATAGAACATGCTTTTTCATTTTAGGTCGCATTGGTGAACTGTGTATAATCATTAATAAAGTGTACCACTAGAGTAGACAAGATGACACATCCAAATTGAAGGGGTGGTTTGGGTGAATAGAAAATATGGGGATAAAATCTGGATTCATGAGATCCCGAAATAACCCATGATTTTCATATTTTACAAGAAAGTCCTAGGTGTCCCTACTTTCCCAATCTAAAAATCCATAATTTGTTAGAAAAAACAAAGTAAATCCATAATCCATATGATGCTAAATCCGCAATCCGTTATATTTTAGGATCTGTAAAAATTATAATAAAATCGGTCGCGAGGGGTCATTGCATGTAATGTATATCTAGTTAACAAAAAGATTACATTTTGCCATTGTCTGTTCAGTTATATACGGTATGACGTCACAATGTGGTGGGAACAAAAAGTGGTCCACGAGCCGCCTAGGCGAGTGGGTCACTAATAATCTTACCACGTTATGGCGTCTACCGTTTATCTATACCTGAGCAGACAACGGCAAAATGTAATCTATTTGTTTTATATAATAAAAGTGTGAAAAATGCTGCCAAAATAAGCTTTGTAGTGCGACGAGAAGACTTCAGCACGTGATCATGATCTATACAAAACAAAGCACGCCATTGGCTGTCAATAATTATACAATAATCAGAGTTCATTCTGTATTTTCATTGGTCAAGAACTGTGATCTATTACAGAACAGACGTCATTTCAGCGACAAGTCAATCAGCAATTTTAGAATTACGTTCCGTTGTGAACGACGTCTAATTTTTGGTCGTTTATAAAGGTCGACTTAACCCTCTCATAATTCCTCGTGTGCCTGTAAGGTGCTTAAGTAAAAAATACATGATAAATTCTGCTAAAGCAGATATCTATTTAGGAAGCAGCCCTCGTAATGGTTTGACAATGATGCCAGCACATTCTTCGTTAAATTTTTTATCATTGTTAAGTGTAGCAGTACTATCCTTTCACCACCATTGAATGATTTCTTAGAACTTGTCTGCCTTTGAACTTGTGTGCCCTAATCTTGACCTTAAATCTTGCCCTAATCCTACCCTGATCCTAATCCCATCCTACTATCCTAGGTCTATAATGAAAAGTAGTAACCCCCTGAATCGTTAACGGTACGTGTAAAATAGACATACGCGTTTTTTGCGTTTTAGGATCTGCCCAACGCTATGAATGCGGCAGAAATCACCGATAAACTCGGATTACACGCGCTACGAAATCGAAACTGGTATATTCAAGCCACGTGCGCAACAAGTGGCGATGGTTTGTACGAAGGCCTAGACTGGTTATCTAATTCGCTCAAAAATATGAAGTAATCGACAGAACTGCGACCCAACAATATACACATTATAATTAGTGTGATTGATGATGACTTGTATAGTTTTTTTAATTTAACTTTGAAATTCATAGCATCAGACTTCGTCCATGCATGCAAACAGTGAAAGCTGTTTGCCATTTATTTTAAAATATTTTGGATAATTGTACTGTTTTTTTACGGACGCGGAATGAAGTGTTGTCAATGTTGAAATACATATACGCATGCTTAGTTACTTGCTAGCTGAATTAAATCCGCTCGTACTATGAACACTGGGAAATCACCTTCTGTGATGTGGCAACATTTCCCACGGTAAAACAATAAGCTAATTAGCACCCTTAATAATTTTATGTTTTCGTTTTACTGTTAAGCCGTGCTCGGCTGTTAGAAATTAGGTTCAAAGATTTGATACAATTTCTGAGACATGTGGTACACCGGGTAAGGACAGTATTACAACATTGACAAACACTGTCAATCCGTGTTTGTGGAAACAAGTTAATGCTCGTTTCAGTCAATGGAATATTATTCCGAATATAAACTTGTAATTTCAGCGAAACCGTTACATTGGCAAGCGCTGTGATGCTTAGCATATTGGTTTTAGTTATCTCTTCCGTGTAAAGCACATCGTGTAGTGTGATATACTTTGTACATCGAAATTAAACTCACATGGAAACAACCGTACAACAGAATACAATGTAATAGTATACAAACTAATTTTTTTGCAAGGTTTCGGCAAAAATGCATTGATCTGAAAATAGATAACATGGATAGAGTTTCTATACCTACAAAAATCGTGACCACTTTTGATTCTTGGGACCACTTTTGATTCTTGGGACCACTTTTGATTCTTGGGACCACTTTTGATTCTTGGGACCACTTATAGCGTCTGAACAACGAGGGCATTCGAAGCTGTATGCCGGTAACTGAGCAATTTGCGCTGTTTTAAACTAGTTAACATTCAAATTTAAGTAGTAAACAAGTAAAGTGGATAT
Source organism: Muricea muricata (assembly GCA_963855995.1). Classification (NCBI taxonomy): domain Eukaryota; kingdom Metazoa; phylum Cnidaria; class Anthozoa; order Malacalcyonacea; family Plexauridae; genus Muricea; species Muricea muricata. Next base: position 15,902,874 of record OY979717.1, read on the forward strand.
TTTGTCAATATTTACCTATTTGGGGTCATCTTTTCGGGTGATGGGTTGGTGTTCAACATCAAAAGTAGATTCCGCGATTTTTTTGGAATAGAAATTCTATCCATTTTCTATTTGATATTATATATTTTCAGATCAAAGTCAAAATGAGGTACTTGTTAGGGAGCTGTCATAAATTCCACCAAGGAGAGGGCTAAGAGGAAACGTGGGAATTAACCAGGCATCAGCTTGCGCTAGGATCCAAGGCTTTTCTAATTATGTACATTTGGTTTCATTTTTCAGTTCCTTGCATTATTTCTGTCAAAATATTTATGTCAAAATCCTCTCGTGTATGGTAGTGTTGGCTTTTATAGAAGTAGATACATCTGCCCAGCAGATTATTTGAAAATAATAGAAACTAACCAGTTTGGTACAATCCCATCAAGCCCTGATTTCTATGGTTCATGAATGGGCACAAACTACGGATGGAACTTCTATAGCGGTGAGAATCGGAGAGAAACTTGATTATACAAAAGCGTTTGATTCATTTGATCACCGTGTTCTTTTCAAATGATTCGCCGTCTGGATATACCACATGAGTGAAATACAGTGCTGGGTGAGTGATTTTCTAACAGACAGATACCAAAGAACAGTTTGGTCATGTTTCAATTGGTGTACCTCGGCGAACTAAATTGGGGGCCTGGCTATTTTTATTAATGGTCAATGACTTCGAAATAAGAGATTCGCAAATGTGGAAATTTGTTGACGACATTACGGCTTCTGAACAGCCTCGTACCCAGGCGCTCCATTGCTTTTATAGAGATCAGTGGCAATTAATTAATGCCAAGCGCGCAAGGGTGCTAGGTCAACGCGCGAAAAAACCAACGGTGCTAGGTCAACACCGTAGCACCCTTGCGCGCTTGGCATTAATTAATTGCCACTGATCTCTATAACAGCAATGGAGCGCCTGGGTACGAGGCTGGCTTCTGAAAGTGTTCGAAGGGATAATGTCAGCCCAATACAACACGAAGTCAATCAGATTGAAACCTGGTCAGTCAGCATTAAGTTGCAGTTTAAGCCTAGCAATAGCTATAACTTTTTTAACTTAATATGTAATCATCAACGCAATTCAGCTTTGTTGCCATGTAGATGCAGTCTGAAAAAACTTGTCCAGACTGGGATGAATCTCATGAGAAATCGATGGATGGGTCGTCGTTCTTTAGAATTTCAATCTTTATAGTGTTATCGTCTTTTATTGTCTTGATCAACTAATCACATCTTCTATTCCTATAGTTAGGTGACCGCCCAAATTTTTCCATGGCCTCACAAAATTTCCAGTAATAGTTTTCTGGCCAATAAGAATCGCCTGAACTGGCTGTGTAGCCAGTAAACTGCATAAAAATAGGGCGCCACTTTGCACTTCTTTGTGGTCATACTTTCAATTCGCTGTGCTATGGTTTGGTTAGAGTTTTATGTCTCGTGTTTATGAATTTTGGACAGCGGCTTACTCAAAAGCGCTCAACATGGAGATTTAGCGAGACGTGAATCAGTAACTAACATTTTCTTAAAAATGTACGTTCCGTAATGTAAATAAACGCTTTGTTTCCATTTTGGACTTCCACACTGTGTTAGATATTCGGTTCACTCGACCGCACTTGGTAACCAATGTTGGTTGTTTTCAATGAATTATTGACATTATTAGGGTTCGATTACAGTCCGGGTTAGGGTCATTTTTTTTTCATAAAAATACAATTCCAGTAAGTTGTTGGAATATAATCGTGCTGGGTTACAGCGGTTGGACCCGCTGTTCGGTTGGTCTATCCAATTTTCTATTTTCCGATTTGCTGTCCTCGTTAATGAATATACAGGGTGTATAAAAACGTAGACAAATTTAAAATCGCTCTCTGTTTCGCGAAGCGCCTCAATCTACGATGTTTTTTTTTATCAAAATAGATTGTTTTGGTGCTTGTATTTAGAATAAACCAGAAAAATGAGAAATTTAAAACTTGAATATCCGGGGGGTGCTGTCTTTTACGACAAGGTAAATACGCCTTGTTCGCGAAACTTAAACGCTTGAAAGTAATTTCGACTTGGTAGATTGAAAATTTGTCGGGCGTTGTGTTGCTGTTCAAGCTTTCAGAAAATTTGGTCGTGTCTAAGCCGTTCAGAACGTCGCGCGAACTTCCCTATTTTTAGCAAAATTAGCTTTATGCGTGTTAATTTATGTATTTACCTAATTTGCACAACTCCCAAGGTTCGCACGACATTTTGAATGGCTTAAACTTAATGGAAATATTGAACAGCAATAGTTTTACCTAACATATTTTCTACATAAAAGCTCAAAATTACTTTTAAGCATTTAAATTTTGCGCGCAAGATAAAATACGTACACCCCTGGGTTGGAAACATTTGAATTTCAGAATATTTTTGTTTAAGTACCCAAACAATGTATAGCCGCTTCGCGAGTTTGAGAGCCGTTTCAAAATTGTCTACTTTTTTTATACACCCTGTATATGCGTTTTATTTCAGAAAAAGTTCAAAAATTTGGGCATGTGTTTTCATCTATACGTATACGCGTCCCCTCTGTTGTTAGCAGAGCCGATGTGTAGAACGAGCTTTACAGTTAAAGCTATAGGTTAGTGCTAACCCTGGGTTAAAGTTGAACTCGCTGTTTCAGTTTCTATATTTTTACACCTAAGTTAGCCTTCGTGCAGACCCCAATAACGAAACGTGTCAGTTCGTTTGAAAACTTTAGAAACTAAAACTGCTATCAATTCAGACAAGATATCTGAAGAAATATTTCGAAGATTATAAACACGTTGCTGGAAAATTTCTCTTGACTTTTGGTTGACACAGGGTTATGGTGACCAGTTTTTGAACAAGCGGCCCCAGAGCGTTTGGAACCTGAAAAAAGTTAGAGAGAGAGGGGGGGGGGGTGCAACGGTGACCGCCAAAGACGCTAAGAATGGTGGATTTGTGGTGCAGAAAAATTGTTCATTAACGGCTCTTCCACCATCGAAAAACCAACTCGCTGCGATTGTGCCTGCTTGCATTGAGTTGAAACAGACTGTCAAGCATTGTGGTTGCATGGAATAGCTTGCAGCGAGCTAGCGATTCGGTATATTCGTCAGTGCAGCCGTGGATTCGATAGATAAGTAATTCGACGAATTATTTGAGAAATACTCTTTAATGAAAGAGTCATCGCTTTGATGCGTCGATTTGATTTGGGACGAATTGCAAGACGTTTGTTGCACATGGAAGTAACTTTGAACAATCGCCCACCTAGATATCACTGAAGAAGACGACATAAAGCTAATCACATGCACTTACGCCAAACAGCTTACATTTCGTTGGCATTCGTATTAGAGAGGTTCAGATTTGACTTCCAATACTTCTACCGCTATTTTAATCTATCTATATCTTAATGTCAATTTCCCTCGGTTTCGTTCATCTGAAGCAATGATCACAACTTTACCTATTGACAGCGTTGACGGCTTTCCATGGTGTTTCAAGTTGTGCTTGTCGGTACTCCATCCCTTCCACATTATCTTTACACTTGAGATATCTCGCTCGTTTTTCTGAGGTCTCGATTCTCTTCATTATGAGGTTTCAACTGATTGGTCAATCGTGCAGCTCTGGCACATCCGATTGGCTGGGAAGAGATGGTATGATCAAATACTGAAATGTCAATACTGAAATATCTAAATTTGAGAAATATGTAAAGCGAAGATACAGGGTTAGGAAAATAAAGCATAGAATGTATCACGGTCCTCGCGTCAGCAGTATTTTAATTTGGTCGCGTTCCCAGTTCATTACTTTGACTATGCGCCTTGAGACCAGGCCTTAAAAGAAGTTGAGTGATGAAGTTGAGTGCTATATTGTTGTTATTTTTTGTTCTTCGCGCGTAGTCCATGACAAAAAGTATGTACAAAAAATAAAATCTTTTTGTTTTTATATGATAGAAAAGAGACCAAAACTCGCAAAAACATTTTCCTTGGATAACATCATCGTGACTGCTGTAATAATGCGTAGATTTACACCAATCAATTATAACATACCAAACGTACAGTTCATACCAGACCATAAAATTCAATACCATTTCAAAGAGTAGAGACTGGACGCCATGCTGTTAGACATGCAGTGCCCTGAACAGAAGTATTGCCCCCGTATTTGTAGGCATTTTTAATATCTCCTGGAGGTGACTTCCTCTGTCTAGGGCACTAACAATGTGGCGGCCATGCGCGGCACCACATGCGCAGTGACGAACACCTTATGCTATTTTCTATTTACTTGTCTTTCTGTCTTGTCTCTATTCATTGACCATATATCACAACCACATTTGAATATTTGTAATAGTAATTAGTATGACTCTTTGTTTAATTAAAACTGATATAGATATATTTGATCATTGGATGTTGATTGAATAAAAAATATGCTTGTTGACACAACCGAGCTCCAATACTCTCATTCAGACTTAGTTACAAACAACTCTTTAGCTTTAATAATCATAAACATCTCTAGCTTTACAATGTTAACAATTATTCTGAAGTAATTTAAACATGCGAGGAATAGAGGAACTTATCAATTTAAACTACTATAATACTTTAGATTAACCGGTTAGTATGTATCGAAGAATGCAAAACAGTTCCAAGTCCACTTTTGTTAATTTATGTTGTCCAGGATAAAACTGTTGCCAGTACATGCCAACCTAAGTAAATTAATATTTAAACATAAGTTTTGTTCAATCTTTTTGATTAAACAACTTTATAATGGATGTTATCATAAATCAACAGTGTTGATTTATAATAACATAAATGGTAAAGTTGTTTTGAAATGCAATTTCTGGCATTATGGAGGAATTTGTTCACAAAAGATTTACGAGAGGAATGAATCTATATATAGTTTTTTGCAAGTTTTCTGGAGTGGTCTCCTTTAATTATCGTAACTCCCTTTTTTTACATCCAACGGATTATAAAAATATTGCTATATGTACCATTATATTGCACAGAAATAACCAGGCAGACATGAGTTAGTATGACTTATTTGTACGCATCTAGAGGCGTTAGGCCAACTATTTGATATTACTTCAACTAGCCTGAGGTGCGGTGAAACGGATGCTTCCAGACCATTGCATACCCAAAACGTTAGGGTCAGAAAGTTTCGAAGAAGTGATACATCCTTCATATTTGAATATTATACAAGTTAGGTACCTTTCTGGAAGAAGAGATGAATAGACGAACGTCAAATTGAGACCAGCTTATTTCTTTTTACAACTATCAACAAACAGCACACCATATATACATGATCTAAACATATCAAATGGAACAATGTTAAATATTAAATCGCAATAGAGTTGCAATACAGTGGATTCAAAAAAAGGCTACCATAAAAGTCAAATTTCAGAACAAAAAGCACATAAAGAAAATTTATTCCCAGAACTGTTAATTTTAATTATTTTAACCTCCAAAGTGTAAGTCGAAATACGAGCTGTACAATTAACATTAATTATTGCTTCAGAGAAGAAAATTTAAGACATTTTGATAAAAGGTTGCTTCAAAGGTAAACGCTTTTCGAATGATGGGAAATAAGATGCATACCGCCGGCGGTCTTAATCTGTTTATTTAATCTCATAATGAATGTTGGGGAGGAATTATGGATGAACAGTGTGCCAGATTTATTGTAATTGTGCTAGTTTAGCATAATTTCACAATATTCTGAAGAGAGTCGAGATAATAAAAAAATTGGCATAATTTTAGCATAAAGTAGCTGGATGAGCATAATGTTAGCATAATTATAATACTGGGAAAACTCCGTTTTGTAAATTTCAAATAAGCCTTTTTGGAAAAAGCAAAAAAAATCATGCAAAAGTAAGCGATTAGTCTAAAATGCGCATAGGCCCGTATGCAGATGGGATCACCTTGATGCTAATATACTTTTGTATTGTGAAATAAAAAATTCTTTTTTTCATTTAGCAATTTTACAAATTTTTAAAATATAGCTAATTCAGTAAAGGTTGTGGTTTCAAGCATTAAACTCTAAGCACGCAAAGCACGATGGGAGCACAATTTTAGCAGCTTTGAAAGCATGTATGGAGCCCCTTTTTTTGGAGACATGGTAACTATTCCCCAAGAAAACATTCCACTTACAAATAACTCCAATATACAAATCTAAAGCTTAAAATTTGACCCCCATCATTCTTTGCGCGCTTAGAGTTTAAGGTATGAAAGGACAACCTTTTTTGAATTAGCTGTATTTGTGTGTACTTAATCCATTTGCCACTGTGTGAAATATTTAATTTATCATAATCAAATTTTAAAATCTGGTCACACCAGGGTCACACTGAGGCATTGAACTATAAGTGAACTGGAACGAAGTCAGGGGGGGAAATTGAAGCCAATTTGATTCGGTTTTTCTGAGTTTTGAGTTGAAATACTAAACGTGACAAAATGGGCCGTATATCAAATGAAAGCTGTTAGAAAGTTGTATTTGGTGTAAAAATTTTGAGGCTTTAAGTGAAAAACAAACACCTTAAACTTTGAAGGGAAATTTAAAATTTGCCGTATTTTTCAAAATTGCAGTAGTTTTGGTATTTTTAAGCATTTCTTTTTTGTCTAAAGTCTTGAATTTTTTATATTAAATGTAACTTTTTAATAGCTTCAATTTGATGTACGGTCCGATCTTTGGTCTTACAGGGACCGCGGAGCAATTTTTGGATTGAGGGGGCCGAATGCTTAGCTTCCCAGGGGCGGGGAGGGGGCTGGGGCAACAATCGAGCCCCGTTCTTGCTTCGTTCTTTTTCAACTTTTTTCCGTTTTTTCAATTTTTTTAGGTTTTTTTCTTAAACTATCTTGCGGTTGCAACGTGTTCAATATCAATTGTTGGGGTTTTTTTCGTTCTTTATTAGTAAATATTGGAAAAAATATATGTATGTTGTTTTGCCTCCTTTTGCTGGATCTCAGAGTGCGTTTTCCCAAAATCACAGCCAAAATGTTAATGAGGTGCTCTTGACCTGAGCTACTTATTGGAGGAACGTCAAGTAACACTGGTTATAATTAACCTCCATTCAATCAATCACAGGAAAATTATTGTGGGGGGCAAGGCCCCCGCCCCCCCCCCCCCCCCCCCCCCTCCTCCGCGGTCCCTGCCTTAAGTATTTCGTCTCAAAACTCAGAAAAAACTTACGGGTAAGGGTAAAACGCAGATACGGACGGACGGACGAATGGACGGACGGATGTCCGGACGGATGGACGGACGGACGGACGGATAGACGGACGGACAGATGTCCGGACGGACGGATGTACTGGCGGATGCTCGGACTGATGTCCGGACGGATGTCCGGACGGACGAGAGGGTAAAACACGGATATGAGATTAAAACGCGGATGAAAGGGTAAAACGTGGATATGACAGTAAAACGCGGACGAGAGAGTAAAACGCGGATATAAGGATAAAACGTGGATAACATTGGTAATCATAACATTGGTAATCATCATTATAACATTTTAATCATCATTATAACATTTTAAAACAACAGTTGGTTTGATGCAGGTACTTTAAACCAGACGCTACGTCAAATGCTGCGTGAGCAAATACTGCAACATTCGTCCCATCGCAACTAGACTGTTCGCAAATCGCTAGAAATTCAGCAAGGCTGTGAGTCTGAATATCGCATCCAAATGGACTGAAATAAAAATATGCATATTGCAGTAGTAAAGAAAGCTGGTCCGTGCATATCCCCTTAAACTCTACGACATTAGCATGGTGAAGATGTTGGAGCTTCTTTAATAAGAGATTAATTTCTTTGCTTCTTCTTTAGCACTTATCCACTTTTTAACAACGACTTTGCTTTTGTCAGGAAGCTTCCCCGTGAAAACAACCGCAAATATGGCGCTCCGTTCCGGTCAAAATTATGTGAAGTCAAACATTCGGATTCAAAGACCGATGCAATATGTTCAAGGTCAACGAACGACAGTCGAAGTGCTCGAATTGATATTGAAACACATAAAAATAAAATGAAAAGCTCAGGGATAAACTTGAAATGCACAAAATAAACACCAAAACACACGTCTTTAAAATGAAACACAAAGGCTATACATCGAATCGTCCTAAAACAACACGATCCACGAATTGTAATCGAAACTCACGAGAACAAGTCGAAACGCTCGAAAATTAATCGAACTTCGAAAAATGTAAATCGAAAGGAAGCAGAAATAAACACAAAAATGCCGGAAGTCAGCGGAACTTCCGCTGACTTCCGGCATTTTTGTGTTTATTTCCGCTTCCTTTCGATTTATATTTTTCGAAGTTCGATTAATTTTCGAGCGTTTCGACTTGTTCTCGTGAGTTTCGATTACAATTCGTGGATCGTGTTGTTTTAGGACGATTCGATGTATAGCCTTTGTGTTTCATTTTAAAGACGTGTGTTTTGGTGTTTATTTTGTACGTTTCAAGTTTATCCCTGAGCTTTTCATTTTATTTTTATGTGTTTCAATATCAATTCGAGCACTTCGACTTTCGTTCGTTGACCTTGAACAAATTGCATCGGTCTTTGAATCCGAATGTTTGACTTCACATAATTTTGACCGGAGCGGAGCGCCATACGCAAATGCGCCGACTACAATTTCCTCTTTATCGACCAAATTTTTGTATGAAAAAAAAATGAATCGGATTTAGTCTGTCCGCACAAAGTTTCCGAAGAGTGACACGACTTTAATGAACACGCAGAATTATTTAGCTTTTTATTCCAACTTAATTTCATTTACAGGGAGATTTTGCTACATCTCGGCAATTTCACTTGCACGTGACATTTATTACAGAACTACAGAAGTATTTGGCCGTGTATTCCATCTAACAAATTTTACAGGGAGATTTTGCTACATTTCGGGAATTTCACTTGCGATCGACAGCCGACAAGTCCATGTGCTTGCATAGCCAAATTCCAATAGTTGGGATTAGATATTATAATTTTGAGAACGGGTGTAATGTGCTCATTTCTGTAGATATTTTCCATTGTGACAAGAAAACCAATCATTTCTCCCCTAGATTTGTGCTCTACACGTCATGCCGTCTTAATTACGGTTGGTCTTGTAGGTCTTTAAGGGGCTAAGTGAGTTGACTTGCCTTGCAGAGTTGACTTGTAAATTGCGATTACATGTTCCGGGATGGCTCAAAAACGCATTAAGATTGAAAATGCACGACACTCGAAAAATCGTTGCAAAATTTTTGTTGATATATAATGGTTTGTATATTGCATGTTATGACTTCCTTACGTATAGAAGGAAGTTTTAGCGCGACAATTTTGTTTGGTAGCTATTGGCCCCGATCGGTTTTTCGCTTTTCAATTTTACGATTTCGGTTTTTGTAAAATGTTTTAATTTTGCAGTCCAAAATGTAATTAAAGCGTGTATTGAAACATGAAACATCATTCATTTGCTATTTTGGGTTTCATGACTTGTATTTGCATACATTTTCAAGATTAAAATCACTCCCGTGCGTGAGTTCAACTCACTTTGCAGGACAACTCGCCAATGTAACCGGTCCCTTAAAATGTTATAATGATGATTACCAATGTTATCCACGTTTTACCCTCATATCCGCGTTTTTCCCTCTTATCCGCGTTTTACTGTCATATCCGCGTTTTACCCTTTCATCCGCGTTTTACTCTCATATCCGTGTTTTACCATATGTAGTTACCGTACGTATTTCATATATGGACTAATACATACTTAATATGCAAGACCATATACACGACGCTGAAGAGCATATACACGACGCTGAAGAGCATATACACGACGTTTCAAATATAATAGGTTACATAAGCAGTATAAATTTAGTTTTTAACGGAAAACTTTCGATTGGCCGCATTAGCTCAGTGGTCTAGGTCGTGCGCTTTAGCCCTGTTTGTTTCGGGTTCGAACCCGGTTACGTGCTTTTCTTTTAAGCTTTTTTTTCTTCTTAACACACGAATACTTTTTTTTCTTATATTCTTATATTTTTTCTCAATTTTAAAAGGGTTATTCTCCCTCACTTGGACTGTATCTACTTCACCAAATTTAGCTAAAGCGCGAGCCCGAAGGGCGAGTAAGGCTGAGCCTCTCTCTGTATGCGCCATGTTGTTATTTTCGAGCGTTATGTATATGCTCTTCAGCGTCGTGTATATGCTCTTCAGCGTCGTGTATATGCTCTTGCATATTGTGCAACCACTTACCTTATATGGAATACGTACTATAAGTGCCTATCTGTTTTACCCTCTCGTCCGCCCGGACATCCGTCCAGATATCCGTCCAAGCATCCGTCCGGACATATGTCCGTCCGTCCGTCCATCCGTCTGTCCGTCCGTATCCGCGTTTTACCCCTTACCCGAAACTATATTGGCTTCAGCCATGGACTGAACTTTTGTATTGAGTTAGCGTTCCAGTTGTATTACAGTTCACTGCACTGGGGACGAATGTGGGGACCAATATGCCGGGAAGTTTCACGGTAGCGGAAAAAATTGGTTGAACTAGACAATTGAAAATTTTCAACGATAGAAAAGCTGCCATAAAAGAGCGGCTACCACCTGAAAAGTTACATATTATTAGCGTCGTAAAGTTGGTGTTCTTTGTCAGTATTTTACAAGGTTTTTGAGTCAACTTGCGGTTATAATAATCGACTTTTATAATGGGAGGTATTTTTGGCAAGTTGTTCCATGGCTTATTCGGCAAGAAAGAAATGAGGATTCTCATGGTTGGCCTAGACGCTGCTGGAAAAACTACGATTTTGTATAAACTGAAGCTAGGCGAAATTGTAACTACGATTCCTACGATAGGTAATGCATCTTCGTGTTTCTTGTACGATTTCATTTGTGTGAACTTTCACGACACGTCGCTTAGTCCGCCATTTTGAAAATATTGAAAATAGTCAGGCCTTCAGTTTCACATTGTAATCTTCGCTTTATTTTTTAGGATTTAATGTTGAAACAGTTGAATACAAAAATATTAGTTTTACAGTGTGGGATGTTGGCGGACAGGATAAAATCCGACCACTTTGGCGACATTACTTTCAAAACACACAAGGTTTGTTCAACTGTGTCACTGTGAGAAGTTGATGTTGAATGTTTGGCGTCCTTTTATCCGTACTAACAAAGTCATTTCCTTGTTTCTTTAAGGTTTAATTTTCGTCGTTGACAGCAATGACAGAGAGCGAGTTGGCGAGGCTCGTGAGGAACTTATGAGAATGTTAGGCGAAGACGAGCTCAGAGACGCTACACTTTTGGTATTCGCAAATAAACAGGTAAGCTATAAAAATCACGATAAATGTGTGCTGAAAAGTGTGGAAAAGTGATTTCTATCAATAGAAATGTAATAGGAATGGTGGTCCAGGAAGAATATCTATTGATTAAATTTGTGGTTGCACCGTTGCATCACAAATTGTATCAAATATATTTGTCGAAATATGTGTTTCCGCCTTTAGTAGGCTCGAAAAAATTGTATTTATGTACATTAAACTAGTGCACATCACTCATTCTGAAGCCAAGAGGCATGGCATTTTCAGGTTTGTGTATTGCATTTACAATTTAAAGTGTCCTGATATTTTTATCTTGACGTCTTGACTCAGAAATATTCGCTGAGATTTGGTCATTTTGTTTTTCAAAAAGTTGTTTAGTTCAAAGGGTTTTTACCACCATAAGGCCACCACATAGGTGGTTGTGATATATCGATATAAATATAGTTCTAGTTTTCTTTCGTGGACATTTGTAAGAGAATAAAACATTGTAGAATCATAATAATTAAATAATGTAAAGAATACAATTCAACACTGTACAGACATCAACCTAATATTTGCTCCAATTGTTTAATGAGCCCTGCTCTCAAGCTTTGAAATTACAAGCAAGCCTTACTGTGGTTTCTGCAAAACTATGGCACCACCTGCATGAAACACCACTCAACCAGGCTTGACTTGCATATATGATCAATAATGGCATCGCTCAGGAAGATACATCTTGATTCAAAGGCTTGTTGTGACAGATATGGAAAGTGTATTTCTAGTAGATTGACTGCACACTCTGATGGATAGCAATACTTGATAACATCATTGTAAACATAAAATGAAATCACCTCTCCATATGGTAAGTAAACATGTACTTTTGTCCATCTTGCACCCTGATTAAATTTTATTCCCAGTTTATAGTTCTCTAGTCCTAAAAATATTGTAATTATGTAATTTTCTGATGTAAACACACTAGGACCTATTGTTCAGAGCTGAGTTAGTGCTAACCCAAGATTACAGTTTAACCCACAGTCACTACATAGTAGAATATTATTTTACAATTCTTATATTCTGCCAAATTTTGATTATGCTGACATAGTTCAAGGGAATGAAACCCTTATGTCAGATCTTTAAATCCTACAGAATAAGGCAGCACGTATAATCATGGACCTGGACTATAGATCATCAGCTAGTTTTGCTCTGAAGAAATTGAATTGGAAAGACTTGAAGTCCAGGAGAATTGTTAATATCAGCAGGATATCGTGATTTATTAATTAATAAATTACTAATAAATCATTAATTTGTAAATTATTAATTTATTTAATTCATTCTTGTAAGTTTTTATTTTGCAGGACCCTACTGAAAAACACATATTGTGACGCAGGCTTCCTGAATAAAAATTGCTTGATTGATTCTAAATTTTGGCTGTATAAAGGTCGACTTATTCCTCCCATAATTCCTCGTGTGCCTGTGAGGTGCTTACATGATAAATTCTGCTAAAGCAGATAGCTATTTACGAAGCAGTCCTCGTACTGATTTGACAATTATGCAAGCATATTCTTCGTTAAAATGGTACCATTGTCAAGTGTGGCATGCCTTTCACCACCATCGAATAATTTTCTAGAACTTGTTGTCTACCAGGGCATTCACTCTAATCTAAACCTTAAATCTTGCCCTAATCCTAATCCTACCCTGACTCTAATGCCATCCTAGGTCTATAATAAAAAATAGTAGCCCCCTGAATCGTTAACGGTACGTGTAAAATAGACCTACCTCTACATTCTGTCCTGTTTGTGCGTTTTAGGATCTGCCCAATGCTATGAACGCAGCAGAGATCACCGATAAACTCGGATTACAATCGCTACGAAATCGAAACTGGTATATTCAAGCCACGTGCGCAACAAGTGGCGATGGTTTATACGAAGGCTTGGACTGGTTATCTCAGCAGCTGAAAAATGCGAAGTGATAGACACGAACTGCGACCCAACAATATAGCTACACTTCATAATTAGTGTGATTGATGATCACTTGTATAGTTATTTTCCTATTTAACTTTGAAATTCTTAGCATCAGACTTTGCCGTAGTCAATAATTGTCTATGCATGCAAACAGTGAAAGCTATTTGCCATTTATTTCAAAATGTTTTGGATTTATGTACTGTTTTTTACGGACGCGGGATGAATTGTTGTCAATGTTGAAATACATATACGCATGCTTAGTTGCTTGCTGGCTGAATTAAATCCGCTCGTACTCTGAACACTGGGAAATCACCTTCTGTGATGTGGCAACATTTCCCACGGTAAAACAATAAACAATCCTTAATAATTTTATGTCTTCGTTGCACAGCGGTTTAGCCGTGCCCGGCTGGTAGAAATTAGATACGATGATTTGATACGGTTTCTAAGTCATGTGGTACACCGGGCAAGGACAATATTACAACATTGACAAACACTGTCAATCCGTGTTTGTGGAAACAAGTTAATGCTCGTTTCAGTCAATGGAATATTATTCCTAATATAAACTTGTAATTTCAACGAAACCGTTGCATTGGCAGGCGCTGTCGACGCTTAGCGTATTGGTTTTAGTTTTCTGTTCCGTGTAGAACACATCGTGTAATGTGAACTACGTAGCTATACTTTGTACATCGAAATTAAACTCACATAGCGCAGATTGAAACCTGGTCGGTCAGCATTACGTTGCAGTTTAACCCTAGCAATAGTTAACTTTTTTAACCCAACATGTAATCATCAACGCAATTCAACTTTGTTGCCATGTAGATGTTTTCAAAAAACTATCGATCTAGGATGAATCTCATCAGAAATCGATGGATGGGTTGTCGTTCTTTGGAATTTCAATTTTTATATAGTGTTATTGTCTTTTATTGTCTTCATCAACCAATAACATCTGCTATTCGTATTGTTTGGTGGCCGCCCAAATTTTTCCATGGCCTCACAAATTTTCCAGTAATAGTTTTCTGGCCAATAAGAACCCTGAACTGGCTGTGTAACCAGTAAACTGCATAAAAATAGGGCGCCACTTTGCACTTTTGAGTGGTCATACTGTTAATTTGTTATGCTGTGGTTTGGTTTGGTTAGAGTTTTATGTCACGGTGTTTATGAATTTTGGACAGCGGTTTGCTGAAATTTTATGTTATTGTAAGCGTTCAACTTGGAGATTTAGCGAGACATGAATCAATAACTAACATTTTCTTAAAAATGTACGTTCCGTAATGTAAATAAACGCTTTGTTTACATTTTGAACTTCCACACTGTTAGATATTCGGTTCACTCGACCGCACGTTGTAACCCAGTAAAATTGTTTCCAATGAATTATTGAGACTATTAGGGTTCGATTAGAGTCATTTTTAGGGTCAGTTTTTTTGCATGGAAATACAATTCCAGTAATTTGTTGGAATTGTAACACTGTATTATGAAACACTGTATTATGAAACACTGTATTGTGAAAAACTGTATTATGCAAGCTTGTATTATGCAACATTAAATTGTGAAAGCTTTGCATTCTGCAACACTAGCTAAATTGTGAAAGCTTGTATTATGCAAGCTTGTATTGTGCAGCACACGACGCGCGAGCTGAAACGCGTGCCATCTAGCGCGGGAAGTTTACGACAAGTGTCATTTCCTATTAATATCATTTTGTCACCAAAGTTTTCAGTTTTTAAAAATCGCGGGACTCGCGATCCGTGCCGATTAATTTTTAATCGGCACACTATGCCGATTAATGGTTAATCAGCACAGTTCTTAGCCAATCCGAATCGAGTAAACAAAGAAAAATGATATTAACCGGAAAATTAAACACTTTAATCGAATTTTTGACAGTTACTATGTGAAGGAATTGGAACCAAGTACTAAACTGCAAACAATTGTTGACAAGCAAAACATTTAATCTTCTTTCCTTTGGTAAAAGATAATGGGGAAAAACAATGATTTTGCCACTCAAAATGAATTGTCACTCGAAAGAGAAAGGATGAATTCGGCTTTATTGTTGGTATTGCTCCCCGGCCAATTATTCCCTTTATCCCCCTTCAATTTCTTTAGAATGTCTGTGGAAAATGGAAATTATTACTCGCTAAGTTGTTGCAATTAAAAGAGCGCCTTATTGTTACAACACAGAATAGGAATAAAAAGAAGGGCAATTCGAGTCGTAATCTTTATAGTTTGTGTCCCCACGCATGTCGCATTGCGCGTGTTCATTCTGCAGGTTATAGCCAGTCAATTGTATTTTCTAGCAAATGGATGCGCTGAACTGGCTATCCGGTTTTTGTATGTACGCGTAGCCCTGAATGATTGATTTAATATGTATTCATTATGTTAATTTGTACTTGGTTAGGATTTAGAAAGATTTAAACTTTTCCGTGCGTACACGTACGTGAGAAAAACGTAACAGTGAAAAGCAGCCTTAACTTTAAATCAATGCGAAGGGCACGTTGGCTCGTCCCAATCTCCAGTGGAGAATGGCTCTTTGTATGAGAACGCAGAGCATACCGAATTTCAATTTCTCGTTAATTATGCTTGGTAGTGGAGCAGCTAACAGCAGATCTTGTCTCGCTTTTCAAACTATGTTGTTTGTAGACATCGAATACAATGTCAGTTCGGCGGTACTTTGAACAGTAAAACATTACTTTGGGAAGGATATCTTCAGTTGCGTATTCATCAAAGGACTTTGATATATCCCTGGGGCAGAAGCATTGACCATTGCGGTGCCGTCTATAATTGTGGAGTCTGCGCTTGGTTCTGAGTCAGGCATGGTAACTTTGTCCTTGAGAATATCAACCAGTTGAGACTTTTGGCATGAGTAGAGCTTGCCGCTATCGCTCAACGATGCTGGTGTGGACTGATTCTCATACTGGAAGAACTCGCGGAGGTCACATTCTCTGGTCTGGCAGGAAATGAAAAGGCGAGAGAACAAATGGCAGTCTTTCTTGATGATTTTGTCCTTCGCTTTGCTAGGTTCATGACTGAAAAAATCCATCTTGTTCTTTTTAACCCTTTCCTGCATGAATTTTGAATTCTTCTGGGAAAAAATATTTTACTATTGATTATGAATGTATTAGGGGTGTATTTGCTGAAAAACCGAAAAAAAATTTTTTTTTCGCATTCTTTTGGCCAATTTTCGAATTGTTGCTCCAGAGCAACAACATGCAGTAAGGGTAAGGGTAAATGCAGTAAGGTAAAATTTGTATGGGGCAAAAAAATCAAATAATTGAGTATAAAGCACTGTCATATGATCTAAAATAAAAGTATATACATATATATAAACATATATATATATAAACATGTATATACATATATCGAATATATATCGAATATATATATATATATATATATATATATATATATATATATATATATATATATATATATATATATATATATATATATATATATATATACATATATACATATATAAACATATATGTATATCAAATATATATCGGTATATATATATATATATATATATATATATATATCGAATATATTATTATGCAGAAATATGACTCATATCAAATATTTACAATATCAGTAAATTGATAATTGCTTCCTTATGATTCAGTCTACTTTGAATGGAAGTCCTTGAAACAGTTTTTGCCGTTAACAAAGCACAAATTTATATATACATACATATATATCAGGTAGCCAAAAAAATTGAAGTTAGCTGTGTGTGGTTCAAACTTGCCCACTTTGCTTGAATTAGTCAAGCCACACAACACTTGTTAGTTGCAACCAAGGATCTCAGTTAGCTTCAGGCACTTGCAGGTAGTGCCGCTACCTAGGATCCCAACATTTGACAGCCATGGTTGTTGGTATACTATAAGCCATATTTCTGCCATTTTATGATATAAAATACAAATAAATGTGGGGGAGGGGAGTTGAAAAATTCATAAAATGGCACTGCCAACAATGAAATTTTAGAACAAACTCACGCAATTAAAATTTTTGGGCGTATTCAACTACCCCATCGAATTTTGCATATTGCCTAGACAAGAACCCTTACTGCATGATGTTGCTCTGGAGCAACAATCGAAAATCCAAATATTATACAGTGTAAAACATAATATTTTTACAAAAACATGGATCAATATTTAAAATGCAAACAAATTTACCAAATAGTATTTTTAAAACGAAAGAAAAATAACCTACCAAAGCCTAAACGATCGTTCAAGTTTGAGTTATGACATATTCCGCCATTTTGTGCATGGTTACACGGCCAAAAATTGAACAGGTTGTTGGCGCATGATGGTTGAACAACACCGGAACAATGTTGTTATCATGTTTGAACAGTACTGTTGACACAACATTGTTGAACAATATTGTTCGGACTTGATGGATGAACAATGCTGTTCCACGTTGTTGGAACAAGGGCTTAACAATACTGATAAAACAACGATGTTAAATGTTGTCAGAACAATATTGTTAGGCATTGTTGTTTTATCATGCCTCGACAATATTGTTGTAACAATATTGTTCGGACTTGATGGATAAACAATGCTGTTCGATGCTGTTGGAACAAGGCTCAACAATACTGATAAAACAAAGATGTTAAATGTTGTCAGAACAATATTGTTAGGCATTACACAGCCAGAAACGCCACAGACGTGCTGCAAGTTGTGGACTTTACCGGCTTGCTGCAAGTTGTCATCAAGTTGCAGCAAGCCTGTTGACTTCATCAAGTTGCAGCAAGTCTGTGACCATCAGACTTGCTGCAAATTGATATTTGCAGACTTGCTGCAAGTTGTTACAACAACTTGCAGCAAGCTTGCATGTGGATATCAAGTCTTGACAAGTCTGTCGTACAGCAACTTGCAGCAAGTCGGTTAAACGCATCAATGCTGATGCAAGTTGCAAAAATCAGACTTGCTGCAAGTTGATTTTTTCAGATTTGCTGCAAGTTGACATCACAGACTTGCTGCAAAACTGAAACCACAAATTGCAGAATGTTTGTTGAAAGCATAAGCATAGGAAGCCCAGGCATGCGGTTTTAAGGGAATAAAAAGTCGTAAAACAATTGAAATATGATTCAGAGTATCAAATAAGCTATAGAATTGGTTTTAGAACCATATATGTAGCGTGCTCTGGTCGCGCTGTGATTTATCTATATCATTATACATCATTAATGATATAGATAAATCACAGCGCGACCAGAGCACGCTACATATATGGTTCTAAAACCAATTCTATAGCTTATTTGATACTCTGAATCATATTTCAATTGTTTTACGACTTTTTATTCCCTTAAAACCGCATGCCTGGGCTTCCTATGGCATAAGTGCTGATACAAGAGAATCTTGCTGCAAATTGAATAATATATAAGTTGCTGCAAATTTGCAGTGAAAATCAGATTTGATGCGATTTAATATTTTAATGCAGCCTTTCTGCAAGTTACTGAAAAAACTTGCTTGTGAATAACAAGTCTTGTCAAAGCTAGCCTGTATTTATATATAAGGGCTGACAGACCTAACAGTCGTTAGCGTAAAATAATTGAAATCTATCCTCGAACATTGGTTGGAAAATGTTAAAAATACGTAAGAAAAACTATTCTTGATATTTAAAATAAAGCGGCACTAAAATTAAATTTTCGCTGCAGTGACTTTATTTATTTTTGTTAATGATAAATTGTCACGAACAGTCGATACAGCATTTGATTGGCTTTTAAAATTCAAGAACAATCTAACAACCAATCAAATCAAGATCAGACCGTATTCGTCATTACAAACAGCAAGCAACAGCAAGAAAGATATATTTAAAAAAAAACAACAGAAGATGTCAAGTCTTTGAAAGGTTGAATAGAGATTGAAGCGAAAAAATAGAGGTACAGTTAAAGTATAGTTCTTTACTTGGTGTATAGATGGGAGTTTAGACTAAAAATGACATTTTAATCATGTTTCTTACCATTTTCATAGGCGAAAAGACATTTCGTGTTTCGGATATTTATAAAGACATTTAGCAGTATCCCAGCGAAAACGACGAAGAAAAGTCAAGCTCGCACGTGGCACGACTGCACCATACATAAGGTAATTGTCATCTCAACGTGTTCTTTATTTAAAACGTGTACAAGTTAGAATAGCTCTAACAGTGTTGAGAGCATTTGCGAAAAGCCGGTCGTTTCAGTACTTTTGTTGTTTTTTGAGCAGTTTTGATAATGCATGCATTTGTAAAATAAATTTCTGCGTCAATATATATGATATACTTGACTAAAATATAAAATACTTAGCTAGAAAAGATTCAAACTTTACAATACTATCCACTGAGATTAATAATTCTATTTGAAATTTCTCTGTAGAATTTTAAGGGATTAAAAGTGATCTTGGACTTGACCATCCTACGCAAGTGAAATATTGACATTATATGGAGGAACATACTAAAAAATCGACAGCGTCGACTAAAGAAGAAGACTGTGCTAACAGACGACAATGTTTTGGCTAGCCTGCTGATAATAAAATGGTTCTTAACGGTTTTTAATGTTAATGTTAATAATAGATCGTAGTTTTAGATGGCGTAATGCTATTTTTACATAATGATTAATGTAAATGACAAATGTATACGAGTATACACTGTAAGGCGGATAAAATAATATAAAGCAATTCATTTATTTCCTGTGTTTTTCTTTATGGTTTAGTCAATATGATATGCAAGCTTGATTTCCAAAGTTGTTGTCAGCAAAAAAAACTACTGTTATCATGTTGATTTTAGTTGTTCTAACAGCATTGTTTATGCTTGTTGAGTCATCAACCGGGAACAGCATTGTTCCAACAACCGAGAAAAGCACTGTTGTTTGAACAACCAGGAACAGTATTGTGTCATCAACCGGGAACAGCATTGTTCTGACAACCGAAAACAGTACTGTTGTTTGAACAACCAGGAACAGTATTGATTCATCAACCGGGAACAGTACTGTTCCAACAACCGAGAACAGCACTGTTGTTTCAACAACCAGGAACAGTATTGTGTCATCAACCAGGAACAGTACACTCTAAATCTCCGAGTGTTGTGCCAACACCAAAATCGGTGTAAATTCTTGCCTCCGTTTTTACACCAAAAAAAGTGTGAATTTACACTTTCGTAAGTGTTAGTTTACTTTAGTAAGTGTATTTTTACACCAAGTTGGTGTAAAGTAGCTTGCCTCAATATTTACACCATAAAAGTGTAAATTTATACTTGCAGTGTAAATATACACCAGGAGTGTATTTTCACACCAAGTCGGTGTAATACCTGTAACACTAAAAAGGTGTAAATTCACACTGGTGTAAACATACACCTCTGGGGTGCAACTGTACACCAAGTTGGTGTCACAGTCACAGAAATTTCACCAACTTGGGTTAAACTTGTGGTATGAATATACACCTTGGAGCATATTTTTACGCCAAGTTAATTTAATCTAGGAGCATTCACATTCAAACAACTTCTCTATGTTAAAAATATATATAATTGAAATATATG
This sequence comes from Muricea muricata, assembly GCA_963855995.1. Classification (NCBI taxonomy): domain Eukaryota; kingdom Metazoa; phylum Cnidaria; class Anthozoa; order Malacalcyonacea; family Plexauridae; genus Muricea; species Muricea muricata. The sequence continues at coordinate 15,923,551 of OY979717.1, forward strand.
GTTAAATAAAACACTTACATGCAGAAATATTTAAACTGTATACTATATTTTGCCTCTTCCAAAGCAAGCTGCCTTTTCTCTGCCATTCTTATAATTTTGGGGGCCAACTGCAGCAAATTGATTTGCAGACTATCTACTAATTACTGTAGAGTTTAAAATACTCTAAATTGTCACATATATTTTCAAGTAACTGTTCAAATACTGCTTACTGGAACCCCATATTTTCCAAGGCTGAATACTTTTCATAAATCAAAATATCTTGCATCCAATTGTTCAATTAGCCTCGCATCAACTTGCTTTGACTCCTTCAGACAGGTTTAACCAGGTCTTCCATCATTTGCTGGGAATCTTGCAACCAAGTTTAACCAAAGGTGTTTCCAGGTAGTTATGTATCAAAGCCTGCAAAAGATAAGTAACATTATGTTGTCAAGATGATCTAATAGCTATATATTATGCATAACAGAATCATGTGACTTTAGGCACTCAATACAATAATACATGTATTGGGTAATCATAAATCACCCTTCTGTGCAATTACACTTCAATGCATGTTCGTGCATTTAATTTAAAAAAGGATGATAAATTAATGGAGTGTCAACATTCTTCCTACACAATTATCTCATACTAAACAGAATAAAATAGAAAGGTTTACATTTTACATTGACAGATTGCTTGGTTAATAGTTTGACAAGTAGCACTTTTTCAAGTATTGATGAGTAGAATTGCAGACAAATTGCCATTATATAAAAATCCAGTGTACAAAGCCTTGAAAAATACAGTGTGGCATAAAGGTTTACTGTCACACACAAGATACCCTGCCATCAAAGTGTAGTTAAGCCAAATTTATATGTAGTTCTAAACTTTTTGACTTCTCCAGCAATAATCGAAATAAATCCTGCATCCACATTAAGATGTCACAGCTTTTATGATTATTGTGAGTTAATGTTATTCCTTTTCTGCCAGGAATGAACTAAATTAAGCAGTGTAAAGCAAAACATGGTTGGTGTTTTAAAGGATTCATAACAGAAAAATTTACACTATTTACTTTTACACTTAACAGTGCTAAATATTATATTTTGCCATATTTTTTATGCCAGATAATTTTGCTCATCAAGGGCAACCCTAATTGCAATCTGCTAAGATGGGTTGTTCCAGAGAAGTTTTCTATTGGTATCTCCTGCAAGGAAGAAATTTTTGCCATCCAGGGAGGGGTGAGGCATATTAGCATGTATAGATGTAAGTTTGTCCAAGGGGTTTACAGTATGGAGAGATTTATCAGGCAAATTGTTTGTAAATTTGAACCAAAAATAAATTGCTTTATGAATGTCCAAGTGAAGGGGGGATTTAAAACCAAGACGTTCTGGGATGGGGAAAATCTTTTCTTGAACAACCCGATACATCCAAATACACTGTATATATTACAATAAGTTATATAAAATAATATTGTGGTGTTTTTCTGAGAACAAGATAGTTGGAGCATTAAAGCTGAGCATAATTTTTACAATGAAACAATTTGAATACCAATAAAATAGTTTGAACAATAAAATCAGTCCAAGCACTAGAGTAATTCTGTATGTCAATAAATTATGAATATTACGACAAAGTAGGAGTTGTGTAAAGGCCGTTAAATTTCCCTCATTAGATATTAGGAAATCAGTTATTGAGTCTACTTCATCCCTTAATGGCCTGATGGCCACATCACAACAATATGATCAGTGGCAATCAGTCAACTTCAATTGATCCAAACACAAGATATAAACAAACACAGGTTAACAAAATCTAGCTAAATGCTACGTATCAAGGAAAATAGAGGATGTATTTATTTACAAATACCATCGCGCGAAATTCAAATCATAAAATGCGAGTAATTTAATCTTAAAATGGAATACGTGTTTACATCAACGATGGAAGGAAGTAAATATTACACGTTAAATTTGCGTTATCAATACAAAAACCAGAACAATATGCTTACCTGAGTTTTATGCCGTCTTTTGTGATGTATGCGGAGTTATTCCATTGTCTATTTTGGTTAAATACTGTCTTTCTTTGTTGTAGAAAACCAACGATATAAATAACATTTGCAAAATATGTGTTGAAGTGACGCTATCCCGGTGAGCTTCGCGCGCGCAGTTCTTCCACTGATCTGCGGAAGTAACTGGACATAAATCTACTTGTAGATGTGCAACCACGATCAAACATATTTTAAAATCTTTTTGAAACGTTCTCGAAATATTAATTTATTGCAATCTCTGGACTATCAACCTGTAGCCTTTAAAAGGTAGAATATAAACGAGAGAGGATGCTATGAATTATGAAACTACATGTGATATAGATTGACGGACTAAACTCAGTGACAAAGGAAATTTTCGAAAACGTAGACCTTAGAGCCCTGGCACACGACCTTGTCTTATAAAGCTGACAGTAATTCTAAGCTGCACCCTAGATTAACCTATAATGGTTACAAAGAAACTTTAAGTTTTTTTCCACACTTCTGCCTGCAAACAATTTACTTATAAGTTAGTGTGTCAATCTATATGTCGATTCGTATTTCATTGTTGGCGTCCTTTCTCGTCTACCCGTTTAAGGCTATACAGACTGATAGCTGAAAGCTTGTAATCGATTAATATTTGAACAAGAGAGTGTTTCGTGTATTTCATGTATATTTCTGATCTGCGGAACGAAAATATTTTCCATTTCAAATCGGGTATATGTAAATATAAAATCTTATTCCCACAAGTCCACAGTTATCAAACTGCAACTAGACAACTCGACGACACAGATTCGATACTTGACAAACTTATTTATAAGAGATCCATGTGGGCTTTATAAATAACTCCCCGAAATTAACAGTATATGTATAGGTGGAAGTCTAATTTAAAGACAAAGTTGTCATAATCATCTTTACACTAAAGAAGTGTATTAATACACTTAAATAGTGTTTAGTTACCGGTTTTTGGTGTGAATTTACATCAATTTAGTGTAAATACGGCTTTACACTAAACAAGTGTTAGAGTAACACAATAAAAGTGTAATAATACACCTGGCAATCTAATTTTACACCTGACAAGTGTAATTAACCAATTTACACCGAAATTGTGTAAACTTACACCTATTTGGTGTTCCCTGAACACTTTGAAATTTAGAGTGTACTGTTGTTTGAACAACCTGGAACAGCATTGTTCTAACAATCGGGAACAGCATTGTTTTAACAACCGGGAACAAATTGATAACCTGGGTTGTTGAATGCCGCCCCAACAACATTGCTACATCCTGATCTCAACAGGCGTTGAACAACTTGTTGACAGCTTGCAACAACATGATGATTTTTACGCGTGTAATACATTTTTGACGAAAACTACTTCATGTAATATCTACATTGATGAAGTGGCATGCATAATTAATATCTGAGACTGCCTCTTTAAAAACACAGGCAGCCCATACAAATACATAATTATCCACAGCTGATATTGGTCAAAAAAAGATTGTTGCTGCAGAGCAACATTATGCAGGAAAGGGTTAATCGACTCGTAAAAGCTTGAACTATCGTCTTTCTTCAAACCATCCATGAATGACGTATACTTTTCTTTGCCTCGTGCGTAGTGTGTCAAGACCTAAAGATAATAATAATAGTCTACTTCAAATACTATAAGCATAACAAGAAGTGCCAGTTTATAATAGTTATTTTCCAATACAGTAAGAAATTTCTTTTTTGTACAAAACATACTCAATGTAATGATTGTGATACCGTTAAATAATTCCAATTCCCCACACGTATGCAAGTTGTACCATCTCCGCTTTGCCTGGATCAGCAATGTCTTTAAAATGCAGAATCAAGAGATCAGATAAGTATTCTTCAAATGGGCTCCCCATCTCTTCTATCACTGCATACAACTTTGCAACTCTTCGTAAGAAAATTACCTTTTGGCAGCTCTTTGTCTCCTCATGATGTTTGCGATTTTCATCCTTTTTCCCACATTTGGATTCGTAGTTTGAAGCGAGACGGCTCACTTCTGGCCCAGCCACCATCCATCTTCTAAGGGCTGATTCATCTTCGGTGAGACCAATAGCACCACCATCACCTTGAAAGGAGGATAATTGTATATTAATTATAGTGCATAGACTCTTCATATGGATCTTTAGACTTGTAGAAAATATTCACTTTTTGTAACTTAGATAATATACCTTTTATAACAGCATTATTTTGTTCGTGGGCTTGATCAATCGCTAGACCAGAAAATGGTCTTTCAGACTAGTGTACTACAAACTTCCCTTTCTTTAATTCTTCAGCTACTTGAGGGTGATTATCTTCAATAGACATCATATCTCTGAGGTGAATTGTAAGCCAGCGCGCGTAGTTTACATTATTGTTAGCAAAAACGTAAGGCAACAGTTCTGCTAGTGACTTCCGGTATAGTTCAAAGTCTCCTTCTCTAAATGATCTGATCAGCGCAAGAATGACCAACTCCATTGACACTATTAGATCCCAATAACAGAACTGTGGGCTTTCCTTCGTTCTCTTCTCGCACCACATTGCAAAATCCAGACGTGGGGAGCTTTCACTATTATCTGCGATGTAATGATCATAGGCGTTCTTTTTCAATCGGTAGAGTGCCGAAAGTGTACCTTGGTGTGCTTGTCTTGTTCTTGTAACGCTTGAAGCTGACAAAAATGATTGTACTGTTCCTGATGACGCTACTTGTGCTTCAGTCAGGGCATCCGTCCAACCACTGTCTTGTAACATTGATCCCACTGACCTGAGCGCTGCCATTTCGATGTGAAGACCGCCAAACATGATAACAAATTTATCTAAATTATCTTCACCATATTCAAGCCAGTGCTATTGAATTTGCTTTGCTAAAGCATACAGCGGATGGTTTGCAGCAATAAAAGGAACTTGACTTGGATTTAAATGCAACACAATGTCAAGGATTTTATTCATAACATGCTTGATCGTAGCTACAGAGTGAGCTTCATCTTGAAGAAGTGGCAGCAAGGAGGATATACATGCAGTGACTTCAAATGAGTTGGTTCTTCTCTGAGAGGCGTTTTGTGCAGACCATGTAACAGTGATATTGTCATTTACTTCCTCTGTCACACTGACTTTATCCAACCACTCAAACTCTGGTGCAGCTATCGACTGAACATCGGGTAGTACAAAGCTCTCCACGACTGGCGGTTTTGGAACTTCTCTTAGGTAGGCGGGCTGAATGTTAGAATATGATTTGGGTAGCTCTGGAACTTTGTTCGTCTTTCCGTCTCCTACTTTCAATGGCAAGCGTGTCTCGCCGATATTGTCTGAGGTGGGATGTTGAAACACAGAAACACTTGTACCATGAAATGAAGACTGAGCTGTAGTGGCAGTAGGATTATGGTCAATGTTATCCATGGCTGAGGTAGTAAATAGACCTTTCGTAAGTTCTGGTGAGCAAACTACTCCTTCTTCAACATACTGATTTATAATGGCTTCCCCAAGCTGCGATGAAATTTCTAAAACTCTATCATATGAAATACTTAGTCCGTTTTCATATAGCATGTTTATAAGCTGTCTCTTTCTAGTTTTGGCAAAAACATTCAGTCCAAGGTACACAGCAAAAGGGGTTTCACGAAATTTTATGTGTCTGTGAGAAGTGGCATCTTCTTTGTACTTCGCAAAGCAATTAAATTGTAGATCAATCAATTCAGTTTCAGAGGCAGTTTCGCTGGTTAAGGGAACCAAGGATCTATGCGCACGAGGCGGATTGCGACTACACCCAACTGGAATAAAGAACCTAGATACGCGCAAGGACGACAATCTACCAGTAGAACGAGCTCTTGGCATCGAATGGTGCGTAGAATCCGACACCTTCCAGCTTCAAGTAATCCTACAGAACAAACCCCCCACCCGACGCGGAATTATGTCCACCGTTAGTTCCACATACGACCCAATAGGATTTGTAGCCCCTCTCCTTCTACGAGGAAAGCAAATCCTACAAGAAATATGCCGCGAAAGAGAAGATTTGGATGACCCAGTCCCTAACGAAGTGCGAACGTGTTGGGGGAAGTGGCGTAACGATCTTATCCTATTAAACGACTTCGGCGTCCAAAGATGCTTTCGACCCAAAAACTTTAAAGAATTGAAATCGATCGAGCTGCACCATTTCTCAGATGCCAGCACATCGGGGTATAAACAATGCTCGTATCTGCGACTTGTTAACGAAAGAGACGAAGTCCATTGCTCGTTCGTAATGGGAAAAACTCGCGTTTCCCCACTGAAGAGCGATACAATTCAGTAGCGAAGCCAGCCCGGCAATTTGGTCATGCTATGCAAATTTAAATCATTATTGATTTCTTTAGAAATTGATTCCTTATACGGTCCATAAACACAGAAAAATTTGCATTTGCATGACCAAATGTCGTGCTGGCTTCGCCAACGATACAATACATTTCCTCGCCTCGAATTAACGGCGGCCCTAGTCTCGGTCAGAGTGAGTTCCATGCTGCCAAGAGAACTGAATTATGAAGGGATTGTCGATGTGTTTTGGACCGACAGCAAGGTAGTTCTCGGCTATATTAATAATGAAGCCGAACGCTTTCACATATTCGTTGCAAACAGAGTCCAGCAGATTAGAGAGTATATGAGCCCGAGTCAATGGCAATACATGGAGAGTAAAGCAAATCCTGCGGACGACGCATCTCGAGGATTAAGCGCCCAAGATCTTATATCCGACCCTGGATGCCTCTCTGGGCCCGACTTTCTTTGGAAGGCTGAGATTGGTCTAACCCAAGTTGAAGTTCCACGCCTCTCCAAAAATGACCCGGAAGCTGGAAAGGTGAGATCCCTTGCCATCCAAGCAACAGCTGTCGAATTGCGAACGATCCCACAACGGCTCGAATACTTCTCCGATTGGCACTGAGCAATTGCAGTTTGTCGAAAATTCTTGAAGCGTCTAAAGGGGCGACGAGAAAGTTTAGAACCAAATCAACCAAAGACACCTCCCCAGCTTTACCAACCGCCAAGTGTGAACGATTTACGCCAAGCTGAGGTGGAGATCCTTAAAGCTGTCCAAGTCCAAGCGTTTCCTGATGAAATCGAACTGTTGTGTCGTCTGAAACCGAATCCGACTAGCAGAGAAGACGCCAAGATCCGTAAAGCCAATTTAGGGAAAAACAGCGCACTTTTTCGACTGGACCCATTTCTCGATAACGAGGGTATCTTACGAGTCGGAGGACGCATCCACCGGGCTGATGTTTCTTTCCATGTTAAACACCCAGCTATCATCCCTTGAAAAGGTCACATTACGTCATTAATAATCCGATACTACCATGAACGAGTTAATCATCAAAGTCGAGGATTCACCCTTAACGAAATTCGCGAGAACGGCCTGTGGATCATTAGAGGAGGTTCTGCCGTAGCTGAATACTTAACCGAATGCGTCATGTGTGTCAAAAGCTTCGCGGGACCGTAGGCGAACAGAAAATGGCCGGCCTTTCCCTCGATAGACTTCAATCTGCGCCACCATTCACCTTCTGCGGAGTGGACTATTTCGGCCCATTTTACATCAAAGACGGTCGAAAGGAACTTAAGCGCTACGGTTTCTTTTTCACGTGCTTGTCGTCGCGTGCCATTCACCTTGAAACTGCGAAAACACTGGAAACAGATTCGTTTTTAAATGCGTTGCGTCGTTTTCTGGCAAGATGTGGACCAGTGCGTCAGCTGAGATCGGACCAGGGAACAAACCTCACTGTAGCGCAACGCGAACTAAGAGAAGCCTTGACGGAGATAGATCAGAACAAGGTACGGTCGTTCCTACTCGAAAGGGAGTGCGATTGGTTCGAGTTTCAAATGAAAGTCCCTGCCAGCAGCCACATGTGTGGCGTGTGGGAACGCCAAATCAGAACGGCCCGCAATGTTTTGAACGCTTTCCTCCTTCAAGATGGAAAGCAGTTAGACGAAAAATCATTGCAAACATTCATGTGCAAGACCGAGGCCATCGTAAACAGCCGACCCCAAGCCGTTTCTAATATTTCTTTCCCTACCGACGCAGAAACCTTAACCCCAAACCACCTGCTAACAATGAAGTCGCGGATATTATTACCGTCACCAGGAGAATTTCAGCGAGCTGATCTCTACCTAGTAAACAGGTGGCGTAGAGTTGGTGGCGTAAGGATTTTCTTTGCACCTTGCAAGAGAGACAAAAGTGGAACAAGCCAAGGAGAAATATGTGCGTGGGAGACATAGTACTTATCAAGGACGACAACCCTCCAGGAAACTGCTGGCGAAAGGTTCGCGTTGACGACGTTTACACTGACGATGATGGTTTGGTACGAAAGGTAAGGATCGTTGTGGCGGACTCATCATTGAACAAACACGGAGAGCGAGTACGAGCTACGAGCATCTTGGAACGACCCGTTCAAAAACTAGTATTACTCCTAAAGAGTGAAGATGCGAGAACTCAATTATGAACGATTCCCCGACAAGGAGCCAAACTGTATGAACAATTTAACTAATTTCAAACACGATTCTTATTTGTTGATATTGAGTCGAGTTTATTTTAAATTGCTGTAGACAATTTAGGGGAGCCATGTATCGGCTGTCCAGTTATTTCTATAGTTCAGTTAAGATCCTGCCTTACTAACACCCATCGCGGGTTTCTTGGCATACTTTTAGAGAAAAAACGTTTTTGTGTAGTGCGAAATGCGAACTGTTTTAGGTGTATTGAATACTTGTGGTATTTTCGTAGAAGACATTTCGTTTATACGTCAAGTTTTTCATCCACTTGTGAATAATACATTGTTTTAACTATACCAAAGATCCAAAGTATTGTTCCGAGTTAATTCATTGTCTGCGTCACGGGATAAGGGAAATTCTTGTCAGTATTAATTATAACGAAGCGTCGATCGAATCTGTTCTCTTAACTCAGGCAAATGTGCATAAATATCCCAAAGCGAAGCCAGGAGTTATAGTTATTCCTCAGAACTCGTGATACCTCGTTAGAAAGAACACGAAAACCTGTATCATTTAAACATCATATCACAGTGACTGGCATTTAAGTTGCAAAAACACCTAGAAAAAATCCCCCTCCCCAGAACTTGTGATAGCTATATCGTTGTAAAGGGCATGAGAATCTGTATCATATATGTGAAAATAAAAGAATTCTGCACAATAAGTAATAATAAAATTAAGTTGGGATCACTCATACACATTTGGCTCATTGATTTTAAACATCATATTACAGTGACTGAAATTTAAGTTGCAAAAACACCTAGAGAAAATATATTCCCCAGAGCCTGGGGTATATCGTTAGAAAGATCATGAAAATTTGTATCATACATGTGAGGAAAAAATCTATACAATTGGTAATTAGAAAATTAAGTTAATGTTACTGATACTGAATTCATCTAGCGCATTACTGATATTGTTTCAGATTGGTTGATATTTCAGATGCGAAAACATAAAGAGGAACGTTATTCCACAGAAAATATGATATTTCGTTTGAAAGAACACAAAAACCTGCATCATATATGTGAAAATAAAAAAATCTATAGAATAGGTAACCCGAAAATTAAGTTGGTGGCACTCAGTTCGTAAATTGATTGCATGGAAATAACATATTACAGTGACTGACATTTATCAAGTTGCATAAACTTAACACGTAGAGAAATTTTTTCCCCAGAACTTGTGATATATTGTTATAAAGGGCATGAGAATCTGCATCATATATGTGAAAATAAAAAAATTCTTTACGAAATTAAAGGCACAGCATAGGACCCAAGATACTACCCTGTGGGACACCAGAGGTGACTTCAGACCATCCTGAAGCGACACCATCGACAACGACATGCTGAGTACAACCACGCAGATAATCAGCAAACCAATTGTACATGTTTCCTGAGATACCATAAGATTTGAGTTTCCTCAATTAGATAGTATGATCAACGGAGTCAAAGGCTTTTGCAAAGTCAAGAAAAAGAACATCTGTCTGAACGTTACGATCTAGCAATTGTCCAATATGATGTAAGGTGGCTAAAAGTTGTGACACATGAGCGACTGTGAAGAAATCCTCATGTTGGTGCTTTGTTAATCATATCCTGAACATGATTAAAGAAACGGAGGCAAACGCATCGCTCCAAGACTTTGCTGATGATGGAAAGCAAGGATATAGGTCGCTAGTTAGTAGCAGGTTCTTTCTTATTTTTTGTGAACAGGTGTCACGTTAGCAGATTTCCATTCAGAAGGCAGAGTTCCAGTTTGCAGAGACTGATTAAATAATGAACAAAGGCTCGGAGCAATAACAGCGCTACATGCTTTAAAATATTGACTTTATTGACTTTATTGACACTCCCCTGAAGGGGCTTTTCAGTGACATTGATAGCTACGTATATATACATATATAACAATTAACATGGTTACTATTTTGTCCTAAATATACATATGAATTAAAATATAATTATTTGAACAATAGAAAAATACAACACCCTTTACACGACAGCAGTGACAGATGTCAACATCATCAACAACGACAGCCAAAACAACAACAGTATAAAACATGCACCTAACATCTTAACTTTCTAGAAATTGCAGTGACAGTGATAGCTACGTATATATACATATATAGGAATAGATGACCAGAAATATTATCAGGACCAGGAGCATTAGATGGGTCCAAGCTCGAGAGATGGTGGACAACTTCCTCTTCTGAGATGGTGATGTCAAGCGGCAAGTCAGAGGTCAGAAAATAGCAGGGTGGCTCATTAATCTCGCGGTAGGTTTGGCAGGCAGAAAAACAGAACAGAAATAAGTATTGAAGAGTTCTGCTTTTTTGTAGGAGATGTTGCTGTATCGTTGTTGAAGGTTATTACAGGGTTTATTGCGGATCGGTGATGAAGTATAACTTTGTGGTAACTCCAAAACATCTTGGGATTGTCTTTACACGATGCTTTGATCTTATTAAGGAAAAGTTTGTGTTTATTAGATGACGAACTTTACCATCAATCCAAGGAGGAGAGTTATTATCCTTCACAAATTTGGTTGGAACGAAATTGGTAACGGCAGATAGAAATGCGTCCTTCCACTGCTCCCAGCATTCATCCATGTTATTTGTATTTTGTAAAAGGTATTTTCAAGTGCGCTTCTGACAAGCCTCTTCGCAAAGCGGAAAAGTCAGTTTTGTTGCAAAGAAAGACAACACGTCGCACAGGTTTTGCTGTTGTGAATTTCGTACGACAGTGTGATGATCAGTATTTCAGAATTGTGTTCATCAGGAGAAAGAGATAATACATTAGATAAGTCGAAATGCGAGCTGTAATTATAAGTCGAAATGCGAGCTGTAATTACATTAATTATTGCTTCAGAGACGAAAATTTAAGATATTTTGTATGATAAAAGTTTGCTTTAAAAAGGTAAACGTTTTTCGAATGATGGGAAATAGTATCCATACCGCCGGTGGTTATAATCTGTTTATTTAATCTCATAATGAATCAGAGGTGAATTGGGGAGGAATTGAGGACGAATGTGGGGGCGGCTTCACAGTAGTATTACATTTTACAGCGAAAAAAATCATAGGTAGCCCAATTCAGTGTGTAGTTTCATATAGAGATCAGTAATGTATGACGTTGTACGCACTGATCTCTATATGAAACTACACACTGAATTGGGCTGCCATGAAAAAATTGGTTGAACTGGTGGACACTTGAAAGTTTTCAACGATACTAAAGCTGCCATAAAAGAGGGGCTACCACCAAAAAAGTTACATATTATTAGCAAGGTAAACTTGGTGCTCTTTCCCAGTATTTTACAAGGTTTTTGAGTATACTTGCGGTTATATTAATCGACTTTTATAATGGGAGCCTTTGCCAGCTTGTTCAAAGGCTTATTCGGCAAGAAAGAAATGAGGATTCTCATGGTTGGCCTAGACGCTGCTGGGAAAACTACGATTTTGTATAAACTGAAGCTAGGCGAAATTGTAACTACGATTCCTACGATAGGTAATGTATCTTCGTGTTTCTTGTACGATTTCATTTGTCTGAAGTTTCACGACTCGTCGCTTAGTCCGCCATTTTGAAAATATTGGAAATAGTTCAGTTTCACATCGTAATCTTCGCTTTATTTTTTAGGATTTAATGTTGAAACAGTTGAATACAAAAATATTAGTTTTACAGTATGGGATGTTGGCGGACAGGATAAAATCCGACCACTTTGGCGACATTACTTTCAAAACACACAAGGTTTGTTCAACTGTGTCACTGTGAGAAGTTGATTTTGAACGTTTGGCGTTCTTTTATCTGTACTAACAAAGTCATTTCCTTGTTGTTTTTTTAAGGTTTAATCTTCGTAGTGGACAGCAATGATAGAGAGCGAGTTGGCGAGGCTCGTGAGGAACTTATGAGAATGTTAAACGAAGACGAGCTGAGAGACGCTACACTTTTGGTATTCGCAAATAAACAGGTAAGCTATAAAAATCACAATACGTGTGTACTGAAAAAGTGTGGAAAAGTGATTACTATCAATAGGAATGTAATAGGAATGGTGGTCCAGGAAGAATATCTATTGATTAAGTTTGTGGTTGCATCACAAATTGTATCAAATATACAGTATATGTCGAAATACGTGTTTCCGCCTTTAGTAGGCTCGAAAAAATTGTATTTATTTACATTAAACTAGTGCACATCACTTATTCTGAAGCCAAGAGGCGTCACATTTTCAGGTTCTTGTATTGCATTTACAATTTAAAGTGCCCTGGTATTTTTATCTTGAAGTCTTGAGTCTTGACCCATTAGAAATATTCGCTGAGATTTTCTTCTTTCAATTATTGTATATTGCTATTGAGCAACCTTATTTACCTTACCTTCTCATCCAATAGCTATTGAATATTTTGTTTTTCAAAAAGTTTTTTATTAAAAAGGTTTTGACTACGATAAGGTGGTGCAAAGGCTGTTGTGATATATCCTTATAAAGATAGTTCTTGAAAATATGTGTTCATTCTTCTCTAGTGGACATTTGTACTGGTCTGTGGCAAATGTTTAGAACTTTTGTGCTTCGCTGTGATTGGTCAATTTTACGAATTCTGAAATCGACAAAGAAACATGAACAACAAAATGAATGTGTAACACTTGTGTCTATTTATAACAATATTTTTCGACTCTACCACAATTAATACATGGTTTATTAAGCTTATCGGGGGAAAAGATCTTCAAAGTTACACCCATATCGATTTAAGCGAAATACGTACGTTATTTAATGCATAAAATGTCGATATTGAAGCAGCAATATGTAATTCTTCGTGGCGCCACTGACATCAGTTGGCAACATGAAGTTGTGTATTACACTACTTTTTTCATCTTAGAAGTCGTTTTTATGTCTGAATTTCTATCGTATTCGGTGGATACCTTTTTGAAGACTATTGACTGTTAACTATATGGACTACAGCGGCTGGAGTTGAACCAAATAGGTACAAAATGAACAATGGGTGTGTTAAACATTTGCCATAGACCGGTTTGTGAGAGTATAAAACAGTGTAGAATCATAATGATTAAATAATGTAAAGAATAAAATTTGACACTGTACAGTCATCACCCTAGTATTTTGCTCCAAATTATGTGTCCATTTAATGTAAAGTATTAAGCATGATTAGGTAAAAATAAATTAAAATACTTCATGCATTATGGTTACCCTGGTTTTTCAAACAGTTTTTTAGTTTTTACTCCTTCAAAATAGAAAAAATTCTAAAATGATGCAAATTTGATGTGCACTAATCTGGGCTTTAGTTTTAAATGCTCATAACTCAACAAATACTCCAAATATCAAACAGCTATAATGATGTGTTATATGTAGTTTTTTATTACATGTACCTTTCCAGTGGAATAAGTGGTTTTTCCTACAAATAAGTTTGAAATTTTAGCTTTTTGACAATAATATAGTTTATAGGGAAATTTTATAAAATGTTTTTGGCTCAAGCCTACAAGAAATTTGAACATATCCAAGATACCGAAATATACGTATTAGACCTAAAAGGCACAATTTAGACATAAAATGAAATCACCTGTCCATATGGTAAGTTAGTAAACAATTCATGTACTTTTGTCCATCTTGCACCCTGATTAAATTTTATTCACAGTTTATAGTTCTCTAGCTGTAAAAATATTGTAATTATGTTTCTAATATAACAAATAACATATACTGTCAAGACTACAGATCCAGACTACATTTCTGTCTGTAAAGCTCTAATGTTACACCCTCTGTGAAAATGCTATGCCCCTGCATGTAAGTATGTGATTATAGGAATATTACATTGGTAAGTAAAATTTATGTTACTATTAGACATAGTAAAAAGCAAATTCCGAAAAGTGAGATCTTGAGAATGCAAGATATGCTTCAAAACAAGACGCAGGTTGAAACTGTAAATTTTCGACATTATTTCAAAGTCATCATCAGACAGGATGAAATACAATACTTTACAACTTAGATATATACAACGTAGAGAGAAAGCGTTTGACATGTGTCCGGAAGTTGGGCAGATCCAAGCAAAGCGATTAGTTATACTTACAACAATGTTTTATATTACAAAGAAATGTAAATATAAAACATTGTTGGAAATATAACTAATCACTTTGCTTGGATCTGCCTAACTTACGGACACATGTCAAACGCTTTCTCTCTACGTTGTACATATCTAAGTTGTAAAGTATTGTATTTCATCCTGTCTGATGATGACTTTGAAATAAAGTCGAAAATTTACAGTTTCAACCTGCATGTTGTTTTGAAGCATATCTTGCATTCTCAAGATGTCTTTTTGGAATTTGTGTTTTACTTTACTTTTTTAAATTGTCGGATATTTTTGGATTAAACATATAGTTACACCTTAGTCTGTTGTTTCGTCACATAATTTATTAATGATCATCATATGAACTTAAAATTTCACTGTAAAAAATCAAAAGTAATTTTCTGATGTAAACATACTGGGACCAGTTGTTCAGAGCTGAGTTAGTGCTAACCCTAGATTACAGTTTAACCCACAGTTTTAGTTTTTTTACTTCTACATCTCTTGTTTCTTTTAAAACTTCAGAAACCAAAAATACTTTTGATCTAAAATGATTCTTAAGGAGATATTATTAAATTTCCAAATAAGCTGTTTAGATCCTTTTGGATTTATATCCTTTTGGATCTTACATTAACCCAGGTTTGGGTATTGAATAACTAGCCCCAGGCTTGCAAAGTTCACCTACCATAATATTTTTGTTACTTCCCCATTTGCCAGCAACTGTTGAAATGATGTGTAGGAAAAAAAACAAAGACTTGAAGACTGTATAAGTCATGGGGACATAATACTCACCATAACAGAGTTGTCAGTATTGTTTTATTTCTTATGAACTCTGAATAAATAATGTTATTAGAAGTAAACATTCTCAAACACCAGTGCTGCAAGGGAAAATCAATTTGCGACAGAGGAAACATGCTGGAACCCAATCCTGGCAATCAATAGACAATGTTTAAATTGATGGCGAAAGCTTACCTGAACAAGAACTTTATTGTTAAGACCTTTAAGATATTCAAACTACAAATGACAGACAAAAAATCCAGACCAGAGCATTTTAAGCATTAATTAGCAAGATGAATGACACAAGGTGTACAACATAACCGTAGAATGAAAGTTAGGTCAATGTTTACTGTTTTCTGACCTTGTGTTTAATTTATGTAGACATTTTGTAGTGAATTTTTATGCTGGCTGTTATAAACAGGTCAATTATCACTCAAAATGATCTGCGTACTACATAGCTTGTAGATGTTTATTGGTTTGTTTTTGTTATATCTATAATAAGTTAGTAACGTGAACAATGTAGAAACAATACCATACAACACAATACAATGTAATAGTATGCAAACTTATCCTTGCCATTGCAGGTGAAGTGCAGTCAAATATTTATGAAAAATATACTAGGTTCTTCCACTACTAACTTCCCACCTTGGCTTGAAATGACTAATTCAGTTTTACGAATATTTCAGGTAGTGAAAGAACCTTTAGGTATCTTTTGCGTAATAATATACCATGCTATGCAAGACAATTGCCAGTGACACCACAGCAGTTTAGCTGAACTGAAACTACTGACACTGGCTCTTTTTTAACATCTTGTACATACAGTTATGTACTGTAATTTACTGACGGCTAATATTACAGCAGAGGTATTTTTGAGTACTGCATTACTGATTTATATAAAACATTTAAGCTATATAAATAAAATCTCTGTAATAATGTATAGTTTCTTTGTGGTTGTTAATCTGGCAGAGTGCGTTGATACATTATGATTCGTTTAAGGTGTAGTAAAATTACCAATCTGCTTCATACCTATGTGCCTAATTATAACCCAGTCAATTAATTATAGTTTGTTGGTTTACCGATATATTATAGAGTTTAAAAATAGTCTTTATTGATTGGGAGCATTAGCCTGAAGCTTGATATAGCCAGTCTGCAACTGTAAGTACCATGCTTAATTGAACACCTTAGTCATATTAGCTAGGATCAGAGCTCAAAAATAGAAAGCTGCTAATCAATGCTGGTCAGGCCATGTAGAATATTTTCATTTTCAATTGAGATGTAGAATTGTGCCGGGCCTTTTTTAAGAAATTACCTTGATAGCTTCCTCCTTCCCCCTCCCCATCTTAGATACCTAAGCGATGGTCTGAAAAGCTAAAAGCATGTTTTTTACAAAAGGTGTTGGGGGGGGGGGGCTACTATAATACTACTCCATGGGGCATATGCACTCTATATTTATTTGTGAAAGTGTTGTGGACAGAACATGCTTTTTCATTTTAGGTCGCATGGGTGAACTGTGTATAATCATTAATAAAGTGTACCACTAGAGTAGACAAGATGACACATCCAAATTGAGGGGGTGGTTTGGGTGAATAGAAAATATGGGGATAAAATGTGGATCTGCAATCCATATGTTGCTGAATCTGCAATCCGTTATGTTTTGAGGATCTGTAAAAAATGCACACACACTAAAAAAATTATAATAAAATCGGTCGCGAGGGGTAGTTGCATGTACTGTATTTCTAGTTACGTTCTGTTGTCAACAGCTTCTAAATTTTGGCCGTTTATAAAGGTCCACTTATTCCTCCCATAGTTCCTTGTGTGCCTGTAAGGTGCTTACATGATAAATGCTGCTAAAGCAGATATCTATTTACGAAGCAACCCTCGTATACAAATTTGACAATCATGCCAGCACATTCTTCGTTAAATTAGTATCATTGTTAAGTGTAGCATGCCTTTCACCACCATCGAATAACTTCCTAGAACTTGTTGTCTACCAGGGCATTCACCCTAATCTAAACCTTAAATCTTGCCCTTATCCTAATCCTACCCTGATTCTAATCCCATCCTAGGTCTATAATAAAAAATAGTAACCCCCTCAATCGTTAACGGTACGTGTAAAATAAACATGCCTCTACATTCTGTCCTTTTTGTGCGTTTTAGGATCTCCCCAATGCCATGAACGCGGCAGAAATCACCGATAAACTCGGATTGCACGGGCTACGAAATCGAACATGGTATATTCAAGCCACGTGCGCAACAAGTGGCGATGGTTTGTACGAAGGCTTAGACTGGTTATCTCAGCAGCTGAAAAATATGAAGTGATAGACAGAACTGCGACTCAACAATGTACACTTTATAATTAGTGTGATTGATGGTCATCTGTATAGTTTTTTTTAAATTTAACTTTGAAATTCTTAGCATCAGACTTTGCCGTAGTCAATAATTCTCCATGCATGGAAACAGTGAGAGCTACTTGCCATTTATTTTAAAATGTTTTGGGTGATTGTACTGTTTTTTTTACGGACGCGGGATGAATTGTTGTCAATGTTGAAATACATACACGCATGCTTAGTTACTTGCTAGCTGAATTAAATCCGCTCATACTATGAACACTGGGAAATCACCTTCCGTGATGTGGCAACATTTCCCACGGTAAAACAATAAACTGATTAGCATCCTTAATAATTTTATGTTTTCATTCTACTGTTAAGCCGTGCTCGGCTGGTAGAAATTGGATACAAAGATTTGATACAATTTCTAAGACATGTGGTACTCCGGGCAAGGACAATATTACAACATTGACAAACACTTTCAATCCGTGTTAGTGGAAACGAATGAATGCTCGTTCCAGTCAATGGAATATTATTCCTAATATAAACTTGTAATTTCAACGAAACCGTTGCATTGGCAGGCGCTGTCGACGCTTAGCGTATTGGTTTTAGTTTTCTTTTCCGTCTAGAACACATCGTGTAGTGTGAACTCCGTAGCTATACTTTGTACTTCGAAATTAAACTCTGTGTGATACAGACTGTAGTTATTATGTAATCGTTTTTCTGAATCGCGATTCAGAAAAAGGTTTTGGGTATCGTTCATTAATACCGCCGCTACGTACGCATTGTTTAAACACTCGGCAAAAATGCATTGTCTGAAAATAGATGATATGGATAGAGTTTCTATAATTAAAAAAATCGTGGCCACTTTTGTTGTCGAAAACCCGGTTCTTGGGACCACTTATTGAGCGAAGGATTCGAAGCTGAACTGTATGCCTGTAACTGAGACATTTGTACTGTTTTTAGCTAATTGACATTCAAATTTAAGTAGTAAACAAGTAAAGAGGATATTTTGTCAATATTTACCGATTTGCCACTTGGGGTCATCGTTTGGGGTCATCGGTTGGTGTTCAACATCAAAAGCAGGCATGATTTTTTTGGTATAGAAATAAATTCTATCCATTTTCTATTTGATATTATCTATTTTCAGATCAATGCCAGAATGATGTACATGTTAAGGAGCTGTCATAAATTTCACCCAGGAGAGGGTTGAAAGGAAACGTGGGAATTAACCAGACATCAGCTTGCGCTAGGCCTAGGGCTTGATTGTACAAAATCGTTTGATTCAATTGATCGCCGTGTTCTTTTTCAAAAGATTCGCTGTTACAAAATATTTTAGAATTTTGGAAACCAAGCGTGAATTGAAATTGACTTTGACAAAGCGTACATTGTGATAGTTTTTGCATCTTAACGTCTGATGGAGACGTCTGGGGATTCACTTCTTATGTCGATAGTTGATGGTTGTCGTGTTCACTTTTTACTTGGCATCTTTTGAAAAAATAAGCAATTACGATGTTTAGAAATCTGTTTACAAAACAGGCAAAGAAAACTACGTTAACAAGCATTAGAGAGGACTAAGTAATTATAATAGGCGTGGCAGATCACAGAGGTTAGTCGACGAAAAAACTCCTAGATGACTAAAACCCATGTACAAACTTCCGGCATGATATTCCGATAGCAAGAAATACAACAGGTGTCGAACGTGTACGTGTGAGTATGTATGCAATACCAAAAAAAAGCGAAACACAAAATGGCAGAATTTCAAGACATTTCTGGTGTCACTTCCAGTTCCCTAACTTTCGCGGACAAATATATTTATATATTTTTCTCAAATTTTTTTGAAGCAAAATCTAGATGGATTTGTGAATAAACGAATGGCAAAAAGTATTTGATTGCCCACGTTAGGAAACTAAAACGGGCGCCTAAGGATGCCCACAATTTCCTCACCCTGGATTACACTTATTGATTGCGCAATGACCAATAAGAAAAGATTAAAATACCAAATGGTTTGCTGTTCAAGATAGCGTCATACATACGCGCGGCATGTCGAGATATTTGGGGAAAATGTTTAAAGCTGAACCGAAGGCAACATGCTAAGTACATAAATGACGCTATCCTGCCCAGGAAGCTATTCAGCAATTGTTTTCTAAAATAATTACAGTGAAACACAAGTCAACGCCAGGGCATTTAAACTCGTGTAGGATTGTTTGATCCTGTATAGTAATAACCAAGTGGCGCAACATCAGAGCAAACGCCTATCACATGTAAGGGTTATCAATTTATGTTTCGGTAACTAAGGCAACGGTTAGGGGTAGAAGAGGTTAGGGTTAGGCGTTTGATTAAGGTTAATGTTATGGGTTGGGGATACTAGGGGATAGAATCATATTAGTGATCGAAACATAAATTGATTACCCATGTGAGGTCGAGGGTTCAATCCCCACTTAGGACTCGGGACACCCGTGTGAGTAGTTGGTCAGTCGTGGGTTTATTCCGGGTACTCCGGTTTGCGAATGTTGACAGGATGGTTAAAATTGTAAAATATCAGTGATCACCGGAACTAGATGATACTTAACTAAAGCTCCTAACGACGAGGCAAAATTAAAATAAATTAATAAAAGTGCGTTTCACTATAGTTATATGATGTAATTGACAAGCTGAACGAACAATTCTCCAGTAACTACATAAAATGAATAACTTACAATTAATAATGGGTGTGGGGGGGGGGGGATAAAGTTTGAAGTGGTGTTAATGAAGGGGTACTACCCTGACGGCCGAGTACCAGGGGAAGGAGTGGAGTAAACAGGAGGAAGAAGATTGAATTGGAGTAAAAACAGGAAATTAGAGTAAAGAAAGGGGTAGTAGGATAAATGTACCAGTGGAAGAGGGATGCTATACTGGAAGAAGTACTCAGTGAAAGAGGGGGGAGGCAGCTCAATGGTCATGTAAACACTTGTTGTTTCAGGGTTCTCACTTGCGTCTAGCTTGAAATCGTCTTTGAATAGACACTTCCCGAATTTATTCTGTGGGCATAAACTCTGGGCAATTCAATAGGCTTCATACCCCGCCTCGATTTCAAGCTATTGTTTCGTGTGCACTCAAGCAAATTCGGGAAGTGTCTATTTGAAGTAGAAATCTGAATTGGCATGTTTCTTGTATACAGTGCAGTGTATAAGCAGACTAGAAGAGATTTTGAAGAAAAAGAAAACAGAAAGGAAAAAAAAAGTAAGTGACAATAAACTTTGTAAAGAATAATTAAGAAACTATTAATACAGCACTTGATACATGGCGATAATTAACAATTAGATTACGAGCTCGAGATTTCTATGCGGTGATAGCCGAATCAACTTTCAACGGATAGAAATTGAGAGCGAGTAATCTAATTGTTTTAGTAGAATCTAGGATAATGAATTGATTCATAAGCCATTTTGTTAAAAATAATACTACATATTGTCTTTGAATTTAAATGGCAGGAAAATTGCTGTTTTGCTACTCGCTATCTATCGAGGAATAGATAGCGAGTAGAGTAGCCAATCAAATTACAGCATTCTCATTAGTATGCTAGTATGATTCTACTAATCATTATTAGTAGAATCATACTAGTATACTATTGCAAATGCTGTAATTTGATTGGTTTCTCTACTCGCTATCTATTCCTCGATAGATAGCGAGTAGCGAAACAATTGTCTTTCTGTAGAGATTTCTTTTAAAAAAATTGCTTAAAAATCAAATTTTTTGTTGAATATTCCATGTTTGACCTCTGATTCCACTCAGACTCGGACTGGCCCCAATTAAGGGGCCTTGCCATTCTAGCACTGAGAGGAGCCCTGAACTTTTTTGCTGTCCTGAATGTTTTAGGTGAAGATTTTATGGTATTCTAGAGAGAACATGATGAATTATTTAACCGCTTCACTGAAGAGTTCAAAAATTCCAAATCATTCCCATCCGATCCCTTTTATTTTCGTTTCGTACTGCCTGATAGTCTGTTTTAAACATCTTTGAATGTTTACAAATACGGAAATTAAACAACAATTGTCAAGAGCCCATTTGATGTCCCAGTAGGGGCCCATGTGCCATGGCACAGTGGCACATAGGCCAGTCCGAGCTTGATTCTACTAAAACAATTAGATTACTCGCTCTCGATTTCTATGCGGTGATAGTTGATTCGGGCTTCGCCCTCATCAACTATCACTGCATAGAAATCTCGAGCTCGTACTCGTAATGTAATTGTTCATTAGAAACTCTCTATTAATCTCCAAGGGGGGGGGGGGAGAATAAAGAATTTGCAATGATTGTAAATATATTGTAATATTTGGGTTTTTGCCACTAAATCACAGAGTACTACACAGAGGGCTCACTTCATATATTTTCCTATGATTTTTGCGTAACGTCCTTTTGCTCAAACGTGCGCTAAAGAGTGGTGGTCACCACCCTAAAAAATTCAAAATGACAACGAAGTTCAGAGCCATTTTGAGGTTGTCAGGGGTGTGAATTCCTCTATGCACTTGCTGGGATAAAATTCTTAGCTAGTGCATCGAGGCATTCACCCCCCTGACAACTACCAATCCGCGTTACGCTTTTTTCGTCGAGTGAGCCCTTTGTGTACTACTCCGTGACTAAATCCTCCTGAAAGTCCTTTCCGCTGTGGCTTCGCGCATCACAGTTGTTACGTGGTTATCTCTCGAATATCTATAACGCGAGGTCAATATTTAAGATATGAAAAATGAAACATTTTTAATGGTAGTGAATACTTTAATTTCTCAGACAAAATCAATCAGTTGTAGAGGTAAAAGACGCAGACTTTAGATAAAAAAATTTTGCCTGAAAAAGGTTCGATCTGTTTTAATCGTATCATCGGTGTTCCATTTCAAACGGTTTTCTTACGGTCTTGCTGGCAAGAGAAAAAGAGATTATTGATTTGTAGGATCATATAGATTTATCATTTATCTGAATTTTATTAAATTAAAAAAAATAGATTTCTCCCTGGTAAGCAGAATGGTTTTCAAACAAGATAACATTTAATGACTAAAACATGCACAGAATAGTTAGAGATACTTACATGTCGAATAAAAATCCAATATTGTCAATGTCCAACTACACAAGAGCGAATTTCGTTGCATCTGTAGACTGGAGAAGAAGACGACGCCATTTTGATTTTGATTTCAGCTGACAACGCTAGAACTGTCTTCGTATTTTTTTTGCGTTTCATCGTCGTTTTAGCTCCAATTTGGTCGTTGTGGTTTTTTTATCTTCCTCGCCATTTCTGTAGCATCAATAGACATTTATATTCGAGACTAAGACTTTATTGAGACTTTCAAAATGTTCTTCGGGAGGCATAAAAGTCGAAGCTTCTTTTTCGGGTTGCGGAAGTAAAAGACGTCAGACGACCTTTGTCCTCCAGCAAATACCCGCAATGTTTAACATTCAATGATCTTTTTAGGAATCAGTTTTTATTGCGCGAACGAAGTGTTTTTGCCATCATTTCTTACTCAGGTCTTTCTTCTACTACTTTACTTTGGCAGTTTACATGCGTAATTTCCAAAAAAAAGCCACCTGTAAGGGACAATTTTGCAATTTTTTTTATTTGGATGCTGATGCGCAAAGTAAGACCCGCTCGAGCTTTCATTGGCAAATATCTTTCCCTCCGTGGCCGAGAGGTAGAGGTAACTGTCTTCACTTCGATTTTGGGTGGATCGACGACCGGTCCAGTTCAACTGTGTTTGGTAAGAATTTAACTCTGATCGGTTCCCGATCCACTCAAAACTGAAGTCAAAGTTACGCGTGGAGTGCAGGAAAACATTGGGCAGTACCGCGAGGCCAAGGAGGCAAACGTTATTTTGCTAGTGTTTTTAACTAATATTCAAGCAAATTTTATTAACTTGACTGTCGGGGACAGGTCTGTTGGGTTAGTGCATTGAAGCCTTATCGTCTTGTCTCCCTTCGTTCAAAAAAACAAGTTGTTTTCATCGAGAAATAGCGACGAGAAGAATTCTAGGCACCGCTAAACCACTACAATATAAAACTACAGTGTAGTCGTTTAGTCAGCTAAAGTCTAAACCACTCTACTGTGCCAATAATGTATGGTTGACTTCTTCCCAAAGTTTACGGTACAAACATGGATGCGCTAAGATGCGCAGACACATTAAAGCCTTGAAAGCAAGAGTTTTCTCTCAGGAAAGAGTCAAGGACGACAACGCTTGCTAAAGCAAAGTCGTCTGGTCAAGTTTTAAAGTGTTCAGCCATATTATTAAAGGATCTGTTTATGGCGAGGTCTTTGCAAGAAAACATAAAGCATGGATGTGCAAACACTGTACAGCCTTTAAAGAATATGTTTTCTTTCGGGTAAGAGTGAAAGACGATAACGCTTACTAAATCAAAACTGTGTAGGCATGTTTAAAGCATGTTGCTCAGCTAGCCTCTTCTTCAGGCAACTTAGAGGGATAACAGGAGATCGCGAAATACTTGGGTGGGATATTGAGGGGTCCCCAGGCCTCTGTAGACCATTTTCGCTCCACCAATATTATTTCTCAATCAAAATATTGTCTAAAAGCGTGCAATTTTCGGATTAAATCAATGTTGCCTGCGGAGGAGGCTATTGCTCAGCTATGTTTAAAGATCTTTTATGACCAGGCCTTTGCAAAAAGTCGAAGTTTCCATAATTACTATTGACTTTCCGTCGGTCGTTTCTTTCTTGATCAAGCTTTATATGTCATTGATTTCAGTGTCCTTGATATAGGAGTCATGTATATTTATGACCTTGGGTTTAATTCCCAAACACTGAGACCCTGTTTACGCTAAAGCAAAAGTTTCCGGATTCGTAAAAATATCCGGATTCCTTGTCTTTCAGGTCTACGGCGTTTACACTGCACAGTCTCGTACAATGATTGTCAATACATGAAGCACAACCGTGATTCTACCAATCTTATTTTGTGGTTTTTTGAACGATTTTGAGTTGAAACTAATGGCAATACATTTGAAAACCATACAAGAGAGCAAGTTCATTAAATTCTTTTACGGAAAGAGTTCGCAAGAGAAGTTTTGTCCGATTCAAACTTTCTCGGATACATAGATCCAACAAACTTTTCCGGATTCATAATCTTTCTGTGATAATTTTGTATCGGATTCATGTTCCTTAGTGTAAACGGTAAAATGAATCCGATGTCAAAACATTCCGGATTATTAGCGACGAATCCGGGATCATTTGCCCTAATGTTAACGGGGTCTGAGTGGCTGTCTTCAGCTTTTTCAAGTAACAACTAAACAAGATAACCTTGGAACAAGATGGCATTGCGTTATTACTGTATCCTTTGTCACGCTGTTTAGCATATAGCTATATGCTAAGCTTATAGTATATTCTACAAACCTTAACTCAGAACGTTGCCAGTTGTTTTTATTCGTGGTTGCTATTGAACATTGCGGATACTGGTAACCTGGCTATAACCTGTAAAATGCTTGGTTTTATGCAACCTACGAGCGCCAAGCTTTATCGACTATCGTTGATAGAGGGAACTGGTAGCTTGCTGAGCAGTTAACAGGTTGGTTTTTACAAGAACGACATTCATGTAGTTACTCTGCAGTTTTCTTGTGATACAACCTATAAAATGCGTTATGTACAAGCTGTGAGTTGCAAACGTTCCTATTGGCAGTGAACATAAGTGTCCATTGTAGGATCAATAGTTACCTATCAAGGATATCTTGGCGCTCGTAGCTTATATAAAACCACGCATTCCACAGTGCCATCTTGTTATCTCATTGGAAGAGCAATACTGCCATTCAGTGTTTGGGAATTAAACCCAAGGCCATAAGTACATGACTCCTATATCAAGGACACTGAACGCAATGGCATATAATGCTCGATCAGGAAAGAAACGATAATAATGCAAAATTTTACTTTTTCTCTTGCAAAAACCTGGTAAAAGATCGTTAAACATAGCTGAAGTACTTAAAACATGACTACGCTTACTGCGTTGTCGTCCTTGACTCTTTTCTAAAGGAAAAACACTTGCTTTCAAGGCTTTAATGTGTCTGCACATCTTTGCGCACCCATGGTCGTACCGTAAGCTTTGGGAAGAAGTCAGTCATATATCATTGGCACAGTGTAGTGGCTTAGCCAGCTAAACCACTACACTTTAGTTTTACAGTGTAGTGGTTTAGTGGTGCCTTGAAGTCTTCTCGTCACTATTTCTCGATGAAGACAACTTGACTTCTTAAACGAAGGGAAGTAACGAAGAGAAGTCTTCAATGCACCAACCCTACAGGTCCGTCCTCAACAGTCAAGTTAATGAAATTTGCTTAAATATTAGTCAAAGACCATGGGCTAATAACGTTGTCCTCCTTGGCCTTGCGGTACACCCTAGTGTTTTCCTGCACTCCACGCCCAGCTTTGACTTCAGTTTTGGATGGATCTGGAACCGATCAGAATTAAATTCTTACCAAACACAATTGAACTGGACCGGTCCTCGATCCACCCAAAATCGAAGTCAAGACAGTTACCTCTACCTCTCAGCCACGGAGGGAAAGATATTTGCCAATGAAAGCTCGAGCGGGTCTTACTTTGCGCATCAGCATCCAAATAAAAAAAATTGCAAAACTGTCCCTTACAGGTGGCTTTTTTTTGGAAATTACGCATGTAAACTGCCAAAGTAAAGTGGTAGAAGAAAGACCTGAGTAAGAAATGATGGCAAAAACACTTCGTTCGCGCAATAAAAACTGATTCCTAAAAAGATCATTGAATGTTAAACATTGCGGGTATTTGCTGGGGGACAAAGGTCGTCTGACGTCATTTGCTTCTGCAACCCGAAGAAGAAGCTTCGATTTTTATGTCTCCTGACGAACATTTTGAAAGTCTAAATAAAGTCTTAATCTTGAGTATAAATGTCCATTGATTCTACAGAAATGGCGAGGAAGATACAAAGAAACACTACGACCAAATTGGAGCTAAGACGACGAAGAGATGGGGGGAAAATGCAAAGACAAATCTGGCGTTGTCGGGAAAATTTAGAATCAAAATGGCGTCGTCTTCTTCTCCAATCTAGAAATGCAACGAAAATCGCTCTTGTGTAGTTGGACATTAATAATATTGGACATGTAAGTATTCTCTAACTATTCTCTGCACGTTTTAGTCATTAAATGTTACCAGGGTCGTTTACCAGGGTGAAATCTATTTTTAAAAATTAAATATAGTTCAAATAAATGATAAATCTACATGATCTTATGAATCTATAATCTCTCTTTCTCGTGCCAGCAAGACCGTGAAAAGTAATCGTCACGATTGAAATTTTTTTCTATTTTACGGTTTCCATTTTTCACATCTCAAATATCGACCTTCACGTTATAGATATTCCAGAGATATTGCAAGACAACCACGTGACAACTGTGATGCGAGAAGCCACAGCCAAAAAGGACTTTCAAGAGGATTTAGTGGTAAAAACCCAAATATTACAATATACTTACTATCACTGCAAATTCTCTTTTACACCCCTCTTCCCCCTGGGGGATTAATAGAGAGTTTACGATGATGATTACGTTATGTATCAATTTTTGTACCAATAGTTTCTTCATTATTCTTTACAAATTTTATTGTAATCTACTTTTATTTTTCCTTTCTTTTTCTTCAAAAGTTTTTCTGTCCTGATACACTGCACTCTATACAAGAAACATGCAAATTCCGATTTTCAGTTCAAATTCAAAGATGATTCCACGCTAAAGGCAAGCGAGAACCCTGATTGAACGAGTGTTGACATGACCAAGAAGCTGCCTTTCATTTGAATTGCAAGTCTGAATTTCCTGATCCGTTTAATTCGACAATTAACCTCTTCCTCCAGTTTACTCCACTCCTTCCCCTAGCACAAGTCAGAGTAGTACCCCTTCCTTGACACTACTTCAATCTTTATCCTGCTCCCCCCACCAGTCTTATGTAAGTTATTCATATGACGTAGTAACTGGAGAATTATTCGTTCAGCTTGTCAATTACATCATATAACTACAGTGAAATGCACTTTTATTAATTTATTTTAATTTTGCTTCCTCGTTAGGAGCTTTAGTAGTCCGGTCGCTTAGCGGCAAAAATTGGCAAGATCTGTACAAAGCGGACAAAGTCAGTATTTCTTTCCCCTCGACTCCTAAGTCAAATTGAAATGTTTTTGGGGGTGTAATGAAGATATTCACAAAATTTATCATCCCGGGGGGGGAGTTCCGTTTTTGAAATAACGGTTCGCGGGATGCTTGTTCATGTTTTACTCAATCATTGTATTTAATAATAAGGTGTTGGGATATTGTTCAAAGACATGGACTTGACAACAGATAAATGGGCATATAAAATTTCCTGTTTGATGTTCTCACATTAAATATCATTGACTGGCAGAGAAACATTGCCAACCGTTAACGTACCACCTCACTGTGGTAACACCCCCCTAACTTGAAAATTTTAGGCACCCGTTCTTAAATTGATTAGGAGGCATAGTTAATCAATTGTAGAGGGGGTGCCCAAGTTTGTACTCGCCAGTACAGATCGTTTGGTTAAGCGACTTCACTATAGTTAAGTATCACCGTGATCCGGTGATTACTAATATTTTACCATTTTAACCATCCTGTCAACATTTGCAAACCGGAGTACCCGGAATAAACCCACGACTGACCAACTCCTCATACGGGTGTCACGAGTCCTAAGTGGGGTTTGAACCCACGACCTCACATGGGTAATCAATTTATGTTTCGGTTAATAATATGATTCTATCCCCAAGTATCCCCAACCCATAACATTAACCTTAATCAAACGCCCAACCCTAACCTCTTCTACCCCTAACCATTGCCTTAGTTACCAAAACATAAATTGATAACCCTCACATGTGATAGGCGTTTGCCCTGATGTTGCGCCATTTAGTCATTACTGTACGGGATCAAACAATCCTACACGAGAAGTTTAAATGCCCTGGCGTTGACTTGTGTTTCACAGTAATTATTTTAGAAAACAATTACTGAATAGCTTCCTGGGCAGGATAGCGTCATCTATGTACTTGGCATGTTGCCTGTTTGCGGTTCAGCTTCAAACGTTTTCCCCAAATATCTCGACATGCCGCGCGTATGTGCGACGCTATCTTGAAGAGCAAACCATTTGGTATTTTATTATTTTCTTATCAATCATTTGCGCAATCAATAAGTGTACAATTAATCCAAACTGAGGAAATTGTGGGCATCCTTGGGCGCCCGTTTTAGTTTCCTAACGTGGGCAATCAAATACTTTTTTCCATTTGTTTATTCACAAAATCCATCCAGATTTTGCTTCAAAAGAATTTGAGAAAAATATATAGATATATTTGTCCAAGAAAGTTAGGGAACTGGAAATGACACGAAAAATGTCTTTAAATTCCGCCATTTTGTGTTGCGCTTTTTCTTGGAGTTGCAAACATACAGTTTGAGTTTGGACTCACACGTACACGTTCTACACCTGGTGTATTTCTTGCTATCGGAATATTATCACGCCGGAGCTTTGTTCATGGGTTTAGTCATCTTCGAGTATTTCAGTCGACTAGCCTCTGTGACCCACAACGCCTATTTTTATCACTTAGTCCTCTCTGAAGATTGTTAACGTAGTTTTCTTTTATTTTTTCAAAAGATGCCAAGATAAGAGTGAATACACTGACCATCAACTAATAACAGAACAAGATGGGACAGAATTGGTATCGACATAAGAAGTGAATCACTAGCTGTCTCCATCAGATGTTAAGATGCAAATACTATCACAATGTACGGTTTGTCAACGTCAATTTCAATTCACGCTTGGTTTCCAAAATTCTAAAATATTTTGTAACATTAATTTTTTCCTGATTTTATGATGGCTGACTGGACACGAGTGAGATATAGTTACCTACTGGACCGCCGTGATGCTCCATGAAGAGAGTGCGCCAAGCAGATGAAACCATAAACAGCATGATGAAACGAGATAACCAAAGCCAACACGATCCAAAGATGCAGTGAAAGTAAGTTTTTTTAAATTTTATCTTGTCGTTTCCATTTTCTTTAGCAGTTAAGCTTTTGTTTCAATAAAAATTAACATCTCGCACTAACGTTGCAAGTTACATTTCACGTGCACAGTAATAGTTAAAGAGATATTCGCAATAAATTTGAGAGAGCTTTTTGACAGAGATTAGTTCGAGATTTTAATTTTTATTGTTCGAAAGAGCTTTAAGAATTTACACATTCCTTACGTGTAGTTTAATTCTCGAGATATTTTCATTTAAAATCATAAATTAGGGTAGCTGCAAATTCTACATGCGTGTGACATATAAAGACTCCTTCACAGCTATGATTATTTTTGAGTTTTGCTCGCGAATTATTAATGATTCTGGAGATTTTAATAAAAAAATTTCATATCAACAGCTTAAACAATAATTTGGCCTGCTGTCGAAAATCAGTTGATAAATTATTTTATTACATGAGTATAGAGATTTATTCATCGATAAGGTTGTGCGTAATAATCGTTCCAAATTAGCAATAGCCAATCGGCATCAAGAACGATAAAATTTCACTCGGTGAAAAATCATCGTTCACGGCCTTTGATTGGACGAACGATGTTTTTTCACCAGTGAAAATTTATCGTTCAGTGTTCTGATTGGCTGACCCGAACGTGCAACACCTGCTCGCAGGCTAGTGTAAACATGGAGTCTGATTTTACAAGTATTTTTTAACTCACCGAAAAGAGAGATTTAAACTGGATTTAAGACAATTTCACTGATAAAACAACCACCTAAAATCATAACGACGACATTCGTGGCCTCATTAACTTGAAATAAACCTCATGGTTTCATTTTCAGCAAGAAAACAAAGCAATAAATGGTAAGAAATTCCATTTTAATATTTTGCTTGAGTATTTGTTTTTGTCAGTAAGTTATATCCGTATCTTTATACACTCATCTTTATACTCATATAATAAACAAATTACTTCATGGTTGGTTCGTTTGTGCGATTTTTATTATTCACTCGTTGTGAAGGATCGCTAAACTCACTCGTTCGCTGCGCTCACTCGTTCGTTTAACGATCCTTCACAACTCGTGAATAAAAACCGTACGCACTCACCAACCATGAAGTAATCTCTATTTATATATGTTATAGTTTATAAATTATTCGTAACTATCGTCTAATGACTCAACTCTTTCATTGCAAAAGGTGATGGAATGTGAAAAAACGCACAAGAAGAGAACAGAATGAACGATCGTCGACGACAAGACCCACAAAACAATAACAATCCACAAAAATGAGAAGACACGGCATTGCATAATAGAAAGTAGTGGTAATGTACAAGTTAGTATAAAAGCAAGATACTTATTATTGAGATCAAAGAGGATTTAATAGATATTTCTCGTTAATGAAAAAGAAAAGGCAGCACATTAAGTGAAAAAAAAATGGATTGAAATAACACTGATATCAAATACATTCAAGAAAATAATTAAATAGAATGTCTAGGAGTTTGGCAGTCAATTTTCGAGTAAAAAAACAGGTAAGAATATGGTAAATGTCGGCAATAATTTTTGAAGAAACAATACCTTAACGTCTGGAAATTTGGTCTCTAACATTTGGATTTGGATATTTCTAAAAACAAAACAAAATAATATGTAGGACTGAACGTTTTATAAAAATCAGTTCCGTAATAATAGCACTTAGTTAGTTGATGCATTTTGTCACTATTCCGTCGCTCTACCTTTAAAAAATGGGTGGTCTAGAATTACGGTTCAAAAGCGAGAAAATGTGACTTGTATTCTAATTCACCGTAGCAAAATAGATGGTGGCATGTTGATTTTACCAGAATTTATAGCGAGTATCAATCAAGAATAGCTGTGAAATGATATGATATGATAAGCTAAGCTAAGCTAAGCTAAGCTAATGGATGGAAATATTAACACAAGTGAGAAAATAACCTATCTGTCTGTTCCTCAAACGAGGTTAATTTACCTTCAGACTGCAATGCATTCTGGTAAAATCAACATCCGCCAACTTTTTTGCTACAGTAAATTCTCAAGGGAATATATCATTTCTTTGTTTCTTAGTTAATTTGATTCATACATCCCATGAAAATCAGTAGGATTCATTATATCTTTTGTGCATTTTATATTCCCATGGGAGTACAGCATGCTTTGTTATGATGGTAATGTGTCTGTTCATGGTGAAACTAATTACTTCATAATGCGAATCCCCTTTGATTATTAATATAAGTATCTTGGTGCTTTTAGACTTGTTTTGGTAAGCATGAACAATGGAACAATTAAGTCGTTGTTTGTGTGCGCTAAGGCAAATGGACCGATTGCATTATGGACAGAATTTTGAAAAAAGTCTAAACGGGAAAACTCAAAAGCATCCTAAAATTAGTAAAATTGCAAAGTTTGGTCGCGAAATGTTGTAAAATGAGGAAAATATAGCCCTGCAAAGTTTGCGAATTTTGTATACTTTTGTATTACGCACTGAAAATTGATACCGTTTTCTCGATGTTGGTATCAATTTTCCGTGCGTAATACAAAAATATACAAAATTTGCAATCTTCACAGGCTTACATTTTCCACATTTTACAACGTTTTGCAACCAAACTTTGCAATTTTACTAATTTTAGGATGCTCTTCAATGCTGTGGTAATAAATTTTCCTATTTCGACTTTTTTCAAAATTTTGCCCATAATGCAACCGGTCCATTACGGAAATGATTTAGAGCAGCTGCGAGGTACCATGCAAATGAGGCGTTTCGGTTAAATAAGTATGAGAATTACGGCATTAAGAAATGCATGTCATCTACAGTTAAGGATTTAAGTTGCCAAAACACAATTTTAGTGAGTCTGTTGTGTTTCAATTGCTTTTTATTTTTACGTATATCTCATGCTTATTTGGCACAGCCTTACATTTCAGTAAGTATCAGGTTTATTTTTAGTTCGGACCAGTTAAGACAACGAAAAGCCCATGCCCATTCAGCTAAGGTTTTACGTTTGAAAATTCAATCAAATACTCAGCCTAAGTGGGTTTAAGTAGTTAGAGATAACGTAATGTATCTTTTTATTTTGCTTTTTTGTTCATAACGTAATTTATTGGCTAAATGTATGGACTGTGAGGGTGTGTGCCGTGTGTAAGTTGCATGGGGTTAGGCTTATTAAAGGAATTAAAATTTTTCAAAGTATGCTTAAAAACCAAAATCTATCGTCACAACTAACAAACAGCTAACAGTAGGTTTCAACATCAACTAAATTGATTCTATACTATAAACTAAAAAAATGCGAAGTAAATTTAAGTAGAATTCTCACCTGTTTTTATATACGACCTTTTTCAGTTTACGTTTGACCTAAAATATCCAAATAAATGCATTTAAAATGCATACTTTACCGAAATTTTAATTCCTTTAATTTTCGGAATTGGGTGGCAGTCGGGGTGGTGGTGGTGCATGCGGGTTTATCAGCTGTGAGTGACTGTGCGATGGTGAGGAATGTGAGGGTAACGAATGGAATGCAGGAGCTTAGAACCGAGGAAGACAGCTTAGAACTGAGGCAGGTAGGCAGTTGGTAGGATCAGCAGGGGGGCACTTGTCATTTTGGCTTTGGGAATCAAATTTGCATGCTAAGTACTTAAGTCACTAACGTTTCTTGCTTTAATTTGCTAGGTATGCGCGGCTGCTATCTAGAGAAGATCAACTTAGCAATTGCATTAGCATTTACAAAGTTGGTCTTCTCTTTGCCGGCTACCCCGGTCAGCTCTCCGAGTGTTACTTCCACCGTAAATAAGTAGAAGTACTTGTACTAATGTATAAGTACTTCTTCTTAGGTGGAAGTAGCACTTAGGGAGCTGGCCGGGGTAGGGGGATTTTTTTTATTTAATTTCTCAATTCCCATGGGAATTGATTTTTTAATTAAAAGGGATCACATGTAAAATTTGTATATAATTTATTGAAAAGAATTTGTAAAGATTACAATTAGAATAACAATAAAAAGAGATTAACTACCACACATTGTACTTATTGAAATAACAATAGAAGAAAACAGAACATGGCAGAAAGAGAACAATAACACAAGTATAACACAAGTGAATGAACACAAGCCCTGAAAAACTTCTTTTCAAGATAAATGAATGTTTATACTTAAAGATATATTATAACTATGAAACAACTGGAAGTGATAAATTTTGAGTTTTGCAAAGAATCATCCAGCATAGAACAACGACGAGTTGTTTCACAATTACAAAGAAAAACATGTGGCTTAAAAACATACAACTGATAAAGAGGACAGTAAGGCTTAACGAGTAGAAAGGCTTTCAAAAGTTAGTCACATTTTTATAACCATATGTAACTACCCTGTCAACTGAGAAAACCCGCGACTTTTGGCAGAGCGTTGACCAACGCTTTTTCAAATACGAAGCAATGCCAGCCTCAGAGACAAAAGGTATTTTTGACAACAAAAAGATATCCATTTTATTTCAATTGTGCTTTTTACAAGTCAGAAAAAATAATTGCACGAATTACCAACGAATTCTGATGCCTTTGAGACATGCAACGTGTAACGTGGTCTTTCTTTGCCACTTTTTTTTGTAACCCTTCCAAAAGTCGAAAAATAACGAAGAAACGATTTTTGTATAAATTTCAAATTGACTAAGTTGTAATGTTCGAAGCCATATATTTTTCTGATCGCATTTGTTAACCTGACAATGTGGAATTCACTAAATCTACCTTTACTTTTCAACAAAAATACACAGAATAAAAACTAAGCATTGTTAGAATATTGTGCGTACAACGACATTTTTCAGAAACAAATCTCTTACACTTTTCACTGCATAATAGTGCATGTGGCCTATCTTTCAGCAAAAAATACAAAGAAAGTCACAGACATCTCATCTCTTCTGGTGGGTACAAGAACAGAAGCTTTCTGCACAAATTGTGATAATTTGGTTGGGATAACTTTAAAAATCTTCTTTGATAAACATATTTTTTGGGACAAAATGCTATTTTTCATTGCAAACAGCCGAAAAATCAATGGTTTGGCTTTGCCCAATCAATGGTTTGGCTTTACTAGTGAGTCAATAGTAAAGTTACTTTATATAAAATTGAGTTTCAATGTTAAAGAGACCAAAAAAAGTAGAAATACACAACTTAGATTGATCTTGGATTGAAAAGTAAAAAATCTATTTGCAGAATCAATTTAGATTTAGTCTTTTTATAAGGTATCATTGTCAGGCTAAAAACATATCTCTTTGAAGTATAAATTTATCTTTACTTACTTGTTGAAAAGACCATATTCAAGAGCCATGTAAACCTGTTTTCTTATATTATTATTACCAAACAAGTATTACAAAGTGGAACTATTTGAAATGTACACTTGAAGCAAACGAAATGCAATACAAATTTTAAAATATTTCAATTGCTAAAATACAAATTCACCACAACCAAACAATATGAAAAGTTCCAATAAAAGGCAATATGTTGTAATTTCAATTAGGAAACTCATAAAGTAATAAATCATAAAGGAAACACAAAAGAAATCATTTTCTCATCTTACATAAGCTGTATTTTCCAAATTACTTTGCTAAAGAGTATAGATCTGATCTATAAAACTAGCACGTTTCACAAGCCATTTAAAACATTTGCGTCTGTGTTTTGTCAGATATCTCGTCTTCAGCTTGGGTTTGTATATCCAATACAACACGTTCACTTGTATTGTAAATAGTACAAATCAAAATTGTTACCAAATCAAACTCTCAAACTAATTTAAATTATTCTACTCCATATAATGCCAGACAGTTTTACTTTTTCTCAGGAAAGACCTTTTACTGAGCAAGGTAAATTTTGCATGTTAACTAAGAAATAGGTAAAATTTGAAACTACGTAGTATCAACTAAAAGCTTCATGTGATTTACAAATTTTTCAAGTTGGTGTAATATGAAGAACTCTGCATTTAAGCATCAATGGAAAACTTTCAAACTTAAAACTTGTAGTTTCTTATTATTATTATTATTATTAGCCGACATCTATGCTGCTTGTTTATCTGGCAACTCTGGCATACTGTCAATTTTTTATTAGTCCAAGCAAACTTGTTTTCACTTAAATTCTTTTATTCTTTTAAATATGGTTCACATCTTTTCTTTGCTACTGAATATAACCTACAGAATTATCTGGCAAGTTGTGGTTTTCTTTTTCATGCAAGATAAGTAATTAATAGATACAGTTTAAGTACAACTGCATCAGTTCATCTTAATTCCAAACAAGTTCCACTTTGCAACAAAAGACAATATGCTAGCTTTTCTTCTACGTAAATAGTTCACCTTTAAGTTGGAATGTTCTAGTAGAAAATCAGCTTGAACAAAAGATGACTGAGATACTTAAGCCAGGAAATAACATAGATGTTTTAAATTTTTGTTTATTAAAAATATGATATAGCACCTATAACAGAAAAATTTCAATTAAAAAGTAGAAACATTTTTCTGCCAAAGACATCTCAATCTCCTTATGTTTAACCAATATTAAGAAGCCAAATAATTACAAACTCGACTGCTTTATGATCAAAATCAATTTAGTTTTTTTAATAGGTAAAAATGAAATTGTCTCAATTGGTATAATCATGCATATAGGCCTGGTGGGGTCCTTTTGGTACCAATTTTTGAAGATGGAATTGTGCTGTTTAAAGGACATTGGCAACGACAATTTTTATTGGCTATTTTAAAAGTGTTACGATAACTTATAATGGATATGATAACAATTCGCTATCAAAATCCTCTATTCATGAGCTATGTGCATTTCAAATTTTAAATTGATCGCCATTTTGAATCAATTTCTAAAAAAATTATCTGTGAGCTAAATTGGCGGATGTGACGACATAGGATGGGTTTCTGAATGACAACAATATATTTAGTAGAGTGTATATTGCAGTTTGTAGCGTTTACTAAAGGATTTGTAGTTTTTGATGAGAGTAATGGACAGAATTCATGAGAATCTAGTAGGAGAGATTTTACACTATCAATTTGAGCCAGAGCTGTCGACAAAAACAAGCGATGCCAGCGACAACAGTGATACTGATAAAAGTGATGTTACAACCTAATCTGACGAGGATGTCGACCACGAGTTTGAAAGAGCAAATTCCTGGTGCCTTTTAGATCTTAGTTGGTGTAAATGCAGTCATTGCTCATTATCCACTAAGGCTGTTGAATGTTTTTGTTGCCAAGAGAAGGCGCTGGAGTACGAGTACAAGGTGCAAACCACGCAGTACAAATTACATGCAGTTTTGTCGCCTACATTGTATATTAAACTAATTTTTCATGATTGATTATGTACAGAATATGTATATAAGTATTCCCGCAATACAACATTTCATTTGTAATACATGCTATTGCAACACTGGTTTGATTTTCCTATGCGGCAGCATGAGGTATATAGTATCTGGGAGTTAGTTTTCAAATGGGAGGGTTGAGAATGAGATTATTGTCAAACGCTATGCTTGCAAATATATTTAAAATTTGATTAAAGCGTACCATCATTAACTCGTATCATTTCAAAATTACACCGATTCTTTCATGCAATGCTTGTTAGCAAAGAAATGAAGCTTATATCCAAGCGCTTTTGCACTGAAAACTTCAATTGAATACATGGAATAGAAGCTTATTTACAAGCACTTTAATATTGTCGGAAACTTCCGTACGAACACACTATTGACAATATTCTCACGCTATTCTCAGCGAATTGAATGCATATAGTTGTGAAACATAGCTCTCTAAAAAAAGCTTTTCAAAGCAATTCTGCTGGTACAATTGCCAAGAACCAAACTGTGGAAAAAGCGGAGATATTTTTAATGAAATGTAACTGTTTACAATGTATGTTTATTCAGACAATAAAATTTACCAATATTTTGCAAGATATCACATTTCATATAGCCTAAACGACCATATATCGGCTGCATTGCACTCTATACAAAAGCCAAAAAGACATTTTGATAAAGCTTTAATTAAACGCGGATTGGAGTGGTCGTATTTGTTTTCTTTTGTGTTACGTAAAACCGAGCTATGCCACCGCATACGACAAGCCATCGTTCTTTGAAGGGTCCAATGACAGGAAAGAGTTTTAACAGATGAAATACGCACGTTTATTGCAAATATTTTTTAAAATATGGCCGCAAGGCAATGAGGTAGAGCTGTTGTACAATTATGCAATTCCATTTTCCCGTTATTTTCCATTTCAACAAAATAGTCATGCTGTAGGTTGTGAAGTCAATAATAATCAATATTGTCTGATTTCCCGAACCCATCTTATGTCGTCACAAATGTATGCAAGCATAAATTAGCATACGCACATTTTTTCAAAATGGCAGATGCCTGTTTAACATTTTCACAATTATCTGCAAGACCTAAACGCGACAAACGCACAAAAACTAAAAATTAAGTACTCCCTAGGTAAGTTTAATGGATGTAAGGAACAAAAATTTTCGTTGCCAATGTTCTTTAAAGGCATAAGAAGTAAAATCGCTAGATTTGATGTTTTAAATTTTTTAATGAAGTCTTTTGTAGTTGTTTTCATTAACTATTTGGCCGTAGTACAATTGATTTGAACCAAACAAGATTTGAACTTTCTTTCAAAACACAGTTCATCATTATTTGACTTTTTCTAGGATTAAAATGCTGTGAGCACATGAGATTCCAAGGTAAGTGTACCAATAAAATAACAGTCCAATTAGGTGAGAATAAAACTGTAATTTCCAAAATTACAACACCCAAATTGCCCCACAGTCACTATTGTACATTCAATCCAATACCTTTAACAATTTCATTTTTCATAATCTGTCAGTTGTTGAGAGGAGGTTAAGCATTTTGTGAATCTACAAACAAATTTCAAAGATTTCTATTAAAGATAGATAACTGAAATCGTACACAAACTGCAAAAGATAACAAAGCAAGTGGTTGTGTAAAAAGTAAAGACCAAGTAAAGTCGGCCATTCTGGACAGTGTTTGGATTTGACAGTTTGAAGTTTAATTGTCTCAACAAGTCTAAAAGTCATTAAAAACATAACATTCCTTGTTCTTTTTTAACCTCCCAACCTTGCACGACTCCCACATGCTGCTCTGTCCTTCTATCCACCTCCCACCCTTATTCTCCAGGGTTCCCGCCACCCTGTTCCCACCAGTAGATGGCAAGTGCTTTTTCACTACATTTTAGTACTTAGGCTACCCCCTTCCTCTCACAAGTCTGCAATTGACTGAAAAAATCAAATGGTCGACAGTCCAAGGTTTTGTAATCGAAATTCAAAAATTAAAATTTTGCCTTTTTTCAATAAATTTGAACCTGGACCAAATCTATAGATATCTGTCTCAGCACACTTCCTTCGACCATCTCAACAATTTAAGACCTCATTCAGTTTCTATAGCGGATTTTGTGGTATTATTATCGAACTAATTTCAACTGAAAACGGCAGCCTTAATCTTAGATGCGACCACAGCAAAACCATAGCCATGCTTGGAAAGCACAAACTTAATACTCGAATAATAGTATTTCAATATTGTACTTAATTCCAGTCCGATCTCCCAAAAATCGATCTCCATGCGCAATCTAAGTATTTTACTACAAATAATGTTAGAAAATAAAGCACATTACCTTAAAACGAAGTTAGGATGCATGAAAATTTAGAGGACTTTTAAAGAGAAAAAATCTTCTACCTACAGAAAACGTTTGAAAAAATAATATTCGGAAAATCTTCGAGCACCGTCGGAAATCGAGGAACGCCGAAACTACGACTTTTTATCGACATTCTCCGAGGAAATTCCTTCCGAAGAAGCTGTTTTGATTGTAAAGAGTTAGAGGAATTTTAATCAGATGCGAAGGAAGTAACTTAAAGTTGGAGGGGCACAATGTTATAAAGCCACGCTTTTCCAGGGTATTTTTCCACTGTTTTATCTTAAAAAAGATCACTATAGAAAATTGGGGAGGGGGGCAGGGGAGCACAAACCTCCAGTACCCGACCTTCCTAGGCCTGTGATTTTAATTCTTTTGAATCATGAACCGGGCACCCTACAGATTCCCATGTTTCACATGATCAGATAAGGCCCAACGTACGTTAAATAGTTTTGAAACATTTTTCTGCTCTAACCTGATCTTTTGGCGGGTAGAAAGGGGTTTAAAAATTGCATATAATCCGTTCAATTAAGCGCTAAGGCATTACGGATGGATGGAGTGCCAGGGCAAAAAAATCACTGCCTGGCGATTTAAAGCTACGACTATTATAAAGTATTAACTTTTTAAATTGTGAATGGGTCCATGTAATGGATGTTTCTGCACACCGCTTTCCTATAGTATAGTTATCAGTGGCATGCAACAATAAGCTGTATCTTAGCGTTCATAGAAATGTTCCGAGGGCCCTGCACAATAAATAAACTTGCCAAAGGGCAAAGGGATAATAATAGAGAGATTGATGCTGGTATGAGTTATTTGCCTGTTTATTTATCGCCATCAAAATCTAATTCTTCCTCTGATGACTCTAACATGGCCACCTAATCGTCCAGGGTGCTACAAAAGCAAACACAAGAAGTAAGTCTGCGAACGACTTTTATTTGATATTGTTTTCACTTTAGCTGTGTCTGAAAACGCTTTGAAATGACAACGTGTGCACGTATATATAGTCTTAGTACTCACCTGGTTTGGCAATATCCCGCCTGTGGATTATACATGAACACATTTTGTACTGCGGCCATTTTCGTTTGTTTTAAAAGCAAATCAGTTTCATCCTTCATGTTTTCTTCACGCCTTTTCCACTTGTTGTTCCTACAAATATAAAACAAAACCCTTGCATCAGTACCATGTACAGTCAAGTAGTCAACTCCTGCGTTCCGGACGTTTTGCTATTACGGACTGTTGTTTGATACAGTATTGTCTATATGGTACTAACATTTTTATTTCACATGTTCTCTCGTTACAACGATCACCTTGAAAGTATTTTTCTACAAATATAATTACGCGTGCTCAAAATAAATAAAGATAAAGTAAATTAATTCTTTTACATATCATACTGCTTCTGTTTAGAAGCATTGAATGCAAGCTGGATTTGAAATAAGTTTGACACTGTAAGAAACATTAATTAAACTATTTTATAAGTTCCTTGTATGATTACGTAGTGAATATCAAATTAAAATATAATTTTGTGGAAACACCACGTAAGTTTACTGTCGCAGAGCTTTCGATCCGTAAGCTCGGATTTTCATCAGTGCTGCTAATAATAATGCTCTGCGATAATAAACGTACGTGGTGTTTCCACAAAATTATATTTCAACTATGTTATATTGACATTTTACATGCACCTGTAGAACCTCCCTAATAGACGTTAGAGGTGCTTACGTCACGCCAGAGTTTAACTATGAATTGCAATGCAATGTGGGAAACATGCGGGAAAAATTTACCTTGTATTTGCATGCATTGAAAACCGCGCGACGTAAGCACTTCAAAGGTCTATACGGAACACTAAATGTCCACTGAATGTTCATTACAACAAGAGTTGACTGTAAGTTACGAAGTTTGGAAAGTGAGCCCAAAAAATATTTAGGGATTGCATAAATTTGAACGCTATTGTTCCTCCAAGCTAGACGTCCTCAAATATTGTAAGTATGTTTTC
Organism: Muricea muricata; assembly: GCA_963855995.1. Lineage (NCBI taxonomy): Eukaryota > Metazoa > Cnidaria > Anthozoa > Malacalcyonacea > Plexauridae > Muricea > Muricea muricata. Next base: position 15,964,767 of record OY979717.1, read on the forward strand.
ATACCTTTGTAAATACAACCACAAACCAAGGGCAGCGACAAGTAAAATTACTGACACTGAAATCGCGAAGACGAGAAGCAAAGTGGTATTCTTCCACTTTCATCAGAATGCACTACAGCAGATAAAAACATACATAATCAGGACAATGAATAGATGCAATCGATAGAACTAACAGCCAAATAGTTCGTTTTCTTTTCTTTGTTTAACAAATCTCAAATTGTGTTCCACAGCATCTTGCTTTTAAGTAATTAAAACAATTATAATAATGTTCTGTATATCTCGTTAAAAAGGGTATGTTTCATGTTTTTGTAGTTTTGCATGATTCGATGAACAACAGTACTCTGGATCTTCGTCAGTTCCTCGTTAATTATTAGCGTTAATGAAGATCCGAGCTTACGGATCGAGCACTTTGTGATAATAAATTTACGTGGTCTCTGGACAAAGTTCACCTGGTATCCCTATTCGTTCAAACACATTGTAATTAAACGAGAATCTTTAATAATTTGACCAGTAACTTAAAATATATATATACATACTTATATAGGAACATAATCGCCTAGTTCTATTAGGATACGTGCGAAAACTCTTCATTGAATTGAAAATGTGACCTATCAACTTTAGGTATAGATGAATGTGAGCAGAACGTCTGTCCTGTTAAGTCAACTTGCGAGAACACGCCTGGGTCTTATTCTTGCAAATGTCTGCCTGGATACAAACGGAAAAATGATGAGTGTTCAGGTAATTTCTTTTTCATTGATTCTTTACATCCTCAACTTTTCTCTGTTAGGTGATTGTCCTGTAAATATTTGATTTAATGATTTGCTCATTATAACGCCCTTGTCTTTTCATTTTACTTATGTATCTTGAAGACATTAATGAATGCAAAAGTAGCACTCACAGTTGTGGCGCGGATTCGTATTGTGTCAACACAGTTGGCGGATATCATTGTCATTGTGCTAAAGGATACGAGTTTGTTTAAAATGGGGAGAGTTTGCTTGATAAAAGGTAGGATGTTTGTTGTTGGTGTGTTTCAAATCTTTATGTACATTTAAAAATAAAGGACTTTTGTTTTGTAAGTATACTTGCCATAAAATCATATGTACACCTTTGATAAAAACAGAAAGACGTCTATCGAAATATAACATATAGTTCAAGATTTCTGGAGCCCAAAAGCAAAATGTTTTTGCCAATATCTAAAGCTTGGTCCTCAACAGCAACGTAACAAAGGATAGCTTTTCCTCTGAGGTTAATAAAGTTAAAGCAGAAAGAATTTTCTTTTGAATTTGCTTTAGTTCTACCGTAGCGTATGCTCGTAGTCGTATGCTTGTGCTTATGTCGATGCTTATGCCACACACTTCACTGCATTTCTTTGTTTTGTCTTTTGTTTTAGCTTGTGCTTATGCTCATGTCGCTAGCGAGGACCAGGCAAGCTTAACAGCCAATACTTGCACTAAAGATTATGGAATTATGCTTACGTTAAGTTCAACTTAAGTTTCGAGTAGTGCAGTGTACAAGTTTTTCAGTTTATTCTTGGGTCTCAAAACAAAAAAATGAATGATCTCCACGTAGTGCAGTGCATTAGTTTTTCCGCTTATTCTTGGGTTTCAAAACAAAAAATTAAATGCATGATCTTTGACTAGTGCAGTGTACTAGTTTTTCAGCTTATTCTTGGGTTTCAAAACAAAAAATAAATGATCTTCGAACATGGCAGTGTTCTAATTTTTCAGCGTATTCTTGGGTTTCAAAGCAAAAAATTAAATGATCTTCGAGTAGTGCAGTGTTCTAGTTTTTCGCCTTAGTCTTGGGTTTCAAAGCAAAAAATTAAATGATCTTCGAGTAGTGCGGTGTACTAGTTTTTCAGCTTATTCTTGGCTTTCATAAGTGGTCTTTCATCAAAAAGCAAAAAATTATACCCTGCCCTACCTTTGCGTTTCCTTCTGGCATACAGCTCATTTCTGTGGATTACACTGACATCTACTGTATACCATGGTTCAGCATTAACACATCTTGCATTCGCATCACACTCGTGTTGGCCTGTCGTAGTGTCGAGCATTCGTCGATGTCTGACAAAATTATTGACAATAAAGTTAGAAATTATCGGGGACACTAGATCGTGAGTCCAAACACCGTGGATTTCGCTGTCTTTTCTGTAAGGTCTGGTATTATTAAGGTCTGGTATTATCTAGATCTTCAATTGACAAGAATGATCGATACATATAACGTATACGTAATGGCACAAAAATTGTGGGGAACAGAGTTGATAGATTGAGCTTTGGTCACCGCATCGCAAGGCATGGAACTGTTCACTAAATTAATTTCATTTACCGTTTAGATAGCATAGTCTTGCCTTGGCACTTGGCAGGTATATTTATTGAAGTTGTCGCCGTTAATACATCTTTGTGTCTTCATGTCGCATACTGGAGGCTTCTTCTTGCACGGATCAATTGTGGCTGAAAAATAACGATCTTATGCAACTATTTGTTCTTCTAACTCTGCTTTGTTTTGTTTGGAGGGACACAAACAATGATGTACAAACTTACGATAGACTTATATAATCTTCCTTACCAAAAACAAACTTTAAGCGAGTTTCATACAGGAAAAACAAGGATATAAATGATTAAGTAGATGTTGTCAGTTGTAGGTCGGCGGTGTGACCATATATGCAATATTTTTTTACCAAAGCTGCTTAGACTTGGTGGGACCAGCCCATCCTGTTCTAAAAGTTGCAAATCTTTAAAGCAGGGGGGATGTCCAAGCCCATCCAACTGGATCTGGTAAAAAAATATACCAGATATTGTCACACTGTATAGGTAGGTGTTACTCTGATGGTAACATAGGTAGAATTGTACGTACAAATACAAAGTTAACATCATTTTCGATGCTTGTGTCTTTTTTGCATCGACAGACGTAGCCATGTTCTTCGTTGTGGCACTCTTCGTTGACACCACATGTATAATCTCCTGACAAGCATTTATCAATGTCTGAAACACTAAAAGATATTCAATTGAACTACAAGCTTCAACGGTAGGACATCTGCATAAGACATTACTTACCAACACAGCGATATGATATTTCGTATGTCGATGGTCGAATAGCTTCACATCTAGTAGTACTGCAGGGACATAGACTCTTCTTGCTCTTGCATGGATCTGGAGCTGTGTGAGAGAATCATAAAATTAAACCTCTCTATCAGCGGATAACTCCTATGGCGCAATCACCTTTACTGGAACTATGCAGCTTTACTGGAACTTTAAGATACCCTTTTCAGCAGTACTAATGGAATTCTAATGGCTCAAGCAATAACAGTGAGAATTTCTCATCGCAGCCGTAACATTCACCGTAATGACCGTGAGAGTAGCCGGGCGGCGGTGTGTGTGTCTATACTTTGCAAAACATTCCCTGTCAGCGAAGATTAGACCTTGAAAATTCAAACCTTGAATGTCTTTGGTTATGGATCCGTCCGACAAGCCTGCCAAGACTCCTATCGGCTATCGCAGTTTGTATTGTGCATAACCTCCTCCCCCCCCCCCTCCGGCAGATCGGCTGAAGAACAACGCGATCTGGATGAATATTTGATGAACAAAACTGATTCAATTCGGAACAGCAATCCTAACTGTAGCAATATCATTCCTTGGTGACTTTAATAACTTTGATGTCCGTGACTTAACTCGTAGCCTTGGTCTAAAGCAAGTTGTTTCCTCTCCTACAAAAGGTCAGCTGTTCTTGATCTTATAGTTACCGATTTACATGATCTCTTTGTCAAGCCGTGTATACTTGCTCCACTTGGTTCTGCTGACCATCATATGGTACTATGGATTCTAGTTCTAGGTTTGATTATCCAGAACGATCGTAGGTTGAACGAGCATATTGCGATGATTGTTACCAAAGCATCTAAGCGACTACATATTCTGTGCGTTTTGCGGCGGGGAGGGAAATCTCCGCACGACCTCATTACAATTTATTACGCATTAATTAGATCTATTTTAGAATACTGCTGTACTGTATGGCGTTGTAATCTGCCTACGTACTTGTCAGAAGAAGTTGAGAAAATCCAAAAACGTGCACTGAGGATTATACTGCCTGGTGGATGTTACAGTGAACCGCAAGAAATACTGCAGTGTCCTAGGCTGGATATACGTCGCAGTGAACTTTGCGAGAAAACAATTAAAAAGATTGCGTTAGGCGGGCGTCTATCGTGTCATCTAACTCTAACGAGGGAGAATGAACACAGATACAATTAATTTTAACCAATTCTCTTCTTTTAAGTGTAGAACTGATTGGTTTAGTAACAGTTTTTTCCTAGTATGATCAGTGTCTTAAACAAATGAGTGTTCCTAGTTACTGTACATAGCCTTCAATCTTATAGTTAAATATTGTTATTGCTATTTTTCGAATTGTAAAACACATTGTAATTCATTTTTATGCGATGATGTGTTATTAAACATTAATAATAACAAAATTCGTTCTTCTTGCTTAAGTTAAAATTTGAAAATTAAACGAGACTTACCTGGAAGTCGATGTTTGCTTGGAATTCTATCTTGTCATCAGTCCGAAACGAAGGAGTCACATGAGATGCGCATGCGCATTTGCTGATCAGTCTTCACGGTGAGAAATAAAGGAGAAACAAGGAACGAAGGAGATGAGAGGGAAGGGGATTTCAGGACATGTAACTCCTTCGTTCCGGACTGATGACAAGATAGAATTCCAATCAAACATCGACTTCCAGGTAAGTCTCGTTTAATTTTCAAATTCTATCATGTCATCAGTCCATGTCACACCGGAGTCACATGAGATTTCAAAGTCCTACGACGAACCCAAATATTTATTGTATTTACTTCAACAAGTCCATATCATAACGTTTAAATTTATGTTACCATTAATACCCAATACCATTATTATGTTACCCTTAATAACCAATGAACTAAAATAGGGCACTCATTATCCTAAAAGAGTGTTCCCAAAATTTTCCTCATTAAACTCAACAGGTTTATCATAAAATCTAGCGAATGTTTCTTTCTTGGACCAACCAGCCGATGCCATGATGCCTTGCAAACTTAAACCATTTCCTTTACAATGTGAAGTTGATGCTGCGCGAATACTATGAGCTGAGTACTTCTCTGTGCTGATTCCTGATGCACGTAATATTTGCTTTACCCATCTCGAGACCGTGTCTTTCGAAACCGGCTGGAAAAGTTTGACATAACTTAGAAGCAATTGTGAATATTGTGTTCTATATTGTTTTGTTCGCTGTAAATACTCTTTAAAATGACGAAACACACATATGCCTTGGTCTTCGCGAAAAGTGCGCAAATCTAAAGGTTTCAAATGTGTCCCAGGTTTTGTCTGTTTTAGTTTTTCATCAATGGTAATTATGTATCTGTTCTTGTATGCAATTTACACTGATTTTGTGAATTGTCTGACATCGCTGACCCGTTGTAAGGCACAAAAGCATGGCGAGCTTTAGGGTTAGTTCCTTGATCGAGAAAGATGAAACATCTTTTAACGTTTTCAAATAGCCCAATGCAATTTTCACGTCCCAGATTTCTGAATATCGAGGTAAAGCCGGTTTTAGTTCGAATACACCCTTCATGTATCGACACTCTAAAAGGTGTTCTCCAAATTTATATCCGAACGGGCAGTGTTTGTGGCACTATAGCCGAATCCGGTTTTATGTAATGAAACGAAAAACTTAATTGGATACTTTAGATCCGGGTTAAATAAATCTACGTTATGTTTCTGGCAATAACTCTTCCATCTATTTAAAGTACCTGATCTCCAGGAAGCCATCAATATTTCTTGAGCACTCGACGACAAATCATGTCTCTCTAAGCTCTTCCTGATAAGAGGCACACCAACAGATTCATTTTTGTCCATATTGGATGTTGTTCCTTTAGATGGCTCGGCAGTCTGAATAGGTTTGGGCTTGCTTTGAGACGCACCGACGGTTTTCTCATCATTTGAAATGCCTTGGCGCACCATCTTTGAGTTGAACAATCCAATAGCACACAAATCCCCTCCCTCTCTGGTTGTGTATCTTTGCTAAAACAGCTGTTATTAAACTGAAAGGAGGAAAGGCGTAAAACTTTAACTGGCCCCACTTTAGAGTAAATGCATCGATGGCAAAAGCATTTGGATCTGGCCGATAAGAATTATATGTGAAATTTTGTATTTATACGACTTGCAAACAAGTCAATTTCGGGTGCAAACTCGAGGCTTTCTAAAGCAACAGAAAGCAAGGATTTGTTTAACATCCATTCTGATTCCCTTTTGTTCCTTCGTGACTCAAAATCCGCTATAAAATTTTGCTTGCCCGGAATATGCGTCAAACTGATCCATATGCTCTTGCTAATGCACCACTCCCAAATTGTTTTAGCCAATTTGTTGCATTCAACTGAATGACTTGTACCCATATTGTTAATAATGTTCACGGCTGCAGTGTTGTCACACCTTATTTGTATATGGGTATTCTTTTTATCCTTGGCGAACGTTTGCAAACCGAATAACACGGCAAGCATTTCTAGGTAATTTATGTGATTTGTGGCTTCTATTTCAGTCCAAGTACCCCCAGATGATACCCCATCATATTCTGCCCCCATCCAAGAAGAGACGCATCAGTAGTAATTTGGTGTAACGGGGCATCTTGTACTATCTGCTTAAAAGCAGTTTCAACATTGTTGACACACCACTGTAATTCCTTTTTGCTAACGGTGGCAATGGCATTTTTCCCTCAAAGTCGCCGCTGGCCACTTTCAAAGCACTGCTTTTGGTTTTCTCTAAATCTCTGTAGTACAATGGGCCATATGTGACCCCAGGAAAACTGGCCACTATTTTGCCAATAACCGAAGCCACCTTTGTCATGGTCAGTGGCCTATATGATTTTAAAAGACGTCCACAGGCCTGCTTTAGATCATTTGCCTTGTCAGCAGTCAGACGAATAGCCATGGATATAGAGTTTATCATGAATCCTAATGTAACGAGTTTTTGGGTTGGTATAAGGATGGATTTACGCGGGTGAATGACCCAGCCTAAACTGTCAAGCAGTACTATTGTATCTATTACATTACCAACACACTGTTCATAAGTCTGGCTTTGTAGATAATAATCATCTTTATGTGCCACTGAGATATGGCCTTGTTTGCGCAATGATGCTAGAACAGGTTTTAGTTTTTGTGAACTGTCTAGGTGCAGAGGCTAATCCATTTGGTAGGCATGTAAACTCATACAATTCTCCCCTCCACATAAAACGTAGAAATTTTCGGTCAGCTGCTTTAATGGGGAGAGCATAATAGGCATCCTTCAAATCTAATGATGCCATGAAACAATTTGGTGTTACTAACTTGACTATTGTTTGAATACAATCCATTTTGAAATGGTGATGAGCCACATTAGCATGGAATTGTTTTAAATTTAAGATGACGTGAGACCCATCTTTCTTAAGAATATACTAGGAACTATATGAACTTATAACGGTCGTCGTTCTTTAGAATTTTAATTTTTATAGTGTTATTGTGCTATTCGTATAGTTTGGCGACCGCCCAAATTTTTCCATGCGCTATCAAAATTTCCAGTAATAATTTTCTGGTCAATAAGAATCCTGAACTGGCTGTGTAGGCCAGTAAACTGCATAAAAATAGGGCGCCACTTTGCATTTCTGAGTCTCTGCTTCTGAGTGGTCATACTGTCAATTTGTTATGCTGTGGTTTGGTTTGGTTAGAGTTTTATGTCTCGGTGTTTATGAATATTGGACAGCGGTTTACTGAAATTTTATGTTGTTGTTAATATGTTAATGTAAATAAACGCTTTGTTTACATTTTGAACTTCCACACTGTGTTAGATATTCGGTTCACTCGACCGCACGTTGTAATCCAATAAGATTGTTTCCAATGAATTATTGAGACTATTAGGGTTCGATTAGAGTCATTTTTAGGATCAGTTTTTTTGCATGAAAATACAATTCTAGTAAGTTGTTGGAACTGTTAACCGCTGTCTCTAATAATCGTGTTGGGTTACAGCGGTTGGACCCGATGCTCGGTTGCTATCCTGTTTTTCTATGTTCCATTTGCTATGCTTATAAATGAATATATATATCTGAATTTTATCTCAGAAAAAGTTCAAAAATTTGGGCATGTTTTTAGCAGAACCGATGCGTAAAACGAGCTTTACAGCCTCTTTAAACTAACGACGTTTTCTGCAGGTGTGGTAATTATCTATGTTAAATCACTATCGGCAATTTCGTATGTTAATAATATCGCGCACTTCCCGTAACAAGGCAGCGGCCTTGTTCAAAGCTAGGTTAGTGCTAATCCTGGGTTAAAGTTAAACTCACTGTTTGAGTTTCTATATTTTTACGCGTAAGTTAGCCTTCGTGCAAACCCCAATAACAAAACGTGTGAAGAAATGTATATATTTTTATTTATATTTTTGAAGAAATATTTCGAAGATTATAAACACGCTGCTCGAAAATTTCCATTGATATTTGGTTGACCCAGGGTTATGGTAACCAGTTTTTGAACAAGCGGCCCTAGAACGTTTGGAACCTGAAAAAAGTTAGAGAGAGGGGGGTGGGGGGGGGGGGGGGGTGGGTGCAACGGTGAGTGCCAAAAGCGCTAAGAATAGTGGTTTGGTGGCAAAAAAATTTTTCATTGACGGTTCTTCTACCATCGCAAAACCAACTCGCTGCGATTGCGAATGCTTGCATTTAGTTGAAGCAGACTGTCAAGCATTGTGGTTGCATGAAATCGCTTGCAGCCAGCAAGCGATCTGGTATTGGCTGTAACTGGAAAAAAAGCCTTGAGCTTCAACTCTCTAGAAAACGTTTTGCTAGGTTTAGGAGAATATTAACCTTGAGTGTGACACTAAAATATGATCATAAACCACCTCATTTTATTATATGTTCATGTCTAGATCTTGATCCAATTAGCCAATGTCAGAAGATTCAGGACATCAAATATTTCTGTGCACAGAATTGTATACATTATATTAAGCAAACTAAAAATGTGCAACTGCATTTACTTAACATGGAGATTAGAGGACTCAGGTCTCCCTCTTTGGATACATTCTTCAGACAGTTATGTTTATCTGCAACAGCATAATTAATTTTTGTCAACGCTGGATTCAGTTCAGCCATGCAATTTTTTTATTATTTATGTGTATTCCAAACTTTTTGCAAATATCCTTTATCATAATATGCAGATGATTATTTTTTTGTTATGGTTAGCTTGATGCTGTTCATTTGCGTTACTTGATTTCATGTGTAGTGTTGTTAACTGGTCTCTGCATATCACCGAAACTTATGAATTGTACGAGCTAGGATTTGAAAAAATTATTTCTCCAGCATATTTCAACTGTGATATTTCACAGCAATTTTCGGACTGCATAGGCTGAATCACACTATTAAAAAACCTTTTTACGAACTTCCGTGTTTATTGTTTTAAAACATTACTTTGAAAAACACTCAGTAGAACGGACACAGCTTTTATAAGTTGGCTAAATCATGTGCGCATTTCAACCCAACAGACTTATTAAAGTTTAGGGGTTAAGCAGGTCCCATTTCTTGTTATCACTTTGTACTAGCTTTATCTTCTAATTTATTGAATATGCAATTTTTGAAGAAAATTATTAGTAACGTCATGTCTAGTCCACAAAGCGGACGTTTGCACCATTGCGTTTGGCGATACCAAGGACCTGCACTTGGCACTTCCGACTAGAGAAGTTCCCACAAAATCTAACTGCAACAAAGACATGATATTTATAAATCAAAAGTCAAGATCTGAGTATATGAATACCTGGTGTTGTAGCAATTACCTTTAAACTTTCGTCTTCGGTGACGGATGGGCGACATGAACTTCCCTAATTTACACAATTATCGGTAAGTCCGACTATTTTATAGACTATCATATGCCGTGTCAATATCGATTAGTCCTTATTAATAACATTGTTATTGTGAATATAGCTAAGACAGGTTTAATTTAAGCCACGGTTGGTAATATTTAGTTGGTATCACGGAGAAATCAATCGTTCAAAAACAGAGCAGCTACTACAAGGAAAAGTACCTGGGACGTATTTGGTTCGAGACGATCCGAGTTCACCTTGGAAGCTCATCTTGTGTGTTCTTAGGTACGCCAATATCACATTTTGAAATGATTCTTTAATTAATAAATGAATATTGACCTTATTTTCAATAAATTTTTACGAAACCAATAATAATCTCAACATTCTGTAATTCAAGAACTCTATGCAACGGCGTTTGTGGCTGCATGTAGACAATATACTATAGTCATAAAATTACCCTCCCCAAAACATTATTAATAGAAGCAGGGACGCCAGAATTAGGGGGGGGGGATGGGACAGATGTAGCCCCGGCTTTAAATTTTAAGTTGGCATTTTTTTCTGATTTTCGTATTAAAAATTGGACAGCGTAAAATGTGAGATTTGGAAAAATGTCGCCGTACTCCCACCTTGAAAACGCGTGCGTAGGCGGTAGGTTAAAGACAATACTTCGACTGGATCCAGTATTTGTGATTCATTGTAAACTGATTTCAGTCTATTTCTGTCCATAGACTTATCCTTTGAAGTCAACTATAACGCATGTGCCGCATGTTCGAATTCGAACGTTTTAACTCGCTATTAAACGCTATTAATGCTATTACGCTCGCTATTATTTGGTATTAACAACTGTGGTATGAATGAGCTATTGACTCAAGGACGCGAAACTCTCTGCTACACAGAGAATTTTTAGGCATGATTGCAAATTAATTGGAATTTGTTTCGCCAAATTAAAGCATTCAAATTCAAACGTGCGGCATTAGCGTTTGACTTCAAACGGGAACCTTTTTTTGGACGCACTGTATGTAATTTGTTGTACATATAATAATGAGATATCAATGCTATATTCAGCTATTCTCGCACTATGCATATAATATCAAGAAAATAGCTGGAAACGCGAGCTAAAGCGCTAATAACATCCGTGATACATCCCTGGAATCTGTAACTTCACTTCAAATATATTTCAGGACTTTGTATTTGCATATTTTAGACAAGAACAGAAATGACTAAATGGCACCATCGACATTTTAAAATTTGTTTTTCGCTGTTGAAAGGCTAAAAACCAAAGGTGAATGTTTGCGTCCTTTTTAAGCGCCGATTAATATCTCAAATGATTGGAAAACACATGTTGTATACTCCAGACAACGTCGGAAACTGTTGATAAATCATTTGAGAAGAGTTAGTTTTGAACTTGTTTTGTTTAAAAAATTCGAGCAGGTACTGACAGACTACCGCTAACCGCCGAAAGTTACAGCCGAGCGAAAGGAATTCTGGAAAGCCAGTATGGGAAAACGAGAGAAATTGTTAATGCTATGTGTGTTGAAATTACCAGTTGTCATTGGTACCAACCAAAATGAGGTTGACAAATTTTGCTTTCTTATTATAATGTGTAGACTCTAGGAAAATTAGTGCGTGTTAAGCGAATGACAAGAAGTATGCTGGATGCCTCAAAAACAAGCTAGCGCTATGGAACGTTTTGACTAAAATGCAATTCCATCCAGTTGCATATTCTGGGGACTTGAGACGATCCTTCCTGCAAATTAGAATCAAGAAAGAAGAAAAGTTCCAATGCAAATCAACCGAGCATTCGAAGCCAGAAATACTCATATTTACAAGCGTACTTTTTGGCTTAACCTGTTCCCTATTCTTCTTACAGCAGTCTTGGACCATCACCTGGAAAGCTGGAAAGTCAAAGATCCAGAAGACGTGGCAGAGATCCGATGAAGTCTCTATGTTGACAATCTCATAAGTGGAAAGCCAACTGTCGCCAGTGCAATAGAGCTAAAAAAGACTGCCGTCAAGATACTTGCATGACGATGCAACATTTACCTTACATAAATGGCACTCAAATGAACCAAGCCTAGAAGATAACCAACTAAAAACCAGGTGTGAAAAGAAAGAAGTGAAACCCGATTGGGAAGTAACCAAGTGGAATCCCAAGCTCAACAAACATTTGCAAATTCAACCAATTTTAAGCAAGCCTACTCGGGTTAAGTTGGGACAAGCAAGTAAATGAAATTAGCGTCGTAATTGTAAAACTAGCAACGTCTGTAACAAAGCGATGACTCGGGCGAAACCTTGCAAAAATATATGATCCACTGAAGTTTGTGTTACCCGTATGCCGTAAGCTAGCACATTTACCGCAAAGCCTGTAAACAAAAAGGTACTATGGGATGCGAAGATACCAGAACCGCTGTTTAATTATTAAATAACTACAATGAGCATAGGGACTCCCAGAGAAAGTGACTGTCGCAAGATCCGTAACAGTTCATAGAGAAAGTCTAGATGAGGTCGAGCTTCATGCGTTCGGTGACGGTGGGTGACACTAACAAAAAGGGAGTAGCTGCTGCAGTGTATGCCATTACTAAACAAGCGTCTGGTGTTAACGTGGGCTTGGTCACTGCTAAAGCACGGTTAGCTAGATAGGATCTTACTACACCTCGTTTAGAACTTGTTAGTCGGCGGCGCACATGGCCACAAACCTGGTCTCCAACGTGAAAAAGACCACCGATGATATTCGGGTGATATCCGTATTTGGATGAATGGATAGTACAGTTTTCCGGCAGTGGTTACGAAGTGCTGGAGAGTACAAACAATTTGTAGCCAATCAAGTAAAGACGATCCACAAGCATCCCGAAATTATCTGGCGCCATGTACCTACATACGGGCCGGACTGGCTGGTGCATCAGGAACAATGGCCTTCAGACATCCTTCCGGCACCGACGCCGGAAAGTGAATCTGAAGCAAGAGCTGTGAAAGAAATATTCAGTACAGCCGTGGATTCGACAGACAAGTTCAACGAACTACTTGAGAAATACCCTTTAATGAAAGCCACCAGAGTTATCGCTTAGATGCGTCGAATCGTGTTCAAGTGCCAGTGGCGGATCCAGGGTAAGTCAAAATAAATTATAGCAGCTCAATTTTAAATTCAAAATAACTTTATAACAATGTCATAGGTTATGAATTTCAAAAGAATAAAATCTAACCAATGAAGTTGCTTTGAAGGTATTTTAAAATGTAAATATATCCTAGAATGAGCTGTGGTAAATTATTTTGACTTACACTAGATCCGCCACTGTCAAGTGCAAGGCAGAGAAAGATAACCGCAACAGACAGCCACTAATAACTGAAGAGATCAGCAACCAGCACACGTACGTTTGGATCCAGCGAGCACATGCCGCCATACCAAAATGACCAAACATCGGAAGACAACCAACGCCTCAATGTTGAAACCAACGATGTAGACGGAGTCATGTATTGCAAAAGTCGATTGCAAGACGAATACTCGATATATTTACCTGATGTTTATCCGTACACTAAAAGCATAGCCTCGTTCCCAGGCGCTTTCTAATTTTCTAATCAGGAAAAGTGTATAGGATTGTATATATGGATTTAATATCGTTAATGCGCGCGGGAAACACGCGAGGAGACAATAGGGGGAAGGGAGCAAAAGCGCCTGGCAGAAAATGAATTCAAGATGGCGGAATGCGTGGAGCAGCTACTGCCAAGTTTAATAGAAACTCCCCTCGACGATATAAGCAAAGAAGAGCACCTTCGAGATTAGATTTCTTAAGACTTTCGGTAATCTCTGCCATCTATCAAACACATGTACGGCCAACACACGCGACTGGAAAACGAAATTCTCAATAAAATACTATCTTGTCACTTTCTCGTTGAATCATACACTTTTTTCTGCATTTTCTGCCAGGCCCGACCGCGCGTTTCCGACTGTGTTTTCCACGCAATACCCACGCAACGGCACGCAACGGTAACGGTAGGGCCTGGGGACGAGGCTGCTAAAAGCATTGTTCGAGATGCTCACGAGCAGGCCTTGCACGGGGGAGTGAGATTAACTATAACAAAGGTCAGAGAGAGATATTGGGTGCATACACTAAGACAATTGGTAAAAAAAGTAATAAAGGCATATTTCAAATGTCAAAGATTTTCTTGCCAAACCAGTTACAAGACCACCAGTGGGAAATCTGCCGCGAGATCGTTCAGAAAACACAAGGAAAAACGTATGTAACGTTATTCGGGAGTAACCAATGCCGAGCCATCTACTTCGAACTATAGCCAAGAAAAACGAAGAAAACCAGTGTGTTTCTGCGAGCACTCAAACGCCCCATTGCAAGGAAAGGAAGACCGAACAATATTTATTCGGATAACGCGGGGACGTTTGCAGCTGCTGCCGCTTGGTTAACGAAAGCACAGATGAACAATTCGAAAACAATTTTGCCAATGAAAAGATTCACTGGCAATTTAACTTGAGGTCTCCACCCTTGGTTGGGCGGACAATTTGAACGGCTCGTAGGATTAGTTAAACACGGTCTTTTACAAATCCAGTAGAATCAGTTGTTAGTTCGAACGAATTGCAAGACGCATTGTTGAGCATCGAAGTAACTTTGAACAATCGCCCACGTGGATATCAAGAAGACGACATAGAGTTGCCCAGACTTACGCCAAACAGCTTACATTGTTTTATCAATGCACTCGTATTAGAGAGGTTCAGATTTGAACCTCTACGTACCGCTACCTTGTGCTTGTCTGGTAAAGCACGTAGGTACACGGTACTCCATCCCTTCCACGTATTATCTTTGCGATCAGAGCTCAAACCCGAAAACCCCCTAGCTTCTGTTTCCGACCGGTCCGAGATGCAGCGGTGGCAGCACGTTCCAGAATCGAGGAAGTTACCGGAATCGGAAGTGAAGAACAAGTGTAACGTAGATATTGAGGCAATGAACTGAAAATTTGTTAATCTGTTAATGTTAACATTGAGTTAGTCTCCTTACGAACATATATCTTCACACGATATATGGCGGAGGGAGCCAGAAACTGTTAATAACTCATTGGAGAAGAATTTGTTTTATTTTGTTCACGCGTGGAGCACGCCATGGGAACAAAAATTTAGTTTTCCATCCGTGGTAGTTTATTCTTGCAGCTACTTTTAAGTCATGCTCTCCAAATATCTCATGCAGTTTCTTTCTTGCTTGATTAGCCTGACGACCCCCGGTGCCTTAAAATCTGCCATTTTTGTGCGGCAAAATCAAATCATTAAATGATTTGAACCAAAATTACCGTTTTTCAGTAGCCATTGATTGTTGCCGCTAACTCTGCATGTAACGTTTCGGTAAAAAATTTGCCAAGAAAATATGCGATAAAAATGGATATTTTCGGTGACTATTCACTGGAAATAAACAGAAGGACAATTCGAGTCGGAATCTTTGTAGTTTGTGTGCCCACACTTGTCGCATTACGTATCTTCATTATGCTGGTTCTGGCCAGTCAATTGTATTTTCTGGCCAATAAATACGCTGAACTGGCTGATCCGTCATCATTCAAGCCAGTCAATTGCATAAAAATAGGGAGAGGCATGTTGAACTGCTGAGTGACCCAACTGTTTATTGTCAATACTATGGCTACACCAAAAAAGGTTAAAAAGTACATTTGCGTTAGCATATTCTTTTTTATTAGTTATAATTTTAATATTTGTAAATAATTAAAAATTATACACGAAGTGAACAGTTATTTGGTTTCATAACATACTTACTAACGACATGCATATGGTTAAAAAGCAGCAGTTTTTCATGAAAAGATTATTTTGTCCCCTTGCCCCTCCCATATAAATATGCATAATTTGGGGGAGATGTGCATTCATATATTGGCGCTCTGGCCGACGAGTATCTTTTCACATTAAACTCAAATTGATCGATTTGAAAAGAATCTCGTCAGGCAGAACATGAATATATGAATACACAGCCTCTCCCCAATTAATTCAACGTTCTAGCTACGGCCTTGCATATGCCCCTCCCATCCCCCCCCCCCCCAACTTTCGGGCCTGGCGCCGCCACTGATTGCTGGTAATGTCATTTTCAAGTGAAAATGAAAAGGTACGCCACTACAGAATAAACTTCATGGGTAATTATTACAAGTTTGGTCGACAGATGTTTGCAGACGTTCCGTCTATAATAAGCTTCTTTACAGAACATTCTCTGGAAACAACAACTCTGACGAATACGGTAAGTAGAGCATTTGGTCGTGAATTGAGTAAATGCATTTGGTCGTGAATTGAGTAAATGCATTTGGTCGTAAATTGATTAAATGCATTTGGTCGTGAATTGAGTAAATGCATTTGGTCGTAAATTGATTAAATGCATTTGGTCGTGAATTGAGTAAATGCATTTGGTCGTGAATTGAGTAAATGCATTTGGTCGTAAATTGATTAAATGCATTTGGTCGTGAATTGATTAAATGCATTTGGTCGTGAATTGATTAAATGCATTTGGTCGTGAATTGATTAAATGCATTTGGTCGTGAATTGAGTAAATGCATTTGGTCGTAAATTGAGTAAATGCATTTGGTCGTAAATTGATTAAATGCATTTGGTCGTGAATTGATTAAATGCATTTGGTCGTGAATTGAGTAAATGCATTTGGTCGTAAATTGAGTAAATGCATTTGGTCGTGAATTGAGTAAATTTTTGCGAGTAAGCTGAACACTTTCATACACAGCCAACTCAGCCAGCGACAAAATAATTATATAGGACTGCTTTTCACTGTTGCGTTTTTTCCATGAGCGTGCACGCACGTAAAAGTTTTTATTATATAAAGTACAGTGCTTTACAAGGATTTCGGGCACTGATAAAACTGATAATGTCAATTGTCACATGTGAGATTATTTATGACAATTTCACATGTGAAAATTATCGCTTTTTAAACAAGCACCAATCATAGCTTCTGGACATTTTATAGTGGTGGAAAACCTGTAGTTTATATAATAAACAGAAAAATAAATGGGTGCTTGGAAATACCAAATTTATTTCTCGTGTTGAACATGACATTTATTTATCATGTTCAACACTCGAAATAAATCTGGTATTTCTGCGCACCCATGTATTATTATATTCTCAATTTATGCCATACATATAGAGATTTACGCAAGGTAAACGAGTGAAATAAAAATCGTATTTTCACTGTGGAGAAGCGGATAAGCATTTTCATTGATCGTACGATTTTTTTCAGAAGTGAAAAATTATCGTATCAACATTTTAATTGGCTATACGGTTTTTCTCACTAGTGAAGAAAATCGTATTGTCATTTTGCTCACAACATAGGTGCCATGTTGGGGAAGGAGGGAAAGGGTATTTCGCTTTATGTCTAAAAGAAGTAGAGTTTCTCCAATAAAAAAACATGAAACAGAAAGACGAACAGCTTTGACTCACTATTTAGGCCAAATAATATGGGGAAACAAATGGTATGAATCTGTTTTGAGAGTTCAATATTTTGTTTCGACATTGTTCGCCTTTGACAGGTTCCCAGCGTCAAAATAATCTCTGTATGTATGGCATAGACAAATTACTGCATGGTTGGCTCGTCAGTAATCTCTATATATCCTTTTAACTTCGTCTTACGAAATAATCACTTAATTGAGTAGAAGGACAACATACAACTTTATGAATGATTTAATATGGATTCATTATGTTAATTCGTACTTGGATAGGATTTAGAAAGATTTGAACTTTTCCGTGCTCACACGCACGTTGGAAAAACGTAGCAGTGAGAAGCAGCCTTAACTCATAGATCAATGCGAAAGGCACGCCGGTTCGTCCCAATCTCCTGTGGCAAGGATTTCGCGGGGTCAAAAGCACGAGGACGATTAGCATGCTGAAACGGCAGATGGATCGAGACATGTTTCGTTACAGGGCACGCATTCGTCGATCTATATCTATTATTCCTATGAAGTGAACTAAACGCTTAGAGGCGAAAATTGTTCGCCACTCTTCAAATTAATTTCCTTTGCGTTTATACTGCCTTCTCGGCTTGAAGGGGAAAAAATTGTTGAACTACATAGACACTTGAAGACTCATTTTCTTAGCCAAGTGATAATTTCCATTCACAACATTGTTTTTCTGCGTAACCACGTTACGGAAGTCTATACCCCTCCCAAAAATTGTCAGGCGGCGAATCTGTGATCAGGCTAACAGTAGATTGTATTTACTAGTTTCAGTTTTGACTTGACACACATCAGTTACCCTAACTAACATAGCTCTGATTAAAGTGAAAACTTACAAAGAACGAGACGCGAGCTATGGTATTTTTTACGAGAAGATATTTTCTAGAAGTGTATAAGCAATGCAAACTAAAAGATAACTGAAGCACGTGTTTGTGTATCAAAAGCTCTTATATGCATAAAGCGCAGTTGTGTCGGCCTAGGATAGAGTATCATGTTGAATTAAATGCAAGTTAAACCGCTATGAATTGAATTTCAGGTTGAGCGAGAAACGAAAGTTGTTGCGTGTTTCAACTTCGATGGCACTGTAAGTGGCGTTTTGCACATCACTTGTCGTAAAAATCAGGGATGGCTTATTCTGAGCGATGCGATTGAATGAAGACTATGCCTTAGAATAGCAATCTGATGTTTGTCCCATACTTACTCACATATATATTGTTTCACATCCACCAGAAGGGTAAAATCCCCGATTTTTACGGCAAGTGTGAATCAGACTTTAGCATATAAACTTACTTCGGAATTTCTAGTCGTTTTCCACACTAATGGAGTAATGCAAGCAGTTTCCTGAACGCCTCCAACGCTCCGTTGTTGTAGCGTTTCTGAGGATAGTATAGAACGTCTTGTAACGCTTCGTCGACATTATTGACAGTGTCTGAACACTGATCATGACTTGGGTGAAATTCACGCAAAATTAAAAATGATATTACAAAGTAATATTATGAAATGAGGAGCATTAGTCATTAATCCGGCATGAAAAGTATTCTGGTCTACAGGGTATATAAAAAAAGTAGATAATTTTGAAACGGCTCTCAACCTCGCGAAGCGGCATGAAGTATGAGGTTTTTTATTAGTGTACATTGTTTGGGTACTTACGGTGTAGAGTGAATAAAAATGGTTTGAAATTCATATGTTTCAAACCCCGGGGGTGCGTATTTTGAAGCTTTCGCGCGAAGCACAAATTATTCTAATTTTGCTAAAAATATGGAAGTTTGTGTGGTGTTTTGAACGGCTTAGACTCGAGCAAATTTTCTGAAATTTTGTGCAGCAATACAACTCCCGACAAATTTTTCATTCTCAAGTCAAAATTGCTTTTAAGCATTTAAGTCTTGCGCGCATGGTATACTAGTTTAACTTGTCGTAAAAGACATGTACACAACCCCCAGAGTATTGAAGTTTTAAATTTCTCATTTCTTCGGTTTATTCTGATTATATATAGTACCAAAAAATCTATTTAAAACCCTGTAGTGTAACAGGGGCCTATGTTGCTTATGCTCATTTTTCTACTGGGGACCAGGCTTAAATACGCGGTTTGTGGTCAAATCGGGGAGGTTTTGAAATCGAAGTCGTCGAAGATTATATAGGTTGTAGGGAAAGCTTGTAGTTTTAATATAAAAAGTTTGTGCTGACCATTTGAAATTACTTGAGCTGATCGATTTGAGCTCAGTGGCTCCTAAACATCGATCCCTACTGGAAAGTCTACAAGCGACACGGAAATCTATTCACTACTCACTAAAGTTCAAGTATATTTATAAGAATGCGGAAAACAGAGAATGTAATGAGCGTATAATTTGGGCGATCGAAGAATAAGATCCATACACAATGGTATGATTTAACATAATTGAGTAATGTTTTCCGTTTGCTTTTTTGTAGCTGCTTGCCTAATAGACAAATGTGGCTACCATTTACATTTTTAAATCACTCACATGCCGAGCTACCATCACATTAGCTTGTGGCAGCGTAACGGTGACAAAACTCGTATTCATCATTCGTATGCCTTGTTACTTTTGTCCTAATGTAGTTTAATGTACTTTCCGCAAACGAGAACAATCATGGTATCCAACCATGTTAATAATCCAAAGTTGGGAATTAAAAAAGTATTTGTTAACTTATGCTAGCCAAATTTGTCTATTTGAGTGGACCGCGGACATTTTAACATGTGCTGATTGCAGAAGTCATACATTACTTGATTTTCAGCTGGGTTGGTAGTGTTTAATTTATGTGTAATTAGGCTAAATTTTCAACAACGTACTTGTTTGAGGTAACTAATGGGCAGATTACATGGTCGTACTTACCTGGGATTAAATGAAACGTAAAATGATCTTGATGTATTGAAATAATTCATTTTATGAAACGAAACAATCAAGATCTTACACACATAAGTTTTTAAAATTATTCTTAGTAATTTAAAAATGTAAATATAGAAGTGTATATTAAAAATCGATTTGCGTAACTAGTCTTCCAAAAGACTTGAGATAATACATGTATTACGAAATGTGTTCGTACGAAACTTTGGAATATAAAATGATAAATTTGAAGTTTACAGGATTGGTAGATTTTATGAATAAATATCGCCAAATAGCGTCATTAGTACCATCAAAATAACAAACGGAGAACAAAAGGTAAATACAAAGGAAAACAATGGGCATTGTTAAAAATTTGGCTTATTTATGCAGGCAATCTACCAACCCTGGACGTTTATAGAGTTAGCTGTCACACTAAAATTATACTAGCTATGTGTCAGTTGGATGCCAACTTTAGAGAGAAAAGGTCCTGTCACACGGTGCAATTTTTCATGCACGTTAACTAATTGCAATGCAATTCTACTTTTGGGAGATGTAAAATTGGCAAATACATGTTTCCATCACAGTTTGCTAATGTATTTTTAACATACCAATCATTTGTCACAAAAAGTTTGCATCTCTTAGGAGTAGAATTGCGCTGCAAGTTACAAGAAAAATTGCACCGTGTGACAGGGCCTAAAGGCACAGCGAAGCACTAGTACGTTCACAATGGCTTTAAGGTAATTTCGATACCTACTATATCGTTTGGTTTAAAACTTCATATTTCATTGTATTGTATACAGCGCCGCCCATGCTGGGAGCCTGGAGCAAAATCTTCAGTTAACCCCTCCCTCCAACGTAAAGGTTCTCGCTTTTTATTTCTATCGTGCTTTTGAAGGCCGCCTTGATTCGCCGCCTGATTCTATCAATTTTATATTTCTTGGCTGTGCTTTCTCAAATTATTAGTGTGTGAATTTGTTTATAAATATTACTTGATTTAAAGACTTTTTTTAAATATAGGATCCGGAGGATTTGCCCTTTAAAAGAGATGACGTCTTAACTATAGTCAGCAAGGATGAGGAATCTTGGTGGACAGCAGAGGATAAGAATGGACAACGAGGGTCTATACCCGTTCCCTATGTGCAAATTCTCAAACAACTTAACCGATAGCACATATATTTATACATATAACAAATTTTATTAAATTGACAATGTTCTGCTTCATAAAACACTATATGTATATATCGAAGTTTGAAATTACGCAATTTACTTCTGAAACATGCAACCAGGTCTTCAGTCAAGTCATTTATTTTGTTCGAAAGTATGTATGTCAGCGTATTTCGAAAGTGAAAATCATCATTTCCTTTTTTAGAGTGTTAAGTGACGCAATCATGCAAGGTATAATAAAACTGACCTTGAACAATCATGACCGATACCTGTTTAGGATATATTAATTTCAAAACTCCAATTAATTGGCAATAGATTGTTACTCTAAGTGATGATATGATTTTATTAGCTGAATGATGACAGAAAATGGCTCAACAGATTTTTGGCTAGCAACCAATCCCAGGCAACAACTAAACTAATACAAAGAAACAATTAACAGCAATGTTTTCCTAATAGTACATGAAAGACACTGCCGATATTCATTTGTCTTAATTCTGATCAGGTTGGCTAAGCAGCATCGATTACATTTATTTTAATAGATTACAGCTATCAACAATCATACATGTCTACAACTCTTCAGACTGTTCTGAGACTGTAAGAGATAAAATAAAATAAATGATTAATCATCTGATTATAAGATTAACGATGTTGTCAAAATTACAGAGCTGATGAGATTGTTGGTTTCAGAATTTCAGTTAAAATTCAAAAATAAAGTGCCAGAAAAGTGATGTATCGGTTTATGGAGCTATAACCCGACCGCCAGAACTATTTAAGATTTTAAGTCGCCTAGCAGCATAGCGATTAAACAGTAGGGCCTCTCAGCAGTACGATATATGTCTGTATTTTTTTAAGCAGTTTACAGGCCAGTCATTAACAGCCTATTGGCTGGCCAGAACCTGCTTATAATGAACATGCGTAATGCCACGTGCACGGGGACACAATTTTAGTTCGTATTCTGTTGTGTGATTCTAATTTGTATCCCATGTACTGTCACAGATATGCTAAATAGATCTTTCAGAACCACAAGCACGCAGAAGCGGAACTAGCATCGATACTAATGCTATAAAAACCATTACCAGCAGACAATGTAATAAAATATAAGTAAAAACATACTCCGAAGAATAACATCTTGTAAAACATGTTATTCTTTGGGTTATGTTTTTTCTTATATTTTAACAATGCTATCTCTACGTGCTTTTGTAGCATATATCATACCTTTGGTGATCAACTTGTTCACGTCTTGTTGAAAGAAAATTTCTGTTTCAAACCATATGATATATTTACTTTGTACTCTCAAGCATTCATGTTTTTTTATTATTCTTCAAAAGAAAATATATTGGTTTTACTTTCATATTCCCATTCATAATCCACACGCTTCCGCGTGCGATTGAAGCACGTCAGCTAACAAATCAAGCATCAGGTGACTGTCACGCGCATTAATAATTGTGCAACAATTTTGTGCATGAACTGTTTGTGTCAGTAGGATTGTTTCTCATTCTTTGTTTGACTTAGACGGTGGTCGGTGAAACACTCAAACGTCACGTGGAAGGTACGTTGGATTTTTTTACACAATTCAATGGATATTCAAAGTATTGCTGTAAATAATGTCAAATAATATCAAATAATATCGGCAAGGCTTGCTTAACTTGTGTTCTGTATTATCTTACCAAGCTCACATTTCATGCGGTTTCATTGTTTCACTTTGCAACATTTATGATATTAGATTTCCTGTTCTGTTTATGCTAAGGTAATAAACTGCAATTGTCTACTCGAGAAAATAAACTCGCAGAAATATTTCCTTGCGGCTTCAAACTGTAAGCTTGAGTCGAAGATTTAGGCAGATCTTTGGCAATATTTCTTGAAGACGCGCTTCCTGGATCGCTGGGGCCAGACGACATGACCAACGTCTCGATTACGACGAACAGTCGAATTTTATCCTTTGTTATTTGTAGATAGAAATATGTTTAATCTGCCCAATTTTACCTTTCAAAAACGAACAAATAGAGAATTACAAGTCCTACCACGTTCTACATTTGTGCATAAATATTTACACAGAATGTCTTTTAGCAGACTAAGCAGTACAAATTTTTTAATGGTGGTATGCAAAATACATTCTCGCAGGTCATGCGACAAGCACAAGCTAACACGAAAGGTAAAACGGAATACACGGAAGTGTGCGACTTAAGTAACGACACAGGCACAAGCATAAGTATAATTACGAGAAAAAGGCAAGCTATGGTAGGGCGAAAGCAAAGGAAAGTTCTTTCTATTTTGTCTTTAAGATCCTCAGAGAAACTTTAATGCCCTGTTTTTTTGCTTATGCATGCGTTTTCGGTGTGAACCAGGTTTACGAGCATAGGCTCTTACCGAACAAAAGCAAATGCAAAAGAAAATTCTTTCTGTTCTGCTTTTTGCTGTGGAAAAATACGCAACCTTGTACTCAGAACGAGGTAGAGGAAATACGATCCCTGCGAGAATGTGAAAAAAGAAACGCGCAAATTGCATTGAAATATGATTCATTTGACGTCACGGCAGCCATGTTGAAGGTATAACACAAAGAATATTTTATTAGTTCCATCTCTGTATCCAGCCGGCGTGGGTGGTTGACATTGTCTGCCGCGTCCCGAGAGATTATTGAGAAAATGATAGATGAGAACTCATCAGACTTTCTAGCAGCTTCGATTTTATTCGTCCATTCAAGAACGATATTTTAATTCTTGGGTTTCACGTGACGTATGTGACGTGTATGTGTTGACCTTGCCTTTGGTAGCAAATGTGGGCAATTGATATCTTTGTCATCAAGCGTCGCGGGGGGGTATTTTGCATGTGCTAATTGGAAAAGTAGGACAAACATCAGTTGTAGGCTTATACTTATCACGATATTTAAAAGCGTTCTATAAGCTCGGGTTACTCCTTATAATATGGATAAAGACAGTTTAGAAAACATGTTCAAGGCCATGAAAATGTCAGAATTGAAAAAGTTTCTGCAGGATCGCGGAATTACGGTAAATAGTTATTTAAAGCCTGACCTCGTGGCTATTGCTTGCGCTGTCGAGGAAATGAATTTCCCGCCACAATGTCAGACCACTGAGGCAGAAGAAAAGCTTAACATGTATGGTTGACCATTTGTTTCAAAGTGGGTTCGTGATACATGGGCTCTAATCTAATGTATATTTTTCACTAAACACTTTTAACGGGTATATATGTGTCTTTTGGACGCGTGTATATGCGTATTTTTGACGCGCATGTATATGCGCTTTTTCTAAGACCTAAACACGCATATATACGGGGGTACAAAACACGCATATATATGCTGCAAAACACGCTTATATTTGCGTACGAAACACCCATATATCTGCGTACCAGTGAACTGCGTGTCTCATTGGAGGGCATTACCAATTCGACGCAAAAGATTTTGATCAGAAAGCTAGGAGAAAAGCAAGGTGGAATGGTGAATTATTGTAAGATATTGCACATTAAAGTGAAAAATATACGTTAGATTAGAGCCCATATATCACGAACCCATTTTGAAACAAATAGGCAACCATACATGTGCATTTTAAGCTTTTCTTCTGCCTCAGTGGTCTGAGATTGATTGTGGCAGTAAATTCATATCCTCGACAGCGCAAGTAATACATACATACATACATACATACATAAAATTTTATTTAAAACACGCTAGCCCCAACAACAAGATGCTGGTTTCCATGGGGGGCGTGTGGACAAGTTACAAATACATAGACATATAGTATTTAAAAGGAAGAACACACACGTACAATAACAAATAATTGAAAAAGAAGGTGAAACATATAACTAATTACAAAATTATTAAACGGGGTTTTAAGGAAGTGTCAAGCACCAATGTCAAATGACCCCCTTAAAGGAAGTCAAAGTATTGGCTTTTTTAGCTTCGACGCTTAAATTGTTCCACAAGAAAGCGCCATTATAGGAAAAACTCCTTTTTTTAAATTCAGTTTTGGGTTGAGGTAGCACCAAATCAGTATCACTATTTCGTAAATTATAAGAGAAGGGACAATTACTCATTTTGTAAAACATGCGATTTAAATTTGGTGCAGCTAAATTATTTAAAATTTTATACATGAAAATTGATTTCAGATAGTCTCGCCTTTTTTCTAAGGTTTCCCAGGCAAGTGTCTCGAAAACGTCAGCCGTCCTTATATCATAAGTTGCTCCCGTTAATATCCGTGCTGCTTGATTTTGATATTTTTGTAATTTTTCTTTGAGTCCTATCCCACAGTTGTCCCAAAGAGGGCTACAATAATCGAAATATGGTTGGACTAGAGCATTATAAATTACTTTCAGCATCTCGGGAGGTACAAAGGGTTTTACTCGCTTTATGGCTGCAATGCCAGCGGCTACTTTTTTACAGATCATTTCAATATGACTGTCCCAACACAGTTTATCATCCAAATTTACTCCTAGACACTTATAGTTGGTAACCCTAGGAACAGGTGTACTGTTAATTAGAATAGGCTCATTACAGATATTATTTTTTATATTATAAGAGGATCCTATGAACATGTATTTTGATTTTGTGGGATGGATTTGTAGCTTATTTTTTCTCATCCACCTACTCAAATTTTTTAAATCTTGGTTTAATTTGGAGATGAGATCACTATTGTTATCAGATGATGCATAAATTTCAGAATCATCAGCGTATAGGGAGGGAGTAGTGTTATTCAGACTATCCGGGATGTCATTTATATATAATAGAAAAAGCAAAGGACCAAGAATAGAGCCTTGTGGAACTCCGCATATTATCTTTTTAGAAGAAGATAACTGGCCATTTACGATACACTGTTGTTCCCTATCTTTGATGTAGGAATCAAACCATTTCAGCGCATTACCAGAGATGCCAAAATTTAGATTCATTTTGTTAAGCAATATTTCATGATTTATTGAGTCAAAAGCTTTCCTTATGTCAAGGAAAACCACACAGTTTATTTTCCCCACATCCATATTACTCAACCAATTATCGCACATTTGTATAAGTGCGGATACAGTGGAATGTTTTGGACGAAATCCAGATTGATGTTTTGAGAGTAGGTCATTGTCAGTTAAATAGCCATACAATTGCCGAAATACTTCCTTCTCAAAAACTTTACTTATTACTGGTAATATAGAAATTGGCCTGTAATTTTCACATTTGGTTTTATCTTCAGATTTGTAGATTGGAGTTACACGTGCTCTTTTCCATTCGTTTATATAAATACCACTTTCAAGCGATAAGTTAAAGATATAGGTCAAAGAAGGTGCAATAATTTCGGCAGATAATTTTAAGATTTTTGCTGGTATTTTGTCAAGTCCGGTAGACTTGTTAGCTTTCAGGTTGTTCAAGATCGAATAAACGTTATGAATTCCAATTTAGGTAAAATGAAAACTGGTATTTTGAGACAAACGAGCACCAGAAACATTTTCATTATTAAAGTCGTTATCAGACTCTTCATAAAACGAAATGTCATTTGCCAATTGTGGACCGATATTGATGAAATAGTTATTTAGTGATTCAGCGATAAGTGTGGAATCAGTTATAGTATTATTATTTAACTTAAGTTCATTTATATGGGTAGATTTACTATTCTTACCAAGAAGTGAGTTAATTAAAGACCAGCTTTTTTTTGGATCTTTAATGTTCGCACAATCACGGATTTTATTAACAAAATATTCGGATTTAGTTTTCCGTATATTTATGTTAACTTTATTGCGTGACTTTTTATACATTTCCCAGTGATATTTAGAATTATGCTTAATTGCCTTCTTTTTATGGTAATCCCTGTTCCTTATTTCATTTTTGATGATGGTAGTCATCCATGGGACGGCATTGACTTTAGTTCTTTTATATCTAAGAGGTGCGTGATATACTCATTTACTTATAGATTGCAAGGGAGCTCATAAACACACGTCTGCACACGTTGGCAGCAGGCTCCAAAATAGCCACGAGGCCAGGCTTTAAATAACTATTTACCGTAATTCCGCGATCCTGCAGAAACTTTTTCAACTCTGACATTTTCATGGCCTTGAACTTGTTTTCTAAACTGCCTTTATCCATATCATAAGGAGTAACCCGAGCCTATAGAACGCTTTTAAATATCGTGATGGCGCTATACTAGCTATAAGCCTATGGGCATGGCTACAACTGATGTTTGTCCCCCCGCGACGCTTGATGACAAAGATATCAATTTCGTGAGATTTGCTTGCTCCAGCGCAGTACAATCATCAATACATTTTGGGTTGATCCCCACTCAGAATTACTGAAAAAGGTTCCAGTGAAACCCAAGAATATATTTAACTAAAGCCCACGAGGCGAATTTGTTGGCAAGAAGCAAAGTGGAGACGGGTATTCAGCAACGTGATTTTCCGATTGATGGAAATCTTCATATAAGCCCTCGACGTTGCGACGCATAAGACGTTGTGAAAACCCACAACGGCGGAATATCGCGCATTTCGAGGGATATCGGTACTATGCAGTTCCTCCTGAATACTTACAAAAATAAGAAAAAAATACACAAAAAAAACATTTATAAGCCACAAGTTCAATTTGGCCTTTTATAGTTGGCAACTACTCCAACTAGATTAAGAGCTCGAGATTTCTATGATGTGATAGTTGGTGAGGGCGAAGCCCGATGAGCGACTAATCTAATTGTTTTAGGATAGAATCAGATATCAAACATGATATATTCAACAAAAAATTGATTATTTAAACAATCTTTTAAAAAGAAGCCTCTACGAAGATAATTCTTTCGCTACTCTCTGGGGGAATAGATAATGAGTACATTAACCAACCAAATTACAGCACTTGCAATAGTATACCAGCATGGTATGCTGGTATATTTTCAATCCAAGCTTTTAAGGGTTTATACAAGCCAAAAATCTCTACTCTAGACTTGTGAATCGTACTTTCAATTCTAAATCCAAGATATTACTGAATTAGTTTTTACTTTTTAGCAATGAAGATGCTTTGGCTTGTAGTCTCAGTTTTGGTGCTGCATCAAGCAGTAGCAATGAAAAGTGCTGAAATTTCGATCAAAGCGATCATTCCGGCGTCACTTTATTACAAGGTCTGTTTATATGAATATGTACAATAGACACAATTATCTGTGAGATATAGGTTGTATAAAAAAAGCTAATCGAAATTCAGTTTCCTCTAACGCGTTCATTTTTTGATTTACAGAAATCATTCTTTCGCAGTCGGACAGACCAGACATTTTTAGCATTCAAGTGTCAACATTTTTGAGGAATTTGAAGAAAAACTGAGCAAATACTTTTCAAATGAGTCGCATATTCTCAACTCGTATTTTCATGACTGCGAATAAAAAAGAAAATTTTACTATCACTGATCTGTCACGAGAAACAATCAACCTGGCTAACGAGATGCATTAATTGGTTACTATAAAATTTATCAACTCTGATTCTCATATGAGATTCAATTTCAACAGATTTTTAATATTAAATTCCAAACCACAAAGATTCGATTTCGACCGGCAATTTTTATCTGATTCGTATTTGCTCAATTTTTTTTTAGATTTTATAATAACGGTGACATTCTAAAGCAAAACATTTTTGGCCTTTCGAAATGTCAAAAAAAATTCTGTACGTTAAATACTCGGCGCCCCAGATCACTTCAAAATACGATTACCTTTTTTCGATACATTCTGTATAGGTGGTAATTTATTACTAATTGTATGGATGGCCGATGGTTGTTTGATGCTGATCATTTGAATGAATTAACTTTCTACAGAGCGCACTATTTTAAAACTTTCTGTCAGGGGGGGGGGGGGGCAGCTGCTTCCGTTGCCAGCTTTTTCACAGGTATCGACTAAATGATGACAAGTAGCACTTACGAACGAAGCACTGAAGACAAGATCATGTGGTATAGACCCTTTCGCATGATATCGCATTGGGCATCTGGAGGACAAATATATATGCTTGCATAAATTTTCAAATAATTCAGATTTTGATAAATGTTGAAATATTTACTATCACAGAACCCATTCTTCGGTTGCTGGTTTTTTTTTACTTTGAACGTTTAACGCTTGCATATCTATTGTTCCTGGGAAGCATCTGGACAACAACTTCTAGGATTATGACGTCAATGACAATGCAATGAGTCTATACGGAGAAAACTTAAAGCTAATAAAAACTTTATGTTTTGCCCTAACAATCCAATAAAATTTAAAATACTGCATAACGAATACCTTCTTCAAATGCAGTATAATATATTCTTATTTACCAATGTTGTTGGCTTCTTTGCATTCTTTAGGCGAAACTGGTCCAGTGTAATGCTACAGCCTTCTGTCCTGAGGAAAACACATGCTGTAGATTGGCAAGTGGTGAATGGGGATGTTGTCCTTTACCAGACGCTGTTTGTTGTCCTGATAAAGAACATTGTTGCCCGCAAGGAGAAACTTGTACATCATCAGGCACATGCGAAGGTTCTCGTATTACTAAGCAAGTCAGAAAGCAACCCGCAATTCAGGTAGTACATGTATGATCAAAGGTCTCAAAGAGACGACTCACAGATACAAAAAGAACGAAACAAAGCGAATGATTTCACGTGCAAATTGCAATACGATGTTTCTATTTTTTTTACCGCAGACAGTCAGATTTTACGAAATCTCCACTCATGATTAGCCAGTGTAAAATCATGATCAGTCGACTAGTATAGCTGCTGGAAAGTTCATATTCCGAGAGTACTCAGAGTAGTCGTCGTCAATTCGTGTTTTAAGACTTCATTCTTGCTCCACGTTTTATAACATGACTTTAATAACAACAGAAATCAACACAATCAAATTTTAGCGTATTTTTAATTCTAGACCTGTTGTAGATGTTTTAGACTTAAAAGTTGATGTTTTTCTTTTAAAGAACAAAGGTTAGAGAATATTTAAACAATATAATACATCAAATTTTAATGCTTTAATACACTGACAAATGTTTTAAACGGGCTGCACTGATACGCGATGTAAACAAAACATATGATAGAGATTCCTTACGATACAAATCGACAAACTTTAATTAGAAAATATTATAGAAAACACTATTAAGCACAATTGAATATGACAGAAATGCTCTGTTACTACTCACCATAGTGAATTTAGTTTTTGAAATGTACAGAAACGGTATGTTGTCGGCAGAAATAGAGGTATAAAACGGATTTGTAGCTGCAATGGACGCTAGTCATTGTAATGTAACGGTTATATGTGTACGACAAAAACGTAACAGGAATAAATTGCTTTTCAGCGATGGCTGAAGAATTCTCACGATGTAAATTTCAACAAGTAAACGATAAATCCAAAGTATAAACCGGGTCCACTAAACTGGTTCTTGACTGGTGTGACCTGTTTCCACCAGACGCGCAAAGCAGGCTGGAGGCAATTAGAACACAAAAGAATGCACTAATCGAAGTAGAGTGATGGCGATGACTCACAAATACTGCTACGGAGTATCCGTGAGTCAATAACAGAGGATATGTTATATATTTTCGCTACATAGATTGCAATTTGCTAACATACTGTAAAAACATCAAATGATCACACACCTAAACACAATATTTTATAGAATACAAATATTTGACTGGGTTTGAAAGTCAGCGTTTGTAAGAACATTTGCAAAAATTCAGCCGCGAAGCTCGTTCTTGCCAGACTAATGGGTTTTTCCTATTAGACAAAGAATTTGAACAAAACATTCATTGTAGACAAAAGTATTCCGCAGAGTACAATGTAAAATATATCAATTTTATTCTTTCACAGTCGGAAAGACCAGAATTTTTTAACTTTTAAGTGTCACTATTTTTTTCGTGGAATTTGAAGAAAAATTGAGCAAAAACTTTCGAAATGTAATCGCATACTTTCAACTGTGAGTATTTTCATGACAACGAATAATAAAAGAAAAGTGATTACCACTGATCTCTCACGAGAAACAATTAACGTGGCTAATGATATGCATTAATTAATTACTATAAAATTTCTTAATTCTAATTCTCATATGGGATTAAATTTCCACAGAGTTTTAATATTAAATTTCAAACCATACAGATTCTATTTCGAATTCGACCGGCAATATTTATCTGATTCGTTTTTGCTCAATTTTTCACCCTGTATAATTGGTAAGTTATTACCAATTGTATGGATGGTCGATGGTTGTTTGATGCTGATCATTTGAATTAATTTACTTTAATGAATCATTCGATCAGGAAGGCGGGGGGGGGCACCTGTTTCTGTTGAGGGCACTTTCACAGGTATTAACGAAATGCAACCTCGATCCCCGTGCCTTTTCTTAAATTAGGAAAGGGAAAAGGCCCTGGCATCGGCTGGTCTATTTTTTAATCCTATTGGCTCATTCAAACTGTCAATTAAATCATTTAACAGTATAATTAATTCATAAAATACAACTGAAGAGAGATTTAAATCATTTAAACCCTTTGCTTAGTTTGTTTATGTAGCTTAAATCACTTATTCGGCTGACTCTTAACACTCTTCGTATAAAGTCATATACGTAGAATATCCGTATGCTTCATTATCGGAATTTGATGAAGGTATAGGAACAACTTATGCATGTTATCAGCTCACACACGGCAATCTTCTAAACAAGTTTTAACTGTATTATACCTACTAAGCACTTACTCTACCAGGTTTAACATATTACTTTATTTCATTGGGCATTGTAGTGTCATATATACAGCCCAAGATGTAGAGCCAGCTATAGTCCGTAGAAGGTTGCTTTTATAGGAAATTATTTACATTAAAGTTAGCTGTATTGCATAGAACGTTAAAAATTACTCCTCTGATTTATTATCTATGCAAACACTCACAGAGACCACAGAAATTAACATATTCTTACACCCAGATATTCTGGGTGTCATGTGACCAGCCGATGCCAGGGCCTTTTTCCTTTCCTAATTTAAGAAAAGGCCCTGGGATCGAGGTTGAACGAAATGATGGCAAGCAGCACTTACGAACGAAGCACTGAAGACCAGATCATGTGATATGGACCCTTTCCGCTTGACATCGCATTGGGCATCCGGAGAACAAATATATATGTTTGCATAAATTTTTAAATAATTAAAATTTTGATAAAATGTTGAAATATTAACTATCACGGAACGGAACCCATACTTCGTTTGTTGTTGTTTTTTACTTTGGGCCTTTACCGTTTGCATATCTATTGTTACTGGGAAGCATCGAGACAACAAGTTCAAGGTTTATGACCTCAAGCAATGAGTCTATGGGGGAGAAAACTTGAAGCTAACAAATACTTTATTTTGTGTCCTAACAATCCAAGCAAAATGAGAATATTTTAAAATACTATGCATAACGAATACCTTCTTCAAATGCAGTAATATATTGTTATTTACCAATATTGTTGGATTCTTTGTATTCTTTAGGCGAAACTGGTCCAGTGTAATGAAACAGCCTTCTGTCCTGAAGAAAACACATGCTGTAGGTTAGCAAGTGGTGAATGGGGATGTTGTCCTTTACCAGATGCTGTTTGTTGTCCTGATAAAGAACATTGTTGCCCGCAAGGAGAAACTTGTACATCATCAGGCACATGTGAAGGTTCTCGTATTACTAAACAAGTCAGAAAGAAACCCGCAATTCAGGTCAGTACATGCATGATGACAAATGACATGTTATATATTTTTGCTAGATAGATTGCAATTTGCTAACATACTGTAAATATATTAAACGACCCACACCTAAACACAATATTTTATAGAATACAAATATTTGACTGGTTTGAAAGTTAGGGTATGTAAGAACATTTGCAAAAATTCAGCCGCGAAGCTCGTTTTAGCTCTTGCCAGACTGATAGGTTTTTCCAATTAGACAAAGAAATTGAACAAAAATGTAGACAAAAGTATTTCACAGAGTGCAACTGTAAAATATATCAATTTTATTCTTTCACAGTCGAAAAGACCAGGCTTTTTTAGCTTTCAAGTGTCACCATTTTTCTGTGGAATTTGAAGAAAAATTGAGCAAAAACTTTCGAAATGTAATCGTGTACTTTCAAGTGTGAGTATTTTCACGACAGCGAATAATAGAAGAAAAGTCCATTATCACCGATCTGTCACGAGAAACAACTAACGTGGCTAATGAGATGAATTAATTAATTACTACAAAATTTACTAATTCTAATTCTCATATGGGATTAAATTTCCACAGATTTTTAATATTAAATTCCAAACTATAAGAATTCGATTTCGACCGGCAATATTTATTTCATTCGTATTTACTCAATTTTTTTAAACTCAATAATAACGGTGACATTCTAAAACCAAACATTTTTGGTCTTTCGAACTGTCAAAGAATTATTTCTGTACGGTAAATATTAAGCGCCCCCAGAACACCGCCAAAATACGATTACCTTTTCTCGATGCACCCTTTATAGGTGGTAATTTATTACCAATTGTATGGATGGTCGATGGTTGTTTGATGCTGATCATTTGAATTAATTTACTTTCTACACAGCGCACTGTTTTGAATCTTTCTGTCAGGGGGGGGGGGGAAGCTGCTTCTGTTGGGAGAACTTGCACAGGTATCGACGAAATGATGGCAAGTAGCACTTACGAATGAAACACTGAAGATGACATCCAGTGGTATAGACCCTTTCCACATGACACCGCATTGGGCATTTGGAGAACAAAGATATATATTTGCATAAATTTAGAATTTGATAAAATGTTGAAATATTTACTATCACAGAACCCATTCGTTTGCTCTTTTTTTTACTTTGGGCCTTTAATGCTAGCATATCTATTGTTTAGGATTATCACCGCAATGCAACGAGTCTATAGGGGAGAAAACTTGAAGCTAATAAAAACTTTATGTTTTGTCCTAACAATCCAATAAAATTTGAAATACTATGCATAACGAATACCTTCTTCGAGTGCAGTAATATATTGTTATTTACCAATATTGTTGGATTCTTTGTATTCTTTAGGCGAAACTGGTCCAGTGTAATGAAACAGCCTTCTGTCCTGAAGAAAACACATGCTGTAGGTTAGCAAGTGGTGAATGGGGATGTTGTCCTTTACCAGACGCTGTTTGTTGTCCTGATAAAGAACATTGTTGCCCGCAAGGAGAAACTTGTACATCATCAGGCACATGCGAAGGTTCTCGTATTACTAAACAAGTCAGAAAGAAACCCGCAATTCAGGTCAGTACATGCATGATGACAAATGACATGTTATATATTTTTGCTAGATAGATTGCAATTTGCTAACATACTGTAAATATATTAAACGACCCACACCTAAACACAATATTTTATAGAATACAAATATTTGACTGGTTTGAAAGTTAGGGTATGTAAGAACATTTGCAAAAATTCAGCCGCGAAGCTCGTTTTAGCTCTTGCCAGACTGATAGGTTTTTCCAATTAGACAAAGAAATTGAACAAAACATTAATTGTAGACAAAAGTATTTCGCAGAGTGCAACTGTAAAATATATCAATTTTATTCTTTCACAGTCGAAAAGACCAGGCTTTTTTAGCTTTCAAGTGTCACCATTTTTCTGTGGAATTTGAAGAAAAATTGAGCAAAAACTTTCGAAATGTAATCGTGTACTTTCAAGTGTGAGTATTTTCACGACAGCGAATAATAGAAGAAAAGTCCATTATCACCGATCTGTCACGAGAAACAACTAACGTGGCTAATGAGATGAATTAATTAATTACTACAAAATTTACTAATTCTAATTCTCATATGGGATTAAATTTCCACAGATTTTTAATATTAAATTCCAAACTATAAGAATTCGATTTCGACCGGCAATATTTATTTCATTCGTATTTACTCAATTTTTTTAAACTCAATAATAACGGTGACATTCTAAAACCAAACATTTTTGGTCTTTCGAACTGTCAAAGAGTTATTTCTGTACGGTAAATATTAAGCGCCCCCAGAACACCGCCAAAATACGATTACCTTTTCTCGATGCACCCTTTATAGGTGGTAATTTATTACCAATTGTATGGATGGTCGATGGTTGTTTGATGCTGATCATTTGAATTAATTTACTTTCTACACAGCGCACTGTTTTGAATCTTTCTGTCAGGGGGGGGGGAAGCTGCTTCTGTTGGGAGAACTTGCACAGGTATCGACGAAATGATGGCAAGTAGCACTTACGAATGAAACACTGAAGATGACATCCAGTGGTATAGACCCTTTCCACATGACACCGCATTGGGCATTTGGAGAACAAAGATATATATTTGCATAAATTTAGAATTTGATAAAATGTTGAAATATTTACTATCACAGAACCCATTCGTTTGCTCTTTTTTTTACTTTGGGCCTTTAATGCTAGCATATCTATTGTTTAGGATTATCACCGCAATGCAACGAGTCTATAGGGGAGAAAACTTGAAGCTAATAAAAACTTTATGTTTTGTCCCAACAATCCAATAAAATTTGAAATACTATGCATAACGAATACCTTCTTCAAATGCAGTAATATATTGTTATTTACCAATATCGTTGGATTCTTTGTATTCTTTAGGCGAAACTGGTCCAGTGTAATGAAACAGCCTTCTGTCCTGAAGAAAACACATGCTGTAGGTTAGCAAGTGGTGAATGGGGATGTTGTCCTTTACCAGATGCTGTTTGCTGTCCTGATAAAGAACATTGTTGCCCGCAAGGAGAAACTTGTACATCATCAGGCACATGCGAAGGTTCTCGTACTACTAAGCAAGTCAGAAAGAAACCCGCAATTCAGGTCAGTACATGCATGATGACAAATGACATGTTATATATTTTTGCTAGATAGATTGCAATTTGCTAACATACTGTAAATATATCAAATGACCCACACCTAAACACAATATTTTATGGAATAAACATTTGACTGGGTTTGATAGTTAGGGTATGTAAGAACATTTGCAAAAATTCAGCCGCGAAGCTCGTTTTAGCTCTTGCCAGACTGATAGGTTTTTCCTATTAGACAAAGAAATTGAACAAAACATTAATTGTAGACAAAAGTATTTCGCAGAGTGCAACTGTAAAATATATCAATTTTATTCTTTCACAGTCGAAAAGACCAGGCTTTTTTAGCTTTCAAGTGTCACCATTTTTCTGTGGAATTTGAAGAAAAATTGAGCAAAAACTTTCGAAATGTAATCGTGTACTTTCAAGTGTGAGTATTTTCATGACAGCGAATAATAAAAGAAAAGTCCATTATCACCGATCTGTCACGAGAAACAACTAACGTGGCTAATGAGATGAATTAATTAATTACTATAAAATTTACTAATTCTAATTCTCATATGGGATTAAATATCCACAGATTTTTTATATTAAAATCCAAACAATAAAAATTCGATTTCGACCGGCAATATTTATTTCATTCGTATTTACTCAATTTTTTTAAACTCAATAATAATGGGGACATTCTAAAACCAAACATTTTTGGTCTTTCGAACTGTCAAAGAATTATTTCTGTACGGTAAATATTAAGCGCCCCCAGAACACCGCCAAAATACAATTACCTTTTCTTGATGCACCCTGTATAGGTGGTAATTTATTACCAATTGTATGGATGGTCGATGGTTGTTTGATGCTGATCATTTGAATTAATTTACTTTCTACACAGCGCGCTGTTTTGAATCTTTCCGTCAGGGGGGGGTAAGCTGCTTCTGTTGGGGGAACTTGTACAGGTATCGACGAAATGATGGCAAGTAGCACTTACGAATGAAACACTGAAGATGACATCCAGTGGTATAGACCCTTTCCACATGACACCGCATTGCGCATTTGGAAGACAAACATGTATATTTGCATATATTTAGGTTTTGATAAAATGTTGAAATATTTACTATCACAGAACCCATTCGTTTGCTCTTTTTTTTTTAGTTTGGGCATTTAACGCTAGCATATCTATTGTTTAGGATTATCACCGCAATGCAACGAGTCTGTAGGGGAGAAAACTTGAAGCTAATAAAAACTTTATGTTTTGTCCTAACAATCCAATAAAATTTGAAACACTATGCATAACGAATACCTTCTTCAAATGCAGTAATATATTGTTATTTACCAATATCGTTGGATTCTTTATATTCTTTAGGCGAAACTGGTCCAGTGTAATGATACAGCCTTCTGTGCTGATGGTAACACATGCTGTAGGTTAGCAAGTGGTGAATGGGGATGTTGTCCTTTACCAGATGCTGTTTGTTGTCCTGATAAAGAACATTGTTGCCCGCAAGGAGAAACTTGTACATCATCAGGCACATGCGAAGGTTCTCGTATTACTAAACAAGTCAGAAAGAAACTCGCAATTCAGGTCAGTACATCTATGATGACAAATGACATGTTATATATTTTTGCTAGATAGATTGCAATTTGCTAACATACTGTAAATATACTAGAAATACATGCATGCAGCAACCCCTCGCCACTAAGAGCATGCAACTGTATTTCCAGAATTACATGAAGTACTAACATCGGTTGTTGTCATAGCAACACGGCAATTGTTATTCTTTCTGTAAATTTTTTAAAATGACAAAATATCAGTTTTTAATCCCTGTTTTATTGACAATTCTTTTAAATGGCACAACATTTGTCATCAGTATGTTATTACGCCTAATGTAAGCTTAAATTTCGTATAAAATACGACCTATTAATTACATTAGTAATAAGAAGACAGTCTTGCATTTACAAAACAGAAACTTACTCTGGAATTTAAACAGTGTATAGACTGGATGAGTACGGCTACGCCGGCCTTTATAAAGCATTAAAACACATGTATAAATACGCATTATCAACAAACTTGCCTTGTGTTTCACAACAATACAACATAGTCAATTCTTGGCGCTTCTCTGTATTTTCCCCGAATTAATCTCTCTTCAAGAGTCTTGTGGCAGTCGTTTTCGTCTTATTTCTCGCCTTTTTGGATGCCTTAAATGTTTGCTACTCCTGATAGTCCGCCATATTCCTGAGATCAGAAAAGACCACCCTTCCTTGGTTGTGAAAGTTGCCAAATCTTTTTGCAAAAATACGAAATATTGTAGTGCACTATAGTCCGCCATATTTTTGAGATCAGTGATGACCACCCACTCACCGCCACCACAGATCAGGTATAGATCAGTATAGTTCTATACCTGATCTGTGCCGCCACCCTTGAACCACGCGCCCGCGATATTTGATGAACTTCAGACTTCGCTATGCTTTCCTTTTCCCGGGTATAAATAGACGTGCGGAATTAGTACCCTCGCACGGCGCTTCGCGCCGTTGGCTCGGGGATTAAACGACCCACACCTAAACACAATATTTTATGGAATAAATATTTGTCTGGGTTTGAAGGTTATAAGGTGCTAAGTCAATATCACGCAACATACAAACTTAATATTTACAATTAGGGAGGATCAGAGTTTTCATAAAGTTCACATTCTAGTGGACGAAATATTTGTGATCGGTGTCTTGCAAATATTTTCCCGACTCGCACTTCAACAACACGTACATGTCCATCCTTTCCGAAATTGACTTTAATAATTCGATTCAACAGCCAATATCCTTTAGGTGAGTCTGGTCAAATAACCCAAACTATATAACCTTCCTTGCGATCTTTCTGCAGTCGCTTCTATTTTTCCCGTCCATTCTTGACAACAACGGTGCCAGAAATGACGCACCAGTTCTTGTACTCCATCTTCTTCTTGGGCTGTAGTCGGTTTTTATCTGCGCTTTCAGGTGCAAATTGTCCTCCAACTTGACCATATATAAATGATTTGGTGTTAAGCGAATTGTGTCTTCAGAGTCGCTAATCAGAGATTCGGTACCAGTAAAGGCTGACAACAGATCTTCATCTGTAATCTTTGCATAACCGAGTACAGCATAAATCGCTTTCTTTGCCAATTTTATTATAGTCTCAAATACTTCTCCAAAATGCGCGTCGTGTGGTGGATTAAAATGCTATTTCACTTCGCTGTTCCTCGTTGATGCTAAAAATCTTGTTCTTGTCTAACAGTTCTACCAATTGACGTAGTTCCCTTTCTCCGCGCCAACAACTAATTGGTGCTATTGATTGTCTGAGATAATTTCTTCTGGTAACCCTACCGATTTACCATACGATAAAAAGCACTCTGGAGCGAATCAGTATTCATCGAGAAAGCTATTTCGAGATGAACCTCTCTACAGGATAAGCAGGTAAACAGGTAGAGGTAATGTCTCCGTCGACTCTCCCCTCTTCCTTGTACAGTGAAAAATTGACCCGCGTAATCTATAGCATAAGAAAATGCTCGTAGGGATGGTTTCAATCGAATGTTCAGTAGTGGTGCTATAATTTGAGTTGCTCCCTTTGCATTTCTTCGTTTACATTCAGAACATTCTTTCTCCCAAGCGGACACAATCAACAATCGTGAAGATACATTTGCCAGTACCTGGTTCGTACCCGCAATGTCATTGCTTAGCTCATTAAAATACTTCACTAATGATTTCGTGACCCAATATTTTCTTGGTAGAATTATTGGAAAACGAACATCGAATGGTCAGAATTCAGCATATTGCAAGCGTTCACTTGATCTAACAAGGCCATCATCATGTAAACGAGCCTGCTTTTCGAAAGTTCTTTTTCTCTTTGAAGTGCTTCTCTGATTTCTTCTGGAGTTAATTTGCCAACACCACGACCGTGCGGTGCTGCCTTACAATTGCTTATAAAACGATTTACCCGAAAGCGTATCCCCGGTTAATCTTTTCCAAGTTTGGTTGTAGACGCAAAGATTGAACAGTTCTTACTTCCATGACAGTCATTGTTCGCTCTGGAGTTACTTCAACTTCGATGGATTCATCTCTCACGACTTTCGATCTATCTCGTTCACTAGAATTATTTTTTCTTTCTGCGTTCGCATTCTCTTGAGTCTGTATTCGATAGATCGGCCACATCAATTCTTGTTCTAAGAAAGAGAACCATTCCACCACGAACTCATCGACGTTAACACAGATATCGTTGCTCCTCTCGTCAATAGGTCTGCTAGATTTTTTTCCAAAGAAATGTATCACCTTTGATTAGTTGACCTGCATCTAAGGACATATATAGCCTCATTATTGCCTCATTAATATATTATCGACACATAGTATAAGCAAAATAATCAATTGTTACTGGTTGCCGCTGCTGAGTTTGCATGCTTTAGGCAAAATACTTCGTTAAATAGATCGAATGTTGATCAGTACATGGGTATCTTCTGTGTACATCGTGTAAAAGCGGGTCTTTTGAAATTATTTTTTACTGCTGGATTGATCTAATGAATGCGCAATATTTCTCCTAGGTGGCAAAATAGGAAGAGAAGACGGGCTCTCTACAATACATGTAATTATTCAGTTTATATGTATTGAATGTGCGACTAAATACCTTCGCCGGTCCTATAGCCTTTTTTGTATAGTGTATTAGTTCGTGTTTGCAATCTCGATTACTATAAATAGGGCATGAGGGAATTCACTACCACAAATTTAAAATACTCTTTATTTTTCACGAATAGTGTAAGCATGATGAAGTTGTTTCATGCATACATCATTCAAAATCATTTACACTCAAGTAATGCTTCACTATAGAATCTCACAGGTATGGCTGCATTAAGTTGCCAAGTTAATTACACAGACAACGTACGTCTGTTAAAGAAGGGGCATTACAGCCTACTAACGGAGCATTGTACTAACGAACGGGCATTGTACTATCGAAGGGGCATTGTACTAATATACAATAGAATCCATGCTTATCTATTCAAAATTCATTGCCTATACATATTTACGGCTCTAGGACCAATAACGGTGTTCTGTTTGCAGACTGGTTGGCGATTAGGCAATTTGCCTTTGCTTTGAGATGACATATTCTTGGTTTGCAATCAATCTCTCGGGTCGTGGCAGACAATTTCAGCCGCCCACGCTTGCTGGATCCAACAAGAGAACTAATAACATCTTCTTTTGTGTTATTCTTGGGTTTCACTGGAACCTTTTTCAGTAATTCTGAGTGGGGGTCAACCCAAAATGTATTGATTGTACTGCACTGGAGCAAGCAAATCTCACGAAATTGCACACATTTGCTGCCAAACACAAGATCAACACATACTGTGAAAATTTTTTTCAGTTTGATGACAGTGTATCGATTTGGAGTTGACCCCAGTGAAATTTATGACGTCACGTAAAACCCAAGAATACCTCCAGCATGGCCGCTGTGACGTTAAGCAAACCATCAATTGGCGAAGGTGATTTTAGCATTTCATCGCCATAACCTAGGCATTAAAGATACCGTTGGCCAGCTTAGTACTTTCAAAACAAGTAATGCATATGCGTACTCGTTCATAGGACACGGTACCGGGTTACAATTAACCACTTTCGATAATAAATGAAGCGGTTTTTTATGCATTTGCTGGATTGCG
The DNA here is from genome assembly GCA_963855995.1 of Muricea muricata. NCBI lineage: Eukaryota > Metazoa > Cnidaria > Anthozoa > Malacalcyonacea > Plexauridae > Muricea > Muricea muricata. Next base: position 16,006,422 of record OY979717.1, read on the forward strand.
TATTGGCAATGCACAAGTGAAACAGCCATAACTGAAATGCGTAGCTACCAGTGGCGGATCCAGGGTAAGTCAAAATAAATTATAGCAGCTCATTCTAGGATATATTTACATTTTAAAATACCTTCAAAGCAACTTCATTGGTTAGATTTTATTCTTTTGAAATTCATAACCTATGACATGGTTATAAAGTTATTTTGAATTTAAAATTGAGCTGCTATAATTCATTTTGACTTACCCTGGATCCGCCACTGGTAGCTACCTAATATTCTCTTATATTGAGGAAACTATTCACACAATCATGATACATATCTTATATATTGTGCTTCAGCTTGCTAGAAATAAGCCAGGCAATTCAATTTGCTGAACAAGCACTAATTTTCGCCGATATGTAGTGGCTTTAAGTCTTCTAGGTCGAAATTAGCGTATATTCACTAACAAAACCAATCAGATCTTGGACTTTGACGAAAGACATTGCATAAATGAATACAAGTCTGCATATGTTCTTAGATGTAGGTCAACTATTAGAATTTGTTAAAGTTTTGATTTTACAAACACGATCCACCAAAGAACGTTCATACTATTTGAGCATCAGGCAATTTAATCGGGTTTCAGGTTAAGTACGTTTATTACAGAAGCCGTTAATCTCTCGCCCAATATAGCAGCCGTAAGCTCGAAACGTGAGATACTCGTACTCGAAGCTAGCAAACTGCATGGCTGTTTTCTAATTTGATAAAGAAATTTACTATGTACGACGGCTCCATAGGCATCTTGAGATGTATCAACAAATGTATGAAAGGTGAGCGAAAGAACTTCTTCCTGCTCCAATTGTAAACACCTTGGTATTTTAACTTGTGCTAGATTTTCAAATTTTTCGAGCAAAGTCTCGACCTTCGAATTTAAGTCGCCATCTTGCATCTCATTCTAATCAAGTCCTCATCCCAAATCTTTTGAAGAATAATCTTCGCTTGAATGATGAATGGTGCCAGAAACCCCATGGGATAGAAAAAGGGTCGCCATTTTCTTTCTTTTTTCAATGGATGGTTCGTTAAAAGTAAACGAATCTTGGCCAGCCAGTCATTGCAGTCCAAGCGTCTTTACTGCACCTGGCAAGTGACTTGATCGATTCAAAGCAACATTCATAGCTCATTTCTCTTGCGGAATCTTTTCCAACACTGCTACCGAATTCGAAAGCCATTTATGCGGATACAGGTTAGCTTCTCGTACAACTCACTTAATTGTCGATATAACTCGATAGCTTGATCATCGATCGAAACTGAATTCAAAATATCGTCTATATAGGTCAACTCTTGGACATTCAACTGCGGTGAACTGCCATTGGATAAACATTTTCAAACGATTGGCATGTTGCTGGATCACGAAATGAGTTTGAAAAGGCAACGAGCTCATTCCAAATGCAATGCGATTGAATTCGTACTCGTCTGGAATTTTATCTTCTTCTAATCAACGCCAAAGGAAACGTTGATACGGTCTAGCTATCTTCCTTTTTAATTTCTATTCGAAGATACATCTCAGCGATGCCACCGATCAGAGCAACCAGACGCTCTCGAAAACGAATTAGGATGTAAACAAAACTTTCTATAACTTCGGACCTTGATGGATTTCGTCCTTTAGCCAGACTCCGTTATTCTTCGAAGTTGCATCGAACACGATTCGTGTTTTCGTTGTTGGTTTATCTGGACGTAATTTAACAGGAAAGTTGGATAGATACCAAGATACTCGAAAAAATGCTTTCTTAATGTACTGTTCAATTATTTCAGAATAGACTCCTACCAGCTCTGAATCCTTAGTTAATCGTCGCTTGGTATTTTGAAGTCTTCGAAGTGGCATATGATAATTGTCCGAGAGAACGGGTTAATCGTCCTTCCATGAAATTGCAACTTGGTATTTGCCGTTTTCATATTTTAAGGACTGTTCTACTTTCGTTAACAACAGAACATCTTCCATGTTCCACGGTGGTGTGTCAACCGAGGGTACGTCTTTGGTCTCCCAGAGATGCCAAAGCATCCTGTCAACTTTATCTAAATGCCGACCATTTCGCGAGAGGCAAATTCGCTTGAAATTAGCTCGTTAACATAACTGTTCATCTTGTGGGACTCTGAAGCATGTTCATCTAAGTGGTTTCAGTCGAGCAATTAACTCGTTTCTTTCACCTCGAATATCTTGTTTTGAGTAACGAAGATCTGCGTAATCCAGACCAATAAGAATATCCACCAACGGTTTTAATGCAATAACCGGAAACTGAATATCTTCAAGATGATTCCATTTCTCAGCGTACTGATTCCAATTAACATGCATGTCACAAGTTACCTTGTAAATCAAATTCGACAGGCATTGTTAGATATAAAAATAATGAATGCTTATGAGTGCAATGGTAAGAATATTTTCATGAGGTGAAAGATTCTCTCGGCTATCGCCTCGTTGAATGGAACAATCAATCTTTCACCGAATGAAAATATTCTTACTATTGCACGAATAAAAACATTCATTATTTGTTTTATATAATACCAGACAATTGTTTTTCAAAACCAATTTATTCGAAATTCAAAACAACACGCGTTTGAGTCGTAATTTAGTATTTGGATTATTTCGCATTCATCTCAAGACCGAAACCAGCCTAAAGTAAACTAAGAAGACCCTGCGAAGAGCTTTTTGATGGATGGGAAATGTGAGAGTGCAATGGAAAAAACTATTGCGCTCCTAGGAGTGAAATGGAACGTTTTCCATTGCACTCTTGGAAAATGGAACTTTTTATTTAATATCACGTGACCATAATCAACCAATTACACGACCAGAATTTAATGAGGTATTATATAAAATGTTCTACTTGACCATTCAAGACATTGATATTTGTCTTCTCGACACAACCTTTGAAGTCCAAGTTGAGCAGCTACATTTGCATTGATCTAATTCTTGGTGCTGGCATCGTCTAACAATGCTTTTATTTTCAATTTCCATTTATCAATAGCCAGAAATTCTTGACGTTGAGATATCTCTGACTTGTGACGAAAAGTATGAAATCTCTCTGTTGTCGTAGGCGTCTTACCTACTGTAGTAAGAGGAGTTTGAGTAGCACTAAATAGACTTTTTAGAATACAACTCGTTCACTTCGGGACTATTTCTCTGATTGATCTTCGTCGACATTTCGCTTGCCACTATAATAAACTGATCGTACAGCCATGACCACCCCAACTTCTACTTTTGGTACTGTCACGGCCTGTATAACCTTCGCCCAAACGTCGATAACAAAGACGAGATTGTTCGGCAAATGTCCATTTATCTGAAAGATTCATTTGTTGAATTGATTACATTCAAATACAGGATATTGACCCTTACATACTCTGCATACACCGTTTCTGTTGAAATACGTCCTACTACCTACCACCTCTCCACTTTAGCTACTTCTCGATTCCCATGTTTAAACCTTGCAGTGTTTCTGATGCTATTGTTTGAATTTCGGATTCTTAAATAACCCACTTGCGAGGCGAAAGCACTGTCAGATTCCTGTTTCTTCTTTTCGAATGTCCAACAATGATACTGAGAGATCATTTGCTCCGTCAACTCCGTCAGTAGCTTCAAATACAAGGAGCTTCAAATTCCATTCCCCAGTTCCTCATTTCGATTGATATCTTGCAGGTAAATAACAGCGACATCCAGTAAGTCTACAAAATTCTCCAAGTCTTTTGAATTCCCTGAGCGAATTGCTCTGAAATTCTCAAGAACCTCCAAATAACGTGCAACTTGTTGTCTTGTACCACCGTGCTTTCTTTCTGATTTTTTTTTTGCAGCTTCATAAGCGAGCGCAGAATGTCCCAACTTTTCCACTGTTCGTAATGCCTCTCCTGACAAACACTGTCGAAGTTGCAGGAGTTTATATTCTAGAGTTGCTGGAGCTTAATCGATGCACGCTGTAAAGTCGCCTTCCATTTCACGTAGTTACGTTTATCGCCTGAGAATACCGGTGTAGAAACTCGCATCTAATTCGTATTTGCTCAATTTTTCTTTAAATTTTATAATAACGGTAACATTCTAAAGCCAAACATTTTTGGTCTTTTGAACTGTCAAAGAATTATTTCTGTAGCTATGTTAAATATTCAGCGCCCCAGAAAACTCCAAAATACGATTTCCTCTTTTCGATACATTCTGAAAAGGTGCTAATTTATTGCAAATTGTATGGATGGTCGATGGTTGTTTGATGCTGATCATTTGAATTAATTTACTTGCTACACAGCGCACTGTTTTGAATCTTTCTGTCAGGGGGGGGGAAGCTGCTTCTGTTGGGGGAACTTGAACAGGTATCGACGAAATGATGGCAAGTAGCACTTACGAATGAAACACTGAAGATGACATCCAGTGGTATAGACCCTTTCCACATGACACCGCATTGGGCATTTGGAGGACAAATATATACATTTGCATGTATTTAGATTTTGATAAAATGTTGAAATATTAACTATCATAGAACCCATTCGTTTGTTTTTTTTTTACTTTGGGCCTTTAACGCTAGCATATCTAATGTTTAGGATTATGACCTCAAGGCAATGAGTCTATAGGGGAGAAAACTCTAAGCTAAGAAAAACTTTATGTTTTGTCTTAACAATTCAAACAAAATGAGCCTTAGAATAAATTAAAATACTACATAACGAATACCTTCTTTCAAATGCAGTAATATATTGTTATTTACCAATGTTGTTGGATTCTTTGTATTCTTCAGGCGAAACAGGTCCAATGTAATGCTACAGCCTTCTGTCCTGAGGGTAACACATGTTGTAGGTTGGCAAGTGGTGAATGGGGATGTTGTTCTTACCCAGATGCTGTCTGCTGTCCTGATAAAGAACATTGTTGCCCGCATGGAGAAACTTGCACATCATCAGGCACATGCGAAGGTTCTCGTATTACTAAACAAGTCAGAAAGGAACCTGCAATTCAGGTTAGTACATGCATGATGACAAATGACATGTTCTATTTTTTTGCTGCATAGATTGCAATTTGCTAACATACTGTAAAAATATTACAATTAAACACACATACCTAAACACAATATTTTATAGAACACAAATATTTGACTAGGTTTTAATGTTATGGTATTTCGTAATAAGAACATTTGCGAAAATTCTGCTGCGAATCTCGTTCTTGAGAGACTGATGGGTTTTTTTAAATGAACAGAGCAATTAAACAAAATATTGATCGTAAAGAAACATGCAATGTGCAATGCAACATATCCAAATCTGTAAATCTATACTATAGATATACATTATATGCAATAACCCCTTGCCCCTGATTGTCTTTAAACAAGATGCTTGCTAGGCTGAGCGTTTACTCGAGCTAAGTAAAGCGCCCAGATACGCTCTGCTTGCGAAGCGGCATGTTTACACATCGTCAACTGAGGGTTAACCCTCGGTTGACGACATATCAAAATTAAGTAGAGCAACAATCATTGAGTAACAATCATCAAGTATAAATACACACATATATATGTGTATGGACCGCCACTCTACCAATAGAGCTACTGTATATTGAACCGATATTGTTTTCCATGGGCTAGTTAATGGCGTACCTATAACGCCAATATATCCGCCGACGTGAATTTTTTTACAGAATCCGACTTGGGTTTCGATCACGCTGTCGATATTTAGTATTTACACTTACGTATGCCAGCTGTTCTTACTATCAAAACATATCGTATTCAGCCCATTCACATCAATTAAGATTTCGAAACTGAGGCCATTTTCAGTACACAATTAATATGTTGGGGCAACATATACTTCCCGTATAACTCGATTCGATAGAATTAAGTTTGATAGTGCAGATAAATGTGGTGGTGGATATTTGTATAAACTAGATCGAGTAGACAAAATATGCGTATGTCAGGAAGCTTACTGTCCCGACAATACTGGAACAGTCAACGTGAATGTCTTAAAGCTCTAAAATTAAACGAATGAACAGAAAATATATATTTTAAAGGCGCCCGCGATTTTACATTACTGCAATGTCTTCAAAATGTCATGTTAACTTTCCTGAACATCCCCCTCCCGAATGCAGTGCATTCGCTTTCGGTTAGTAGGGGTGTTATCGAGACCTACTGTCCGTCAACGTCAAATTTAACAATATAAACATAAGTTTTGAACGTCACTGCTCTTCTTCTACATATTCTAAAGGACATATTCAGTGAATGGGTCTTACATACTCATTGTTCCTCGACTTAACTCTTACTACTCGTACAAGTCCATCTCCTCCTGGGTACACCTCCGTCACCCAGCCAATCACCTCGCTTGGGTCAGGTTCTATCATCATCACAACATCTCTCTTTTTCAGGTTATGTCTTAGGTGGAGCCACTTGTTTCTTTTTCTCAAAAACTCTCTCTTCCATCTTTTCCAAAACATCTTTAGAAGTTGTTGCATGCGATACCATCTCTTCTTTGGGTTGTAAACCGTTTCATCCAGTGCTGCAGGCGCGAATTGCGCCCCTCCCCCCGCCAACTGGCCCGCAAGAAAGTGGTTAGGAGTTAGTGGAGACAGGTAGTTATGGTCTGAACTCGCGTAGATAATTGGTCTGGAATTCATCAATCGCTCTGCCCCGCATATAGCAGTGTGGAGCTTTTGGTCCCAAGCATCAGCGTCGCCGAGTATCGCCTTGATGGTTTTCTTTGCACTCTTTACTAGCGCCTCAAAGACACCTCCAAAGTGAGGGGCAATCGGCGGATTAAACTCCCATTCCACTGGGTAAAGCTTCGTAGCTTTTTGCATTATCTTTTCTTTGTTGAGGTGTTGGACCAGTTCTCTTAGCTCTCGCTCGGCTCCCACGAAATTTGTCCCGTTGTCGCTGATAACGTACCGCGGCGTCCGCCTCCGTGATGTCATACGGTAAAATGCATTAATAAAAGAACCTGTGTCCAACGAGTAAGACATCTCGAGATGGACTACCCGTGTGGTTAAACATGTAAAAAGAGACAGATAGCGCTTCGCTCGAACGGTTCCACGACCTTGCTTCATCTTACACGGGCCAGCGTAATCGACGCCGACTTTTTCGAAGACTCTCATCGAGCTCAATCTACTCCTCGGCAACGGGGCCATCATTTGACCTGCAGGTTTCGTGGAGAATTTTTGACGACATTCTGGACAACGCTCGACAATGTTTCGCACAACGCGTCGTTCTTGAGGAATCCAAAACTTGGTGCCTAATTGAGTGAGTGTGTGTTCCGTATTGGAGCCGTGTCCCAGGGTCCTATGGGCGTGGAGAACAATCAGTTGTGTAAAATGGTGGTCTTTGGGCAACAGGACGGGACATCTCGTGCTGTAGGGCAGTTCGTCAGCATACCGTAAACGACCGTCGATGCGCAATATTCCATCACTTCCCTTCATTGGACTTAGTCGAGCTAGCGAGCCTTCTCGTACTCCTTTCGGAAAAGCCTCACCTTGAACTTTCCTGATCCAAAGTCGCTCTGCCTCCGAGATCTCTGTCATTGAAAGTGTCTTACTATAATTCCTATCAGTGTGTTCCAAAGTCCTGCAATTAATTATAAAGCGTCTTATCCACCCAGTAACGCGCAACAGATGTTCCAGGCTGGAGAAACGGCACAGATCAATACTAAGAAAATCATGATCCAGCGTCAGGTGCGACTGCGTGGTTGCTTGTCTTTCAAAGCTCTCTGGCAATGGCAACTCTTGGTCTCTTGGTGTTTGCCACGCTGGTTCACCGTACTTCAGAAATTTTGGTCCTTCCATCCAAAATTCACTTGATGCCAACTGTTCTGCGGAGAGTCCTTTCGTTCCAAGTCCGCTGGATTCAACTCACCTGGGACATGGTGCCACTGGTCGGGGTCGCTCAAACGCTGGGTTTCTCCAATACAATTTGCTACGAAAGTTTTGAATTCGCGGCTCTGGTTTCGCACCCAGTGCGAAACGTTCTCTGAATCTGTCCAAAAAAGAACCCTGTCTACGGTCAACACATTCAGGATGGTTTGACTCAGACGAGCGGAGAGGATTGCCCCCATCAACTCTCATCGTGGTATTGTCATGGCTTTCACCGGGGCCGCGCGACACTTTGATGCAATTAGACAAGATGAAATGGTGTAGTCTAGGTATTGACAAACCAAATAAGCGACGGTCGCATAAGCAGCGTTTGATGCATCAGAGAAGCGGCAATTGGGTCTGGTTGGAGTTAGCTTTACGCAAGCAACGTGGAACGGCTACGTTTGACAACTGAGGAAGTTCACTGAGCCACTGTTCCCATTTTCGTCGTAGTTCATCTGGTAGAACGTCGTCCCAGTTTATTCCCGCTGTCCAAATCTCTTGTTACAACACCTTGGCCGCATAACAAACGGGGACAAGAATTGTAACGGATCGTACAATGCCGCTATGGTTCTAATGACATTTCTCTTCGTCGGTACTTCGTTCGGATCTCGCCGCTTCACCAAGAATGTGAAGATGTCCGCCTTAGCGTTCCTCGAGGCTCACCAGTGTTTTCGTCGAATGTGTTTCTTGCTCATTGATTTCCAAACTGGGGAGGCGGTCTTCTTCGGGAATATGGCAGAGAACTTCTTGATTGTTGGAGGCCCACTTTTGAAGCCTGAAGCCTCCGGAGGCTAGCAAGTCGGACAATTGTGACTGCAAGGTGATTGCATCTTTCTCGGGTCTTAATACCGGAAAATGTGGCAGGAACCATTGCTCTTTTACGTCGGACTTTCGTACCTCCTGTATGAACCCTTTTCTCTGGTATTCGTCAAAGATATGGTTGTGAGCTTGCATGACCTCCAGTCCCTTTTTCCTTGGTGACTTTTCCTGGCTTTCGAGCCGTGCGAACGCGGCCTCATAGTTGTTGACAAATTTTGGCTCTTCATCTTTCCAGGGTATTCCAATTTCATAGCGCCCACTTAAGAACTTTAAGGTCTCGCTCACTTTCTTATTAGCGGCAGCATTTTTCTCGGCGGTCATCGGTGGGCGTGTTTCTTTTTTAATCCCAATGGCGTCGAGCTCCCAAAACTTACGAACCGCATCATCAGGTGGCTGTCGTTGATCGGCTACTCGACTACGATACGTACGGGAAAAATAAGAATGCGAATCACGCCAAAAGTTCTCGACCAATGTTGGACCGAAGCATACCCATCCTAAATTTGTCCAACGCCCGATTGGATCACTTGGCTCTGCTCCAGGAATCTCGTTTAAAACCATGTGAAAGATCGAATGGTTACTCCCAATCATTACGTCAATTCTGCGTCGCCTTGACACATTTTCAAAGGGAACATCTCGAAAGTGCGGCCATCTTTCTTTCAATTTTGACCAGTGGATTGCAGGGGTGTCTTTTGCCACGTCATCAAGTACGTATGCCTGTAATGGAGCCATGAACCGACCATTGAGATTAACAACTGAAAGCTCTACACGACGAGACTGCTTCTGGACTTCGGTGCCTCCTGTTTCAGCAATCATTAAATTTAACGGTAACTCGTTTGTTGCAGTTTCGGTAACGAACGAACTCGTGGAGCAAGGATCTAACATCACGTTTACCTTTAGACTTTTTCTTCCGTTCGAGATCAAGGCAGGGAGAGCCACTAAGGACACACTGTCAACGTTGCCACTTGCTTGTTTTATGCGTTCTTTGTTGAGCAATGAAATCATCAGTGGGGCTGTTTAGGATATTTTGTCTTAGCACAAAAAGGGGGGGGGGGAGGGCGCTCGTAACGGGGTCGTTTGGTTGGATCTGTCAACTTGGTCGGAAGGGATGGTCTCGTGAAGGCAAGGGCTGTGATTGCTACTTTGGCATCCTTCGACACTACATCGCCGGGCTCTTTGACAACTTTAGCTGAGGTGACCTACGGCCAGACATCGATAACAATGACCTGCCTTCGTTATAAGCTTCTGTCTGCTCTTCACGGGAAGTTTCTAAAATGCCTCACATACCCAGGGTGGATGGTCTTCCTTGCAGGTGTTTACAACGCATCCTTTCGTTGGTTTTCTGGTATTAAAGCCTCTAAACAGTTTTCTTTCGTGGTGTGAATCTCATTATGCATATCCACAAATATCCAAGATGGCGGACAACTTAATATTTCTAATCAAAATATCTCACGAAATAAGGCAGATGTAAAAATTCTGTAATAGACTTCTATATATTGTTTTGGAGTCCCTTTCAAATGAGACGATAAAATTTTTCGTTGCTATTTCGCTTTAATAAATAACAATCCCAATGTGAGCCCGGTCAAGTCGGTCTGGTCCTGCTTTGACCGGGGGATCTCGCCTCAAATATAATTTCAATATATTTTTTAAATTGCATTCATATGGAAGCGGCCCAGCCCTGCACTGCCGCGATCCGCTTGAGCGAACTGGAATACCAGCCAAACCGGGCCGGAAATCACATTGCTACACGTCTGTAATTCGCATAAAAAGCGCCTATAGAAAGTCAGAAGAAAGACAAATTAGTAAAACTAAGATTACAGAAGCTCATTCTGGTGATAAAAATGTCATTTTGCGAAATAAAGATAATATATTGCAATCCCGGCTCATATGAATGCGAAAACAAATTGACCCGGCAAAAGCTGGCTAGCCAGGTTACTTGTAAACCGGGCGTATGCTGTCAACCGCAACTGTCCTAATTGAAATTTAAAATGTCAATGTCATAAAATTCACTAATAATATATGGCGAAGAATGTTTAGATACCAGCCTTTGCCAGGGCGTCTGTCGACCACACGTTTCACTACAATGAGGCCCTGGGAACGAGGTTAGCTACACAGTTATCTGGGTACGCAAATAAGCGGCAGATTACGCAGTCATCTGCCGACTGCCACAGTCAACTGGCCACGCAGCTATGCAGTTAGTGTAATTAGTCTAAATTGTCTACGTTATCATCCGTCACTATTTACTAATAACACTTAAGTAAGAAGGGCCTGTTCATATTTGCCAGGTTAAGCGGAGCTTCGTAGCTTGCCTTGCCACATGAGAGTTTTTATGATGACACAAATGAAAGTCATCAATTTACTATAAACGTACGGATATTTGTCGTAATCAAATTTTCCCTTTTTTGCAGGCGAGGAATGTAGTTTGTAAAGGTGGAGAATTTGAATGTCCGGATGATTACACATGCTGTAGGTTGGCAAGTGGTGAATGGGGATGTTGTCCTTTACCAAGTGCTGTTTGCTGTCCTGATAAAAAACATTGTTGCCCAAATGGCTACAAATGCTCATCTGTATCATGCTTCAAAGGTTCTCATGTTATTAAGCTATTTAAGAAGACGCCCGCAGTTCAGGTACGTAAAATGCTTAGTGTAGATCCTAAAATGATGTTATATCGGTCGCCTTAAAGACGATTAATATCGACTTCTACAGCACAGCGTGTTCTAAAAAGACAGGAGCGAGAAAACCTCCTGGTAAATCTATGAGCAAGTGATCTAAAGTATGAGAGCATGTTCTGCACACTGCACGCGGTGGTGCTACTGTATTGAGCCCCCCTCTCCCAGTGACATAACAGGGTGTTGGCGCATAAATACTTCTGCTCTATGTTCTGAAAGTATTGCATTTTATTCAGATATGGTGAATAATTCTCCATGCAAATAATATCCATTCAAAATGTTTTAAAATGATAATTTTTAATAGATACCTTCGCGAAGCATTCAGAGTGTGTGCCGAGGTTAATACACCATTAGGTTTAATTGATTTTCTAGCAGGATATTTCAACAAATGGCACACATTTTAGTACACACATTTCAGCGTATTTCAAAACGTATACTGAAACATCTAAACGGCAACGAGGTTTTCCAAACTTAAAAAGACAATTAAAACAAGTCATTTTTTTAATCTAAGAAAGACGCCACTCGAATATCTTAACAAATAGAGGCCTTAATATCTATCATTTAATAAAACTAAACTTTGACTCGGGGTGTCAAAAATTTTTTCGCACTGTATAATGGCATAGCCTTTTATGGGAGTGAGCAGAACAAGCCAGTCACTCATTTACACTTTTTATCAAAGACCACCTAACCTTGTGCCCATTTTCTTGGGAGGCGAAGTTAACGCTTTTAGAGTAGGGATGGTGGAAAACACGGAACGTCTGGGACACGTATGGGCACAGAACGCGGGACACTACCCTCTCTTTAAGCATACTATTACACCTGAAAAAATTTTGCCCCTATGATGGCACAAGTAAAATTAAATCCTGAGCTTACAAAAACTTTTCAATTCTGTAGGCGAGGAATGTGATTTGCCCAGATGAACAATCTCAATGTCCGGACGGTAATACATGCTGTAAATTGTCAAGTGGTGAATGGGGATGTTGTCCTATGCCAAATGCTGTTTGTTGTACAGATGGTCTTCATTGTTGTCCTGAAGGATATACATGTGATGTGTCAGAGGGAACCTGTACACAAATTACAGGATTTGGGCTGAAACAACCAGCCAGAGAAATTCCAAAGGTATAATTCGCTCTATGTGCATGAAGAAATCTGTAATATAGAATCCCAAAAATTTTTGTCCGAAAAAAAGTAGGAATCCAGCATCCACTGGTAGGAATCCAGTAGGAATCCGAAAAACACTATAATACATATCTGGAATCTTCTACTGGGAATCCAGAATCTACTAGTTAAAATCAGAAATCCACTAGTCAGGGTTGCCAGATCACTGCATTTTTGAGGCCAAATCTTCAACAATGCTCTTTGTTTTTCTTTGTACTTGGCTTTTGTTTTCTTTGTTTACATGACTACACTAATGACGATTTGGCCTCAAAAATGCAGTGATCTGGCAACCCTGCCACTAGTGAATGTCAGAATTCAATTGTATGGATCCTGAACCATTAGAGAATGAATCCGGAATCCGGTACCCCATTAGATTGGTTCACACACGGCGATATAATAAAGGAGTATATAGCCCGCATGGTCCGATGCAAAAAAAATTGTCTTTAACTAGTTGATGTATTATGAATTGTTCTCATAGATTATATTCGTGACTATTACCATTAGGTACCATTGTTTCGAGACAAAGTAACGTTCAATTTGTCATGATTAGTCCTTTATTCCATAGGCAAGGGCTGTGTATTTAAAGCTTTATCCCCCCCCCAACAATTTATAAAACCCTAATTCTCACTCTTCTTCGCAGAGGTTAATTGTTTTTACCAGGTTTTTACACATCGAGATCTAAAATACGCTTACATCGGAAAACCATACCATTATGATTAGTCTTACACGACGTAACTGCGGGAAGTAGCTGAGCGCGCGAAGAATGACGGGGAAAGGGAAGCCTCTGCCACATAGATGTAGTAGGTCTAGATTGCTGACTCATAGTATAGTTACTATTGCGTAGGCGTGACCTGTATGATAGATCCAAGATGGCGCGGGAACCGGGCAAAAAACTATAAGACTCTACAGGGAAATCCATGTTTTTCGCGATTTAAAACGTCTCGTTCCTTGGAATCGCTTCGAAATCACCATTTTTTGGAAACAACTAATTATTGCGGAAGTTTTGAGCACAATTTGTACAATTTCTGTTGAATTCCTCGTGAAAATCTCGCTCGTGAAATGTGTTGTGAATTGGTCACTTGGTCAGTTCGAGACATTTGTTGTTTAAAATATGTATTTTTGACCGGCTTTGGCCTCTTGGGTGTTATTGTGACCTACAGCTATCCTAAATCAAACATTTACAAAACGATGGAGCAAAATGTTCGCGTGCAAATCGATTATTCGCTTGATTTGTGTGGTGTGTGATTTTCATTTACAATGAATCATGTATACTAATGCAGTGTCACAGTGTGTCGATGAATCTATGGAGCAAGATGATACATTTTTTTACGTTGCCAATTTGAAAATTATTCTAACGGTATTTGTGTTCACTTCATACAATGTCTTTCACGCTTAATTAGGCTTAATTAGGTTAAATTTGTGTTGAGTGTGTGCAAACTACCCAGACTGAAAAGTTTTATTTTGCGCATAAAAGATCCTTTTCACCAGAGAATTTTGCGCAGAAATGTAGAAAACTTCTAGAGTCTAATCAGGTGGTCTGAGTTCAGTTTAGTTGATGACCCTAAGACTCAGTAAATAAATTTATCATCATCAATTTATCATTATCAATATTGAGCACAGTTGGCAGGTTAGCCTAGATTTTCTGATGATTTGCGCAGATTTCTTCATGAATTATTAATGATTTTATAATCATGACTAATTGTTCATTGGAATATAGCAAATGGGCATTAGAATATTGCTTTACCATACTTGCATGTTTGCAGACTTTGCTCCAATGTTGCACAAGCTAGCAAGCAGGTGCATGTTGCATTCTATGTACAGTGTATGCAAAAGTATGTCAAAGTTTACCATTATGTTAATTTTAAAGTAAACATATAGTTTAAATTCAAATAAAAAAATTTCGGTCATTAAACTGTGGATTGTTCAGTTAATTCTACCCACATTTCACACACGATTCACACGAACGATACTGGCAGCTGTAGCACCAGTTTTCGATTATATTTTAGTAATGCATATTACATAATTCAGACAATATTTACTTGATAACCTATCCGTCTTTGAAGTTCGAAAACAGTACGTTGGCTTGAAGTCGTATCTATGTAGTAAATATTACTAACGTATCAGTTATCACACACCACACAAATCAAGCGAACAATCGATTTGTACGCGAAGATCTTGCTCCATCGTTTTGTAAATGTTTAATTTAGGATAGCTGTAGGTCACACTAACTCCAAGAGGCCAAAGCCGGTCAAAAATACATATTTTTGGACAACAAATGTCTCGAACTGACCAAGTGACCAATTCACCGAACACATTTCACGAGCGAGATTTTCACGAGGAATTCAACAGAAATTACACAAATAGTGCTCAAAACTTCCGCAATAATTAGTTGTTTCCAAAAAATGTTGATTCGAAGCGATTCCAAGCAACTAGACGTTTTAAATCGCGAAAAACATGGATTTCCCTGTTGAGTCTTATAGTTTTTTGCCCGGTTCCCGCGCCATCTTGGATTTATCATACAGGTCACGCCTCCGATGGATGAGTCAGAAATCTAGACCTACTATGTCTATGCTCTGCCAGTCAATGTTTTCAAGATGGCGATGAATTAAAATTGTCAAAAAATGTGTCATTGTCGTTGTGCAGTAACTTCAACGCAAAAAAGTACAATGAAACATACCATCTATACTGAGATCATGTATTGAACTTTCAACTTGATTTATAATATCATTTTCTATAACTATAAAACAAATCATATTCGATATATTTTCTGAAGCCATCAAACCTCTACGTCCAATAACTTTTAAAAGAAAATTAATAAACATCTACGTACCATCAACACTAACATCATGCATTGACCTTTCGAGTTCGTCAACATCACTCAGATCACAGGTCAACTCCGCCAAGTTGTGTTCACAGAACCGCTCATATGTGCACTGAACCTAACGTTATTTGGCAGAGGCTTTTCCTCTCATTTGCCACCTTCCCGCTTCCCTCTGCGTGCTTGCGTTTTGTACACAAGTACCCCACCATTACCCAGTGAGTACGTAAACGGTCACACATTTTCCTGGCTGTGAACTCATGGAGTAAACACTATTGCAACGCTTTAACGTCGTGTAAGACTAATTGTAATGGTACGCTTTTCCCATATAAAAGCGTATTTTCAATCTCCATATGTAAAAACCTGGTAAAAACAATTAGCCTCTGCGGAGGAGAGTGTATTGCAAGAAAAGGTGCAAGAGTTTGGGATCACCAGTCGCTTCAAACACTCCGGGAAAAGTGGTCCCAATTTTTAATTTTTTTGATTTTAGGCAAGGAAACCGAAAAAGGTGAAATAAACGGTTCAATGAGAAGTTTTTGGAATGATTTTTTGGAAAATTTATGAATGTTAGAAATAGTTAAGTACGATAAACACATACCAAAAGATCATGGGTAATATCAATTTGAATAAAATCTTATGCGCATGCTGAACCAGCAGTTGTACACTTCTTTTCTCAGCCAGAGTAGGCCATATATATCAGCGAGACTAAGGGTGGCGTAGACATACGGTCGGGTGGTGAAGTACTATGAAAACTGTTTGGTCATGTTCTACCTCGTGTATCGCCCATTATTATATAGACTGCCATCAGATAGTAAGCATAGTGTAATTTGAATATGTGCTCTCTACTAGTATAATATTATCTCATATCGTACGAGTAGAGAAAACAAGATGGCGGCTGAGTTTCTCGATCGCAAAAAATCTTATCATAACCGCCTTCTTCTTCCTCGTGTATCGTTTAGGCCACGGATGACTAAATCAAAATTCGTACACCATGCAGATCTGCTGTAAGAAGAGTTCATTACATAGATATATAAGACCATTGATTAGTGTGATCTATTTTAAATTTGACACCTCCATGTCCATGGCTTCATCGGATGTTTTGTTAACTTGTTTCATTTCATTACACAAACATGTAAAAATCTTTGTACAGTGTTTTGTATGTTAAATGCTATGATGATTTTTTGTTCACTATAATTATTCTCTGTGAGTTATTTCACATCGAGATTTAATCCATAGAGAGCTATATTCAACTTGATTGATCTTGTATTAGAACAGTCCAACCTGTAAATGAATGTCGTATGGTTGGGACGTGGCCTGGTATTTTCTGCCGTGTAAGGCAACAGAAAATCTAATACTCATGGCGGCCATTTATGATCCTGGATCGCGACCATCGACTCTTTGTTAAGCCTGTATGCTAACCGAGGCACAGGAACAATTGAACAAATGCCGTAATTCAGTAGGATTGACTACCTAGCGACTTTATATGTTCATCTAATGCATGATAGCAAAACTTGTATTGTTCCTAAAAAGAAGAGTAGTATAAATATCATCAGTTTAATGTGAGTACTTTATTTGAAACTGCAACAAGATAATAATCATCACAAACACTTTCAACCTGTACACCTCTATGATTATTTTCAAAAAATACTGCATGTTCTTATTTTAAGGGATGTGGCAATATACAGTGTTTGTTTTTGCTTATCGCTACGAACCTGAAGTGACTGAAAGAACCACAATACTAAACGTATATATGCACTGTAATTTTGTTCATCATGCAAACTTACAAGGAAGTTATTAAGTTTTATACGGTCTACCTCGCTTGTGACGACAATAATATAGAGCTGATTACAAGAAATGTCATTTGTCAAGTGTCGTTTCTCACGTTCAATATTTCAGAGCAAAAGCATGATGCCAAAAAATTTAACAACGGATATTACAATTCAAATTTTCTTATCCATAAGTCAATAATATAATGATGATCACGTGAAATACACCCCACTTGCAAATGACAGTAAAAACGTAAGAATTTTTTCTCCTTTTTCAAATTCCTCCACTCACCATATTTTCCACCATTCCTATTCTTTGCGTCCTCAAGTTACGTACAATGCTGAACAGATCGATAATGCTCTCTAGTTTCAGTCTCTCTATAGCGATGTAGATTGCAGCGAATGTTCCGACTCTTCCGCTGCCATCACTAAAAATAAATGCTGCCATTTGTACGTTTTGAGCGAGTTATGTACTATTCATATACTATTCAAAAGTGAAGATTTATTCTATAATGCATGCGCAAATCAATCAGGTCGAAAACAGTCGCAGAAATTTTTTAATATTGTATAGAAGCTATATTCACTGTATTATCATATACAGATCAGTGGCATTCAGCCAATTCGATTGTATGTGCTTGTTTAATGTTGCTTTCTGTTTAAAACATACTGCATTGGGTCTGTAAACAGGTGTAACGATTGATACCATATTTCTGTTGCTGAACCGTACCAAATAGCTTCCGCAGTATCCTAAATGGGGGGGGGGGGGGGGAGGGGGTGCGGATCACGTTTCGCAACATGGAAAAAGCAGAAAAATCTGGGTACAAGATTTAGACGCTTGAAAGACGAGAACGTCCGACGACCTTTGAAAGTTCTTCGGAAAGTATTTCTACTGTTACTTAAACAATCAACTGACATTATTCTCAAATTCACCAATCATTTTTATTGAAATTCACGCCTCATGGGCGTAGTCACGCAATCACATTTCACGGCACCAAAACCAAGCATTTTACACGAACAGATATTAGCCGATCACGACTCAAGAAATACCCTTTTCACCCTCAATATAGGATCTGAACCTAATACTTTTAATAATTAATCTGGAACATTGCTATTATGTAATAGTGTAAAGTTCCTTATTGCATTGAACGGTGCTGTCGTGACGATTCGCTCTTTTCTTATGAAAACGTGTTTCAAATGTTTCTATTACAAATGGTTGTAAATTAATGAAGAAAAGTTGTCATCGTATTATATTTACGGACACAGAGTTACAGTGTCGTATAGAAAGATCAGAATTAAAGCTAGAACCTATCTAATACTGTAACAATTTAAACATTGCATATAATCTGCCAGTAGTACTTACTAAAGCTAAAACCTATTTAATACTGTAACAGTTTAAAAATTGCATTAATCTACCAGTACTTACTAAAGCTAGAACCTATCTAATACAATTTAAACATTGCTTTAATCAACACCATAATACTTACCGTTGCATTATATTTTTATTGAATTCAAAAACAAGCCGTTTATTAACTAAGTTCTCAATTGAAGTTTGTATGTTGAATTATACTGACAAGACGTTTGCAACTTTTCATCTCTATCTATTAATATTTACCTGCAATGTACAAGAGTGAGACCGTTTCCTGTGCGCTGTTCTAACTTCAGTATGTCTTTAATAAAATTCAGCAACGATGAAGCACTGACTGGAACACCATGGTCTGCCCATCCGAGGAAATTTGTATGATATATTTTGCGAACCTCGCCGCTCTACAAAATGAAAATATTGTCATTAGGACAGTTTAAACCTACTTTGGGTTGTCTTTTGCAATCTAGTATTACTGCAAAAGGCTCTGCAGTAGCTCTACTGCATATATCACACCGAACAATAACATGCTCTTAAGAGGAGTAAGTATAATTGTAATCCAATGGCGCAACGTTGTTTCAGGGGCCCTGGGTGAGAAATTTGTAGAGGCTCCCTGTATGATTGCAAAAAGCACGAGTCAGGTTCCCTTAGCGAGAAATGCTGGAGCGCAAAAAGCTTAAATATAGCGTGATTAAAATGCCACATCCTAGCCTGTGCAGGACAACTTCATGGTATTCTGACCTTTCAGAAACGACATTATATAATGTTTTCGTCGCTTAGAAGCCTCACTGATAATTCGTTTCTGTCTCGTAGCCTGAACAAGGGGCTGTTCTGCAATCGTGTTTCGCTCGCTACTGTAGTTGGGATTGAATTCTAATGTAAAGTCCGATCGAAATGCATTCATGACTCAATGTCTCGACATGTCAGTCAGTGTCTTCAGGGGTGATCTAGACTTTCCCCAAGTCTGGCTCGCATGGGTTTTTATACCCTATAAAACCCCATTCGAGCCAGACTTGGGCAAGTGGAGGGGTGATCCAAATGCTCCCTATATACCCGAGGAATGATTTCATTTGTGGTATTCTTGTGATCAAAATTATGTTTCGCCCACGAACATGATTCTATTTCCAATATTCTAATACTAAACATTAACCTAACTCTAACCCCGATTACTCCTCAGTAAGCGAAACAGAAATTGATAGCCGGTATTTTTGTGGCAGATAGCTATTGTTGTGGCTCCACCTTGTTGGCAAATGACGTAATCCTTCGAATATAAATAGCAGCTTTGGCACATTAGATCACTCTGCTGAAATCACTAGACAGAAGTCTTGAAATGTTAAGGGGGAGGGGGGAGTGATTGCCGTTCGGTCAGGCTCTGGATTCATTTAAACATAATAAGCCATCAAGGGTATAGCGAGCGAAACACGATTATTACATTTTGTTGCTACAAGCATCATAATAATTCTAACTTCGTTGAAACTGAGTGTTTCATCAGAAGTGGGGGATAGGTTATCTATTTCAAGTGGGGGGTACGTTGTCTATTTTACGGCCTGTCTTTTTGGAAAATTTGAGGTTCAATTTTTTTAAAAACAGAAACAACGTAAAAAATTATCAAAAAATTTCTCACGCTGTCGCAACGATAACGTCGTAACGTGGAAGAGGAGAAAATTGCACAGAATTGTGCTTTTTTACAGAACTGTACAGAATTTATTGGTCGTCAGTATTGCCGAAATTAAGCCACCACTGACCAAAATACCTTTGTGTTCGTGCATTTAAGAGTTCTTTTTACATATGAATCTGACTCCTCCTCAGACTCCACTGTTATCATCAATAGTCCAAAAATTATATACTCCTCTTCTTGGGTGGGCCAGTATTGTAAAAATTGAAACTATAAAAAAGAAAGAAATTAACAACCGTGACACAATGTGAATATACGGCATATACAGGCGAAACTCATCCGAACAGCTATTTTTCAAAGGGTTTACAGTCTAATAGGATTTTATTAGCATAATGTCGTGAAACTATCTGGAATTAGTTGTTATAGAAAAGCGGTACCTACTGGGTTACTGCATGCATGCATTTCAAGGAATAGTATTTTATTACAGTGCGTCTACTATAGGTGGCGCCACTTAGACGACGCTCACTTATACAACACTCGCGTATAGTCGACCGCTATTGTTAATAGAGTGGTTTAGATATGGAAGCACGCTGCGTAAAGTCCGAGTATATGATGTGTATCAGTATACGACTATTACAGTCTACGATATAATAGTTATTTGCTCAAAATTTGAGCTTATTACTAGTATGCTTATTGTGAAATTGACTTTGTTTTTGTACTACGCTGATTGAATAACGTGCCATTTTGAGCAAGTTTCCATTTTTGTTCTTCAATGTGATTGGTTCTCTAAGTGGCCCAATTATAGTAGCCACACTGTAAGAGGGCTAAGTATCAGCAAATATGATGAAACAATCAAAGAATATTTAAATGTCAAATTAAATTAATCGTACATCATCATCTTCTCGTTCACTGAGCAACATTATTAAAACATAACATTCATATTCCCAAATCATTCGCCAAAAGTCTTCGACTGTCTCTTTTACCGGAGCTTGGGTAGCAATAAAAATTTCTCGATTTCTATATCCCTGCAGAGGAAAATTGCAGTCATTATCGTATGGAAAGTAGAATTTGTGTAAACAAAATTTCGAGCTAGGTTTTTACTAACGATACATTATAGGGAACTGTGAATAAGCAAGAAGTATTTGAATTCTCTTGTCTACTCACATCAATAAATGAAGCATTTATATAATCTGATCCTTTTTGATCTGGATAGGGCCATAGCTTGACCCTGTTGCTGTCATCTACGATAAAAAGGGAATTGGTAAGGAGCCTTCTCCACCAAAGCATCTTCAGCCTCTTACATTTTCCACCTCACATTTCTTTTTACTTAGACAGCCAAAGAAGTGCAAGTTGCAATAAGTCTGTTGAGAACTTGTTACAACGAGAAGCATGCCGCAAGTTCACTGTCAAAACTTGTTATCCACAGACTTGTTTCAACAGCTTGCTTGTAACAAGTCTGCAAATGACAAGTTGCAACGAGTCAAATTTTAACAGACTTGATGTATTAAAACAGCAGCGATGACATTGACAAGTTTGTTGCAGATTGTTGTCAAGTTGTAAAAGGCCGTTGACATTCACAACTTGCAACAAGTCTAATTGGCGTTTTTACGCTTACAATTATTTTATTAAAAATTTTATGACAAACGTGTGAAATAAGCAAGTATACTTACATGGCAATATTGAATTATTGTACCGATTTTTTTTCTGATTTTCTGGCATTAGACCATTAACACAGGTTTCTTTTTCATTCACTGCTATAATGCTTAAACTCTGAAGGAAAATAAATACATATTTACAAAGATTATAGTCGCAAGCTGCGAGACCAAGCTGCACATGTATCCTTAATCTATGGGGCCAGGCAGACTCCATTGTAACGATTTGAATGTTTTTATGTAAGAAGCTATGCCATCCATATGTAACGTGCATGCTGTAAGCTCGAGCAAGCTGAGTGTTGAGTACTACAGGAAGAAATTTATTCCTCCACGAAATGCTCCATGTCAAATCGTACAATGAAATTGCTATTCGAACCTTTTCAATGATATACTCAACGATCATGATGTGGCAGACAGACCAGACTTTGTTGTATTTGTAGTTTAACACTGAACTTATGTCTATTTGATACCCACCTGAAATTCTTTTGAGAGGAAAGCATCTGGATCATCTTGTTCAAGCATCTGAACTTTCTCTGCGTAATCCGGAACAGGTATTTCTGTGTCACCGCAAACTGATGCCTCAAGGACTGCTTCGTATATAAAACTATACTGTGCCTAAGACAGAACATATCATGAGTACAGGATTTAACAATAGATTTCATTTTTGTGTAGCTCGGGACTATTATAAATCACAGATGATGTCATATGGCGTGCGAAGCCCTGAAAAGTACGGCACGATCAGAGGGGGAAATATTTGACGAACTTAAAAAACTTGCAGAGGCCGATGAGATTCAAGAGTTTTCCTAGGAAGTTTCATAAATCCAGGAGAAGAAATTCCTTAGAAATTCATTGTTTTCGCGGTCTATGAATCGTACCAAAGTAGTTGACGTATCAAATGACAAATCGTCAGGCAGGCTTCGCACCTTCGAGTGAATTATTATATAATCGTTGAAATGAGTGCTAATGGGTAAGTTTTTATTAAAACACGTTCTAGAGCAAAGTGAAATATTCTATTTTCCAAATTTCTGGCAAAATGGTACAATTTTCCTTAGTTTTTGCAGAAAATTTTGTTAGTTACTTGCCAATAATTAGAATTTTTTTGCCTTCTGGCAACCCTATAAGATGTCATGGAAGAAATGTAAATATTTTGGAATAATTGTCCACAAATATACATGAGAAGCCAAATTGAACTATTGACAAATAACTGAATTTTTACAAAATATAGAATGAATCAGGAACGAGCAAAAATGTCAAAGTCAATTTTTGTAAATACAGTGATATTTGTCCAGAAAGTGTAATTTTGTCATTACCAATATCACATGCTACATTCATTTCTTGCAACACGTAAAAAATAGTTGCTAAAACGGTGCTATATTTTCTCCCTAGCTTCGTAAAGTACATTGCGTTTTCAACGGCAACTTTAGCACTGCATTTGCAGTGACAACTTTGGCTCTGCATTTGCAGCGACAACTTTGGCTCTGCATTTGCAGCGACAACTTTGGCTCTGCATTTGCAGCACCAACTTTGGCCCTGCATTTGCAGAGACAACTTTGGCTCTGCATTAGCAGCGACAACTTTGGCTCTGCATTTGAAGTGACAACTTTGGCTCTGCATTTGCAGCGACAACTTTGGCTCTGCATTTGCCGCGACAACTTTGGCTCTGCATTTGCAGCGACAACTTTGGCATTGCATTTGCAGCGACAACTTTGGCTCTGCATTTGCAGCGACAACTTTGGCTCTGCATTTGCAGCGACAACTTTGGCACTGCATTTGCAGCGACAACTTTGGCTCTGCATTTGCAGCGACAACTTTGGCTCTGCATTTGCAGCGACAACTTTGGCTCTGCATTTGCAGCGACAACTTTGGCTCTGCATTTGCAGCGAAAACTTTGGCTCTGCATTTGCAGCGACAACTTTGGCATTGCATTTGCAGCGACAACTTTGGCATTGCATTTGCAGCGACAACTTTGGCTCTGCATTTGCAGCGACAACTTTGGCTCTGCATTTGCAGCGAAAACTTTGGCTCGGCATTTGAACGTATGATAACTAAATGTTTCTATGACTCTACTTCGATCGGCTACTGTTATTAGTGCAGTCATTGTTTCAATCTTTGGCTAATTAACCTCGCTTTAACTTCAGATTTTTCAATGATAATACATTTTCTTCTTGTCATTTGACATGCCACTCTACAAGATCCCACGCCACTGCAAGCGTCAATGACATAGGGTGAAGCATCTGCCTTGAGAGTGTCTAAGAATTTCTCGTATAGTTTGATGGGCTGTTGTTAACCATAAGAAATACCAGTGTCTTTTCTTTTACTATTGCATCCCCAGGACAGGAAAGTAAGCTTGTCATTTTTATACATTTTGATGTCTTAGTGACTACAAATGGCCACGTTGTGCAGGTAGGAAGACATCGCTCTATAAAATAGAGAACCATTGCTAGCTACGTCTCTGCTTTGTGATAAACATGTTGTAATGCACACTTCCCCAGGGTTAAGATTTCCTGTTCACATTTCATGCATATCTTACTGTATTCAAACCTAAATTCCTCCAAAAAATATTGTTCTACTTTTAGAATACCTTTTGGAATTGCTTCTGAGTTGTGATAATAGAATATTTCCCACACTAACTCCAATTGTTGCAACACGTTTCCAATCATATCCATTTGTCTAACCATGAGATCTACGGGGTTGGTCACAGAAAATAAAATGAATCTTGCTTCCATCACGTTGTTTCTGAGATTGCTCTCCTGACTAGCTTTAGAAAATGGCTTACATTGTCTGCTGTCCAGTTCTGTAAAGATAAGTATTAATGTTAATTTATGCACAATAATATTGCAATCCATTCCATTTGCATGCCGTAACGAGGGAGTATGAAGCAAGCGAGCAAGGTAGCGCACTAATTATATACTCAGTATTTAAAAAGCAACAACAAAGATTACAATATTGAGTGGTCAACGATCGCCCGAGCGAAAGCCTATAACAACAGGGCAAAGCGCTGTAACCTGTGCGTTACCGAAAAACTGTGCATTATAAATGCAAACAGTGCCAGCTTGCTAAATAAAAGGAACGAACTAATATCAAAATGTCGACATGAAAACACATTTTACATTAAAAACTATAAGAAGGAAGTTACGTAATAGTATAAAGAACGATGAAAACGAAGTTTGATCATAAAGTACATTCATGCAAATCTCCTTTAAATTCTATATGCCTTCCTTACTGCATAAACACAAAGCTCGTACTAAGGCATGGTAGATAAAAAAAGGTAACGTGTGTATAATTATCTCAGACTACGGTTGTTGGAAGTCTCAAAATCATGTCAGGAAAATGAGTAATTTTTGGGAGAATCCATGACAATAAGTGTAAGATTTAACGATAATAACAGCATAATTACTTCCCATTACAAATGCAATAAAAACGATGCAACATGTCAATTTTTCTTACCTTTAATGATTCGCTTTTTGTTTTACTTGCGCTAATGTCGTTGACGGCAGAGAGTTCTTAGCCATTGCTCTTTGCACGACCTGTGCTCTTTTCAATAAAAATACCTTCGTCACTCTGTACGAACCACCATTTTGCTCGGTCGTGTCGCTCAACATTCTTTTTCGGAGTACTAGTTCTTTTTGATGGCATATTGCGTTTGCAGTTAGCTATATTTTCTTGGCAGCTGCAAGGCAACTAAGTTGAACGTACCCCGAATACTCGCCCGAACGGAATGAGCAGAGAGAAGCAACTATCCGAATTTTATTTTGCAAAAACAAAAGAGGCGGCAAGGCTATCTAACGGATTTGAGGTGTTGCGGCATGTAATGTGCTCTGGCACATGTCAACACTATCTACCGTGTTGACGATGTAGGTCTCACCGGCGAAGAAAATATTTGTCAGCAATAATCTCGCTACCTGGCGGTAAATATCTGCTCTTATTATATGGTTATGAGTGTTTTACCGAAAACTAAAAAAACTTGTATTTTCCATATTTTTACTAGTGAAAAAATATGTAACACATGAAAAACTTGTGCGTATTTCCGCGGGATTTATGTGTGTTCTAGTTCCGACTTCTGACCATATATGAAAAGAACATCGCGTTGAAATCAATATTTTAGGAACGAGCGCAGTGAGTAAGTCAAATATTGTTTTGATTAATTAATGGAAAATACAATATTCATATGTTCGCGCCACGAATTACTATGTAATATCCTTTATATATTTTGTGTTTTGGCAGGTTTATTGATCATGGAATACTCCACATATTCAGCCTACAAACTCGCGAGTTTGGCAAATTTAAAAGGGCTTTTAGTTTTGGCCAAATGTGTCGCTAAAATTTTGTTAAGGAAAGTTAAGGAATAATTAAATTTCATTGTAAGGTGAACAAGAAGTACCCTCCCGTTATCTTTCACGCCGAAACAATGGATAATTTGTTCCTGTTTTTAACGAAAGCACACACCCTGAGATGTTTGACAACGTCCCGCAGAAAAGAAATAACAAACACGATGATGATTGATATAATTGTGGCAAACTGAGTGCAACACAGCACCTTGGTAGAAAGCAAAAACTCTGGCAACTGTTGGCTAAATACATATATTTTATATCTTGCAATCCATCAAGCGTGCTTTAAGTCCAGTATGGACTTAAACACGAGTGATCTGCAGGAACCAGACATGGATGAACAAGCCAGCCAACTTTCGTTAACGCCGTTCACAAGTCCTAGCAGTAAAAGTTCACTGGCCACGAGTGACCTGTTAGAGGTAGATATTGACGTCGAGAGCTGCAGTGAAGTCCTTGAATCAAGTGTTACGACATACGGAGAAGCTGAATTAGATTCAACGGTCTTTGATGACGACTTTGGTTTCCCCCCAATTGTTTACTCAAGTGATGAATGCGATGCAGAAGGTAAGAACATACAACGTTCATAGAATGATGACCTGTGTTGCCCAATACATAAATGATCGCGAACATTAACCTAATTTCATTTTACAATACATGAACGTGTACCCACTTTTATTCAAGTTGCTTAAATGGAACTAAATAACTACAATTAAGAGAAATTTTATGCATTCACAAACTGAGTAGATGCTTCTGTATATGTGTAGTTTGAGAGTCGCGATCAAAGTATAAAAACTGATATGTAGGATTTTGACAATTCTGAAATTTTTTGTAGTGCATTCTCATTCCTAGTTTATACAACATCTTTTAGAGTCACAAAATGATTCCGAACTCGGGGAAAACTCGCGAAGGCTGTTGTCCCTTGAAAGGTACATTTTTTAACCTAAATTTAAACAAACAAAAACATTGCAAAGCAAGGCACATTGAAAGGATGCTAGTCGAACGGGGAGCAAAAATTTGTGCATTTTTACATGAACGCGTAACACACATGTTGATCGAGAAGAAGACCAAATATCACGAAACATTTCTGTGGGCCACAGAATGACTGTAAATCGCCTACCAGCGCACACACAGTCTATGAGGATGATAGATGAAAGTTGCCACCACAATCAAGCTGTAAACTTATTAACTTGCTCTTTGCATGTTGCCGCAGATCGATTGGATATTAAAAGAGAGACATTATCAGAAATTTTGCGTCCAGACAAAATACAAAACCAATACGGTCATACATAAAGTAGATTGGGTGTTTTACATACATTGCTTTGTTATTGGTCAACTTACGTTGCAAATTACATTGATAATCCAAATTTCTTTTTTACTGACATTGAACTATTGAATTCATGGTACAGAAATGCGAAACACAACAAATTACTTGTTTGTTATGACCTGATTCATCGAATACGAATCGTATAGGACATTAATCGTATAACCAATTAATAAAAGTTCATGCGTTTAAGTATTTAAACCTTAGGCATAAGTAACCCATGCAGCCGTTAGTCAACTCCAAATAAAACTTTAATTTTCCGTCGCATCACCTAGAACTATAGCATGATTTATATGGTATTATTTTTGAAACCTTTTATGAAGGAGATAATGTGCAAAAGATTTAAAGACGGCGTTAAGGGTATTATCTTACAAAGCAAATCAGTTCTGGATTCCATGTGTCAAACAGGCAGTAATGTCTTCGTCCGTAGTTCATGATCCAGCTCTATATACCATAAGTATATATGGGGTCTTGAAAACGAACCGCGCATTTGTGTACTTTGAAATGGAGTGCCCTCAGTTTTACAATACAAGGATCAATTAATGTATCGTTTTCAACGTCGGTTATTAACTTGTAGAAGCAGTAAATGTCAGTCTGAACAAAACTCATCAACTGGAAAAGCAAAGAAGTTGAAATCAATCGATGAAAATATTTATTGAATAGGCTTATATTGTGAACTTCCATATGGAAACAAAAGTTAATGATTTTCTGATAAAACATTTTCAAATATCGTTGATTATCCGTTTGTTATCGTTAAAACGAATTAGCATTTCGTTCACAGATGTTTCAGATCGTTAAACGTTCATAATAGAGCGTTTAGGATATCAGAAAAGATCATTATAAAAATGTCACTAAAGCTTTTGTCAAATTGTTAGAAATGTTACTAAAACGTCTTAGAAGCATCGCACAAAACGTTCACATAAGTCATAATGGTCTGTAACTACGTCTGGTTGGGTCAAATTGCGGTACCGAGTACATGGATTGTTTACAGCTCGGGCTGAGTTTCCGTCCGGTTTGTCGAGCTAAAATTTCAACTCGGCTGAAGACTAAAATCGCAATAAAATTCAGCGAGCGATTACATCCCGGTTTAAGCTACACGGCAAAAAAATTAGGAGTTGAGGATTAAACAATGTTGTGCTGCCCATATTGTTCTATTTTGTCAACAATATTGTTCAGCACTGTTATACCGGATTGTGGGCTGGATTCAGGCTCAACAACTTGTTCAGTATTCAAAACCTGTAAGCATGTATCAAAAAACAAATTTATCAGTGCGAACACAAATTAATTAGTGCGAACACAAATTTATTAACGCAAACAAAAATGTATTAGCGCAAACACAAATTTATTAGCGCGAAAGCAAATTTATTTGCGCGAACAAGAGCAGCTCGAACACAAATTTGTTCGCGCAATCACAAATTTATTAGCGATAGCGCTTAATGTTGGTTTCCCAAAGCACTAGCGGAAAATACATATTATATCACTACGTCTACGGGCGCATATGCTAGAGACGATAAAACGTGTGCTCACTGGGCTATGCCTATTGCATTGTGAGTATCAGAGTAGAAGTTATTCACGGATCACTATGTAGTGTCATTGCTATAGCTTACGTGTTGAACAAAATTTCAAGTTCTGTTCTCAACGTGGGCAAGCAGTATACCATTGATAATCAAGGTCCATTATCAGTCACTAGAACCTTGTGTCAACCAAATTCCAAGTCGTAATACTAAGTCAAAGCCGCCCACAAGTTCGTTCAAAACAGCGAAAGAAAAGGAAAGAGCTTTTTATTTGTACGGGAAAAAGATCGAAACGCGCAAGGCTAGACCCGAACGTTTCGTTGCTTGCGGAGCGAGAAGTGGCTGATAACGGACATTTAATTTATTATCAATAGTAATCACAATTGCCTGCCCACTTTGAGAACAGACCTTGAAATTTTGTTCAACACGTGAGCTACAGCAATGTCAAAACATTGTGATCGATGAAATTCCTACTCTGATACTCACAATGCAGCACACGTGTTATCGCCTCGAGAAAATGCCCCCATAGTGATATATTATGTATTTTCCCTGGTACTTTGTGAAACCGACATTAAGCACTGTCGCTAATAAATTTGTGTTTGCGCTAATAAATTTGTGTTTCCTAACAAATTTGTATTCGCTCTAATAAATTCGTGATCGCGCTAATAAATCCGTGTTCGCGTTAATAAATTTGTGTTTTGATACACGCTTACTCGTTTTGCCCTTGTCGGTCACCGTAGAGTGCGCACAGAGTGCATGTTATTTTGCCGTACAAAAATCAATCTGCAATGTGAAAGGCCAGGTCACGCAGCTATTTAGATACATAAAAATATAGTCGGTTCGGGTGAAAATATTCAAGCGGGTGAACGCTACTAATGCTTACAACGCCTTTGCTATAGTATAGATATTGCCGTTCGTCATCGTTTAACTATGGGGCGCCAAATGTGACATAAAGATTAGTAACATTATGTAAAGCACCAAATATATTTTTAAAGTCTCAACAATTTATATAAGGTGAAAATATTATATGTAAAGTCAATTTGATTTATATAAAGCAAAAACAACATAAATATATAACGTTGTATATAATATATATGGAATGAATGATAAAAATATATAAAGTCATGGGCACTAGCGGTCTGACCAATTTCCCGCGCGCGCGCGCGCTAACATGCATTATTCATCATGGCGGTTGAACAAAACAATACGGATCTGAGAACTGTTGTTGAAAATCTCGTAAGTCATCCCGCTTTTAGGAGAATTGTTTCTGATGCAGTTCAGCAATCAACCAGTGGACAAAACGTAAATGCGTCTACCAACGTGTTACCGTCGCCAGATTCGAGTAGGGCAACATTCTCTTCGCCACAACACGAACTGCAATCCTTGTTCCGAACTGGAGGACGAGGTCGCGGGGGAGGTACTGTTGCTTCGTTTGTCCCGATTCTTGGTTCAAGCCGCTTTAGTGCACGTAGTTCTCGATCACGCGTAAGCAGTAAACCCAAACGAAAAAAGTACAGCCGAGAAGTTGTGCTTCTTTCAAGATCAAATATCAAATCTGTTGTAAGGGGAAGCAATAAGGCAGAGCTAATGCGCAAAGGTCAAGTTATTCAGTGCTTTGAATTTTGCAAAGAATGGACGGACAAAGAGGTGTATGAAAACCTAAGGGAAGCCTTTGCACACGTGCTTCAAAATACAAGGTATTACTAATTCATTTTACCCTCTGCCACACTTTATTGACCCCTTTATTGTCTGTGATATTTTGTGTCTATCGTGCTTCGTGCATGTGTGTGGGCAGAAGAGCAAATACCTTTTTTGGCAGAGTCTTGTTACACGGGGGTTTTGTACAAGTGTACATAGAAGGTTAATTTTTGACCTAATACACCAACAAATGCAGCTTGTTATGGAAAATTGCCCATCTCTATGTAACTTGAGTTCTCAATATAGAAAACCAACAATCACAGGATGAAAAATCAGATTTGCAATACATTTGCAACCCAGTGCCAAAATGCAAATGCAATGAAGGCAATAAATTTGCTATAGTGCAAATTTGATCATTTGAAAAAACATATATTCTTCTTTTAGACAGATATTGCATCAAAAATTCGCCACACATTTGATGCATTTGTATCTTGTCACCCAGGTGCAAATTTAGTACAAATCTGGTTTTTCATTTTGTATTCAAATGATCAAATTTGCACACAAATTTGCACTATAGCTAAATTTCGAAAAATTTCTTGTGTTCAGGTTTCAAATCATGTTGGGTGTTGGCAATGATATTGTGGAACCAAACCTGATGGGGAAAAAGCTTGATGGTGAAAAAATATCAAAATTATTTTCTCAAAAAACTGTGTGGCTTTTGCCAGAAAAAGATTTATTAGACAGCAGCCAGCATCCTATCACTAGTGTTCAGTCACCCATCTTTAATGCTGAATACCCTACAACTAGTCTTGAATACTCCCCAACTAATGCTGAATGCTCCACAACTAATGCTGAATGCTCCACAACTAATGCTGAATACCCTACAACTAGTCCTGAATACCCTACAACTAATGCTGAATGCTGCACAACTAATGCTGAATACCCCACAACTAGTGCTGAATACCCTACAACTAATGCTGAATACCCTACAACTAATGCTGAATACCCTACAACTAGTGCTGAATACCCTACAACTAATGCTGAATGCTGCACAACTAATGCTGAATACCCGACAACTAGTGCTGAATACCCTACAACTAATGCTGAATGCTCCACAACTAGTGCTGAATACCCCACAACTAGTGCTGAGTTTCCCATGGGTGTTGCTCATAGAAATAATAGATATAGAATGCGTACTTCTATCTTTTCTCTGTGAAAAACTTGTCGCCACAAAATGACGGATTTATAAGGGCATTTGACTAGTTCCAGACTCCTGCAAGAGAGAATTTCGCGCGGTCGCAAGGAGTGCGATTTGTTTTTGTCAACCAGAGTTTACAAAAAAGACATAAATTCGAGACTTTGAATGGAAAAAAGGTTTATAAAACGTTTCGAATAAAGGAAAACAGATTTTTTGAGACTTTTTACGTAAAAGATGGCACAAAGAAACAGGAGAGTGCGATAATGCAAATGATAAAAGCAGAAAATACAAGAAATTGTTTGCGGAGTTTTCAAGTTTGCTGTGACAAGACTAAAAAAATGATAAAAACTCACAGGTATGTTTTAGACTTTTAGCGTTTGAAAATACACATAATTATGTAATGTTCAACACTATTCTGAAAGCTCAAATGGTACCTTTGCTGTTTTAGTCGGAGTTCCTTACTGACCTTAGTTTTGAAAGGCAGTTTTTGAGAATTTTAAACAATCGATATTTACAAACAATCACCTTGTTCGTGCACTGTTAAATATTGTAGTTTACATAACTTCTGTTATCTTAATGTCTTCCGATTTAGCTTCAAAAGTCAATGAAAAAAGCGACAATTTGGTCACTTTTTTAACGAAATGTTTAGTTATATGCATGCAAAGCATTTTCAAAGTAAATTATGTTTACGCAAAACTAAAACTTTGTATTTTATAATACACAACTATTATTTACCATCAGTGTGTCACTGTCTTTATTTCATTGTTTCAAGAGAACTGTAATTAAACTGTAAATTCGACAAAAAACAATTTTTTATCAGGAACTGCTTTGTTTTACAGACTCTGACGTTTAACTCCTGGCCAAATTCAATATGGCGGATTTATAAGGGCAAATTATTTTAAATTTTAGGCACAGGCTAGGTTACCAAGCACGCATTCTATATCTATTATTTCTATGGTGTTGCTCAATTATCCACCTCTAGGACTCAGTTTTCTGGTAGCAAAAATACTCAGTCATCAACCTCAACCAATGACAGTACTCAGCATCCCTCTACCAATGGCAAATTTTTTGCAGGCAGAGATCAATTTACTACCACCAATGATGTGCCATCCACCAGTACTCAGACCCCCATGAGCAATCCACAGTCAACCATTTGTGGTACAACTCATGCCCATTTCCCTACCACCAGTACTCCACTGACAAGTGATGAGTGTAAAGTTCAGTTACATGAAATGTTTCCAAATAAAGAATTACCTACAATTGAGGATGCCATGGCCAGTAGCACAGATTTGGAAGAAGCAATTAATAAGCTCCTGAATGCAACTGATGAAAATGGTAAATAAAAAAAACCTATTAACCCATTGACCCAATGAGGGGCATTGTTTTTTACACAATTTTTTCTTCAAAGTTCCACTTGTGTTGATAAAACTGTTTATCACATGCTTGTGCCTTTATCAGGGAGCTAACAGGGTAGCAAATAATATGCCCTGCAATATTTTTTTGTCTTGTGGTGTCTTTTTGTGCCCCGCTGTCCAAACAAAGATGGCAGCCGACTAAAGGATCAGTAGTGAAATAACAATTAAAATAGTGAAGTGAAAATATGTTATGATACAAGACAAACAACTGAAAGATATCTGCAGCTATTAAAAGATAATTTTTGTAATTTTTTGGTTTGTTTTTGTAAAGTTCTGCCTGTTTTAAATATTTTTTGCAATGATTTTATATTTATTGG
The DNA here is from genome assembly GCA_963855995.1 of Muricea muricata. NCBI lineage: Eukaryota > Metazoa > Cnidaria > Anthozoa > Malacalcyonacea > Plexauridae > Muricea > Muricea muricata. The sequence goes on from OY979717.1 coordinate 16,039,819, forward strand.
AAAATGATTATAATAATTTCAAAATATAATCTGATTTTTGCCACTGATAAAGGCACAAGTATGTGATAAATAGGTTCTCACATTTGAGACTTGGTAATGTCAGTTTTTGCACTCGCTTATGACGAAATATGATATCATCCTAAAATGTTAATGGTATCACCTCGATCCTCATGTGATAACCAATAAATATCAACATGGAAAATATTAATCTATATTCCTTAACTATATTTTTAAATTGGTAATGCAGTTTTTGGTTGTTATTTTCTATTTAGAGGAGTCATCTGATGATGATATTTGGAATTCAACTTTAGCAGAAACAAAAAGAATCAAACTCAACCCCACTGATGAGTTAAAATGTTTTGTTAGACAAGTGAAAAAAGGCCAGTCTGCAGAACATTTTTTAATTACAAGAGAAAAGAGTTTCATCAACCAAGTTATTGGCAAATACAAAAACCCCAAGTTTGATTTGGGTTGTGATCTTACAGTGGAGTTTCGGAGCTTTGGCACAGATGAGCTAGGAGTGATGCTGGGGGTCCCACAAAAGAATTTTTCAAAGAGCTGATGAAAGAACTAGAGAACGGGGGTTTTAAGGGCATCCGTTTCTTTGAAGGGGAAAAGGATCACCTAACGCCAATTTATGACTATGATATGCTCTCTAGTGGAATTTTCAAAATTGTTGGAAAGATGATTTTGCATTCTGTTCTGAATGGTTGCAGGGGCATTGCTGGTTTATCGTCAGCTGTGAAAAGCTTCCTCTTGACAGGAAGTAGAGATGCCATATTAGAATTTCTCACTGTAGAAGACATACCAGATCCTTGCTTAAGGGAAAGCTTCTGCGAGGTATTGTAGTGACTAATTATATACAAAAACACAGTGACTAATTATATACAAAAACACAAGATCTTTCAATACCAAAAATGATGTAAGCAGAATTTGACATTTTGAGTCAATGCCCTTCCTCAAGCAGTTAGTTAAGGGCATTCGTTTAAAGCATTCTTAAAGTAGTTGTGTAATTTTTGTTGATTACATAATTGACTTTAGCAAAAAGATGGCAGCATGTCGATTTTATTGTGACCCGTTGCAAGCCTAAATTTATTTAATGGTAGCTACAAGTCTTGGCTTGTCAGTTGTTAACATACGTTTTGAGGGATCATACTTTATTTTCACTCTTTTTCGCTATGGTCAATTGTTGTCAACTTGTGCTGGTTGTGCATAATTGTTGCTATTACAATGTACAATGTATCTTACTGTATTTTAGCTTACAACATGTGCTGACAATGATCTGCAGAAATTTACTGATAGCGAGAGTGTCTACAATATTACTGATATTCTTGTGGCTTCAGGATTCCCCCATATCCAAATTAGTCCTTCAAACAGGCAATTGGCATATGAGTGTTGCCTGAGTAATGAAGCCATCACAAAGCGAATCCCGTCGCTGGGTGACCTACGAAAAGGGATATCTTCTGAAGTTGTGTTTGGCAGACAAACTTTGCTTGACCTTGCAAGAGAACATGAAGAGATTAAAAACATTCTTTTTCCCAAAGCCGATGCTCGTATCAACCTACAAGATGTCAAGAAACTTATTGAGTACAGTACTGCTGAAGATGTTGGTGCCATTCATGCAAAACTGCTTTTCCAAAAATACTTGGATGAAGTGTCACAAAGAGGTCAGTGTGGTGTTTTATCATAGCAATAAATATGAAAATGAACAATACAATGAATATGAAATCTGAATGTAATACCAGTATATATGTATATACACGTTTAATTCTTTAATTTTAAAAATCAGTACATATCGCCAATTACACAAAAACCCAGACTGTTGAAAATATGTTTACTTGTAGACAACTAAGTCTGTGTGGACATTTTGTCTGAATAACTAGTAAGCCTTACAATGAAATAAATAACATATTTTTCTTTCTAATATGGCTTTTTAATGTATTGCAGAGGGTAAAGATCAGGAGGGTCTGCAAGATCTTCTTCAGCTTTGGACCGGGTGGCCAGCTCTTCCAACTATGGGTGAAAAGTTGAGCGTGTCCTTTTTAACAAATAATAGTAGTGTTATGCCTGCAGTTGACTACTGTTTCAATTTACTGAAAATACCCACTGTTCATGAAGATTATAGTGCTTTTAAGAAAGTCATGGATATTTCAATTGGATATGGCAAAGTGGGATGTGGTAGGCTATAAGTTATCATGAAAAATGAGTACTGTAGTTACCCATGATTCAGAACATTGCATTATTTTGTTTTTACCCTGAACATTGAGAGGTTCTGGTAATTAAATAAGCTTTTGTTAAGGTAGTAATAGTTTGGAACTATTTTTTAAAGTTTTATTCACAGGAGGTCATACAAGATGTAATGTAGCATTTCCTTGTGGTGCTTTTTGCTGGGTTTGCCTTAGATAAAAAATATTTGTACTTTGTAATAAGAACTGGCTATTTCATACTAGCTTTATCCTGGGTGGGGGTTTGTTCATTTAGATTTGCAGTCTAAAAAGAGGTTAAGTGCACATAAAATTGTGTGGGCATGTTTATTTAATATGCAAATGTTCAAACAATAGATAAATCTCTTAATTGTAAGGTCCTTGTCATTGCATTCAAAGTGCATTGACAAAGTAAAAATTTGGTCTTTTAATCAGATTATTTCTTTGCATATAACAACCAACTTCTATGGATATTTTAGAAATCAGTTTCAGTGAAGTTACAAAGAATAAATTGTGTATTATAATGTATATGGTATAACATGATAAAACATCAAATTCTGTGTGTCTTGCAATTTTAGAGATTAAATATAAAGCAACATGCATTAAAGCCAAAATATAGACAAACATGCCCATGCTATGTAAATGTGTATTAGATGTGCAGAAGGGACCTCATTGCATTGGGGACATTTGTTTGTTTTGCAATTCTACTATTTTTGATGGCATGAAAATTGCTGCCTCTACATTTTAGTTGATATTGTCTTTTATTAAGCATTATAATGTGCTCGGTTATCAGAGAAATGTTTTAAACTTACCATTTTGTGAAGATATACACAAATGTCTGACAAGGGCATTTTAGGTTGAAATTAAAGTTACCTTAAAAATTTACTCTGTTTTTGTTATTCTATGCCTTCCATTTGGTTAATAATGTTAAGAGTGTGACAATAAAGTTCACAACCATGGTTTCCATCATCTTGAAGTGGGTTAATCACATCATACAATTGCTGTTGTTGCTCATCATCCAAATTGAATTCAACCTCAGGCACTTGAACTGCATTATCAGAATCAGGCTCTGATGAAGGTCCATCATCATCTACTCCATAATCATTCCATTCATTACCCATCAGTAAGCTTTCAATAGCACTATATTCAGAATCAAAGCTTCTCATCACCCCAGTGTGCCACACAGAAAGGGGTGAGCGGTTATTTTCTGTGCTTAATGGGTGGTTGTTCCAGTCAGCTGAAAACTCATCAAGGGCCCTGTTAATCCTGGGAATAAATACTAAATGAAGTGCAAACAAACATTTCTCATCAAGAACATCCAGCACACCTGACCTTTCTAGGTGATGAAAAAGGTGCTCGTAGTATCTGATAACCACCCTTCTAAGGTCAGCCCATAACCTCTCAATCCTTTGATTATGAGTGCTTTTTCCTGTGATAAAACTCCCTCTATTAGTCCCACGATGTGGATGCTGCAACATATAGCGAGCCACATCAACATTTTCTGTTCCTAAGTCAGCCCGAACTCTTGAGGGTAGCCCAAACCTTTCTACAGCATCAGTAAATAGATCAAGAACTGTAGATGCACAATTGTTTGATGAACACTTCAGGTAAACAATACACCGGCTAAATCCATCAATGCCACCATGTGTCACCAAGCGCCACCGAATCAACTTATGGTGACCATCGATGTGCCTAAAATTAAATAATTACAGAACTTTAATAAAATTCAAAATTTGTCACCATGACTCCTCATACCTGTATTAAGTGGAAAAGAGCATGCTAAGGTATCTATGTAAGGTGTGTTTTCTGATGTAGCTCGATAACACTTACCACAATGCATTAGGGCATGGAACATTATAAACACGTCTAAGTACAGCAACAGACCGTCTCATTGCTCGACTAAGTGGGTCAACCAACCGAATTGCTTCCCGCACCCGGTATCGCTGTACATGTATCCCTCGTTGGCGTAGAGCTCCCAACACAAAGGTTTCGCCTGCATTGGGTAGAATCTGAAGAATGTGAGAAACTTGCTGGCAGAGTTGATCGTTGTTTATATTACTGTAGCTTCTTCGTGGGCCCCTGGTGCTATTTACATCCATTCCATTTTCGTGACGCCGCCTGAGCAGAGTGCGGTAACTTACTCCAATATCATTAGATACCTGCTGCCAGCTCCGATGAATTCGATGTAATCCAGAAATGATGTTGTTTGGAATTGCATATCTCGGACGTCCTCTAATATTGTTTTCTCTGGGACAAAAGAACCTGTATTCACTTTGCATTCTCGACTGGGAAGTAAGATCGTCATACCGTCCATGCATTTGCTGCACGTCAGAAATCAAACGCCTTAGCAGTGTCATGCATTCGTCCATATTTTGAAAGTCAGCGCACCGCAAAACAAGAACATTTAACACCAAAATGCTATCTTCAAGACGACGTTGAATAAACTCAAGAGCATTTGCATTGTCAGAGTGAAGATTCCTGCTTGCCTCTTCTAGTTGTGTTGGTACATTCCTTAAAAAATCTTCCAAATTCTCACTGTGTTCCATCGCCATATTGTTCTTATACCGACCCTGGTCCGACTTGTGCCGACCATACCCCGAGCAATTTAGTGCCCATGACTTTATATATTTATACACTTATATACACTTTACATATTATTTTTGCTTTATATAAATCAAATTGACTTTACATATAATATTTTCACCTTATATAAATTGTTGAGACTTTAAAAATATATTTGGTGCTTTACATAATGTTACTAATCTTTATGTCACATTTGGCGCCCCATATTTAACTGACCAAATATCGTTAACATTTCTTTTCCCATGCAAGGTTACATTAATATTCAGTATAATTAATGTTCATAGTAGAATACAAATAACCCGGCAATTGTTCTAAATGAATCAATTTTAGTACGTACACTACAATGTTGCCCAAAGGAAGGCACAAGTGCAATGGACTTCCCTAACATGGTATTAGCAAGGAATTCATTTCAGCAGTTATCTTCCACGGGAAAGAGTCAGTGGCTATTAGATTATTTAAAGGATCATTCAAATGACAGGTATTTTGCGACTCAACAAAATCCACGTGTTTCCCGTTTCCCATTTTGTATAGTTAGTGTCCGGAGCATCTGTTAAGGGCAAATTTTTACAGTTTTTTTTAACAAAAATCGCGAGGAACGTAACTGAGAGGAGTTTGCATTTAATATGAGAGATTTCAAACTTGTCATCGAAGGTTTGCTAGTGCAAGAAGATATAACGAATTGGCAAAATCATAGCCTCTTATTACCTCAGCACCTAACTATAATGGATCTGTCAATTCGTTAAAATGACAACTAATCGTCTAATAATGCGTTAGTGTACAGACTTAATTTTATGCTGGTTTACAGGCTTGCGAATGTATAAATTGCGTACTTTAAAGGCCTTATTATATTAAAGCGATTTTCTGGACTATGCGCGCTGAAAATTCCATAAGCTCATTAAATCAAAAGCTTGCGCATTATTAGCCCCGTAAATCGATTCCGTATAGCACCTGTAAGACTTGCTGAGTGTTTTTGAAAATAGACAGTGTGTCTGCAGCCCCATATTATCCTAAACACCTTGTTTGCCAGAAAAACCATCATATATTACTATTTTTACTGCGTTTAATAGGGATGGCACAACCTACCTAGTGAGAGGATATTCAGTCTGTAGAGCTTCTTGGATGGCAACACACGCTATTTCACAAAGTTTAATGGCAAAACTCGTGTCAATGCACAAGAATGGTTTCCAAACAACGAGAAGCCCGGATAAAAAAAGACGAAGTCAAAAACTTATATCGCCAAAGCATGGATGGAATCGTCCTTCAAAAAATGGGAGATAAAATGCCGGACAGTCCAATCATTCACAGTCGATATAAAATTCAACTTATCACACAGTTTTCAGGACCTGAGTTTGTGCTTGATTTACGCAGTGAGAGTGTTTATATATCTGGGTATTGGCGCTACATTAATTAACGTTATATCATTTTGATAGCCAAAATATTCTAGATATTAAAGCTTGTTATATCATTTTCATAATGTTGGCGCTGCATTTGCAGTGCCAAATATTTTAGATAATAATGAAAGTTATATCATTTTCGTAATTTTTGTCGCTGCATTTGCAGTGCCAAAATGTTCTTGATATTAATCCATGTATATCATATTCATAATGTTGGCGTTGCATTTGCACTGCCAAAATATTTTAGATACTGATGAAAGTTATATCATTTTCATAATTTTTGTCGCTGCATTTGCGGAGCCAAAATGTTCTAGATATTAACCCATGTATATCATATATTCATAATGTTGGCGCTGCATTTGCAGTGCCAAAATATTTAAGATACTGATGAAAGTTATATCATTTTCATAATTTTGTCGCTGCATTTGCAGAGCCAAAATATTTTAGATACTGACGAAAGTTATATCATTTTCATAATTTTTGTCGCTGCATTTGCAGAGCCAAAATACTTTAGATACTGATGAAAGTTATATCATTTTCATAATTTTTGTCGCTGCATTTGCAGAGCCAAAGTATTTTAGATACTGACGAAAGTTATATCATTTTCATAATTTTTGTCGCTGCATTTGCAGAGCCAAAATACTTTAGATACTGATGAAAGTTATATCATTTTCATAATTTTTGTCGCTGCATTTGCAGAGCCAAAATGTAATAGATATTAACCCATGCATATCAAATTCATAATGTTGGCGCTGCATTTGCAGTGCCAAAATATTTTAGATAATAATGAATGTCATATCATTTCCATAATTTTGGCGCTGCATTTGCAATGCCAAAATATTTTGAATATCATATTATAAAAATATTGTTATTTTATGGTTGTTATTGACATCGCCTATTAAACAAAAAAAACTCCATTTTTGCAACAACGTTTTTTTTGTGGCGAAAAACCAAATAAAATTTCCATTTTATCTTTAAAGAAAATAATTTTGCAATTGTGTTGCCAATATTGGAGAAAATGATAAAATAATGCAGGAATTTTGCTAAATAGAATATTTCACTTTGCTCTAGAACGTGTTTTAAGATTTGGTTAAATTCTTCTCATTAATTTGTTTATAGAACCTCCCAAAATTGTTAGATAGAACATAAATCGAAAAAACCTCATGCAAAAAAAAATTTCCTAGAGTACCTCAGTTTGCACCATTGAACATCTTTGCGTTCTCATATGGGAAACAAATTTAAAGATATCGACCACTCCCTCCATTTTCATTTGATCAAGCAAAGCGTCTATTGCGATAAACGTTCCTGTTCTCCCAACACCAGCACTGGAATGCAAACAAAAAACCAGATGAACATTAGTGTTAGGCGATCAGCAGGCAGGGCATTGGACTGGTATTCAAAGGTTGTAAGTTCGATCCCACCTTGTTCAGGTGTATTGTTCAGCTTGCTTGGCTGGTGTTGATATAAACTCAGAACAACATCAGATTTTCACTTGAGTATAATATCAAAACATAATAAAGATAATGATATTCTGTCAGTAATTTAGACAGTGTTGTATGATACCTACCTGCAATGAACAAGAATTTTCCCAGTCGAGGCACAGGAGTAATTTTTTACACGTCTAATGAATGCAAGGAGTCGTGATGGGTGAACTGGAACTCCGTGGTCTGGCCACGCAGTGTAATGAAACTGAGTAACATCTCGTGTAAGTTCCGAATTATTATTCTACAAAAAAATGTTAGGCAATAGTCAAGGAATGTTTTTTACGACGTAAAATAAGAGAGACTATGCAGCAGAACATAATACTATAATTTTTGAATAACACTAAAGATTGCAAACTTGTAACAAAATATATACTCAATGAAAGGGTGCATTTGTTTCATAGCCGATCATAAAAATAACAATATAATTATGGATCATTTCTAAATTTATTAAATTTAGAACACAGTCAGGCTACTGTTGATTAAGTTAATAGACACTTCCCGAATTTGCTTGAGTGCACACGAAACAATAGCTTGAAATCAAAGCGGGGTATGAAGCCTATTGAAAAGAAGTGTTTTTTATGCCCACAGAATAAAGTCGGGAAGTGTCTATTATGTTAACTAACGTATGCATGATGAATTCCCAGAATGCAATGTGGTCGTAAGTTTGCCATAATGGCGAATTAAAGTAAATTTGTTGTGTTTTCAATTCTTGCTCGTTCAAGTTTCGCTTATTCTAATTCAAACTGAACAAATCAACATGGTGACAGCGGTGGGATATTAATGTACAAATGGCAACTCATGAAACTGGTCATTTCAGACTGGCTCCTCAACTAGATGTGAATTCTGGAAACGTATCTGAAAATTTTAAACGATAGAAACGACCAGTCAAAGCATATTTAGCAGCCTCCGGTGCGACTGCGAAAGATAAAAAGATACAAACTGCAATAATGTTAATTGTGCTGGCCCTCATGTTCTCCAAGTGTACGATAACTGGCTGGGACAGCGAAGGAGATGAAGATAAACCGGAGAAGGTTTTCGAAGCCTTAGAGAGATGCTGAAACCCTAGAGCTAATGAAGTATTCGAATCCCATAAACTCTGGAATGTTTTGTATCAAGAACCGTTTGACAAATTTTTCACAGAACTTCAAACGAGGGCAGCTTCCTGTAATTTTCAAGAAAAAGACAGGATGCTACGAGATAAAATAGTATTTACAGTGACAGGCAAACTTCAAGAATTACTTCTAAGCGAAGATGGTCTCACATCCGAGAAAGCACTTAAAATCTGCAGAGCTTTTGAACAGTCTAATAAGCACGTGAAGGAGCTCAGAAGCAATTTCGCTTCAAATGATTTGAACTCTTCAGCGGAAGTAAACAAAATATCAAGGAGGCTAAGCCAAATGACCAGCAGAATCCCACCGATGAAGACCGGACCTCTAACCAAGGTATGAGCACTCTATAATTTGATTGCAAATATTGCGGCTACAAACATGAACGTAAACGAGAGAAATGTCCTGCTTGGGGCAAAAAATGTGACAAGTGCAAGGGCCCCAATCATTTTAAATCAAAAAGTAAAAAATGTACATGCAATCTCACAGTCTGGTAATCTGATATTGATGACAAATGGCTCATGGCCATTAAGAATGACGGTAACCGCATCATCGCCACACTCACAGTGAATGACCTTGACGTGAAATTTCAACTCGACAACGCTGCAGATGTGAATACTATCTGTCAGAAACATGCCAGAAAACAACAAGTACCACCTACAAATACACGTCTAAATATGTGGAACAAGATTGATCTAAAACCCCAGGGTGAAACTTCCCTAGTTGTCACAAACCCCTGCAGTAACACCCAACATAAAATCAAATTTGTCGTGGTTCGAAATGGTTTCACTAACCTTCTTGGTCTCAACACAATACAGCAACTTGGTTTTGTAACTATAAACAATGACTCTTTCATCTCTAAAGTAACTACCCCTCAACTGGGTGATCTGGCAGAAGCAACCCTCAGAATTGATGAGACTGTTCCCCCAAAGATACTCCCACGTAGAAAAGTTCCCTTAGCCATTCGCGATGATGTTATGAAAGAGTTAGACCGTCTGGTAGAAAAAGGTGTTCTAGTTCCAGTAACCGAACCAGCCGAATCGGTGAGCCAAATAGCTGTTGTTCACAAACGGAATGGCAAATTGCGCATTTGCATCGACCCTCAACCGCTCAATGCTGCACTCAAGCGGGAACACTATAGGTTACCTGTGCTTGATGATGTGCTTCCAGAGCTTAATGATGCCAAAGTATTCAGCAAACTTGACGCGAGAGAGGCGTACTGGCATGTTCGACTCGATGAACCCTCCAGCAATTATTACTCCATTTGGCCGCAACATGTGGAAACGACTTCCATTTGGTCTCAAAGTGTCCAGTGAAATCTTTCAGCGTAAGATTGACGAAGCCCTTGGAAATCTGAAAGGTGATTTTAACATCGTTGATGACATTATCGTGGTCGGCTGTGGTTCCACTGATGCCGAAGCAGTAGACGACAACAAACTCAACTTATCGGCAACCCTTCAACGATGCTCAGAACGAAATATCATCCTGAATGAAGAAAAGCAGCAGACTGGCCTGAAAGAAATCGTATTTCACGGTCGCAAAATCACGAGTGAGGGCGTAAAAGTTGACGAAACGAAAGTCGAAGCCATACATAACATGCCTGCTCCCACTGACGTGGAGGGTATCAGACGTATTTCTGGCATGGCCCAGTACATGTCAAGATTCATCCCAGACCTCGCGGGGACACTGGAACCAATACGAGCACTGACTAGAAAAGGTGTGCCATTCGTATGGTCCAAAGAATGTGAGAATGCTTTCAATACGCTAAAAAAGAATCTTTCTGAATCTGCATGTCTGGCCTACTATGATGCATCCAAAGAATTAGTAATCCAAGTGGACAGTAGCAAGCATGGCCTAGCTGCAGTACTGCTCTAAGATGGCCGTCCCATCGAGTACGCATCACGTGCCCTGACCCCATCAAAAAGAAATTGGGTGCAGAAGGAAAAAGAAGCACTAGCTGTCCTATATGGTCTCGAAAGATTCGACCAGTACACTTACGGCCGACCAGTAACAGTAGAAAACGACTACAAACCTCTGGCCTCAATACTAAGCAAACTTCTAAGCATGGCCCCAAAACGTCTTCAAGACATAATGATGCGTTACAACCGATACGATGTCAATTTCGTATTCAACCAAAGGTTCTAAACTTAATCTGGCTGACACTTTAAGCAGAGCTCATCTCCACTCTATCGAAGGCAATCAAAACGAGCGTGCACGAATCATGAACATAAAGACTTTTGGTGAAATCCAGGATGTGCAACTTGAAGAGATACGCCAAGCAACAGCGCTAGACAGCAGCCTTCAAGACGTGATTCAATTTGTGATGGAAGGCTGGCCAGAAGAGACACATTTCGTTTCCCCTTGCGCCTGTTCTTATTTTGACATTCGTGACACCCCAACAGTCGTAGATGGCATACTATTAAAAGGAGAAGCTGTGATCATTCCACCTGCACTGCGCACATCGATAAAGAAAAGGCTCCACAGTTCTCACCTTGGCAGCGAAAGTATGCTCCGTCGAGCAAGTGACAGCGTGTTTTGGCCTCACATGTCTAGTGACATTAAGCAAATGGCCGACGTTTGCGAAATCTGTCAACAAATGAAACCAAAGAACAATCAAGGACCCCTGAAACAACATGTTGACGGCGATGAGTCATGGCAGAAAGTTGGCCACGACATTTTCCAAATAGCAGACAAGCACTATCTCGTAACTGTCGATTATTATTCCAACTTCTTAAGGGTATTATAGTCATGTGACTCTTTTAGTGACATTTTAGTTCTCTATCCTTCGAGAAGAAGGAATGTTGATTAAGTTAATTATGTTAACGTATGTATGCAGAATTTCCAGAATGCAATGTGGTCGTAAGTGTGCCATGATGGCGAATTAAAGAAAATTTGTTGTGTTTTCAATTCTTGCTCGTTCAAGTTTCGCTTATTCTTATTCAAACTAAATAAATTAACAGCTACTTGTCAATTACCTGCAACCTCTATAGTCATTAAGAGGCCTTATAGGTAAAGCATCAAAGTGTAACATTGGAAAAAATGCATATCCATAGTATATAGAAGTGCCTTGTATGCTATGGATGAGCCAAATTCATGCAATGGTACATTGTAATCCATACATTTGCTAGACATTTTGATGGTATGGTGGCCGATCCGAACGTTGTATAATGAAGGTTAATAGGTTATTGATCACAAGGTTATTCAGCACAAGTTTATTGATGACAAGGTTATTGTAACAATCCCAATGTTTAGTAGAATTGTTGCAACGTGCGGATTGGGTGACAATTGTTATAAAAAGTCAAAATTCATTTCCACATACAATTTTCGTGGTATAGATTATCATTTTTTCCCTTGTGTAATATAACGCATAACGTAAACCTTATGTAAACCTACTTGCTGCAATTGAAATTTTCTGATAGTGTAATCAGTAAGTTCCCACTCTTCTATTGGGTTAACAGTCAGAGATCCAAAAAGTTCCGCCTCGGTCACTGGCCAATATTTCTGACACTTTACCTGTTGTGAGGACAAGAGATAATTGTTACTTAGCCTGGTAACTTATAGCTTACAAATGCCAAAGTTACTGCACTAAGTTTTGTCACAAACACGTCAAAACAAGGCGATATTTTTTGCTAAATTTTACTATATAGCTATATATTAGTACAAACGTGGACAATGAATTTTTCAGTTTTCTTCAATCGAAGGAAACCTACATCTATCATTCCACATCTCACACAAAATATTTATGAGTATTTATCATTCAGTCTATGAGACTCAAGCTATCACAACGAAAATATGAAAATTTTCTGCCCACTACACCGGAAAAAATAATCCAGAAATGACCTTGTGTCGACTAATTAACGTAATCAGTTATAAGGCCATGTCTCGTTCTTTTTAAATTTTGGTCACCGATTTACTAAAATTCATGGTATTGTTAAGGGCTCAACATGGCCCAATTACAAGTTAATTAATTTAGTAAACCGCTGGCCAAAATTCATAAAGAACGAGATATAATTCTATAACCGTAATTAAACATAGCATTTCTTTTCGCACCTTTCCTTTCTCAATAAGATTAGTAACCATAACAATCGCAGCACAATTTTGCTCCCAAACCATTTTCCAAAAATCGTTAAATGTTGTTGCAACAGGTCCTGAAACATAATTTTGTAGATTATAACATACGAACTTAAGTTGGTATATTCAGTTAAATATTCCCATTATTTTCTGTCTTACCTTGAGTTGCAATAAATTTTTCTGGGCAGTTGTATCCCTGTGTAACGAGAGAACTTGTGTTTAAATTACGTTTTAGTAATATTCCATATACACGTACATATAGTTTCTATACTAAATTTTGTAGAGTATATATATATATATATATATATATATATATATATATATATATATATATATATATATACATACATTTAATTTTATCGTTAGCTACCTTTGTATATTGAATATACCACTAAATGTATAGAATTCAAGGAATGTTAAAGATTGATACATTGATTTTTGACAATAGTTAACATAGTCAAAACTTACATCTATATAATTAGCATTAATGTAACCTGATCCATTATCTCCTGAATTTGATAGGTTGACTCGAGTATGATCATCTAAATAAAAGAGAATAATAATCTGATCAAATTAAATATCTCCCTACTTCAAAAAACAACGGTCAACAGTTGTAATTAATCTGTAAAGTACTAAAACAATGAGTTGCGAAAATGTTGTTAAATATAGCAAGCCGCGAGAAAGTTAAACCCGGGTGTTTTCCACAAGGCGAGTTTGTTCGTGGGACGCGGAGCAAAAAAGAATTCAGCAACGTGATTTGTTAAATTTCTTAGTGAAAAAATTCGCTTCGACCAAGTATGAACCGTCCTACTTTCTCTCTTTCCGCGAACAATTTCCCCAAGTGATAAACGGGCTTAGTCAGACCACCCTTTCGAGCAGCCAGTTAAATTTAAATCAAGTTTGTACTTACATGTCACAATGTTCGCATAGCGGTTCTTTAACTTATTAACTGGCTTTTTACATTCTTCGTACGCGTATTTCACATCTGTATCAATAGACTGAAAACGTAAAATGATTTTAATTCTGCATTGTTCTAAATATGTACACCTGACAGCTTAAATTGCTCAAGTCTTTGCGAACATTGTAGAAAAAAAGAAAAGGATAGAAGTTATAAGACGTTGAAAATCAAAAATTCGCGTCGCGTTCTCAAATCGCGTTCGGTCTGTCAGTGTCTTAAGGGTACAGAGTGTCAATTTAAAGTGTATAAAACATGATAGCTAACGCTAAATTCAACTACATACAGCAAGCGAGGTAATTAAGCCATCAGATTAAATTATTTAAAAGTTAACTACAATTCACTATACAAAATGGGCAAAAGACTTGTCTTAGTTGGTTCCGATTAAATGGTTTGTGCCACAATAGATAGATAGAGATAGATATCTCATTCTCTTATAGAATCTCATTTACAGCATTTACTGAATTGCAGAGATTTACCCATAAACAATAAAAGTATACTAAAAACTGCCAAATTAAAGAGTTCTTCTAATTAATAATATGAAACACTTTAATATCATAAAGATCTACATCTATATAGTTTTTAAGTTTTTATTAAATTCTTGTGATGCCGATACGATAAAAGTTTTTTGGTGTCTATTCGTTGCACACTTGGGTGGATAAAAACGTCCTTTCCTTCGTAAATCATAAGAATGACTATCTTCGTTGAACGGAAATAGTTTATACAAATTGTTTTGAGGGTCAGACATAATCTTATCGAAGAATTTACTGCAGAGGTCCGATCTTCGTTCCGAGAGGGTTGTGAGTTTTGATTGACTTAATAATTCCTTATAAGAATAGTCGTATCCATATATTATACGCAAAGCTCTCCTTTGTACACGTTCGAGTGATTTGCCCAGGTATTCCGGAATACTGTAGTGATAGACTTGACATGCATAAAGAATAACAGATTGAACGCATGTAACATAAAATTTAACTAACTCTTCTGTTGATAATTTTGCCCGCTTCAACTGCTTCAAAAAGTATAACCTTTTAAAGGCTTTCTTAACCGTATGTATTCTTAATATGCAAGTTCCATTTCAAATTATTCTGAAATTATTCACATACATTTATGTATAAGTTGCTGAAGCTTATTTTTCAACGCATTCAAGCCTTGTTTGATGTAAGCATTAGTAATTCGCTCCTTCGCAGAGCTTTCTTACCGTTTTAAATTCTAACAAAACAAGCGAGACACGCAGAAGCGTAAAACTGTATAAAACAAAATATACCGGCGCTAGATCTCATTAACTTATAGTTTTTATTTCAAAAGCACTTAACGGCTGTGATGGACCAAGGCATTATGGTGTTACAAGGTTCAAAACAATATTGTTATCCTTAGAAGATACTTGACGACCCTTTTAGTTTTAAGGCATAGTTATATTGCCCATATTTTTCTTTTTTTCACCCTTAAGAAAAATGCTATTCTTTTGATCCTACGTCGGATACTGTCAACTGTTTAATTAGTTTCTGTACTTTGCATGATTATCAAAATTACAAATTTCGTCCCACATATGGAATTTTAAGCCTCATGCAATTATATTTTACATGCAAACGTAATCAATATTCAATTTAAGATATTCTGAATTGGTATTTTCACTACCTTAAATTCTTCAGCAAATCCTTTGTTTCCGTCCTTGCGATGATCTGTGCAGTATTCCAGCAGATTGGAGACAGGAATCGGTTTGGTAGAACCAGAAAGAACTATCAATGGCACTAAAAATAATAAAAAATGATAGCTATGAATATGACGCAACGACAATATTTTTGTCGCTAATTATTCTGATGGGTTAATTACAGGGGTCTAATTATATAAAATAATTGTTCTAATAATAAATAAGAATGTTAATTATTTGGTAGAGCTTACGAATAATTTTGATAAAAAGAACGTGTTAAAAAAGTGGTATGAAAGCATAATTTATTCATTTGAAATCGGCTTGAAATTAACCTAGCTTGCCTGAACAATACGTTCACGTGATTTTGCGACAATTTAGAGCTATCTAAAATTGTGTATCTAAAATTTACTTAAGGTTGAAATAAATTATTTTGAAAACTGTCCATTTATTCAAATATATAACAGAACGCAGAATCAATAACGACGGTAGAGTGCTTATATTAATTTATGTTGATTAAAATTTTATAGTTATATTTTGTGGGTTTTTAGTTGGAACAAACAGGAACGAGTACAAATCTTCACGCAACTTCTGGAAATGTCATAATCTATAGTTTTATACATAATTTCATCGCTCAAAGGGAATTTATAGCCACGGAGTGGAGATTTTCAACTATATACACAGTCGATAAATTATAGAGACGGATGTTCAAGTGCAAAAAATAAGCCGATGATTTGATACTTAAGGCAGATGCATTTGACAATTATGACTCAGACAGTGACAATCATCCTCTTACTCATTAAGTGCTCTTAGCGTGTTTCTCAAATTCAATATTCCCTTTATAATTAAAAATGAAAATAGTATAAAATATTCATAAAAACCTATAGTCCTAACTGTGGCCGACAATTTGTGGTTACAATAAACGTCCCAGCAAAACGTTAAAAATTGCAAACATAATTTTGAAATGCTTTTGAAAACAAAAATTTGCTGATTTTACCAGGATATTAGATTTGAGAAGCGTTTTGTGAGCCTGGATATTTATTTTGTAAGAATTTGCGTTCCGTCTCGATTGAAATATGAATTGCTTGCATGCCCTCTGTAGTAAATTGATGGCACACTTTTATCAAAGTATGTAGATATAGTAGTTATGAAATAAAATGCTCACGATTTACTCTGAAAACAAGGTTTATAAATGTTTATTAAAATTTTGCACGACTTATTATATACATTTATATGATAAGTAAATAACAAGAGGTTCATACGTCCATAAAACGCTATATAGGATGAGATGTGACGATGAATCTTCGGTCATAACAATTCATACAATTTTAAAATGTCCTGTTGCAATTATTGCTTCGACGCAAATTTGAAATCTTCTTTCCAGCTGCACAACGTCTCATTTCAATTAGATCTTCTAGTTTTAATTTAGTTTTTTATATTAGTAACTGTTTATTCATTAAATTTAAACTTGATAGCTTTATTTGAATGCGATATATCACAATAATTTTTTTTGCAAAAGTCTTATGAAGCAAATAATCCACATTCATATGCTCTTAGAAATACTTCCATCACACAAACGATCATGTATTTTCCGTACCAGCCTGCATGATCATTATAGGTTTATGTTACCTCTTTATTTCATGCATTATACATTCCATATAATTGTACTTCTTTCATGTTACGTCTCTGTGAGAGATCACTATACTATACTGCAATATCTATGATCCTTACGCATGTTCCGTGCACTAAAGCGATACATCAAATGTTACATACAAACATGCGCTGGGGTGATATAATTGTGTGTCGATCAGAAATAAATAAATCACTTAATGAAAATTGAAAATGCAACATATCCTCCATCTTTAAAATGGTCGAAGTAGGATATTATTATAAAGTGTTGCATTTTGAGTTGACCTGGATCAAAACATCGATTCAAGAACTTTGAGCGCACAACTCAATATTTCGGTTTCAAACCGATTCACCTCAACATACAGTTCGTTCAAAGAGTGTTAAGGCAAGGCAAAATTGTAACCAATTGTCAGTGGTTACTTCTGAAGCATTATAACTGTTCGTATTATCCTACTAGCAAAATGCAGTAGCCACAGGCTATGTCAGTTCAATTAGTATGATTTAGCTAAACACAAAACGCTATCTCGAGTCCATCCTGTTAAATCCACACACAACAAAATCATAATGATATACACCTTGAACTGAATTCCCTTTCCTGTCTGGTCTCAGACACTTTTCGCTGCCAGGTGAGTCACTGCTGAGGTGATCCGATGGTGATGACATGTGATTGTGACCATTTTCTTGCGATCGCGGCAGGAGGACGTTGGGAGTGTTGTGTGATCCATGACCTGGACGTCGCTGATTTCGTTGTCGTTTTCTATGTGAAGAAAAGCGGACGAATGCTACTATGAAAGTACTAAGCTACATAAATGAGTTGTTTTATTAAATGCATTCATCAGCGCTTGGGGAGGGAGAGGTGAAATACAGGAGGAACAATACACCTTCTTATAAGTGGCTGAACGAGTAATACTTGTCACGCACGTTTTAAGGGCGGATTTTTCAACCTTATAGCCTGGCCTCAACCGAAAAGATAGCCCAGCTCCTAAATCAACCCTCATGCTACCCCTAATCGCAACACTAATCCCACAGCAATGCTTGTTTGCGAATCAAGGCTGACTTTGGCCCTGAGAAAGTAGAAAACCCCCAAATTTTGTGAATAACAAAAAAATTACAAAACAGTTTTTCAATCACGAATCGTTGATTCTTTCAGATTCTTACTGGTATTGAGGCAAACAAGGTATTTTTGACATTTTAAAATTACTTTGATGAAAAAATAAAACAGAATGTAAATAATAACAAACTAACAAAGGCCCGCGATACCATAACACTTTAACAAAATATCAAATCCACGTCAAAATGATGGTGCTCGATCTCTTACCTGTAGTTGTATCTCACAAACATTGCCACAATGATGATGACGAAGGCAAATATTAAAACACCAGCGATGATTCCGCCAAACATTGGAACATAGTCTGTCTCATCACTTTTCCTCACCTGTACAATAGCTGAAATTAAGATCGTAGGTTCTTTTAATGAAAATACTGATGGGTTATTTGATATCAATTTCCTTTCGAAATGATGACTGACGATGCACCATGACTGATAATATATACTCTCCCCGTTCTATACGATTCTTTAGGATTTTTGAATTCCTAGAAAAATGGCATACAATGATTCTTGATATTAATTCTTACCTGATCGTACTTCTTGTTTTTCACTTAAAAGAACTTGACGCTTTGTTCTGGCCTGTATCTGAATGTAAAGATAGTATATAATTACCACAGACTTTTAATCTCAGCAAAACTCTGTACGAAATGCGTAATTTAGTTTTCCTATCCGTAATTATTTCAGAAAATAGATAGGAATGTTATCACTCACAAGCTCCTTCACCTTACACGTTGTGAAGATATGAAAATGGTAAAACATATGTATATCAACAGTTTCGTTTTTCGAAGAAAGCTCTATTAACATTAAGTAATACATTAATGGCTTATTGTTGGTTAGGGGAAACAACCGGTGAAGTTCATATATAATATATGTTCAAAATAACTTTTAAAATAAATTTGGTGTTACCTTCACTTGATATACTGAACCGGACGTCAACCCATTTACTTGTGCAGTCAATGTCTCATTATCCAAGCCAGATGTTATATCCTTGGATTTCCAATTTCCACTCACTGTGCGATAGTATATTCTATAATCATCTATCTTGGCTGAAGGAATGGAAGGTTTGGTCCATGATACTGTAAAACTATCCTCTGAATGGCTGTCGACATTGACTTTCAGAATTCTGCTGCCTTTAAATGCAAGGAGAAATTTGAAGATGTAAATATTTCACAGTAAAAATTTACTACACGTATATATGTAGCAGGCACGCGGTAGTTACGCGCAGTAATGTGGCTGCCGCGGTAAATGGCTTGGTGTAATATGATTTGATATGGTATAGTATGGTATAGTATGGCATGGTATAGTATAGGATAGTATAGCATAGTATGTTAGAGTTAAACACCGAGAAGGAGGGATGTATGTCATATACAGCCCCCGAGGGCTGTATATGAAATACATCTCGACGTTCGAGGTATTTAACTAACTGTTAGAAGAGGTTTTCTAACAGAGTCTTTTGACTTTAAACAATTTAAGTCGAGATTCGTCGAGATTTTTCCACAACTTTTATCTACAGTGCGGACCATGGTATTAGTTTTATAAGATATTCATATCGTACGTATTCAAAACGAGCACTGTTATTCATTAAAACTTACGAACATCATAACAAATTTGTGAGAAGATCCTGACGATGTTGATATTTAATGCTAGTCACATGACTGAAAAAATATGGCGCTGTTCCATATTTGAGGTGGACCACGCTATTAGTTTTAAAAGTATGATAACACGATAAGACGTCGTTTTTAACTTAATTGGAAATGGAAACGAAATTCTTTAACCAAAAACAGCATAGATAACAACAAGAGAATGTTTTAGTTAGAAAATAAACGAACTTGGTGTCATAGTTGAAGGATTTTTCAAAGATTACGTGGAACGGTGGAAAGAGGGATTCTGGATTTCTAAAATGGATAAGAATGGCAGGTATTTTAGGCGTTTGAAGGAGAACTGTTCGTAAATTATCATAATCAACGTCTATCAACATTTTGAGAAAGTTTGCTTTGCCATATATCTTCAAAACTAGAAATGATGGATTCCTGGTAAGCAATAATAGTTCTAAAAGTACCTCCACTGGTGTCGTGGAATAAACGTTTGGAACTAGATTGAGGCAAAAAAATGCTTGAGAGCACAACAGAAGTTTGTCCTTTTGACGGGCAGACGAAATCAGCATGATAAAGCTTAGAAAATGCATGCATGGGTTAGATTATTGATATTCAACGATGGTATGTGACCAGCGAGGCTAAGGAGTCAACAAAAAAGCGGTAAAGTACACGAGTTCTGCTTGTAACAGCGGAAGTAGGGATCAGAGGTCTCTTTTGCACATTTAAGCATATATGAAGACATATGTTGGTTGCTAATAATGTGGATCTAAATGGTCGTTCTACCACTTCTTTGGCAGGTACTCAAAACCTTTCATCAGAAGTTCCTTTTCCCAGCATTAGGGCATTATCATGTTGATCTCGACTTGTCTGTCTTGTATGTCTCGACTTGTTGTGCTTTCATGCACTTTTCGCTTAATCCAGTTCCTCCCATGACAACAGTTAAGGTATATTTTTAGAATCATTATTGCTTACCAGGAATCAATCATTGCTAGTTTTGAAGATATATGGCAAAGCAAACCTTTTTCAAAATGTTCAAAGACGTTGATCATGATAATTTACGAACAGTTCTCCTTCAAACACCTAATACCTCCCATTCTTATCCATTTTAGAAATCCAGAATCCCTCTTTTCCACAGTTCCACGTAATCTTTGAAATTTTTTTCAAATATGACACCAAGTTTGTTTACTTTCTAACTAAAACATTCTCTTGTTGTTACCTATGCTTTTTTTGGTTAAAGAATGTCGTTTCCACTTCCAATTAAGTTAAAAACGACGTTCTATCGTGTTATCATATTTTTAAAACTAATAGCGCGGTCCACCTCAAATATCAACAACGCCAGGATCTTCTCACAACTTTGTTTTGATGTTCGTAAGTTTTAATGAATAGCAATGCTCATTTTGAATACATACGGCATAAATATCTTATAAAACTAATACCATGGTTCGCACTGTAATTATTTATTCAAGGTAAATAACCTATATACAACCCGCGGTACATCAAAGAAAACCGACTCGAAAATAAATTAAGGTATGTAATAGTACGAGTTGGAGGGCTTCCTCCGATTTCCAAATACCGAGAGGAGTTGAAACCCAGGTATTTTTTAACGAAGTTCGAGGTGTTTTGAAATCAGAGAAACCCCTTCTTACGATATGATCGAGTGCTTAAACGTTCTTCTCAAACGAGCCAGTATTTAAAAGAAAATCAAGGAGAAAGCGCCTAAATTCAAAACGTGCCCCACGGTTTTGGTTTTCTCAGTACTTGCTACATGAGTTATTAATGATTTGAAAAGGAACTGTATGGTATAGGTTGGTATGATATGGCATGATATGGTATGGTACAGCATCGTCTATTTTAAAGGATAAGTTGACCTACATAAGGATTTTTACAACATTTAAGATTTAAGAAATATAAAACATTTTCCGTGTTGATATACAGTTATATCAACACGAGTGGAAATTGAAAAAACGAGAAATTGTGTGGAAACACGACGCCCGCAGGGCGGAGTGTTTTCACAGAATTTCAAGTTTTTCCAATTTTCACGAGTCTTGATATAACTGTATATCAATACGGAAAAAATGTTTCATATTTCTTTTATAATATAGCACAAAGAACTTTGACAGAAGAGTGGCGGGAGATTTCCCGTGTTGACGTAGAGTTATATCAACACGGTTCTTAGCCAATCAGCATTCAGAATTTACAAATGCTATGTTATAAAAAAGTATAATATTAACCTTACCTTGTTTAAATTCCACATTGTAACTCAGCAGACCGGGCTTGCCGCTATTAGCTTGAACCTGATAAGAAGTACATCAGAAAAACACAAACAAACTGTTTTATTGTTCATAGTCCCCAGCAAAAACTTCTGTAAACAATTGTATTAGCCAGCAGTATTATATTGTAAGTGCCAATTGTAAGTCTCATTTTTATATATCGTTCGAAATATGTTTTTTCAACACGTTACCTGCACCGTTATCTGAACTAGGCAATTTTTATGAACTGGACGATGACTGTTAAAGGTTTCGGATGAAGAGGTAGAATTAAGATGGTAGGTGTAATTAGTAATGACTTTATGTTAAGGATAGTAATCTTCGACAGGGTGATGCTTGTTTGCAAGTGAAAACATCAGGACCAAAATTTTAATATCGCATGTCTTCTTGTTTTTTCCGCCCTAGTGAAGATTGATTCCTTTTTATTATAATTACCTGTACATCATATTTCTTCTTGCTGTTTAGCCCATCAATAACCATAGTCACATTCTCGTTTTTCAGACCACTTTTTAATTCTTTTCTCTTTTTATCACTCTCGGTACCATAAAAAATGACATATTTCCTAAGCTCACCGCCAGTATAGAATGGACGTTTCCAGGACAACAATGCACTTTCATCAGAAAGCATGTCAAAAGTTAAGTCTCGGGGTTGACTCGGGACTAAAATGTGTTAAATAAAGGAAAATGTCAGATATGGCCAGTGATTGATAGGATGTGTGAAAGGGAAAACATGCGAAACCTCCACCAGCACCTTTAACAACATGGCACTACTTGTCTTGTGTATAGCCAAACTGGCCCTGAGATGTTAGGATAGCCATTTTAGCCACATTCCTTTACAGAAGCAAGGACCCGTAACGTATTTTACAGGGTGGAAGAAAACGCAATCTCGTGGAAAATTAAGTATAATTTATTACGTTACCTCCTTCAGGCGTTACTATTTCCGCTGACGTTTCATCAGTCCATAAGATCGACTCTTCAACTTTATGTCCCTCTTTTATAGAAACCTTGTATACTGTATTAGGGAATAAATCTGTTAGAGCCAGTACACGTTTGGAGCCATAGTCTTTTACCTCTGCCTTCCAGTCAAACATCACATCTCTTCTGGTCCTGGTATTTATTCTAAAAAGAATTTCTTTCGCATCCTGGCCAATCTTCCCTGAATGGATGATTTTCCACTCTAGTGATACCAAGACTTTCGCTAAATTACCTGCCAAATTTGGTTTGTTCCACACTAATTGATACACGTTGTCAGATGGCATGGTAACATTTATAGGTTCTGGTATGGATGGTGCTAAAGGAAACATAATTGAAGCAGTTCGTTACTTTATCTCGACAATTGGGTTGCTGTTGCATCCCTTCGCTTTATCCCTCTCCCAACATAACGCCACTATGTAAGTCAGGCGTCAGATACTCTGATACGTGATAATGCCAATGGTTGAAAAACCATTGTTAATGCCCTTACAATCGATTAAAAATGCATTGTAACCATGCCAAGTAATATCATTTATACACACAGAGATAAACCCCTGCTGATAATAGGACCAGTGACCTTAGACACCATTTGCACAACACGAGACGAGAATTCATCCGTTTCGAACTCTCGTCATCCATTCGCCTCTCCCCTCTCTCATATTGGAACTAAAAACCTGACAAATTTTGAATGCCTAACGGAACAACTTCATAGCCCGAAAAAAAACAGGTCTAGTTTTTGCCCCGACTGGTTTGTAGTTCGCCCGGTCCCCTGAAACACTGGAACCGGCCGACTGATTTTTGCACTTGTTTATGCGGTAGAAGGTTGGATATGACTAGGCCACTATGCTTATAATGCTTATTAATTATGGTCATTTTACATGCAGTATGACCTCTTGTACTTTTGTCCTGTAACCGTGTTAGCAAAAAAGGATCAGCATTTAACACCAAATTCCTTCAGTACGCGGTGTACACTTGGCTTTAGAGGTGAAAAGCGAGTGGCGTTTAACCATTTAGTTCACCACCGAACTAATCATATAATAAGCTGGATAGACCCTATAAAACCCATTCGAGCGTAACTTGGGGCAAGTCTAATTAACATAGACAAACTGGACTATGAAGCTAGTTTTTCACATCTCTCTGAAATACAATAGACGAAGAAAATCACCTTTGAAATTCATTCTAAATTCAGTACTTTTGCTGAATTCTCCAGGTCCACTGCTTGTCGCAGCTTTCACCTTGAACGTGTAAAGCATTTCTTCTTTCAAATCTTTCACGTCCACATACGTTTTCGGAGCGATTATTTTGATAGTCTCCATACTTGACGAATCATTTACGATGCCGTAATTCAAGAAGTATCGGACTAATTTACCGTTCTTTTCCTCCGGTGGATTCCATGTCACCCGTACTGATGTACTATGACGAAATTGAATTCTTGGTTCACCCGGAGGGCCTGGGCCTACAGATAACCATATGAAAAAAAAATGCGTGATTGAGCGTCTATGTCAAAATCCGCAACATGAGCGACCGCTTTGCATCGGATTTGCAAGTTCGAGGGTTGCATATGACCGCTCATACTGTAAATGGCTTGTGAAACTCTCTAATTTTATACATTTATTGGCGAAGTAATTGGGAAAACACATCTCATGTAAAACTAGAAAGTCTGGAAATATAAAATCTAGAACCATAAAACTAGCGTTTATGAAAATGAAAAGAAATCACATATGTATACTGACACTTTCCAGCCTCGTACTCAGGCCGCTTTATATGCTTTTAATACAGTTTTAGATATAGAGGTCAGTTACTAAAGTGCCCCGCTGGGTACGAGGCTGGATACTTTCACAAACAGACCCTTTCTGAAGAGTTTTTAAAGATCTGTCTACCAAATGAGCTTTAACTATGTGGTTCCATCGCCGAAACAAGTCCATCTATTAAAAATTATCAATAGATTTAATTAAAAACAGAATTAAAAACAGAATTTTAGTTTATAATACATTTGCCTTCTAATAAGATCAGACACTTCTCACATTCTGTTTAGATGCAGCTTTTTGGCATACGAAAATACGAAATATCGCAAAATCATCCCAGGCAATCAAAGCTAGCATCCCACATTTATTAAAACTCGTAAACACTATTAAACAGTAAGTACAGTATAAACCTCGTAGGCATATTAGTTGACATAAAACATTTTAAATTGTTTTCAAAAAGAGTAATTTTCAAACAAAATGGTGCTTCTCCCCCTATTTTTCTTTGGCCACACGCCTATGTTCTCTCCAACCCGCAACAAGCAGTGCTCAGTGGTTATATAATGATTCACCACCTGTTCGCTATGCACGTTACTTGGTTTCGATTGGTAGGAATGTTTTCGATTGCTTACGGAAAATCGCTTAAGAAGTATACACTTACGTGCTGTAGTTGTGTGAAAGAGTAGTTCCGCCTGATCACTTGTTACATATTGATTCCAGACCTTTAAGCGAACAGTGTATTCGGAGAAGGGCTTTAGGTCACGGATTTTATACGATCGTTTGTTTCCTTCCAATATTATTTTCTCTTCTTTCTTGTTGCCTTTGTAGGCCAGTTCTTGTCGTTCAATTGGATAGCTGGTGCTTTTTCCAACCTTCCATGTAAGATGCGCTGATCTGGACTCCAGCTTAGTAACTTTAAGTTCATCAATGGAAGGTTTATCTAACAAAAACATTAGTTAGCACTCGCAATTACTTATTCAATGTTATTTTATTCGGACGTTTGCCAAGGAGGGAAGATAGGGCAATGAAGGAGGGTGGGGACGCAAACACAAGCCGGTATCCAGGCTCTTTCCTCTTACACTACGAGGTAGAAAGCTTAATAATAGAGGTTGAAGTAAAAGCAGTCAATAAAGCAAGATCAACATTTGCTGACCGTCTTACCTGACGGTAAACAAGTGTTGTACACGTTTAATTTCTAAGGTAAGAATTTGGGATTAACTTAATTGTTCTCAGTGAAAGGGCACTTTCGCCTTCTAAATCACGGGCCTATGGGCTTCAGTAGTGACGTATGATGGCATATGTGGCCATGCTTTTGTCTTAGCTCATACATAGTGACTCCATCACTGTGAGTTTTAGACGAAGAACAGAAATTTGCAAACTTTCAAACATAATAGAAAGGAGATTTGGCGTAATTTTCCAAAGCTATTCGCCATCGAGAAGAGCTATATATACTTATACTACACATACTTCATATAATCGCTGAAATTTAAATTGAGAAAAACCAATTTTAGGTACTCCAAGAGGAATTACGTCTGTATGTCGGCAAAATGTTCCAGCCACTCTGACAAGAGTGGAGAGAAAGCATAATTGATGGGTAGATGCGTTTAATCTCCAGTGGAATCAGTTTCAAACGACAATGACTTTTTGCCGATGTTTCTACGTACCTACTTTGAAAATATTTACTCTATGAATGGTGGTACCAATGGAATTGGTGACCTCACAGGTATACTCTCCAAAATTAGCTAGTTTTAATAGGCTGATAGTTATAGTTGGCTTATAGCCAACCGTCTCACGTCCTTTCTTCCACTCGAACGAAGGCAAAGGGTTACCAGTAGCATTGCATCTTAACTCCTTTGAATCTCCCATTTGAGCAGCTATTCCACGTGATGATCTCTTGCTATCGATTATTGGTTTGTCTAGAAAAAACGTAGTATAGAAACAATTATACAAAACATAGTATGACACAAACAGGTGCAACCTAATGTTTTGACGAGTGACACCACGGCTTATTTGCGTTAATTTTGGAAATCCGTTAAAAACGTCCGATCGTGATTCAAAGTCTCACTAGAAACAAAAGCAATTTGAACTGTAACTTTATGCGACATTACTGTACGCAGTGCCTCAAAAAGAACGATCGACAAATTAATTATCTGTACTCAGCGAAATATAACAAATAATGTGAGCAGGGTGCATAATTATTTTAAATGGTTCCAAAGAGACTGTAGAGCACTGATATATTATACTTACAAAATACTGTGATACGAATACTTTTCTGGGCATCAGGTGAAATGCCATTACTCGCTGTGCAAGTGTAAATTCCTTGGTGACTTTGATCTACGTGAGGTATCTTGAAGACGCGTTCATCACTCGCGATCATCCTGCCGTCTTTTGTCCACGTGATTTGCGGTGAAGGATAGCCTTCCATATCACACGAAATTAAGATAGGCTCATTTTTGGTTACGTTTAATTTAGTTGATGTCAGTCTCTTGATTTTTGGGGAAACTACAAAAAAATAGAGACCAAAAAATGTATGAGATCATGCATAGAGGCTCCCGAAGCTACCTTGAGGTAAAATAAGAGCGTGAGTTGCCTTTTTTCGCTCGGAAAATGGGATTCCATGAACTGGGATTGATCAGAAAAGAATAGAAAATAAGAGTGGGGCAATAATTTGAGCATGGGATTTGATCAAAATTTGGGTTTAGAAGCTGGATTAGGATCTCTCCTTTAGGACCCTCTGTTTAAGATTTAATAATATTTTCTAGATGAAGAAGATGCTGAGGTAATCATCTATTTTTAGCCATGTGCTGAACTTGCATTAGCATTAACTCCAAGTATGTGTAATAACCAGCATGTGTTGTGTTGTGGAAACCACTCTTAGCTTTTAAGGTGAGTTCAAGCTTCGGTCGGACCAAAATCAAGGTCTTAAAATATTTGAGCAAAAAGGACTACCTTCGTTTCGCGTTTTCTTTAATAAAGACGTTAAACCATAGGTACCTTGGGTAAATCCATCCACCATAGAGTAAGGAAGATAATAAATTCATAAATAACATATTAATTAGTCGTAGTATTTCCTGTTAATTTCGTATGGTCTACACTGTACCTGTCATTATTAATAATCAGCAAATGTGAGAATCGATTGACATTGAAGAGTGTAATACAATTGATGATCAGCTGAAAAAGCCACTAGACAGTACGCAGAGCGATGCGCATGGGTTAGTTTCTGTACGCATGGATAAAATTTACGTGGTGTTTCCACAAATCTAAATTTATGATACTCACATCGTACGAAAACACGTAGTGAAGCTTCTTCACCTTGGCCAACGTCATTTTTCGGTACGCACGAATAATTTCCTCTTTGCCTCGACGTGATATTTTTCAAGTAGAATTCCCCAGTTCTGGATTTTTGTACTTGAGAGACTTCTTTGCCCAATCCACACTCTGAGTGATGGTACAGGTGGAAGATAGGCTCCGGTTTAGCATGTGCTTCGCAAACAATCTTCAGATCTTCTCCTTCTTCCAAAGTGTCACGCGTCGCGTCTGTCTTGATTTTTGTATCAACTGGTTTGTCTAAATAAGCCATTTATAAAAACAATGATTGCAATTTATAACGGAATTTCTGTATAATAAGCTAAGGAGCCTGACTTTTTCCCGGTGTTTTATTGGAGAGGTGGGTTCACAAGAAGAGAGGGGCTATTTAAAAATGTAGGAATAATGTGAAGGTAGTTTGTTCAGGACAACTAGGTATAATAATCATCCCCCACCCTCCCACAGGTTGTGATTCGTGAATGCACTTCGACCAGGCTTTGTATTCATCTAACCACATTCATAGTAGCAGGGTCGTACCGAGGGGGGGGGAGGGGTGTGACACTCCCCAGTTTTAGGAGATTCGTCGGTAAAACTAGGGTAAAACAGTGATGAAGAGAAAATTGTATTCTTACCTAAAATTACTATATATTTCTGAGAAACATTTAGGTGTGGTACTTACAATGCACAATAACTTGAACTGTATGCTCCACTTGTGATGCATTATTTTTTGCCACACACTTATAATTTCCATTGTCCCATCTTGAAATGTTCCGTTTAAAATATTCCGCAGATCCTAGGTTCTCGACTAACTCCATATTACCTTTGTACCAGCTGACCTGTGGTTGCGGTTTGCCTCGAGCTTTACATTCCAGTTTTAGTTGTTCCCCTTCACTAAAAAGCCTTGGGCTATGTGGACGACTAACAATTTTTGGTGGAACTAAACCAAAACGAGAAGATAAATTTTAATTGCCCGGTTGCTTTTTTTATATGACGCGCAAGCACAGCAACGACTTTTTCAGGGAGCGATGGGAGGGACAGGCAGAAAATAATAATTGTATGGCGATATTTCTCGGCACTAAAAAGATTGAAGAAAGCGTTCAGCATTAGTTTTTGCATGCAAAAGAGGCTTTATATAGAAGTAGATGGCAAATAGATTCTCAAAACATTTAAAGTGAAGCTAAAGGGTTCCATAGTAATCTTTACTAGGCCTTATGACGATTGTCGTGCCAGCAAAATTAGAGCGTTAGCACACATGTCTAGTCCATTCCTTTGATTCTCTGTGATGGAAGGAAAAAGTAACACACTAGCAGCACCCACTCCTATATGCAACCAGGATTATACTTGACTATAACCGTATCTATTTACTTACCTATCGGCGTCAGTGGCGTAACTTCTTTGGACGCCACCTGGTTTCTATTCAGTTGGAGAGGGGGCACCCGAGGGGTTCATATAAGGCAGTGACAACTCGAGAGCTATCTTGTCGGAAAGATTTTAACTAATGTATCTTTAAACTTTTTCTATGTAAATTCAGTACTCGACAGTCCAAGATATAATAGTGCCAAAAAGTGTTTTACTTCAAATCCAAAAAATTTGACGAAGAGGGGAAAAACGTGGAGAAGTGCTTGGGCTAATTATTTATTGTTTCGCCTCTGACCAGCCTTATGTTATTATGACCAGCCTTATTCGACACATGAGCAGTACTAATACACTTGTGGCCCTCTCTAAAGGCCTTAAGTCTTATAAACATCGACTCATGAACATCAAATTCAGGCATATTGATGTCTTCAATACATTAATCATTATTCCCTTAATAGTTTCAATCTGTTTGAGACTTTACAGGTATGTATTTGATTTTTTGGATGCTTCCTGTCGTTTATTCGTGTTTTAGGCAAACTGACCGTGTATCAGGAAGCTTATCAATTATACAGGAAGTTATCAACAAATATTTGATCAAGAGAATTGGTGGACACAAGCAAATGAATTAATACTTTTTCAAACACTTGATTCCATGGTTACGACGGTAATAAAATGACAATATGTACTGTACTATTGTGGATACTTCGCGATTCGACCAGCTTGTGATCTAATGTGTTCAAATGTACCTACAAGTTGCGAGAACGAGAGTGTTTCCAATAATAGCATGTTTGTGCTGTCTTATTTTTGCCCATGTGGTTAATTACAAATGTCATTCTTAAGACAATAGTTAATTTCCCCCAATTTAGCTTAAAAAAGCCCAAACATTCCGCCGCGTTTCCAATTCTGACATTATTAGTTCAAAATATCAGTTATTCCAAATACCTAATAGGTTTTTCAACAAACCCAAACTATTTTAATTCATTCTCAGGATATGTACATCCATTAATCAATATTTTGAAAAAAAAATTTGTATTTTCCTGCTTGTTCGTGATTCTTTCCCCGATTTTCATGTTCAATTGCTACAGTGTCGATAGGCCTCGCAAAGAAGTAAATGTTTCTATTAGAAAATGTTCCAGACCTGCGCTTACATAATAGCAATATAGAAAAACAATATTTAGGGCGGAATAACGTCAAAGAAAGTTCTAATGAAAAGATTTGCAATTAATGAAGCATTAAAACTATTATAAATCCGGAATAAAACCTCATCAATTCTTGTGGCGGGAAACAGTGCTATATGACGGGCTACAAAACTAAATGGACACGGACTGTGGCGATATTCTTTAATAAATAGACAAAACCGTCCATTTTATGGCTTTACGTTTGCATTAGATTGTTTGGGAAAACAGATGTATCTACAAGTGCAGTCATATTTGTATTGATTTAAGCATATTGAAGATGTCAATTTGGGCGTAATATAGGAACAAAAAGAAGGTCAAATTTAATGCTCCTTAAAACACCAACGGAAACCAGCATTGTCTTCACAATCCACTTTTCTCCTTTTAATTCAAAACAAAAACATTACTTAACGCTCCAATCACGCTCAGTATAGTGGGACATGATGAGAACGATTAAGCAGGCTGAATATTTGCGTGTCCCTACGAACTCTGAATGATACAGCTATTAGGAAACATTACTGTGCACAGCTTGCTTGAGTCTAAACAGACAGATATTTGATAGAAATACGTTCGCGTCGTTCGCTTTTCTAACTAGGCATGATCAAATCATAAAGAACTCACACTGCGCAAAACAAGATTACATCCAGCGGGGCTAATTATGCTTTTACAAATAAATAAACAAAACAATTTACAGCAGGGGAGAGACTCCTGTGAAGTGCTTTGAAGTATTCCTGATTGGATTGTGACAAATGTTTGAAGATGTTCCGCATAAAATTATGAATCTAGATGCATGACCTTTTCAACTCGGTACGACACCGTTTAATCGGATTGTCTTTATCAAGTAATTTATGTAAATAGATCAAATTTAATACTATATTCTCCGTATTTGGTATATGAAAGACGCATTTCCTTGTACAAAAAAGAACCGCAGTCATAAACTGTGCAAACTATTAGCGTCAGTGTTCTTATTGCTTTTTTGACAATTAAACGACTTATTGCTTTTTGATACCAATATGCAAACATGCAGATATTTCTAGATATCAGCAAAAAATGTGTCTGTTTTTGAGAGTTGCCCCATCCATCATCATGCGTGTTTATTTAACATAAAGCATATATGATGTTATTTTGACTGATAAATTTTCCCCTAGTCAATATAACAAGACCCGCCCTTTGACAATATCGCTCGTGATGTTAATTTCTAATTTTGGCGCAGGCCAACAACATTCTGATTTATATCGGCATGAAGGCACTAAATAGTAGATTATAGACAGATCTATACAAATGGGGCAGATGGATTGAGTTGATGTTGATAATTTAAGGGTTTGCCCATGTAAGGATTGGAAAAACCAACATTCAAACTGAATGAGTTCAGCATCCTTGACCCGCTCGTTATTATCGCGTGACTAATATATATCTCACAGAAATACCATACTATAACATTTCATATATATCATATTGACTCACTAACAGAAAATCTACCTCAGAAGGAATCATATGTATGCACACGCACGCACGCACGCACGAAGTGTTCAAACAATGCATCTGTTACTTTGATTACTAGTTATTTACTTTGAGCAATAGGAAATTGTGTTTTATTCTAACAGTGACACTTTGTTGTGTTTGGCATAATTATTCCCCACGATGGAGCTAGCGGCTTTCTGGTTATCTGTTCAAACAGAACATTTACGATGACAGATTAGCGCTAAATGACTTTTAGAACCCGCTAGTGGTAATTTCCACTCAATAACTAGCTACATCTTACAATGACAATTTAGAACAAACGTGTCCTATTTCAATATCTCTGTATGTATCCAAAATATCCATTGTTCAAAATGCGTCATGCATTTGTACGAACAATCTGGGCTATTTTCACACATAACACTTAATAGCTGCTTTAAGCGTACTCAAATACGCAAAACAACAACGTGAAATGAAGTTACATGTTGTTGAGAAGGCACTTGATTTAAAAATAAACCATTTGACAGATTATAGTATATGGTTTAACCTCATTGATAGATATCTGACAGCCTCTTTAAAGCCTCATATTAGCAGAGGTGATATCGTTTTTGTTTTTGAAGGGTTAAAATTTTTTTGGCCTTCAGGTTTTTAACACTTAAACTGAAATAAAACGCATTAAGGACTCTGCTTTAAGCAAATGATATTATAGCATATATAAAAAATAAGGTCAAATAAATATATATATTTATATGGTATTCTTTGATTCTGGATTTTCAGTGAAATTAATTGCGTTCTAATATATGTATCTTTTCTATTTTGTTGGTTATCATTATCAGACGCAAATCGTCCAAATACATGCGGTCATAAATCAGAAAAGTTTACAGTTAAAAATGAAACCATTATCGTTAGCGGAGTTTAAGCATTCAATTTAGTTTTGTAAAAATAGAACTGGGAAGCCGCGATTAAAAATGCCTTTGAACCAATTCCCCTTGCTACCTTGGCCTTAATTTTGGAAGTGCATGCGTGAAATCATCGAAATATTTAAATATATGGTTTTACCATTAGAGCTCTGCACAACGAAATCTTCTAGTAGATTTAAAGGAGGTTTGCCGCGTTGAAAAGTAAGACCGTGTTTATACAAGTAGTTATATATATATAGATATTGATACTTTTATTATAATTTGTGCTGAAATTTTAGATTCAGCAGGGTTGAGCACATGACAGTTTTCGGTTTTCCCGTACAACCTATCAATAGTCGATAATTTAAAATTAACGACAATCAAGGAAAATTAGTTACGACGTAGACAGTGTGAAAATGGTTCTTTTTGTTTGTTGAATTATTGTCACAAGAGATAGTGGGCGCATAACTGAGCAGTTAGAGACGTAAGGGGAAGTAAATAAATGATACCAAACTGCAAACTGATGCAATGAATTTGCTTCAAATTAGGAAACGAATTAATACCTTTATACTGAAATAATATTTTTATCAGTACGTACGAGTTTAGTTTTCGACCACTCGTTCATTCCTAGTTTTGGATTGCGTCTTAATTGCGAGAATCAGACATACATAATTAATCAGAAAAGGGATCCCACGCTGGATCAAGTGTTAAATAATGCATCTAGGTCGCATTCAATTCTGAAATAAATTATTAAAGCGAGTTAAAATGTCTTATATATCTTCACATTTCGCTTTTAAATTAATTTATTAGGTTCTCGAGCCATAAAATGTTGCAAAAAAAAAACAGAAGAAAAGCGGACGATTTTGGACGAATCAAACATTTGCGGTTGCGCGGTATTAAAAACATTTTCTGCGGGGGCTTGTGCTAAATAATTAAACAGTAAAATGGAATTCCGTTATATTAGAACAAGATATCAAACTTGAATATGATACATACTTGAAAAATTGCGGAAAAATGATAAGGCTTATCAAGACAAAAATCGACAAAATATATGGACGCCAGTGTGACAACGCCGCGTGTGCTAAAAGGCGGCTAGCTTGTGACTAATCGTTTTGTTTGTGTGCAGAATGTTTGTGCACGCTTGTACCCGGTTGTACAAACGTTTATAACTATCGACCATCGCTCGTCTCCACTGCACTACTTCCAAAACGTTTGCGTTTAATTTTTTTACAATATATTTTATAGCAAGAATAAGTTTTCGAAGCGAAAATCTTTCCCTAGTGTTTTTAAACAAAATAGGAATTGTTAGCTCAGCTTGATACTCACTTCTGTAAATACTACAGTGCCCTAATCGTTATAATTCGTCAGTACAACATGCACATTGTGAGGTAGTGAGTGTAAACATATATTTCTAAACGGAGTGCACTGCATGTATTAACCTATCTCTTATATATAACCTCGTTCTTGTCAGCCCTAATCTCAATCGGTGAGACAAAGAAACCCCAAAAGATGATTCACTGATAAATCGCTTGGTAATAACATATCCTACTCTTGTGAATATTGCACGCATAATTCCACTTTCGATTAAGGAATACAAAAGAACCAATCTCGCAATCAAAAGTCAGCTAATCCTTTTTATTCATCTTAAGAAGGTGAACTCTTTGAAGTCAGCAGACGAATATAAATTGAATCGCTTTTTAAAAATTCAAATACTCCATTCCAGCGATTTAAAGCTTGTATACACAAAATAGCTACAGAATTGTCGAGCAGTGCCGCGGTTAGTGTATATAGTCTCTACACATTGTTTGTTTCTTTTTCGTGTGGTCCTAGCATTTCCTCAACAATCTAAACTTGTCGGTGTTTTGACAGTTCGCAAAACATCCGCCAATTAAAACTATCGTTTGTGTAAACTCTAACACTTCAAAACGCACATGTTTCAACAATCGCCAGCGACACGAATCACGCAAATTCTTGCGCAGTTATCGGGATAACTTTACCGCGCTAATCCGTTTTATTCGTCGATAGTTGTCCGACTTGAACCCAACTTCCGTAGTGTTTGACGGACAGGGGCGAGCATATATAAATAAGGAACCCTTTGCCATTCTCGATGATCATTCTGCTTTCGAAAAAAGAAATTTTATTTTGATTCTTACTTCTGGTCTTTATTTGTCTGCGCTATAGTCGTTTCAACAAAAGGATTTGAACTTTTCTTCTTCACAATTTGCATGTATTCATGACAACAATCTTTAACGCGAGAGGTCGTGCGACCTGTATTTTGAAAAAAATGTGAAAGTAGTGTAAAATGAAATATGAACTTACCGAGCACATGTAATCTCACAGCCCTTGATAACGTTGTCCAAGATTCACCAGTATCACTTATTTCACACAGGTATTCCCCTTCATCTTCAAGAGTGACGTTAACAATTTGTAATGTGGCTTGTCCTACGATCTGAACACGGCCACGATACCTTTCTGGGATGTCATCGGCCATGCGCGGAATTTTGTGTTTCTCATACTCAGTGGCGTAGAAAAAAAGTTTATCAAAAGTGGATACTTTGCTTGAAATGCGCTTCGAAGTTCCCCATCTTATATCAACGTCCACCCCTTTCACATAGTACTTCCACAGAAATTTTACGGTTTCATTGACTACAGCCTGGGTCTCATTTGGCCATGTGATGAAATCTAGCGACCACTCGTCACTACAAACTACATAAAAACAATATAGACTGTTTAAATTATCGGCAAGCTTTTTTTCACTCTACGATGAGAAGACAAGCAATGTCAAGGTTTATTCTGATTCGGTACTGATAAACCCATAATCTCGAATATGAAGGAAAAACAATGATTAGGTCTCATATACAGGGGTGAGAGCAAAGCTAGCCAAAATTGTAAATGATCCTTCATGACTGAAAATTATATTTTCTGCGTCTCAGACTAGACAATATATGCATTAGGACAGCGTAATTTCTAATAGCGAAGTGGCTGAATTTCGGTTCACTTTACAAACTTGCGATTTCGAACAAGTGTAATGGAAAGTTTTCTTATTTGAACGCAAGTATTATATGAAAAAATATTGTCAATAAGTTTTAGCATACATATCTCATTCCTCCTTAGTAACAAACTTACCCCGAGTGATGCTTATGAATACGAGTGTGAATATAAAGCGAAATGTTCCCATACTCTTCGCTCTTGACCACAAGCAAGCGTCTGAAAATCTTTCGAACAAATACCCAGCGTCTTACGTGTGATTTGAAGCTCTCGATCCGTCGATGTTAGAGCACTGACGCTCGAGCAGCATGCAATAATCTTCGATACTGCAAATGTAATTAACGTCTCGCAGCGCCTGTCCAAAAGCTATAGCAGCATTCACTGGAAAATAATAAATTAGAACGCATCTGATTATCGCTTCTCGTGATTTGAAATCCTGGGACGAGCGCACAGATTGCAATGACATATGTATGATAATGACTCGAGCGGGGAACAGGTGGCTTTTTCAAAGCACTTGAACGTGCATAAGCGTTTTGTTTATCCCGAGGTATAAACAATTTAAAGCTCGAAAGATCTACAACACAACAGCAGGTGTAGGAATCCTGTAGTTTTAGAGAGAGGTTCATACAATGGCAGTTATGTTCACGTTTACTATCGACTGTCGACCTAAACTGTAAGGTTATCTCGTGTTATCAGCTGGAAACAATGTGAACTATGGAATTCGGAAATGCCCGGAAAATTAACACTTAAATAAACTCTCTGAGAGTCAAATGTGATTCATGATTAGTACTCTAAACGATTCACCTAAGTACCGCATTTCACGCTTTTAGTAACTGACTAAGAACAGAGAGGAAAGCTGCGAGTCACGAATTATACACGCGAAGTTTGTCAGTCAGCTATAGAAGCGTTATATAAGGTATGGTCAACTACGAATGCATTCGGTAACGACATAGCATTTTAGCGAGATAGCATTTCATAAAACTAAATAAAACTATTCAACTATTATTTCGCTATTTCATTGCGATGTTATATTTCGATTCTTTTCAGTGTTTCTTCTTTTCGTTTCCGTGTTTATAACTCATATTATATATCTTTAACATCAAATACGATTTCGCAATATATCAAAACGATGTGCACGTTTTCATAACTTTCTCAAACAAAGCAACTTTATATTCTATCAAGATTGAGATGAAATGGAAATGTTTGCATGCTTTCACTGCTAAGATATCTCGCGGCGAATTAAATGTTCCACGTCGCAGTGTTTCTATCATTTTCCATTCTTCCACGTGTGTCATGCGGTGCGCGCGTCCGGCGTCAGCATTCCTTGACAAAGCACCTGGGTACAAGGCTGACGCTGCGATTTTCAGTGAGTCTTTTTTGAGCTGGGAAGGAGAGTTTTGAAAGTATCCCAAACTGTAAAGCCTAAAGAGCAAAAATTTTTAGAAGCAAACATAGAAACATACGTTTTTATTATCTTTGGTAATGAAAAGTTCCATAAAATTATGAAGCATTAACTTAATTTGCTTTGAAGCAATACAAACAAAGTACGCCCGCATTAGTTTCAAAACACGGAGTTTGGAAAAGAGATTTTACAAAATATCACAAACTAAGTTTATTAAGTAAATTTTACTGTTATTATACTTATATTGCATGTGCAGCATATGTATGCGGAAATGAGATCATCTCTAATTTCTCTGTACTACATAATTCCTCTGTACTACATAGAGCCTCCTTTACTGAGACCCTCGTTCTAACCAACTCATACTGAGTATCACACACGTTGCTGTAATTAGAATCTATATGTAGCATGTGACTGTGCCTGATAAATTAGAAGATGCTGAGAAGCCAATGATATAGCGATGAGAGAAAATTAATAGAGGGCTCATAGAGAGGTGATCAGTTGACCACGCAAATAAAATAAACAGAAAACATGATAGGGACTCAGTGAATGTGTGGCATGACAATAAAATAATTATAAGAAGAGAGTAAATGAAACCAGTTAGAAAAACTTTGTCACCAGGCGGCAGGCGATCGTCGTTGTGAGTCAGCCCAGGCCCAGCTCATCTTGCGGACAATTTTGTCGCGGTTTTTAGATGAGTCAAAACTACAATAATTAATGATGAGCAATGATAGCCATGTAGCCGAGGCCATTCAACTATCACAACCACCTTTCAAGCTAGTTTTGGAGGTTACACAACCATTTTGGCTTCAAAATTTACATTTGTATCTAATCGACCGACCGTGATGGGGGCATTAGGGAAACTCGGCCATGCTGTCACTCAATTAATTTCATTGCTACAGTATCAGTATCCAGAATTTAAATATCAAAGCAGACTCGCTTAATTGAACGTATTAGAGAATACCTATGTCTGCTCGCCAGTTCCACAAGAGTCCTCCACGATTGTTTTGTGTAATGATACAATTCATCGAAAGAAAATATATAAAAGCCGATATTGAAACGATAGCTTGAAAACTGGACCATGCCAATGGCAAAATGTTGAAAATTGCCATAGCTTTCAGTTTTTGTGGTCGGAATGGGTAATAAAATCAATGCCATGGCCAGAAATTTAAGACATTGCGCCCGTGCGCTAGCTATTGTGAGGGCAGCGTTAGTTCGCAAAAATGCTAACGCTTTGCTAATGCTGTGCTTTGCACGGTTTTAAAGCCTGGTTTCTAAGCTTTATTTTGATACCAAACATGGAGAACCTACTGGAATACATCTTTATAAAAATTGGATTTCATTCGGTGGAAATTTGGTTGAACATAAACATTTGTGCTGTAATTGTTACAGCAACGAGTTAAGAATTTCGTGTTATTAATCACGAAAATGTAATCTGTTGGACTAAACAAACAGCTTTGAAAATTTTTGTGGAAGTGGTCGAACATATATTAATTGCCAAACGAACCCGGCAAACTGCCCCAAGAACAGATGGGATCAAACTGGTGACACTAAAGTATAGCTATTGCGCGAAAATGGCAGATAATGAAGAGAACTATTAAGAAGGAATGAACGGAAAATAGTTGTTTAAAATGTAACCAGTTCCACGTACGAATTCATGAAAAAAAGTACGGCAATGCAATAACGAAGCCCCTGCAAAGATTATTCGAACTCGGCAAATGCTTTTAGTACGGTATTGCGGTTGTATTTTGCAAATTTTTCATTAACTCCCATGTTTTAATGCTAATTGTGGCAGCCATATTTGTTCAAACAATTACGTCATGTCCAGTGCCAATGTCTTAAATTTCTGGCCATGCCAAGCCCAAGGGTTATTACTTCGACTTTCCAAATTTGGAGGTCATCCCAACCGATTGGTAACAACCTTAATAACTGCGATTGCATTTTCATACATGTAACATGAACCCAACGCTAAACATGACCCTTGCCATAACAATAACAATGCCAGTAATTTGCTGGATATATGTTTATGATAAAGGTTTAGATTAGGTGTTCATTCATGTAACTCAAGTTGATTGAGTCAAATCTTGATGTTGTTTCCCTAACAACAGCATGAACTATGAAAAAACGCTGACCAAAATCCGTAAAGAACGAAACATAAATCTCAGGGGCGGATCTAGACTATTGCAACTGTAGCAAATGCTACAGTCAGATTTTTTCCGAATCTTTTCGAAAAATTATTTTCTATCATAATTATTTCTGGAAATAATTATTCATAATTATTTTTTCCAATTTCATCATTTTCCCATCATTTTTGGATCTTATTATATTTTAATTTTTGGAGTATGCTGTCTATGAAATTGTTTCGTCGCTTTCCTGGGATTTCCAGTGATCTTAAAGCCCGCAAATAGGCCTGCTTTTTAAACATTCGCCTTTCATTAAATAACATCATTTAGATGGACATCACGACGTTTCGTTGGAAGCCTGCGATCAAAATCTTGGTGATTTTGCTACAGTCAGCGATGCTTCCTATGAGTTTTGCAACAGTGAGCGGGGGGTATTTGCTACAGTCAGACTGTATCTAACCAATCAAAATAACGCATTTTTTCTATAGCGGCTAGAGTTCGCTACAGTCAGATACAGTTGCGCAATCTTATGCTGCGTTATGAACGATGTTATATGGTGGCAAGTACAAAGTGCTTCAGCCTGATTTGCAACGATGGCGTCCAGTGCTATATTAGACCGCCTGAATTGTACGCTTAACGAGCACGTTTCTTTCTTTGAGAAAGCAAAAAAGCTGTCAGAGATCAAGCGTTTGTGTCAAGAGACATTGTCTGCTGATCACAAAGCAAAGCGTGCCATCGAACGTGAAGTGTTCGAGTGTAATTTTGCCCAGTTGCAGTTCCCTGTCACCCAACAATTGCGAGCGCGTAATCACTTTCCTGTCAGGTAGGCCCATTGACATAAATACATCTGGACTGCCTGCTCGCAATATTTTCGCTTGAATTTTGCGTTATCAATTGAAAATCACGAAGGCTGACAAATAATGACGAAAATTGACGAATATGAGAGTGACTGAACATCGCTGGCTCTTAAATAATACAAAAAATACTGGTCAGCAGTTAACTTCATGAGCAAACACTCTCCCATTTCGGCCATCTTTGATAACGCTTTTCAAAGCCGAGCCACAGAGTACTACACAGAGGGCTCACTCGACCAAAAAAGCGTAACGCGGATTGGTAGTTGTCAGGGGGGTGAAGCCTCGATGCACTTGCTAAGAATTTTATCCCAGCAAGAGCATAGAGGCATTCACCCCCTGACAACCTCAAAATGGCTCTGAACTTCGCCGCCATTTTGAATTTTTCAGGGTGTTGACCACCACTCTTTGGAAAATATATGAAGTGAGTTCTCTGTGTAGTAGTCTGTGGCCGAGCTGGTAGTCCAGATATATATATGTCAATGGGTAGGCCAGTCGCCTCGTGAATATATTAATATGCATGTTATCTCTTGTCGGTCAAGTTCTTGCTTGACAGCTTGAGTGCACGTGAATACTATTATTTATTGAGACACTAAGCTTAATTCACAATGATATATTATATTCCTACATAAATTTAAATATATAAAAATGGCTGGCCTAATTGTGCTGCGCACATGCTCATTAAAATTATTCATACAGTGTACTATTCATAATAATTAAAGCCTTGTCGGGACATAGGAACAGCGTGAGATCTCATCACGAATTTATCAGAACTCTGTCAGTTCAATCACTATAATATAGAAGAATATTGATATATATATTCCCTATACTAAGGGGAATATATAAATCAAAGACTAACCCTCAATATATGATAAGATTCACTGGTACACATTTAATAAATCTGTTATTTATAACAGCAACGTATATTTTTTATATTTGCACTCAGCCTTACTAATTCAACCTAATAAGGTGCAATGCTACCTAATTTGCCTTACTTTGTTTTTATTACCCTGTATGACACCAAAGAGGTTACTCATGTAGTGAGTTAAAGGCATGTCGTCTTGTTTATAAAGGTTTGGAGGGATGCTCTGTTTAAACATAAGGCATGTATGTGTTAACAAAGTTTAGAATGGTTTATATAACCTACAGTATCAAGAATACATCAAATATATCATGAGCCAGCTTCTGCCATTTAAATGCTATGCGATCATAAAGCATCAGAGGCCAATACCCCCCCCCCCCCCTTGATAAGTAATATCATTTGGCGTGAGCAAGGCATATTGCAGCTTGATGGTTCAAAGAGATTATTTTGATAGCTAACTATTATGTTCTGAGCATGTCTTCCCAGGCAGCATAGCAACATACATGTAGAGCTTGATGCCCATGATATCAGCTGGGTAAAATGAAAATTTGCCATATAATCATGGCAGTGTTGCTGAACAGAGCCTAATATGTTACATAATCAATGCCGCCATCTCAGCCAGTGTCCTAAGATCATATATTTGGTTAGGTAGATAATCTAAGTAATCTATCTATTTTTAACATGTGGCCAGACTGACCAGTGTTGGTAGTGGATAATAACATCAGAATGCCATAAAAGTTCCACTACCTACATAATACAATAGTCAGATTCAACGTTTTCAGAAAATTAATACAGAAGGATAAAGGGTCATTGCTCCAAACGTTTGTATGTACGTTTATATGCCTTCCTTCGTCCTGCTGTTTCAACATGATTTACAAATGAACATTCATCTAACGTCCTTCATTCTGCTGTTTGAACATGGTTTACAAATAAACCTTTACTGCTGCATCATATGCTGTTTGAATTTTTTCAGTTAATAAAGTGCTTTTTTGCCTACAATATGGCCTGGTTAAGGCCATATTTTATGGCATGTTGCAGTGCTCAGAATGTCAGAAATGCCATTTCCGGACTTCAAATTTCAAAAATTTTCCCTGGGGGGGGGCATTTCCCCGGACCCCCTAGTTATGCGGGACCTAGGATTTTGCTAAAGTCAGATTTTAAGCTGGATCCGCCCCTGAATCTATAGTCAAAATTAAAATCTTTGCGTTTCATAGGCTGCTAAATCATTTTTGTGCGGCATCCGCTGACAATAAGAGCCCGCATAAGTAGGAGAAAATTCAGCCAAAGTTACTAGCGTGATGTAATAATAGATCTATGCCTATATGTCCTGCAACACTTCCGCCCCCGTGAACTCACCCTTAATGCGCTATTGCACCGCGTCGCCCGAAAAGAAACACTACAGAAATCAATATCGCATTGTTCTTAAATGAACTGTTCTGTAATGTACGCATTTGAACACGTTATACATTAGCAAATTTGTATTTCGATCTGGAATTTGGATATTAATACGTTTTTTATTGATGTTACATTCCGATTTGTTGCTAAAAATACTCGTTGGCTCTTTGCTTTGTAATTAATTGAATCACTATTGTTGATAATAGTATGTCGCAAAAAATATTATAGCGACTGAAAGTTTTCTATCGTAAGAATGTGAATGGAGTGCCTTCGCATTATCTTCCTCACGCAAGCGATAAGTACAGGTGTATGGAAAAAAATCTTAGTAAATAAGCGGTAGTTAGTCTGTCCAACGATTTAGTTTCGGGACTACGTTATCGGACAGCATGGCTACGCTACTGTAAATAAGCTTTTTGTAGTCAAGCTGTGGTTGGAATTTGAATACATCAGATTTATTTCTATGCTGAACTAAGTGACAAAGAAATACGTACATAGAACATTTTTAACATTTATTTTACATTTATAAACAATAAAATTATCAAAGTCTTTCATCTTTGACGTGTTTCCCATTTCGCGCAACACAGGTGTTGTTGGCCTGTTCATTTCAGAGCGTTGCTAATAAAGTTGTGTTGTAGTCGTACAGCAATAAATTCATCGATGATTTTCTGCTGTAACGCTTCAAAAAATTCTCGGTGGGGGTCTTGAATACTTTGTTTTTGAGATGGCCCAACATGAAGAACTCGTACGGTGTCAAGCTCAAGTCCGACGAACATCATGTCAATCCATTTTTCCCCGCCATATAC
This sequence comes from Muricea muricata, assembly GCA_963855995.1. Classification (NCBI taxonomy): domain Eukaryota; kingdom Metazoa; phylum Cnidaria; class Anthozoa; order Malacalcyonacea; family Plexauridae; genus Muricea; species Muricea muricata. The sequence goes on from OY979717.1 coordinate 16,083,190, forward strand.
TTAGTGCAGACGATCTCGTACACCAGAATTGTTTCATAGGCGCTGGTATCACAATTCATATACGCGACGGCCCCCTGCAGGCGTGAGGCACGCGTGTACGGCACTTACGCGCGCTTTTATACTTTATACTAAAGCCGGTTTTCCAATAGCGAAGTGAAGCTATATCCCAAAAGTTAGATAAAAAGACTCAATGCCTTAAGACAAGTAATAGGATTATATAAACTTGCAGCTGGTAGATTTACCGTTAGAAGGTGCGTGCTGACAATCTCACTCTTTTGTAACATATTCTAAGGCATCATTGTTCCAGTGAATTTCGTCGAGAAGTATTTAATCTCTTTCATCATCTGTCGTGTCCAGTTGCTCGAGAACTCATTGAAATCTTGTCAGGGCAGGTTTTGTGCTGAATAGACAACAGAGATGTCCGTCGATGAACGTGAACTTATGTTTCTCCTGGTTCTTGTACTTCTTTACTAGTATGTTGTAGCGATCGTTACAATCTATCCCAATAAAGAATATGACAACGAAATTCTGTGCCAGGACATTGATGCGTATCATATTGAGCTTTTTTAGCGACAATTGAAGGCATCACTCATGGCGCATTGTACTGTAATGGTCTAACCTGGCATGATGATTTGCCGATTGTGATGCTTGGAATAAAACAACATTGACCTGAAGGACCTGAGGTGTAGTTCCGCAAAATTTATTTTTGGTGCACAACTCTAAGCCCTCCTGGCATTTTCAACACAATACGAACAGGTTTGTTGACCCTACGTTGTTTCCCGCTCGCCTGATAGATACAATGCAAAAACAAAAACGGTCGTCAACGCATGGAACACCATAGGACACGGTCGTTGTATGTTTTTGTCCGTCATGGAGCCGCTAAGCAAGCCTTGCAGCGACCGTATGATGGACCGTTTCTGCTCGTCAGGCGTAGTAAAAATATTTTACCATCAATAGGAATGGACTAACGGAGGCAATGATACAGTATGAATCGATCGTTTGAACCCTGCGTTTATAGCTACTGATCACAATCTTGATAAGCGACCACCTACGACAACATCACCACCAAAGACAACCCCAATCTCTCCTCCTTTTCGGTTCCAATGTTTCAACCTACTTAACTTACACAACACGCTCCTGCCGTGCTGTAAACGTACACGTTCTGCGATTACCACTCATATAAATATTAGTCATCCTCCAGAAGCGGAGTACGCTATACAGGGTGTATCAAAAACAAGTTTACAGTTGGAAGAAATCTCCTAGTGCAAGGAGGGCTTAATGTTTTAATGGGTTTTAGTGATTTCAAGCCGTACCGCTTAATCTAAACTATAATCAGTGAACGGTCCCGACCATGGGCGTAACTTGAGCATAAGCTTTAGGGAGGGCGTATTTTTGGCCGACGATAGAGAGGATAAAAAGAGGGTAAAAATTTATGGTGTATGATCTAGATTGCTTCGAAAGCAAGGAATGACATCATGAAAATTTTTTTAAAATTTGGACCCTTAGATCGCTAGAAATGGTACTTTCAAGGTACTCTTAACCCTTATATTAAGGGTTCCCGACAATTGTAAACTTTGGGGGTATAACACCCCCTACACCCCTAAGAGTTACGCCCCTGGTTCGGGCAATTCTAAAATCAGGAAATTTTTCGAATTTAAAATTGAAAAATGTAGCAACTTCGTCTTTTTAACTATTTTATCTCTATGGGAAAAAGAAAAAAGCATACCCTTTTTCATTTCATACGTAGTTTCTAGAAAATTAAAAAGAAACTTACCTTTTTCTCAAAAAAGAGTACCCTTTTTATCACCAAATGGTGATGCATTGATTTTATCAAGCTTTTTTGTCAATATCAAGTCGAAAATTGTCGAAAATTTTTGCCAATATCAAGTTAAAAGGCCGGAAATTGAATTATCAAGCCTTTTGTGCAAATAAAGCGTCTTCCACAAAGTGGAAAAAAGAACATTTGTGTACCCTTTGGTACCATTTTTTATTAATTTTCTCTTATGGCGACAAGACGGAAGAGTTTTTTAATCAATTTTGCTGTCACTCAGAAAGGTTGAGAAGGACATTAATGGTGCTCAAAATAAACACCTGCGGAAAAAACATTGATTAGCCCCCCTCTTGCTAAATTATTAAAGTGCATATGAAACGAAATTTTGTCAAGTAATTTTTTTATTGCATTGGAAAGATAACTTAAATTCACAATATAACTTCTTTGGCAAAATTTTTATAACTGTGTTCTTTATCCAGATATTTAACTTCATTATTGGATATGCAAATAATACAACGTGTGACATCACACTGCATAATGATTATGAGATCACCCGATCCGAACGTTGTATCCCAATAAAATTATTGTCTCCAATAAATTACTGGGATTGTTAGGGTTAGGGTCAGGATTGGGGTTTGGGTCAGGGTTCATTTTATATGCATGAAATGACAATTCCAGTAACTATTGGAATTATCAAACGTTGTAACCAGTAATTTTATTGGAATACAACGTTCGGATCGGTTGATGAGATTGCTTATTTTGTGGCATATAATGATAGAAAATAACGGAAACAGCGCTTGTATGTGCGTAAGTTGTGATTAATCACTAGGCTTCCTTGTTTATATGCAATAGTTCGACTACTTTGAAATAAATGAAAAAGTCATTACACAATGTGATATCACACGTTGTATTATTTGCATGTCCAAGAATGCAGAATATCTGGATAAGGAACGGAGTTCCAAGCATTCTAGAAAAGAAGGTATATTGTGATTTTAAGAGATGTTTTCAAAATGCAACCAAGAAAGTACTTGACAAATTTTTGTTTCATAGGCACTTTAAGTGACATATGACAACTGGGTATATCCTTTTTAACTGACTGAGTTCACCAGCTAAAGTGTTAAAAAACTATGCTCGGAATTACACTTATCGGCAGGTTGGCAGTGGCGAAGCCAGCCCGATAATTTAGTCCCGCTATCAAGTCACGATAAATATCCATTTCTTTAGAAATTGTTGCTTTGACAGTCAATAAACACAAAAATATTTGCATAGCCGGACTAAATCGTTGGGCTGGCTATGCAACTGGTTGGCAAAGTCTTACAACAATTTTTTTCCGAAGTTAGACGACGTTTTTCCGAAAAAAAAAAATTCCTTTTTTCGAAAGAAATATTCGTTTTTTCGGCTCATGACATGGGATCAGCAAACTGAATAATCCCGAGGTAGATAATGTTATCCAGCATGTATAGACGGGGTAAATTGTATTTCGAGCTGCGCACATACATATGGTGGCCAATATTTGAACGAATGCATCGTCTACGAACCTGAAATAGGAGTACGCAATTTTTGCATTTTTTCTCGGAAATCAACACCCCTTAATACTTTTGAATGCGTACATATTGTCCATTCCAATCCTGAATTCAGATATAGCTTCTACATTTCTCGCTATGATAAAAATTTATTACATTTGTACATATAACCTAATTTTAGCAGAAGAGCTGCTACTGCATAGTATCAACCAAGGACTGTTTTAGCAACTTTGTACATGTTGCACAACAAAATTAAATTTCCATAATATATATATATGGGGCGATATATGGAACACGGGTTTTTCTTCGTAGTCCGTATTCCCTAATCGATTATCGTTCAGTTTCGTTGCCGGGACACCTTTGGAGACTACGCAAAAAACTCAGAATATATAAATTTTTAATCACCTTTTACATATCTGCTTGTTGGCACTGCTATAAACCTGCAGTTTTTTAGAAATTTGCACTTGAATTTCATCAATTCGCACTCCTTGAAATTCGAAACCCGCCATTTTTTTTTTTAGGAACTTCATGTAAAATATGTTGTAGTAACTAGTCTTAGGCTCTTTCCAGGGGGAGGGACTACTCACGCAAGTCAAATGAAACGCGATTTATTCACAATATTTAACAGTTAAAACTTCACACGAACTGATTTAAACACCAATACAACAAAAACACAACTTAAGGCTGTCTCCTAAGTCCCAACAATTTAAAAATATTTAAAAATCATCATCTATGTCCAAATCAAGCTCTTCGTCGATTGCTCGTCATCAAACTCTGCATTCATACACCCAGCACATGAAAATACGTCTGTATACCGCATCATGGCTTTCTTGCAGGAACAACGCTGAATTTCACAACCAGTTTGGGACCACAATGGATGAATTCCAGCAACGAATCCAGTGCCGGAGGACGAGTCATCCACACGATCTTCAACTCTCCGTCGACTATCCGCCACCCATGACAACCAGGAGGAGGGACCAGTAGCGAAGCCAGCCTGACAATCTGGTCATGCTATGTACATTTAAATCATTATCATTATTCATTTCTTTAGAAATTGATCCTTATACGATCTATAAACACTGAAAAATTTGCATTTGCATGACCAAATGTTGGGCTGTGCTTCGCCACTGGGAGGGATATCCATTTCTGCTTCAAGACACTGGCGCCAAATAGCTGCTTGATAGTTCGGCCGACGAATGTGTTGCAGCAACCTTTCACATGTTGGCGGTAGCATGTCATCAGAACACTTTCCCAATTTCAATAACGTGAACCTATATTTGCTCACCTTCTCGGATGTCTTGTCTCCATACATCAAGCAGACAAAGTTATTAAGCTGTGCAACGAGATCATCGGAAGGAGAAAAAGTACTCCCAAATGATACGAACGCATCCATGGATCCGAGATTGCGTGCGAGTGTGTTCCACATCGTTTTCTTACCTTTCCCATAAAAGGAACTGGTGCTGTCACAGCCTAAAAATTATATTATGCAATAAAGTTTTTCGTCCATCGCCTCCACGATAGTCTTGATGGATATCAACCGAAAATAATATCCCGTTCCTGTCATAAAAAGATATCCTTTTCGATTGCACGTTGAATCGCAAGGCAGAGAACGAAGACGTCTGTGTCAAGACTTTTAACTGATGATGACTGCATCATTAGTTGATGCTGCGTGTTTGGCATGAAACAACAACCGAGTGTCTGCCTCCTCGTGGTTGCACTCGAGCTGCAACATATCTGTGCACACCACAAGATCATCCTCAGATCTGCCACGTGAGAAGTGAAAACACTTTTCTTTCAACGTCACGTATAGTGAATCAACGACGCCAAGCTGTGATGACGTGTAAAAACACCAGTGGTCGTACAAAAAGGCAATCTAGGATTTTTTGTTTTCGCGCCACTTAGGTACTTTTTCCACTGCTTTAGGACATTTTGACTTTTGTCGTAAATGTGGACTTTTTGGATCCCTGAATTCTCCGCTCTTCTACTTCGTTCTGGATCCTTTATGCTATTGGGAAGGTAACGATGACAGCTACGAAGTCGAGTCTTGTTGCTTTCCAATGACACGACAACTTCAATATACTATTCAAGATGCCATCACATAATCCCCCAAAGGTTTTCCATTTGCCTTTCAGTGCTTGAACAACAGCCATATTAGTAATAATAAGGGCCTTGTTATCAAATTGCTCCAAGTCCTCATCGCTGTTGTTACCTTAAAAACAAGAGAAGAAAACTATCTTTTTTTTCTCAGAAAAAATATATTCATAACAATCGTACCTACGTAAAAGTTTATTTTTACACAAAACTAGACTTTGTTGTTCATCATTCAAAACTACTGTAGAAAGAACTTAATTATATATACATTATCGCGCAACACCAATATATATGGTGCAGGACCACGCAAAACTTGTTCCTCATGCGATGCTCAACTAGCTCCTTTGTCAACAATGGTCATTAGTAATGTGTAAAATTATTTGTCTATCGGGAAGGATTTTGTTGATTACCAAAAATATGAGAACATCACTGATGAACTATATATGGTATATGAAACCAGGCTTACTTATAAACTCAATACGTAACGTTGTTAAACTGACCTTTCAAAATTTCAAACAACTTGGATTTTGCCGTTTTGACAAGACTTCCTGAAGTTGTTGCCAAAGAAAGCGGGTACGTGCCAAGACTGTACGAAAGGACCAGTTCTAGATCGACTTTATAAGTATTATATAAGTATTAGTTATTAGTATTATTACATAAAGATTCGTAGGGTGAGCATCTTTTTAGTGCCTCTTAACATCAATTTTCTAGGGAAACAAAATGGCGGGTTTCGAGTTTCGAGGAGCACCAATTGTTGAAATTCAAGCGCAAATTTCTGAAAAACTGCAGGTTTATAGAAGTGTCAACAAGCAAAATTTTAAAAGGTGTGTATGCATCTATATATTCTGTGGTTTTGACGTAGTCTCTGAAGGTGTCCAACGAAAATTGTTTTCTGAGCGACTTTTCGGTCTTGGGAATACAGACTATTGGGCAATCTTCTCTTCTTCTGTTTGATCGGCCGAGTATAAACGCGTTGAAGTAATTCACGCACTTGACCACGACTAGGGTGGTGTTGGCTTCTATACGATGGTGCTTCAACCTTTAGGTGATATATTTGCGTTTTTGTGCCTTCACTATCAGAATTTAATTTCAACAAAATACATCTACTGAAAAATGCATGCATTTTTTCTTTAAAATTTATACAGTCTTTTGTAGACTGTTTATAGTAGTATAGTTATTATCTACCTTACGATTTTCCAATTTGCTGATCCCATGTCTTGGGCAGACAGGTCCCAAATATTTCTCTCGGAAAAACCTCGTCCAAATTCGGGAAAAAAAATTGTTGCAAAACTTCGCCTAGCCACCGATAAGTGTAACCCCGACTCTTTCATTACTTCAGAATTTTTACGCCAAAACGCCACCATGTTTCAAAACATTGCGCAATTTCAGGAGATCAGATAAAATTCCCTTTTCGCTATTTTATTAGAAACAAAAATTGCAGGGCATAGTTTTTCCCTAAAGGGTACCCTTTTTCATCTTTTGCAAACAGATATAATACCTCGTTAATGCTACCTCTTTTTTCCACTTTGCAGGGGAAGATTCATTTGTAGAAAAGCATTGATAAAATCAGAATTCAACAGACTTGAATTCATCATTCAGAATTCAGAATTCAACATTAAATAATTGTATTGCTTTTCTTGTAATTTCATAGTGCTAAAATTATATTGATTGATATTGGCAATAAAAGCTTGACGAAATTAATGCATCGCCATAAAAACATTTTGAGAAAAAAGGTAAGGCTTTTCTAAATTTTCTAGAAATAACTTATGAATTAAAAAGGCTATGTTTTTTGTCTTTCCCATCGAGATAAAACATTTTTTAGTTTCAAAAACATAGAAAGTTTTTTTTAAAGGTCTCGTTCTCGAATTCACACGAATCAAATTGTCTAAAACTTTGCTGATGTGTGTTCAACATGCTCCATACTCTTGTCGTGCTAACTTAAAATTGCTTTTGAGTAATCCATCATTGTGCGCAAGGCATTTTAAAAATGACTTTTGATAGTAAGCCACCGTAAGTCAAAGAGTAAGTTTTGTAAGAAAATATTTTTTAGATGCTCCTGATGGAGCTAAACTACCCAGAATTACAATATTTTATTAAAACATCGAACGCTTTCTGCATTAGCAGAATTTTTCCTGCTGTAACTGTAAAAGTTTTTTGATGACCCTGTACAATCATTTAACGCTGAGAAAAACAACTTTTGAACATATCATGACAAAGCAATTAGCTCACTTTTTGGGAAAGCTTATGTAGCCCATGTATTTTATAATGGACTTTTAGGTCATTGTTGATGCTAGCTACATTTGAGTAAACAATGTTTTTAAATCAAAAAGAACGATTATGCAATAAATTCGTCAGCAAAGAGTATCGTACACAGTGAGACAAAAATTTTATTCTAAGGAGGAGTAAAAATAATTTTTAAAAATAAAAGACCCCAACTTTTGGAGGTTTTTAGGAACACATACTTTGACTATGGCATTATGAATTAATAAATTTATTTTTAGCTACGACAAAAACTTATTAAGATTTGCATATGTATAAATACAACAGTGCAAATTACTTATCAGAATAAAACCAATTTACTATATAATTCAGCTTTATTTGCTACAAAACACCTGCATGCCATAAAAAGAGAAAACCGATTAATTTGTACCGAATTGTATTTGTATATATATTCTACGAACAACAGGAGAACTTCCTAAATATTAGAATAAAAATTAAAAGAATGATCGACTATATATAAGCATGCTAACTCGTTTGTTTTCATTTAAATGCCAAACGTATTGGAATAAAGTGCAGGAACATCGTCCCAATGCTTTTCCTCGATATTAAGTCAAATATTCACCGAACACTAAAATCCGATTCTGTGTCGTATCTACATCGTATGTAATAGCCGACTGCTTCTAAAATTTATGCAGCGGAATTAAAACGAACACTTATTAACTTTTGTTTATGTACGTCCATTCATACCGAAGAAATGAATATTAATGTTCATAGCTTTATGTAACACGATTGTTGTTTTCTCTATTACTTCATGAATTATAGTAATGCTCCAATTTTTCTTACGAGCATACATCCTCAACAAAAATGTATGTTGAAAATAAGTATTAAAAAGCTAGGTTAAAGAATTCAAATGTTGGGTGAAATATTTAATTCGTGGTATAAATATTAGATATAGATATAGGAACACGTTATTCTGTCTTTCACTATAGATCTGCATTTAAAATTAAAACACCCGCATGATGTAACCCGACTATATATGCAATGATCTTGCATGGCTAATGATAACATTTTGGTCTAACTATGACTGCACGTATTTCTGAAAAAGGCCTATTGTTGAGCGAATTTTATTGTTTTTAAATAAAGAAGTACATTGAACAAAATTTGTAACAACATTATGCACTCCTGTTTTATGCAAAAGCTAATGGACAAAAAACTTTCTTTATTGCAAGAGATGACTTTTAAGCGGCAATTAAGCCTAAGAAAATTTTTAATCTGTTGACAACGACTGCAAGACAACGAGATCTAGAATCATTTTTGCTTTGCAGTCAAAAGATAATCATTCATTCATTTTCCAGTGTGTTATTAGCGAGCACCCAGGCAAGATCGACTCATGTTGATAAAAAAATGGTACGTTAGCATGACTTGGTAAGATATATAAAGATATATTGATGTCCTTCTGTATAGAGTTACAAATTACATAAGTCCAAAAAGCAATTTTATCACAGTCGGGCTGACATGTAAAAGGTATTGTAAAGTTCTTTGTACAGATCCTAGTATAAAAAAACTGAATTGAATGATTTTACACAGGATAGTGTTTATGATACGACGCGCTATATGTATGCAAGTAAATCTGACGAAAAAAGTTGTTACAGCAGTAAACGATCACCAGTGCTCACTGAGAAGATAAAGATATATATGCTTGCATGTATAATCGTGCAAAATGCCTCAAAAACTTACCCTTAAAGTCTCTCTCATCAGAGGGAATTTTCAGGTAGTAGACAGTGTTCGATCAATTTGCCTACCACCTAAAGATTCCCTCTGGATGAAATAGACTGTAGTGTAGGTTTTTGAGGTATTTTGCACAATTATACATTTCGCTCAGACTGTCTATAATTATGCCTTTGAGCACTCCTTTGCCTTTCGCAAACCAAAACTAACTCGTTTATGCTTACAGGTATATCGTCAGTATCTAATATATAATATGTACTATAACGTTATATATGGAATATTTCTATAATTCTTTTTCTTACCTGCAAAACTGCATATAAATCTCTTGACTTGAGACGTGTGTGCCTTTGAAAACTATTTATTTTTTAAAAGCAGTGCTAATCCATGTACAATACAATTCAGTCTGTTATACAAACAGCTGCACACGCAGGACACTAACTAATCTTACATGTGGGCGTCTGACTGTTTGAGCATTTCGCAAACTGATCATGTTATCAAAGCCGCATTCCAGAAAAGAACATTTCGTATCGTGTCTTACGTAACAATTTTCTTTTATAAACTACCCAGTGGATAACAATTGTTGGAAATCCTGATAAGCACATATCTATACTTGTCAATTTAGTACGTCAAATGTTACGTTATGGCAAATACGTACATAACCAAGAAAAATTTTTCATGACAAATTAGGAGGCGACTCCTTGCAATTCGAAACTTCATGCAGAGAAACAAACCATTAAGGCTCTGTGGCCTACAATGCTTTCACACTGGCCGTACAGTGTTTACTCATTGAAACTTGACAAATGCATAACGTTTAAAATCAAAACTGCAAACAATAAAGTTTTGTTCTATAGAAAACATGTTGATGCTTACCTGTCGTGTATGCGATCAGGAATCTGCTGTCCGCCGTTCGATCAAGTTGAATTCTTTTTTGTAAAGTATTGTATTTTGCGGCGTAAACGCATTAAAGTCACTTCATTCAAGGTGGAACTGTTTGTTTTTCTACCATCTCTATACTTAAAATGTTTAAGTACGTGTTAACCAGATCACACTAGGCGGTCAATATATTAATTAAACTTGGTTATCAACGTGTTTCGTTTGAATTCAAATAGCCACTAAAATATCTTTTTCTCACGCGGCTTTCAGTAGAAACAAAACTCAAATTGCTTATTTCATTATAATTGTTTTGAAAGTAATCTAGGTAAAACGATATAAATGCTAATATGCTTAATATAAACAACGTACGCGTTCAGTTTTCATTATATTATTGCTAATTGGTAATTTTGTTATTATTCAAACAAGGAATCCTTGATTGAAAATGATATTAAGGCATATACTGTACACTTGCTAAACAAATATTTCTCAATGTACATATACTTCTTGTATATATGAATTAAGTTTAGCTAACTGTGGTCCCGAAATTCCTAGCCCGCAATTATGCAAACTAAACCTTGATCTAAAATAAACAGGGTGCTGTGTCCAAATGCACAAATCCCGTAGTCCTGCTGAACGTCTTGCCCAAATCTTAATCCATACCTATTTGCTATTGCTTTTGGCCAATGAATCTCAGACCCATAGAGGAATTCCATTTCCCTAGCAAAAATGGCAATTTCCAGCTCCCATTTTACCCCTTCAGGAATCTTAATCAAGCAGGATACAAATGCGTGTATCAAAGGGCCATTCGTTTTCCAGCCTCTAGAAAAACGAAAATTGGTCGCCGATTTCCGTTCTCTGTTTTTCAATTTTAAAAACAGCTTGGAAAACAAAATTAGCATGTACTTTTAAATGGCCAACTATTTTTTGAGCGCTTAACAAACGGAAAACGGATTTTGAATTTGATTTTCTATTTTCATTGTTGGGTTTCTTGCGATGTCCATCGTCGTATGTTTGCTTCATGCACCCCCCCCGGTATGAAATAAATCTAATTTTAAACAAAATAAAGCAATATGGCTGCTTTGGAGGAGCTCGAAGACTTTGTTAAACATTTCTTCTCAAAGACTGAAGACACAATATGTGATTTATCCGATATCTTCAGGAACGATATCCAGAACAGAGAGGCTTCAGTGTACGTAGCATTAAACGCTTTTGTGAGGAAAAAGGAATAAGACAAAGAGGACTACTTTCGGATGATCAACTCGATAATGTTGTAAAATTTGCTGCCTCAGAGGTTCAGTCCATATTATTGCGTTTTACTGTATTGTACTGTGTTGTTTTTGTTACAATATATTGTTTTATTTTGTTTAACATTAGATTTATTTCACATCGGGGTGTACATGAAGCAAACAGACGACGATTGACATCGCAAGAAGCCCAACAATGAAAATAGAAAATCAAATTCGAAATCCGTTTTCCGTTTGTTAAGCGCTCGAAAAATAGTTGGTCATTTAAACGTACATGCTAATTTTGTTTTCCAAGCTGTTTTTAAAAATTGAAAAACGAAAAACGTAAATCCGCGACCAATTTTCGTTTCTCTAGAGGCCGGAAAACGAATGATCCTTTGATACACGCATTTATATCCTACTTGATTAAGAGTCCTGAAGTGGTAAAATGGGAGCGGGAAATTGCCATTTTTGCTTGTGGAATTCCATATACAGTGTTTTTTTGGCGCAAGAATTACTGAATTTAAATTTTATTGCCTAAAGCCGAGGTTGAATATCGGAATTTCATTTTAAATTGCCACCATTTTTGTTCGCGGCCGCGCATCCATTCTAGCAGTCTGGAAGCTAATGTGTACGTAAATTCCGAACAACAACAAAGCTTTACGGTGGCCGGTAAGGGCCACCTCTGCTGCATGGAAATGCGGTTGTGCTGCAAGGAAATGCGACTCTGCTGCATGAATATGCGCCTGTGCTGCAAGGAAACACGACTGTGCTGCAAAGAAACATGGCTGTGCTGCAAGGAAAAATGGTTGTGCTGCATAGAAACACGGCTGTGCTGCATAAAATGGGACTGTGCTGCATAAACTGATAATGTTCGTACAAATGATACAAACACACAAATAGTTAATTAAAGATAGAAAGTTGTCTGTCAGTAACCGACCTTTCGCATGCAAACACAAACGTTTCTCTCAGAAATATGCGTCTTAGCTCTAAACCTGCTTGTTCTAAAGACAAAATCGTCTTCAACGTGCAAGTGTCTGTTGTTTTGTAAATTATAAATTGTCCCCTCCCCCCTTTTATAATTACTCTATAAAGCATACGGGGGAGGGGGAGAAGAATAGTTTAATGGCACCACGAGGTCAACGGCGAATTTATATTGCGAAGAAAGAAAAGTTATATTGCGAAGAAAGAAAAGGTTTTTTATTTGTACGTCGAAGCGATGTAAGTCTAACATAATGTCCAGTGTGGGGAACATTTCCCGATGATAAAAATTTCTGTGCAAATTGTGGGAAGATGCTGGTCAACAGTAAGTACAGTATTCATTGTTTCAAAATTATTAATATTCATGTCAAAAAATATTATAATTGCATGTGGAATTGGAAAGATTAATACATAATTCTACTTACATGGCTACCTACTACCTGAGCCGTACAGTTATACAGGTATATATAATTATGTTATCCACCTGAATTTTCCTTTTGGGCTAGGATTAACCAACATGGCTGATAAATCAAGTCACTGGTTTAAACCTGCCCCAGTCCAAGATTTTTTCATGTACACACTAAAAATATTTACCAAATTGTTAAAATATATACTAATCAAGGCTCTTACATGCTCTCACAGGCTTTTTACTAGATAGACTGTGGTTTTAAAACCCTAGCTCTGCCACTCAGGTTGTCTATTACCTGGTGATTAGCAAGGGCCAGCATAGTTGTAAACATATATACATTTCATTTGATTTATCAGTCCTGTTGGTTAATCCTAGCCCAAAATGAAAATTCAGGTGGATAACATAATTATATATATAACTATACGGCTCAGGTAGTAGGTAGCCATGTAAGTAGAATTATGTATTAATCTTTCCAATTCCACATGCAATTATAATATTTTTTTACATGAATATTAATAATTTTGAAACAGTGAATACATGCACTGTACTTACTGTTGACCAGCATCTTCCCAGAATTTGCACAGAAATTTTTATCATCGGGGAAATGTTCCCCACACTGGACACACAATTTCATTATGTTAGACTTACATCGCTTCGACGTACAAATAAAAAACCTTTTCTTTCTTCGCAATATAACTTTTCTTTCTTCGCAATATAACTTTTCTTTCTTCGCAATATAAATTCGCCGTTGACCTCGTGGTGCCATAAAACTATTCTTGCCCCCCCCCCCCTTATGGCTTATAGAGTAATTATAAAGGGGGGAGAGAATAATTTAAAATTTACAAAACAACAGACACTTGCACGAGGAAGACGATTTTGTCTTTAGAACAAGCAGGTTTAGAGCTAAGACGCATATTTCTGAGAGAAACGTTTGTGTTTGCATGCGGAAGGTCGGTTACTGACAGACAACTTTCTATCTTTAACTATTTGTGTGTTTGTATCATTTGTACGAACATTATCAGTTTATGCAGCACAGTCCCATTTTATGCAGCACAGCCGTGTTTCTATGCAGCACAACCATGTTTCTTTGCAGCACAGCCGTGTTTCCTTTCAGCACAGGTGCATATTCATGCAGCAGAGTGGCATCTCCTTGCAGCACAACCGCATTTCCATGCAGCAGAGGTGGCCCTTACCGGCCACCGTAAAGCTTTCATATAGTATATTTGCACTATCTCCTCAGCAGGCCTTTGGTCTACGACCCGAACAACCCGCCAACAGACATTCCTACTTCAAAGTTCAAAAGGCATGTAAAGGAGGTAGTTATTACACTGGAATTAGATACAATGTCCGGAATTTACTTCAAGTAGAAAGGGAGGGTTTTGGTATACGGTATATTGCAGTTATTAAAATCGGGTTTACGGCATATTTGCGTTATTTTCGTTATTTCGTATACGCAATCGAGAAAATGTATACAGTTTAAAGTTTTGACATTATCTTTAGGTTTAACTTAAAGGATTATTGTCCCACTATGGCATAGCAAACCAGTTAGTTGTTGTTTGTGTTCTTTTATTTTGTGAAATAGATTCAAACAAGCATGATAACGATCATAAATTTATTAAAGAACGACGTTTCGAAGTCATCTTGACCTCATTTTCAAGTTCAAATGATTACATACCGTTACTTATAAATAGCGTTTACAAATAATTGCGCAAGCAGATTACTGACTATTCGTTGTATGCGAAAGTTTTAAAATTTAAGAGTTCTAAAGCGTTCTTAAGCCCCTAATTAACATAGTTACAATAATCAAACATGCAAATTGCAATCAAACTAACAATCCGAAAACAAAACACACAAAACCAGGGTTGCCAGATTGCATGAATAAATTAGCCAAACTTTTAACAATGCTCTTTGTTTTTCATTGTATTTGCCTTTTGTTTTCTTTGTTTTTTTGACAGCACTAATGATGGTTTGGCTTAATTATTCAAGAAATCTGGCAACCCTGCACAAAACCGTACAAATATGGTAATAGAGAATGTTAAGTAAATAGTTTTGAACAAATCGAGTCCGATTGTTTGTAAGCTCTTTGCTAAATAATATTTCATAGAGTAAACATTCATATTTTCCCCGACATTTTCTCAACATCTTGAAACGTTTCTCTTCTTCTTCACCATGCTGTTCCACCGTATGTTCCCCGACAACCGAAGACTTATGCTCATCAATGCGTTGATGTAAGTGCCAGGCGTACAGGTGTGCGAGGCGGGAACCTTTAAAGTTTAAAGAATAATTTTCATTGTTTTTTATTGTTATTTCTTAGTCCTGACCATGCTCAATCGTGCCTTCCGTCTATCATCATCTCGAAAGTTCTTTACCGAAGAGTGTGAACGTCTTAAGAAAACCTTCGTTCGTCTCAGATATTCCGTAAGGCCGTAACCCTGCTTGAAAACATCATAACGAGGTTCATTACCCAGCAGCGTGAAAAAGACGACCATCCTACATTCGAGGAAAGAAACATCAAAGAGGATGTTGCACGTGTAATGCTGCCTTTTAAAGACCAGAAATCAGCAGACTTTGTGAGACGGCAAATGCGTAGCCTCGGCAAAATACAGCCCATCTACACAAGCAAGAAGATCACCGCGAAGTTCCCAACCGGTGAAACGAAACCAGCCCTTGTGAATCAGCAATGTGTTGTTTACCACATGTGATCTGTGTGACGCAGATTATGTCGGTTACACTTGCCGGCACTTACATCAACGCATTGATGAACATAAGTCTTCGGTTGTCGGGGAACATTTGGTGGAACAGCATGGTGAAGATGCGAAGAATATAGAGAAAAGTTTCAAGGTGTTGGGAAAATGTCGGGGAAAATGTGAATGTTTACTCTATGAAATGTTATTCATCAAACCTAGTTTAAACAAACAATCAGACTCGATTCGTTCAAAACTATATTTACTTAACATTCTCTATTAGCATATTTGTACGGTTTTGTGAGTTTTGCTGTCGGATTGTTAGTTTGATTGTCAATTTGCATGTTTGATTATTGTAACTATGTTAATTAGAGGCTTAAGAACGCTTTAGAACTCTTAAATTTTAAGACTTTCGCATGTGACGAATAGTTAATTTGCTTTCACAATTATTTGTAACCGCTATGTATAATTAAGTAACGGTCTGTATAATCATTTGAACTTGAAAATGAGGTCAAAATGACTTCGGAACGTTCTTTGATAAATTTACTATCGTTATCATACTTGTCTAAATCTATATCAAAAAGTTTATTGATAAAAATATTTTGTGAAAAAACTAAAAAAATGCCTGTTAAAAATACCTTGTCTGCTTGAATACCAGTAAGAATCAGGTAAGATAATCGAAGATTCGTAAAGGATTGCTTTTTGTTATAGGACGGATTGTAAAAATACTTTATAATGGTGTCCCAGACAAAATGGTCGCCAGAGCAAATTGAGCCTGCGATACTAGGGTATGCGTTTTTATAAACATTTTTTGTCAAGAGTTTCCTCTAAAATACAAAGCCAATTTTATTAAGCTGTAAGCTATTAATAAAATGAAGTTAATGAGGAAACGTTCTGATCAGATTACGGTTTATAATGTCTTGGTTTTGGCAAAACCAGACATGCATCCTGCATGCGGCACAATTAGGTTGTCATCATGTCAGATATACGCCAGACTCGTTCCAAGGTGCATGATTTAGAGCATGCAAATGAGTGATGCACGTGAATAACAAATAATTCTCCTCTAGCCAATGAAAACTGTGACTTTGTCAAGCGCGAAACAATAACCAATCGCAAGCGAAGCTTAACTGAATACAAAGCGAAACGCGCACTGAATTTCATTATATTGCATTTGGGCTCGCTCAAGCCGGTACGCGGCTAAAAGTTTCAACAAAAATCGTTTTTCGTAAAAACGCCAAACGGATTTCTAACCGCAATAATCGATCTCGATCAACGGCGGCAATAGTGATACGGAGAGTTTACGACGCCAATGTACTGAGAGAGGACTACCTAACCATGGACCAAAGAATGCTTTAGCCTCTCGGCTACAACAGCGCGCAACCAGTTCGTCTTCGAGGCCAACGGTAGATGCCGCAGGGAACGAAAATTTGCCCTCTACGTCGACATTTGCTTAACGTGACAACCCACAATCTTCGTTATTTACCGAGGACCACTTGGTGCATATAAGATATGATCAATTGTTTCTCGTAGCGTGGAAGAATCCGTAGCCGTTATAGCAACCAGTGCGGCCCGTGCCGCTGTCGAAGCCATGTCCACGAATCACGATGTCTCAACAAGGTTGTTACAACAGCCATTCTAGACGAGATCGCGGTCAACACGTACGGCAGATTCTTGTCCAAACCCAACGTCGAGCGTCGCGTCTCAGTCCTGTAGAAGAGCTTGTATAGTGTCTCCAGCATCGTTTCAAGCATGCGTGTATACTAGCTGTTGACGCAGTTTCTTCCCTGCGCTCTGGCGAGTACGGTACAGCAGATATTGCAACAACACCAACGTCTGAAGGGGATTGTGGCACCTAGTTCAGTGTCGCATCTGATATTACATTTATCATGATGTGCGCTAGCTGTATATGGTATCGTAAGTATTCAGGGCATTCCAAAATTTTTGTTGCATATTTTGTTTAAAATCTAATCAAAATGCACACAATTTGTCATTTGTGGTAGAACACGAGCATAAAAAGGCTTGCCAAGAGAGATTATTGTGTAATCTTACCTGATCTAATCAGCTGAATATATTTTAATGCGTTTTAGACATGCGATACAAATATGATTGCTTTCCTAGATGAGATATCTTGAGAAATATTGAGCACAAGATCTGTATTTGACACATATCAAGAAATTCTATCCCATTATTAAGACCAGTGGAAAAAAAATTTTTTTTCTGCTTTCACAAAGGAAAATCTATTTCTTCAAACTATACTTAAATTTCAATGTTTACTTCCAAAATTAATATTAATTCTAGCGGCATTCGGCATCTTATTGGTATGGTAATGGTAATGGTTTTAATAACATATGACAATAGCTATATACAGCTAAACTATCACATGTTTACAAGTAATATTAGAACAATAATTACCGTTCCGAACTTATATATATATATATTTACATTTTCAATTTTAAATTAGAGTTAAATTTTGACACAGTTTATTTATTTCAAATTTGCTTCTGCTAAAGTTGCATAACCAAACACTATACTGACTCGTGAGGCATATAGCGGCTTGCACAGTGAGTTAAGCATCGCTAGCTGTAAGTCTGCGCGCGCCGCTCGGAATTGCAAAGTACAAGCTTCAGTTTATCGATTAAGGCGCAGTCGATTTGTAAAACTAACGATAAAAGTTTCCAAAAATATCGAAAATGAAGACCACAGCAAAACAATGTTTTGAATATGCCAAGTTATTTTTATTCTTGCCATAAAACACAAGCATGCTGAACTGATTAAATAGTGATGAACAAATATTTCAAAAAGGCTAGAATGGTCAGCTCTGTTTTCCGTATTACCAGTGGTTTCATCATTAAGTTGTAATATAGGAGCTTTATGGGGAAGCTGCTGGATTTGTCTGGCCCCATCCAGGTTTCCTGTATCCAGGTTTTTCCCGGCCACCCTGATGATCCAGCTGTAATAAAACCAGTGGTAATGCCTAAACAGCAAGTCTTACCATTTCCTAGCAAAAGCTGTCTTCTATATGACTACAGCTGTTGTGGGAGTTGGTTGTTCGTCTATGGGGAATACACATTCTGTGTATTTGTGGGGATGAAACGCTCCTGATTGTCACGTTCAAGCCCATAGACTCACGCTTATTTATTGTAATGATAGATCAGTTGAATCTGAAGAACTGTCCAACTGTGTATAAAGTTGGTCTGATAGGTATTGAGAGTATAGCTATCTCCTTGGTATGCGCGTGTGCGCATATTTAACGTTCTGTCGCGTGTGCGCTTAACGGAAGGAACTGTGTGTACAGTTGCATAGCTATCTCCTTTGATATATAACAATCTAATGAACAATCTAGTATAATGTAACATGAGTCTTTGGGATGACGTTTTTGACCATATTTTGTAACCAAGACAAGAGTGTTTCACCCCGAAACCCCTTCTCCCACAAAAGCTTGCGTGTGTGTATTTCTTATGTTATCGCGCATCATTGCGAGCCTTGACCACAGAACAGCTTTAATCATTAATTACATTATGTTATATAATTTGTGATAGTTCAAGATTGAATAGTGTTAAGTGTTGTATAAACTACACAACAGAAAAGCTTGTGCAGCTGGCTATAGCATCTTTAATTTTTTCAAAATATTTTCTTGTAAATTGTCTGTCGGATACGGAAAAAGAACGAAGTCGTTATTGCAAAAATGATTTCTGCAAAGCACCGGAGTTTTCGAAGGAAACCAGTTTTCGATCTCTGCTGCCGACGACTGCTTCAATCCATTTGTGCAAAAGTTCTTGGTTTTTAAATCTTTAAAATCAAGTGCAATAACAGTTTGTTGTGGAAGATGAAATATTCTGAAACATTTTCAAGCTGCTACGATCTTTGGATTCAATTATTGAATCTTAGGATTCAATTATTCAATCTCAGGATTCAATTACTCAATCTTAGAATTCAATGATTCAACATCATGATTCAATGATTCAATCTTTGGATTCAATGATTCAATCTTTAGATTCAATGATTCACTCTTAGGATTCAATGATTCTCTCTTAACGTTATTAATTGTTACTAAAACTATTAATGTTATTAATTCGTTTTCGTGCTTTAAAGAGACGTTATCAACCACATTGCAATGCGTACATTTGTTAACATTTGTTAACGTTTGGGGACCTTAATGATAGTTGCCGCCATTTTCGAAGAAGCGAAAATGGCTTCCTCTGGCTTGCAACGTACACCAGGGTTGGTAAGTGATTTCAATGAATACGTCAACCATCATCAGTGGTCAAGCGTCAAGAAAACCAACGACAAGCAAAAAGCTAAGTACAAAGAAAAACACTGAAGATCATTGTTTAACCAACCCTAGGTGAACACAAAAGCACGGATTGCATTAATCGTAGTTGATTAGTTCAAGGAAAGATTTTGGTCACTACGTACAACTCATATAAAAGGCTGAGCACACGTGAAATCGCTCTCAGCAAGTTTATAAGAATATCAATTTATAAGAATAAACGAAAAAATCTGAAATGTAAACTGTTCTGAGAAAATGTTGTTGTACTGAGTTGGCACCAAGTCTTTGTTTGGCATTATGCTGTATATATTGATCTATAGACGGTCATTCACGGCCGGAGTTTCAGGCTTTTTGTTTTAAAGCGCATAAAGAAACTTAAGTGCATTGATAACACAATTTGTTGCTAAGTATCAAGCGCTGAAACCGCATTCCTCAAACCAATATTGGACACAAATAATTACCTAATTGCCTTAATTGTGCACTATGCATGACTTATGGCAATAAACTAGAATGTATATTAAGTCAAATAATCATTATTACCAATATTATAAACAAAATAGCAGTTCATGATCAGAGACCTTCAAAACGTTAATAAGTATATAAGACTCGGAGACGGGTATGTTCTTTTATTTATCAATATTAAAGTTTTCTGTCGACTGTTGGAAAATCATACGCATGTCAAAATTGAGCCTGGAGTATCTGGTTCAGACACTATAGTTTGATATTGTCACTGATATGATCATTCAATTGGTTGTCACCACGATAACTATGTATACTGACATTGTGCATGTCAATAACATACTGTATAATAGAGAAAATAGTGTATGTATATTGATACAGCTATTTCAATTAATTAAGAATTGTCTTTCCAAAAAAGCGTAAACTGTGAAACTATGAGTCTATGAGCGTGCAAAGGATGACATTATTGTTTTATCGGCCCTGATACTCTAATAATTATCTTTGTAACAAGATTGGTTACTTCATAGATTTATTCGCTAGAATATATATTTATATATATATATACACATTTATATATATATTACTGAATGTATATAATAACCAATGGCAATGCGTGAAAGTCAATGCGTGCATATAGTTTATTTGGGTACTAGGTCTAAAGCTGACCGATTATAGCTGTTAACTACAGCGTTGCCACATAATAAGGCAAGAACAGAGAATGAGCACTCGAGTCCAGATCAAGTCCAATCACCATGAAAAACGCATGGCAGGTGTAGTGTATTTATACGGGTATGTATATCCTGACCAGTACATCATGCATGTTAATACATTTTGATGCCACGAATGACAATTTTCTCTGTGTGCCCTCTTTGAGTACCACACTCAACAACCCAAATTTGAACATTTTGAAGCAGACAAATCAAATTAAAATTAAACTAGCTAACGCATAAAAAAATACATAAAAACACGCACTGTACGGAAATAGTACTGAAGGATACTAACATGCTTTCACAATCTCAAACTATATGTAGTTACCACTGATTACCACTGTTAAATAAATAATTAGCTTCTTCCTTTCAACCTAGTAACATCATTCCGCAAATCGTCAAAGCACACAACAGCAATCTACAAGAAAGAAGAACCAGAATGAATGATACGTCACCAAGCTCGATTAAAGAATGTTCAATAGTCGGCTACGCATATTTCGTTATTGTGGAATTTCCTTCAAGTAAATACGCCGTCAGTCAAATTTTCTCGTCCGCAGCCAATTGTATATTATCGATTCCCGTGATACTTTTGAACGGTATCACAGTTCTTACAATTTTGAAGAGCGACCACCTGAAAACGAAGATTTGTCACTTCCCTGTATTACTCCAGTCAATGGCTGACTTGTCCGTGGGATTACTTACTCTTCCATTGTTCACTTACATCAACCTCAGCGAAGTTTATGGTTCGCCTGACTGTTTGTTAAGTTTTGTATTTTCTGCGATAGCATTCATACCGTGGGGATTATCTTTAGCAGCACTATGCGCATTGACGTTTGAGAGATACATGGGTGTTGTATATCCTATTGAGCATCGCCTTTACCTTACCAAAAGGAAATTTATCATATATGGCTGCTGTGTGACGTTGGTAACATTCATAATCATTCCGTTAGCTGTAGCTTCGACAATATTTTATTACATTTATTGTGCAGTCTATGCAATTATTCCTTTACTCCTTCATACATATTGCTACTCACGGATCTTGTATTCAGCAAGCAAAAGACTTCATCCGCACAATGGCACACAATCTTCAAATAACAACAAATCAGAGAGAAGATTTTCTGATCGTATTCGGGAACTATCTTCCTCGAAAGAAGTCAAGCTCGCCAAGTCTTGCGCACTGATTGTGGTCACATTCTATGTTTGTTGTGTTCCTGGTGAGTTTCTCAATCTTTACTATCTCGAAAAAGACCTGATAAAATATCGGATCGTACTGTCTTGGTACGCCACAGTCCTGGGAGTGAACACAATTCTTAACTCACTAATCTTTTTTTGGGCTAGACCAGTTTTACGAAAAGAAGCTTTTAAATTTTTAAAAGTCATGTGTCGTAATTAAAACATTAATATGGATCACAGCTTATGCACCATGCAGTGGGGGATCCAGGGTAAGTCAAAATAAATTATAGCAGTTCAATTTTAAAATCAAAATAACTTTATAACAATGTCATAGGTTATGAATTTCAAAAGAATAAAATCTAACCAATGAAGTTGCTTTGAAGGTATTTTAAAATGTAAACATATCCTAGAATGAGCTGTGGTAATTTATTTTGACTTAGGCTAGATCCGCCACTGGCACCATGAAGTGCCCATACCTACAGTAATAATTATTCTTAAATGACATTACTCACATAGCGAACAATTGTCGCAAATATTTGTAAAACTGATATAATAGCTACAAATACATGATAGTCTATACCCAGCTAACGAAATGACGAACTATCTAGCCAATTTCATCATGCTATATTATACACGTGTAAAGCTATATATAATTTACTTTTTAAATGCTAATATTCACGAGTGCAAATTATTGTTAATGGACGATACTCCACGCACCAGAGATAAAGCCCACACAGACCGGACGCGATTTGACAACGCGACGCGAATTTTCTATTTTCAGCGTTTTGTATCTCTAATCAATTTTCATTTTTATCCAATCTTCGAAACGACCTGAGTAATTTAAGCTATTTGGTGCACATATCTTGCAAAATTTCATTTTGTTTTATTTGGTTTTGAAAATTGAAAAATCACGTCGCTTTGGGAAACCGCGTCCGGTCTGTGTGGGCCTTTAGGCAAAATGTCGAGTTAAAAAACCTAACCAAAACTATTCGTGTCAAAACAATCGACTCGTTTGTCTTCTATCTAAAGCTATTATTTTTTTGCCAAACTCGTAGGCTACTGCGCCAAGTGTCGTTCATTAATTATTGCCACAACAACTACATTTGATCTATTCATAACTAACAATGAGCTTTAGTTAGTCACCAGTGCAGATATCCACGAGTTAATTAGCTCTGTCAGTCTGACTACCATTATTACTTGGATTCCAACATCAAATTCTCGTGGTAAAAGTACATGTCTAGGGCAGGTTTGGACCCAGTGTTAATCAATATATGCCCTTATCGACTTCCCCCGAGATCCAGCTTTCCACGAGTATAATTATACGCCCTGGGAGCCACTTACCACCCAGCTTAGAGCTAGAGTTACCAAGATTATATTTCCATAACCCCATAACCTGCGTGTATTTTCATTGCATGCGTACCATTACTGTATTACAATATCCACAAACGCAGTTGTTGAGGGCATTAAAAAGTAAAAAATAAAAATAAACCTGAAAATGGATTTTTTTCATAATTTCATACTTTCTATTTTTCCCACGTCCTTTTGTCCAAGATTGTTGGTTGACGTATACATCGTTTAAAGTGCCTATGAAACGAAATTTTCTCCGACAATCTTCTTATTGCTTTGGAAAGATCAGTTAAAATCACTGTATAACTTCTTTGATAGATTTTTTGTAACTGCATTACTTTTCGAGATATTCAATTTTATTTGATTTGAAAATGACCTAACCAATGACATCATACTGCATAATCACTTTTCAAAAAAGCTGAATTAATTTAAAAAGTACTCAAGATATAACACTTAAATAGCCAGGTCTGGATGTTAAACATAGGCTACACACATGTAAGTGTAGTTTTAGTTATTTTCCACTATCATATGCTACAAAATAAGCAATCTAACAGTCGCTCATTATGCAGTATGAAGTCACTGGTTGTGTCATTTTCAAATCAAATAAAATTGAATATCTCGAAAAGTAAAAAAGTTACAAAAAATCTATCAAAGAAGTTGTACAGTGATATTAACTGATCTTTCCAATGCAATAAGAAAATTATCGAAGAAAAGTTCGTTTCATAGGCACTTTAAATTTCCTCCCAAGTCCACTTTTGACAGGATAATTCGTTTTATTTAGCATTACTAGTCCAACTGTCCAAGTCTCTTGAAATTTTCTCATTTAAACGGACTGTAAAATTGATACAATTAATAGACCGGGAGCCCAGAGGTGCTAACCTAGCTTAAAAGGTAACCAATTTTTATGCCTGTAGTAGGGATCTACATACACTGTCATATGTAAAAGTGGTCGTCTGCCGAACACATATATAGTGGTGGATATGGTGAGGGGGAGGGGGCGATGAGAAAATTAAACTTCTATTAAACAGTATTGCTGTAATAAAAAAGTCAAAATCACAAGAAAAATTACTTGCATTTTCAGAAAGCTAACAAGAAACTACGTATAAGACATTTAAACAGCTATTTCTCATTTTTCAAATTGTTTTCAAGTTATACAGTGTCAAAAACCTAGTACCTAGTTCTTTTCGCGAGATTTTGGTCGAATCTTCACGTTTAAAACAGCAATTACTCAAAAACTATTTAAAGAATCAAAAATCTGTTTAAAAGTCTTATATGTAGTTTTATCCTTTTCTGAAAATACCCTTCATTTTCCTTGTCATGGTATAAAAAATTGACTTTTTTATTACTGCAATACCGTTTAATAGAAGTTTAATTTTCTCATCGCCCCCCTGACCATACCACCACTATGTGTTCGGCAGACGACCACTTTTACATATGACAGTGTATGTAGATCACTACTACAGGCATAAAAATTGGCTACCTTTTCTGAAAAGGCTTTTCAGCTAGGCCAGCACCCCTGGGCTCCCGGTCTATAAAGCTTTTGAAAATGTTGGAATACATCGAAACGGTCAAAAATCTGATAAAACAATATCATTGTTCCGGATTGTTGTTAATTACACCTGATTGCGGGTTTATTGAGGCTCAACCAGTGAACTGAAAAGAACTGGAACGCTACCTCCAAAACTTTCGCCTATGATCAGTTGAAGCCGCGTGTCTGGGGGAATTTCTCGCGTGACGCATATTTTTGTTGGGAAATCAACGAGTTTGCCTGTCAAGAAATCGAAGCAATGACAGCAATAAAATTGAAAACTTGTGGTTTTCAATGTGAAAATCAGTTTATTTCATCGTTTTGACTAAAGTAAAAACTCAAAAATACCAACAAAATGTTTTTTTAAAAGTGTGGTGTTATTTGCAATGCTATAAATTGGATATAAACACTGTCAGATTCCTTGAAAAAGCCGTGCAATGTTAATACAATTTGGACGTCTGAAGTCGGGACGATTGAAAAAACAGGAAAGCTGTTAGAAGTTAAAGATAAGTACAGTATACAATTGCTTTTTTTCCAAGGTATAATTGTTCTTGTTTCATTACTAATCAGGAAGATGTGACATGTCCGGGAGAATGGAATTGTAAAACAACTTTTGTATTAATCATTAGTATTTTTGAAAAAAGGATTTCTGTATGAAAGCAAACTGTATTTTAGTCGATTTTAATGTTTATTTATACGCTTAAAGGTTTATAAGCTTTACTAAATTAAACAAAGAGTCAATAAAACTTTAAAAACGTACAAAAAAACATGGGAAACAGTGTATAATATTACCTCAGTCGGCCGCTGTTACGATCTCCACTCCTGGTTCTACGTTTTAGCGTAATAAATGGCATTTAATTCACATAATATTGGTCAAAAGTCCTGACTTAAAAGATAGCCATTTAACCTTTGGTTTAGTTCCATTAAATTAAAATTTCAGAAGTGTTTTAGCATGTTTTTGGAAGTTTTCGGTCGGCTTTTTGTTTATTTTCTCCTGACGGCCGCGCGTGTTTTTCTCGTGGGGGCCTGGTGATTCCCCCAGAAATTTGGCTTCAAGTTTCCCGGCTCAGGTAGCGTTCCAGTTATTTTCATTTCAATGGGCTCAACAATATTGTTGACAATCAAGAACAATGTTCTCCCATTAGCATTGTTACATCATGTTTTCAACAAGTTGTTACAGCTCATAATTTTTTGCTGTGTATATATTGCTGCGATAAGGCGATTATAAGGATTTCTTTAATCATGATTACTGTAAATGAACTCAACGTCATGTGTGTCATTTTGGGGGCGTAGTAAGCTTTAAACAATCTAGGCAGGGGTGATGTGCGGCGAAAAAAGGGTAACATAGACTTTATGTAGTTGGAAAACGCCTCTGGGAAACCATTGTAAGGTCTGGTTGCTCTGCAATATTTTAGCTGACGCTCTCCACGTGTTTGTTTGCTTTTGCTCGTTATCCGCCATACATATGAAGAATATTGAGAGCAAATGGCCCCATCATCCTTCTGCTTTTCATGCACCGATGTGGAATTCATTTAGGGCTTAATTTTGAATTCATAAAAGGCTAAAAGCGTCTGACTATTTTGAAACGAAATTATTATGATTTTAAGGTAATAATTAGGAATATTATCCTTTCAGTCTCAATTTTGAAATAAGTTGGGGTGTGATTTTGAAAGTCAGACAGACTGCGTGGCTATTCGGAATATTTCCAACAGAAAAATATTATTCGGGACCGAATAGGCGTCAAGAAGAATATTTTCTTGTTGGTGCATATATCTTCAATACTGCAATTGATTGAGATGCACGTTTGGAACTCATGCAAGTCGACTGGTTAATAAATAATAATAACTCCCGTCTCTACCTAATGTATTAAAATGCCTGTGAAAAGTCCAACATTATTGCGTGCAGATGTTAGGCATCTTGACAAAAGCAAAGTAATTTATTGTTAAGCTTACGGTCTATTTAACAATCAGACGCCGAAGGCGGGGTGATTACAAGGCTATATTCATTGAGCCGAAGGCGAAGTAGGGCTTGTAATCACCGAGCCTGATGCGACTAATTGTTTAGTATAAATTCCCAGGTGTTTAGTGTTTACAAATAATAATCAACTAAACTTTACAAAAATTCACTTCAAATTTATTACTGCATAGAAAAGCAAAAATCAAAAAGCTATAGTCACTAATGAGTGGCTATCACTTCAGAGACATCTAATCTTGACCAATCAGAATGCAGGAAAATCAATAGTCACCTGGTAATTTATACTAAAATAGAATATGGTTTACCATGAATTTATCTATTCACTATTCTAGCCACTGATTCTAGCTTAAGTAATTGGTATTGGTAATTATTTCAAGATACATTTTCAATTGAAAGTGACCACTTTGGCAAACTAAACCTGCGCTAAATTAGGAACGCAAAAGTGTGAGACACAATTCATAATAAACTTTACACTATATAAACATGACGTCGAATTGGACATCTGGAGAACAAATATGTATTTGTACAAATTTTTAAACGATGTTGAAATAGAACTATCGGAGAACCCTTACTTGATACCTTGCGTCGATCTGGAAGGCGTAATTTAGTAAACGTAAGTAAATACTACATTCTTAATAGGGTCGTTTTAAAGGAATATGCTAGTCATCTGTTGAACAACAATTAGGAATTATATAATTAAGTTAGTATACAGTATATGGCGTCAACACTTTTGACAGCACGGGGAGTTTTTTCTCTCTACGAAAAAAATCTGAGCCTGAGAATCTATACTTCTGTGCAACTATATAATTTCCACGGTATTACGTCGAGAATGTTGGGAATTGCTTCCCTAGCCATTCTTTCGCCTCCAGGCTTCACTCTTCACGAAATATAAAATCACGCAATCACTTAGTTTGGATATATATTAACACAATTTAAAGAACAAAGTAATAAAATATAAAACAGCAATAAACCCTTTCACCTTTTCACTACACACTCAAGTCACAAATCAGAATAAGTTCGGTCACAGTTCTCTGTTGTTCACAATTCACTCGGTACCAGTACAGGCACCATATAGATACTATATCAACGGACAATGGTCTCGTTGCAAAAAGTCTGTTGCTCGTCACGAATTTGACAGTAATATATTAATAGCAAAAGCTGATTATGATCAAATGCGTTGCATGCACATATATCGTATATTTCCCTCTACATATGATAAGACAGTCTCCAACAACAAGATGTACACAATATATACAGTGTTGTCCTAACACAGGCTTAGGAGCATCTATAAAAAAGATGTTCGTGATGTTACTATAACATCATTGAACATGCACATATAGTGATACTTTTTAAATTTTAATCAAGGTTATAATATAAATTGTACTTAAAATGCAAATGGCATTGAAATCAATATTATCATAGATATTT
Organism: Muricea muricata; assembly: GCA_963855995.1. NCBI lineage: Eukaryota > Metazoa > Cnidaria > Anthozoa > Malacalcyonacea > Plexauridae > Muricea > Muricea muricata. The sequence goes on from OY979717.1 coordinate 16,111,579, forward strand.
TAGCAAGGCAATAGAAATAGCACGTTCAAAAAGGTCCTAGGTTTTGGCACTTTTTGAAAGTTGTAGTTATATATGTCTGTGGATTACAAAACGATTTAGGCTATCTTTTGGTATGCGTGACAGTTAAGACTTCAGTCTAAACGCAAAGTCCAAAGGAAAAGACAAAAGTCAGTTAGGGCTTAAAAAGCGGAGACAATTTATTTAATTGTCAGTAGAAACTCTTTGACGTCGTAAGAAGTTTTAATGGCTCATGCACAATTAAGTAGATAAGATCAAGGTGATTTTACAAAGTTATTTAGGTTGCAAAATTCCATATAGTTAAGACTATATTCTGGATATAATTGCTATACCTCGCTGAACCATTACGCCACCAGCATTGCCATATATAAATTATATATATAGGGTTGGAGCGGAGGGTTACACATATGGCACCTTCTGTTTACGAATTTTAGTAATAATTAAACTTAATTATGTTTGGGATTGCTTGCGGAAGAAATTTAGCTTCTGTAATTATCATTCTCTAAATTTTAGACATGATTATATATTTATAGATGCTCGAAAACAAACAAATACACGTTCAACCAAGTGCTGTTTGAGTAGTTATAAAGGCAATGGATATCAATTCCAGCATTGACACAGCATTTTCTCTTTGATTATACCAAGTAAGCCAGGCTAGTATTTTATTTAATTTTTAGCAGTCAGGATGCTGTTCCGCCTGTTCGGGTGTTCCAAGTTCTATTAAAAAAATTTATGTTCATGATCAAGGACACATGAACGGAGCGAAAGTACAGCCTCTCTTATTACGTGATGAAGTGAAGATAGTCTGGACTTATAATGAAACAGGCTGTAGTGCTGCGGTTTTAAGGAATTGTGAATGTGAACATGAGGTATTACATTCGGATTGCTTTAACCTGATGAAGAAACAATCTTAGGGGTGAAAACAGGATATCAAACAATGCGCCACTATAATACCAGATTCATCATTCACTAATATTACCACATTTAACATCACATCACTAATATCACCACATCTCGCATCGTTTTGAGAATGGCTGCCTTCGCGTGGTGTTATTTAGCTTTCTTGCATCGTCCCCAAATGAATTTCAAGGAAATTAACAAAGCCGGATGCAACTGAGATCAGTACATAAAACTGTTCGGTATAGATATATGGCCTCACCATCGCGTTCAAACTTTTCCAAAGAGTTTTTGCTCCTGATGAAGTTTAACCATTTTTCCTTTGATTTAATCTGAAATGGACAAAATGTGTATTACACATGGTTAAATAAACTATTGCCATTAAACATGAGTTGTTTTTATACAGGCCTACATCAGCTGGAACTTTGTTCCCTGCACCGCTGAGCGCGCGGGTGTCTAATATCCTTGGGTTCCATCAGATGCTATATTATAGCAATTTTGAAATAATTCACTGAAAAAAATATGAAAAACCGTAGAATGGAAATTGTACGGAGCTTTGTTGAAAATAGAGTGGATTTTGATTGCCATCAAATAATTGTGTACTTCCATAAAATCTCACAAAATCCTTACTTTTGAATTCGCCCTTCCCCTGGTTGCGAAAGCAGTATGCATGATTTATGAATATAGAATATGGTTCATTTTTTGGCGCTAAATTTCCTTGTTTGCCATTCTGTTAACCAATCAGAAAGGAATATATTTTTATATACGTTTTCAGATCCTCACGAGTGTGTCTTCTAATTATAGATTTCCTCGTGGCAGAGCTTGTCGATATCCGGAGTTAAGGGTTTTTACTGATATAGCGGAAAAAACCCTTAATTATAGGATAGTTGGCTGCTTTATTATTATGACTATATTAAAGCATAGTTGGCTGCTAAGCATTCCATGTTGTGAATGTCAACACGGAAAATTTCTCACTGTCCTTAACCTAAAGTTGTTTTAATGTTGTCTTTTATATTTTTAGTGGTTTATTAAAAAATACAAAAACAATTTCCGCATTGTATGTACCAATGGTTATTGCAGCATGTTTATAACGGTGGTATTTGCTAAATTGCTAGGAATGAGATAGATTAAATCTGTATTACACATGGTTAAATACTATTGCCATTAAACATGACTTGTTTTTATATACATCAGCAAATTAAAACTTTGTTTCCTGCACCGCTAAACGCGCGTGCATGTGTATATACAATATCCCGGGATTCTTTCAGATGATATATTATACAAATAATGGATAGTAAGAATAGTAAGAATATTTTCATGAATTAGAACATCCCATCTTTCATCTAATGAAAATAAAATCCAATAAACATTATTTGCTTTATACGACACCAAAAGAGACTATTGACACGAAGTTAGATCGATATTTTTGTGTTAGTTTACTAAATAAAATTTCATCGCTCACATTGTGGCGCTACATTCATGGATTCGCCATTCTACCGTGCAATTGGAAGAGCTATTGAATGGCTCCATTGCACGATCATGCCCTCGGATATAGCATCTTGCATGCAAGCACGATGTTTCCCCAAGCAATATGTTTGATCAACTTGGGTTACTAAATTTCCTTGTTTGCCATTCTGTTAACCAATCAGAAAGGAGTATATTTTCATGTACAATTTTAGATCCTCAGAGTGTGTCTTAGTTCTTGGGTTTCACGTGACGTCATAAATTTCACTGGGGGTCAACTCCGAATCTATACACAATCGTTGGAGGGAAATAATTTTACACTGTATGCGTTGACCTTTTGTTTGGCAGAAAATACGTGAAATTTCGTGGGATTTGTTTACTCCAATACAGTATAATCATCAATTAACACTTATTGACTGAGACCGAGGGAAACAGTATGTTTTGTGACCACCTCTCAGACTTACTGAAAAATGCCCTAGTGAAACCCAAGAATATATAGATTTAATTATGTCAGAGCTTGTTGATATCCGGAGTTAAGGATTTTTACTGATATAGCGGAAAAAACCTTAATTACATATTAAAGCACAGTTGGTTGCTAAGAATTCAGTGTTGTGAATGTATATATTATTTGTTTAAAGACTTTTAAATATATAATTTATAAGACTTTGACTTTTAGACGGATTAATTATGCTTTTGTAACATGAATTCGATCGTCTGTATATATCTTCAATTAAGGGCTTTGAAAATGGACAACAAATGTCGCATTTAGAAAACAACTTTTGCGTTTGCTACATTTTGATAGCACATTTTGTGTTCGATACATTTGATAACAAGGCCGTAGGAAGATGAAAAAAGTTAGGGGGGCTCTTCGATCGCTGAAGGCACAAGTGCTGCTGGGGGGTCCGGGACATGCCCCCCAGAATTTTTTTTCTATTTTTAGCATGCTTAAACATGTTTTTCTGCACTTTTGAGGTTAGTTTTTGCCATAATTATTGGATTAAGACATGTGTAAGACTGTAAACCGTTAAAAACGTGTATTTACTTCTAGACTTAACGATGATTTTTAGGGGGGCTCAGCCCCCCCCCCCCCCTGTCTTTGAAGTTAGGGGGCTCAAGCCCCCCTTGCCCCCGTGGTTCTTACGGCCATGTTTGATAGTATACTTTTTTATATACTAGCTGTGTTTAACGCAGGCTGTTTTGTCCAAAGAATAACCATGCTGATGAGCGATCTATTGGACAAGGATGACGCGTGATTAATTTTCAATTAACGTGTGGACAATTCAGCTTGGAAAGTCCCTTTCATATTATGTCATAATTATTCTGTGGGTTTTCCTGGAAGAATGAAGCGGAAAAGGAACACAGCAAATTATTCAAATACATACGTATAATATGCTACTACCTGTGCATGTTTGCTCTCAAACCGGATTACATTATAGACGACATCGGAACAGAACGGCACTTGAAAAACTCAAAAGGCCTAGGCGCATCCATCTATTTTGTTACAAAATCTGATAAATCATCAACTTGACCATACAGGTATAGATTACATATATTATGAAAATGTCTTCAAGTAATGTAGATTTTTTATATCAAGCATGTTAACATTAAACAATTTCATGTGCAGGTATATATCCTAAATTGTAGCTTACAATTTTTTAATTGCATGCAACAATGTGTACAGCTATATAGCAATCTTACCAAATGTGAACAGCTATACAGCAATTTTACAAATTGGGGATAAACTAAAGTGGACCCCTGGATGAATTCTCTTTGGGAGACGAAAAATTGTTCGAATTAGCAAAAGGTCGAGTTATCAGGAGTACTATGGTTTGTATAAGTTACAACAGCGTGTCGTATAACTTGAAAATTCATCAGTACTTGTGAATTAAAATTGTTAAGTTACAGAGTAGAATATACACAATGCAATGCTAAAATACGATAGTGTAATTACTAAAGAAAAAATCAAACGAAACTAAACCGCAAATAAGCCAAGACACGCATGGATCAAAACAACTTTGTGACGTCCACGTCATGCATATATTACGATGTTGTTGTCGCCTTTTAACACGCAAAGAAACCTCGATTTAGCGTCCCTTTTTGTTTTCCTTTGCTTTCTTGACAAAGAAACTTTGTAGACTTTGCTTTTTATGCATCTATGTGGGCAAAATTAAGGCTGAACACTCCTATAAATGGCATTTTAATTGACTAAGCTATAATTATACATAATTACTTTCCACCCACTCAATTAATGGACCCTTGATAACAGGACCCAGAGAAGAAATCGAGAGAAAAAAATGGATGAAACCTCTTGTGTAAAAGAAGCAATTCAAATTTTTTGTTGTCCTCTTTGAATCGCTACTTTGAAACATTGAAAATGCAAGTACGCTGGTAGTGCTGGAAAAATTGAAAATTCATAAGGAAATATTCACGACATTAATTAATACCTTATAGTATGCCGAGCCAAATAGCGTGGGCAACCACAGTGGTTGACCCTCCCCCTTCCTATCAAAAATAACCCTGGGACAGCATGGGGCATTGCGCGCCAATCTCGTGCCAAAACATGTGGAAAATGATGCAGCATTGGCCACGATTAGAATTTTGATTAAGATCGATCATGATTTATCGAAATGGTTCAACCTTTAAACTTACGTTATAGTTAGTAAGTTGATAAGTCAGAATTTAAAGTAGCTTTCATAAGAACACAACTGCGTCCATTTCCCGCTTTAGGTGCAAACAGTACGTCAAAAACAGACAGGGTCATGCACAGGAGCTGATATAGGGAATTCAAGAGAATAATATATATCATCATTTTCTTTATATGTATTCTTAATTCTGATTGGTCAGTTTGAAAGTAACGGCGTACGAATAACACTCTGAGCATGCACATTGCCTTCAATTTGGTAAACAATTGCTGCCCGCCTTGCTGAACATTCAAAAGGCTTTTGCGAATAAAAGCTCAATTGTTGTTTCTAGTTATACAGTCTTATAAGAAACTATGCAATAGAATATAAAACAATTATTGTACTCGGTTCTCGCTAACTATCGTTAATTTATTTCTCTTAGTTCGGTATCCTTTCTGCATGTGATCCGTTAAAGGAAACAGCACAAGAACGAAAAGACCAGAATGAATGATACCTCATCAAGCCCCATTAAAGAATGCTCAATAGTCGGCTACCTGTATTTCGTTATTGTGAAATTTCCGTCAAACACATATGTCGTCAATCAAGTCATCTCGTCAGCAGCCATTTGTACACTAACGATTCCCGTGATAATTTTGAACGGCATCACAGTTCTTACAATTATGAAGAGCGAACACCTGAAAACGAAGATTTGTAACTTCCCTGTATTACTCCAGTCAATGGCTGACTTGTCCGTGGGATTGTTTACTCTTCCATTGTTTACTTACATCAACCTGAGCGAAGTTCAAGGTTCGCCTGACTGCTTGTTAAGTTTTGTATTTTCTACGATAGCATTCATACCGTGGGGCTTATCTTTAGCAGCTTTATGTGCATTGACGGTTGAGAGATACATGGGTATTGTCTATCCTATTGAACATCGCCTTTACCTTACCAAAAGAAAATTTATCATATATGGCTGCTGTGTGACGTTGGTGACATTCACAATTGTTCCACTAGCTGTAGCTTCGACAATATTTTATTACATTTTCTGCGCGGTCTACGCAATTATTCCCGTATTACTTCACGCATATTGCTACACACGGATCTGGTATTCAGCAAGGAAACGACTTTACACAAATAACAGCACAAAATCCACAAATAACAACAAATCAGAGAGAAGATTTTCTGATCGTATTCGGGAACTATCTTCCTCGAAGGAAGTAAAGCTTGCCAAGTCTTGCGCACTTATTGTGGTGACATTCTACATTTGTTGTATTCCTGGCGAGTTTCTCAACATTTACTATCTCGAAAAAGACATAATAATATATAGAGTCGTTATTTCTTGGTATACTGCAGCTTTAGGAGTGAATACAATCCTTAACTCACTCATCTTCTTTTGGACAAGGCCAATTTTACGGAAAGAAGCTTTTAAAATTCTGAAGGGCATGTTTCGCAACTGAATTAATAGGCACATAAATACATGCATGTATCTTAGTTGCTCGACGTGCAGAAAATTAAATTGCTTTTCATATATTATACATATATATTTCTAGACGTGATGGTCTAGAATGTTAATGCAAGTGGATAGTCTAGTTTGTAAGCTTGGCATATGATGTATAGTCCAGAGCGGTAATTAAGCTTGATAACACACACACACACATATACATATATATAGATATATATAGATATATATAGATATATATATATAGATATATATATATATAGATATATATATATATATATATATATATATATATATATATATATATATATATATATATATATATATATACATATATATATATATATATATATATATATATATATATATATATATATATATATATATATATATATATATATATATATATATATATATATATATATATATATATATATATATATATATATATTCAAAGAAGCCAATATTGTTAGCGTAGAGCCATAGATTCAGCAAAGGAATTAACAAAATGACATTAATAAACCCTTATATATGGGTTTTATATGGAATTGTATATTTATACTTTAAAGCTCATTAAATATTTGTTGAATTATTACTCTTCGATATTAGAGATGATAAATCTTATGTATATGGATTAGTATTAAAACTTAAATATGTTTTTTATCAGGTTGCAATATTATTTTGACAACCGTGCATGGTTTATTTAAAAGTTTCTCAAATATCGAGAAAATTCCAGTGAAAACACTTACAAAATTATTTTCATCTATGGTGTTGCCTATCTTGCTATACAATTGTGAAATTTGGGGACCGTATTTAATCGGTAAAACAGATTCGATTGACGCTTTCAAAAACAAAATTTTTAAAATATATAATGACGCCGAAAAATTACACTTAAAGTTTTGCAAACGTAGTTTGGGAGTTCACTTAAAATCCACAAATTTGGCTGTGTACGCCGAATTGGGAAGAATGCCTCTGAGTACCCAAATGTGTACTAGGATAGCGAAATTCTGGTTAAGGATTGAAAGCCCAAAGTTTGACAATACTTTAGTTGGTGAGGCGGGGGATGTCTGTTTAGACCTGTGTACGAAGCCAGTGTCTTTTATCACGCATTTTCTAAAGTTATGCGGTGTAAAAATAAAAGACTTTACAAGTTTTAATATATCTCAAAGAGAGTTAGAAAATTTTTGCCCTGGTTTAAAAGGTAATCTAGAAGAACAATATGTTCGTTTTTGGAAAGACCAGATTTAACAGCAAGAAAATCAAGGAAAACTTAGGACATTTAAAAAGTTTAAAACGAATTTGAAGTTTGAGGAATATTTGGGTGATATTAGTAAAAACATCGTCAAGCTGTTACAAAACTCAGAGTCTCTTCTCATAGACTGCCGGTTGAGTCTGGCCGCTATAATAATATTCCTTTTGATGAAAGAACTTGTAAACTTTGCAACTTAAATGAAGTTGGGAATGAGCAACATTATTTAATGCAATGCAATAACACATTGCTTAAAGAGATTAGATATAGTTTTATCCAGAAGCTACACCAAATTAATAGCTCATTTTCATTATTTAATGATCAAGACCTGTTTTTATATATCATATCAATGAAAGACAATAAGACAGGTCAATAACGAAATAGTTGCTAAAATCTGTTATGATATATTAGCAGGTTTTGACCATTTACAGTAATATATACTTACCTTGTATTGTTCTATGTGTTGTATCAAGTTGGGCTAGCATAAAAACTTAAATATTTTGTAATTTGTTATTATATGTAGTATCGAATGTATCTCTTATGACAACTTGTTGATTAAATATTATTATCATTCACTTTATAGTATTCTTAATTTTGATTGGTTAATTCACCTGCAAATAACTGCATGCAAATATCCATCAGCTGCAAATAACTGGTGCAAATACTGTATTGAGCATGCGTGCTTTAATTTGAAAATGCTTCGTCAGCTTCAATCAAAAAATATCTTTCTTTTAAAATGTCAACATGGCTCGTTTTGCCGAGTTATCAGAATGCAAATTGTCCACTATACTCAAAAAAGGATGAAGAAAACACCAAAAAAGCAACTAAAGTTATTTTAAACATATTTCGAGGCTACTTGCAAGAAAAAGGATTGAGAGAAGCCGAGTTTTTGACATGAAAAGTTAAACTCGCGAATGCATGTATGTCAAATTGGATTATACTTTTTTAAACTGTTATTATATACTTGCTACCCTTAAAAACTTACTATATTAATCGGTAAATGATAAAACAATTATTGAACTCGGCTATCACAAAATATCGTGATTTATCAGTGGCTCGCAGATCAATTATTTGCCTCTGCCTTCGGCATCGGCAAATAATTGATCTGCTCGCCACTGATAAATCACGATATTTTGCTCAGTCTCGTCCAATAATTGTATATTATTATTATTATTATTATTATCATTATCATTATCATTATCATTATCATTATCATTATCATTATCATTATCATTATCATTATCATTATCATTATCATTATCATTATCATTATTATTATTATTATTATTATTATTATTATTATTATTATTATTATTATTATTATTATTATTATTATTATTATTATTATTATTATTATTATTATTATTATTATTATTATTATTATTATTATTATTTTATTATTATTATTATCATTACGACGCTGCTGTCATCAGTAGCCAAGAGAAAGAAAATCAAATGCTCCTTAATCGTTTCACAATCTGCTGTCAATGGGCTAATATGATTATACGCGTTGACAAATGTTCAACATTTGGCATTAAAAAACAGTTAACGAAATCCATCCAGTATTTGCCCAAGCTTTTCGTGAATAACCATCTTGTACCCAGAATCGAAATGGGCAAATCCTTCCGTTACTTAGGTCGCTATTTTGATTACAATATGTTTGACGAGGAACACAAGTCAGAATTAGTTAAAGTGTTTAATGACATCATGAACAAAATTGATGAGCTACCCTTGCACCCGAAAAACAAAATTCTTTTATACAGTCGTTATTTGCTGTCAAAAATATCCTGGAATTTTACTGTTTCTGATATATCTAAGACATGGATCTGCGAAACGTTAGACGGTATTGCGTCCAAATATTTTCGAAAATGGCTAGAACTTTCTGTCTCTGCAACCCTTAGCAACGTGTTACTTCCACAAAATAAATTTGGTCTGAATATTATTCTCCCGTCGACAAAATTTATCCAATGTCAAACTGTTTCTCGGGTAGCTCTAAGATCTTCACCGAACGTAGATTCAAACAATTTATGGGCGGTTACGAGCACCAACAAGAACATACAGTAAGACATTTACAACGACACAAAAGATGTTCTTAAGGCGGTTAGAAAAGAGAATGAAGAGAGACTCCAAAACCAACTCATTTCGCAAGGTTCTTTCTTTTCAACTATCCTTAATAATTCCACATCCACATTCAACTCCTTATGGTCATCCGTTCAAAGCAAACTTCCGAAAAACATCTTTAAGTTCTCTATCCGGTATATTAATAACACACTTCCGACAAGAAAAAACCTATCAAAATGGGGACTATCATCGACATCTGATTGCTCTTTTTGCTCTTCACCCGAAACGCTGCTTCATATCGTTGCTGGATGTGAGACATACTTAAATGAAGGCCGCTTCACATGGCGACACGATTCTGTTTTAAATTTCCTCGCATCCACTCTTACTGTTGTGCAAAATTCCAGACTTTACGTTGACATACCTGGCTTTGTGAACCCATCTGTTCTCACCGGTGACAATTTACGACCTGACCTACTTCTAGGGGTTGAGAACGAATGCCAATACATTCTCGAGCTCACTGTTGGTTTTGAATCCAATCTACAAGTCAACGCCAATCGCAAACGCCAAAAGTACCTTGATTTAATTGAAGAGCAGAAAACAAATTATGGTAAAGTCAAGTTTATTAACTTGTCCTTGAGTACACTTGGAGTTTTCAGTCGATCAGCGGAAAATTTTGACGAAATGCTGAGAAGTCTAAAACTTGATGATCAGTATAGTAAATATATAAAAAAGAAAATAGTGAATATGTGTATACGAACATCGTATTATATATTTTGTAGACGAAACAAGGAGTGGGATAACCCAAAACTAATGACGATATAATCATTTTAAAATAATTGTTGAAATTATATATTGTAATGTGTCGTCAATTCATGTAGACATTGATAAGCTACCTGTAAAGCGAGGTTTATCATTGTAGTTGTATATTATTTAATAATCAATAAATAAAGTTTCCACTATTATTATTATTATCATTATCATTATCATTATCATTATCATTATCATTATCATTATCATTATCATTATCATTATCATTATCATTATCATTATCATTATCATTATCATTATCATTATCATTATCATTATCATTATCATTATCATTATCATTATTATTATTATTATTATTATTATTATTATTATTATCATTATTATTATTATTATTATTATTATTATTATTATTATTATTATTATTATTATTATTATTATCATCATCATCATCATTATCATTATTATTATCATTATTATTATTATTATTATTAGTATCACTATCATTATTATTATCATTATTATTATAGGTTTTTGAAATCAAGGTACAGTATATAAGGCAGTGAACTGAAAATATAGCTGGAAGGCTACTTTTAGTGAGAAATTTGAAGCTGTTCTTACGCAGCCTTTTCACGCACGACCAAACAAAGACAATTTGATTATCGTGACTGTGAAATCCGAGTTAACATGTATGTCATTGAAATTTTAGATATTTGTTATTCTTCATGGTCGCCCCAAATAACACTTGAATTTCATAGGAACGCGTGTAGTTCGCGCAATAGCACATAAAATTGCGGGACTTTACCTCCAGACACGCGTGTCAGCATGGAGATAAAATTTAGCTTCAGGAAAGTCTAGGCATATTGTTGTTCAATGACATAAGGTTAGTTCACTGAGGCAATTCCAGCGCAAAAAGTGTTGCACAAAGATTTATAATTCATTTTTGTGCAGCATTTTTAGTTCTCTAACATGCGCGGTCATATCTATTTTTTCCTTCTTTCTTATTGATACCTATTTGGAAGCACAATCGACAGAAGTTTTTCAGTAAACAGTAGGACACTTATCTTTTCTGTATTCTCATGTTTCAAGCGATATTTTTGCGTGAATGTACCGAGGATATCAAAATCAACGAATTAAAAAACAAAATGGGTACCGACGTAGCTATCTGATATCTTTATTAGTTTCTTCCTGATTTATATATTGTTCCTGATTGTCTATCCATAAAAAAACTAAGCTTCAAATCAAATATAATTAATGGTAAATCAGTTTTAGAAATAACGTTTCTTTCTTATAAGCCTTAAATCTTGTTGCCACTAGAAGGCAATGGAACTCTTTTGGACGTGTTTGCATCCGGAAACAACTTGCACGATTCCAAGAAGAATTTTTGAACTAGAGGTACTTGACTTGATAAACTGAAAAAATTAAAGAAAACGTACCATTATAAAAAATCCTCTTATTCGGTTGTACCAGGACGATTCTATGTGTGTGAAGGGGTGGGAGTTGGGGGTGGTGGTGTTCCTCTACAGACTTCGATTTATACCACTGGCACATTATAGGGAATGAACAGAAGGACCACTCCATTGAAGTTTGTGTATCTGCGCGCATATCGCATTACGCATCTCATTATCTTTATGCAAGCCAGTCAATTGCATTTTTTGCCTAATACGAACTCTGAACTGACTGGTGGCCGCCAGCAAACATGCATGCTAATAATAGGTATCAATTCTGCGTCTTGATAAATTTCTCGGCGACTTTTAGTTTACCGACAAGTATCGTCCACCCCACCCCAACCTCATCTATGTTCTGTTTTATCATATTCAACACATGTGAGCTCTTGGTCCATATTAGGTATATTGAATGCGCAACCACATCATGTTATTTGTGTAGGTAAAGTTTTGCTAAGAAATTTATGTGGCGATTTGAGAGAACGATTCATCTACATATAATATTTAAGGAACTTTTTGAGTAAAGATCTATCCGGTATGGCCTGAATACCCGCCGATAAACACGGTAGTTATTAAACATACGACTTTGATGTTTATCTGCAGGTTTCCAGGCAATGAGTCTGGCTTCACTATGAATCTACACTAATAGATAAAATAATACAATTGATAGCTTGAGAGGCGAGGGTAACTCCGTATCATACAGGATATTTTCTGTTCACTGCGAAGGAGTTGCGAGATTACGACTGGGATCAAAGAAACATAAGGATACAATTAGCCATCGTCTAAGCAAACTCACCACTTCGTATATGTTGCAAAACAATCCTGCTGGCTGATAGCGTACATACGTAATTTCATATCAGTAGAACATATTTGACCGCGCAACATTTGGCAATAAATGTCAACGAACTCATTTTTGCATGTGGGACTTGTGAATACTTTGTCCTCTACCAACTCAGCCAGAGTTTTAGGGAAAACCTTTGCTGTAGCCTCGTAAAAGACACTCAAAGCTTTGGGATACTAAAAAACGATATTCAAGAATCCAGCGGTTACAATTGATCTATAGTTATCGTGAATAAACTTGGCGTTCTCTGGCTAGTTTATAGAATACGTTAGGTTATGATCCCTGGTCTAGCACATCCCTATAGCGGGTATATATATATATATATATATAACGGGTAAAATCCCACGAGATCACAAAACAAAATTCACACACATGGTACAATAATAAAAACTTCAACATTTCACCAGATCTAACTCTCGCACTACCTCGCATACACTTCATTCATCAGTTTACATGATAAGGATTATATATTCAATTAACTCTAGTGACGTTGTTCGTAATGGACTAAAGAGTAAATTTGACGTGTCCAGTTACTAGGCTAAGGTGATTTCCGACATTACACTTGTTGTACTGGTATTGAAAAGTTTCTCGCCGTGTTTGAAGGGCGCGGTGTATCATTAACATTACGTCATTATATCGTCCTTTGTTTGGTGAATTCCATGGCGTGTTTAACTGCGTGACCATGTTCACTGTAATATTTTTAGCGCCGTCCCCTTCTCGTAACATAGGCAGGCCGCAAGCTGCTCTATAATCGCTCTTCTTGCCATGTAACTTATTATCATTAAATTATCTAATGTTAGAAAGGCTATATTTGTGAAATCAAATGACTTTATCGAAAGAGAATAATATATCCATTTTTTAAAAGGGGATGCACGATGTAATTGACTATTGTATAAATGCACGTACCGTGTAGCTTGATTTTGAGCAAACGTCACCTGGTACTTCGGGTAGCTTCATACAATAGTCGTATCCGCTTACGTCTTTCTGTATTAAGGAGCAGTTGAATGTGAGGCCGTCTGCTAAGGCTTTAGGGCAGCTTTTTTGAACACGCGCACAAGCTGCTTTAGTTTTCATGTAATTGTATCTCAGGTCAACGCCATATTTGCTGTCTGGAGTACAAACGGCGAATGTGTTCGAGCAGGAATATTCCTGGACATCATCATGACAATCCTGACTGATTTGACTGAAGAAATCGAGACTTCGAAGGGCGAGATTCACACCAGCTAGCTCAGCTTTGACCACTGCCTCTGTAGTTGGATTGATACCCAAAATCTTATAGTTCACTAGATTCGGTGGACATACGTTGTTTGGACTGAGCTCTTGGCAAAATGCTGTCTGTGATCCGTTTACGAATAAGTAGCCCAAGCCAGATTCTTTACTGGCACGGCTAGCAGTATTGCACGCTAGCAGCGAGAAAAACACAATGAGTTTCATAGATAACATATTAGTTTCAATGTAAAGTTGTTCGCAATATTGTCTGTGAATTTGTGATTGCCTCAGATGATTTATCTATCTCTATATATAAACTATTACGAATGACATCATTTACAGATTTGACACTGACATAATTTTACTTTAGAAATATTACATAATGAAGCCACTGTGTCATTTACTTGTATGGCTCAATCACTACTTAGAAATGGTAAACGAGCGATCACTTTAATTAATCGGAGTAATACAAAGGGGTACAGAAACATATTTTTCATGATTTTTCTTTCTACACTCCGGGCCAACAACCAATATTTTAAAGGTAATTTCTAGATGCACAGATGAGATCATTAGTTAAGCATGTGATCAAAGTCAATATTTGATTAATTATGTTATGATATACACATGATCTGTCCGCGTATTACACGTTCCTGGTTTCGGATGCGGATACCTGGTTGCGGATACCTGGTTGCGGACGCGGATTATTAACTTATTGTTGATCGCCATGGATCATTAGATAGCTGTTGTCTGTCGTCATCCCACTATTTTAAATTGCATAAAAATTACCGATATAATTTGCATATAATTTTCAGTCACTTGAAGTTCATTCTAGCAAAGTCATTTTATAACAAAATGTTTGCTTCCTCCGCGGGGAATGTATATGTCGTAGAATAATTGATCTATACTAGTAATTCTAACTGATATCAGAACTTTTTAACAAAAAACACATAAAACATTTTATTGGCAGAGGATTATACGCACCAGGTTTTTCTGCTCGTTTGTATAAAGAAGATAATCCCAAGGAATCTTAGCGAATAACAAGGAAGACACTATCAAACTATATAATCAGACAATTATCAAACCAGTCGTTGTGTGACAGTGGACATTTCGCCAATAAAGGGTAGCCTCTAATTTCTTGAAACTCGGTCTCTAGTTTCTTGTTGGTCTTTGACGTAACAAGAGCCTAAGAGTTGAAAAAGGCTATTAAAAATGTTGGACAACCTTAAGTGAATTCACATGCTTAATATCTCTTTATGGAATTATTTCTCTTCACTTTTTTAGTACTTTCTCTTTAAAATTATCGGTTTTATAAAAATAACGAAAACCTTTGAATACAATTTCATCTTAGGAGCACTTTAAATTTTCTCATAAAATAACTAATTGAATGAAACGACTGCTTATACAGCGTTGTGTGATTTAACGTGTACTTATTACTTGAATGTACTTGAATGCATAAAATTTAGAAATATTTAACACAAGGGCACACTGTACAGGTATGCTTCAATAGCGCAAGACTTCTGGTAGTACGATGGATTTTTCTGACAAGCTCAGTGGCGTACAGCTTCGAAAAAAAAAACAATTTAATTATTCGCTTTAGGTATTTAAACCAATCAATGCTTTTAGAAGCAGCCAATCATGTGCAGCGTATAAGCAATCTAGGGTATACAATGCAAATTCGAAGCGGATTCATTTTGAATTTGATCACGAATGCTGCGCCAGACCGCATTTTAATTGGTAATATCAACTAAATCAGTCCTGATGTGAATTTTCGAAGCAGGAAGCTGTTTGAAAAAGAAGTAAACCAAGTAGATATGAATTTGTTTCTACTTCTATCGCTTCCATCGCCTCTTTAGCTAGATTCAACCGTAATATGTTCGGCTGTTCGCCTTGAGTTGAGCTATTGTATTTCAGTCTTGGTGCACTTTTCGCACTTCAGTGCTAGTAAATGAATAAATATGTAACAATGTGACCGAAAATATGTAGGCACGTTTTTGT
This sequence comes from Muricea muricata, assembly GCA_963855995.1. Taxonomy (NCBI): domain Eukaryota; kingdom Metazoa; phylum Cnidaria; class Anthozoa; order Malacalcyonacea; family Plexauridae; genus Muricea; species Muricea muricata. The sequence goes on from OY979717.1 coordinate 16,127,603, forward strand.
CACACTTTGGAACAAAGAAAAGGAGGATATTTTGCCCAACCCTCTCATTGAGATCCGTGTGTTTTTCGAGAAAAAAAAAAAGAGGCCATACGTAAAACCCGCTCATAGCGTTTTACTGCATAAAATGAATGTGCAATTTGGAATAATTAAACTAGAAGGTAGATAGGTTCTCATCTTACTTAACAGGGAACAAGTGTGCACTGTTAATGGAGCAACGTCCGCACCTAAAAGGATAGTTTGTGGTGTACCGTAAGGCTCAATCCTAGGCCCCCTACTGTTTTTATTATATATCAATGACCTGCCCATTGAACTGAACATAACTAGAAGGCTACCTTTGGTGAGAAATTTGAAGCCATTCGTACCCAGCCTTTTCACGTACCAAACAAAAACAATTTGATTTGCGTGAAAATCCGATGTCAACATCCCTGTTATTGAAATTCCATTGATTATGTACTTGTTTTTACACAACATAAATATTTTAGTTGCTCCAAACAGTTGGGTAAAATATTTTTGACATAAATATTTGTTATTCTTTGTGGTTTTAAATTTCAACACATGCTTTTGTCGCCCCCTGAAGTGGCATCATAACGCGTGACTTTCATGGGAAACGCGCGAAAATTTCTGACAGAGCCAGCGTCCTTAAATAATGTTTTACATTACATTAAGAAGGTGTGGTTTCACCGATCGCTTTCGCACTCAAGAACTCCATTTTTCGTCGAGAAACCTACTTTTTCACCGACAGTATTTACCATGCAGGCTTATTTTAAAAACTCTTCTACAGAGACAAATTTCCGCTTTCAAAAAATCAAAAGCACACTTGGTTCACTTTAAACATTCTTCAGCCAACTAAGTCATTGTATAAGACTTTCTGTATTAGAAAAGACGTCTGTATTAGAGAAGCGTCTGAATTAGAGAGATACCTAAGTAGGAGAGATATCTGCATTAGAAAGGTGAGAGGTCGGAGAGGCCTCTGCATTAGACAGATGCCCGTATTAGAGAGATGTCTATTTTGGAGAGATCCCTGTATTAGTAAGATGTCTGTATTGGAGATGCGTCTGTACTCAGCAGCGTCTGTAGTAGAGAGATGTCTGTATTAGAAAGCTGCCCGTATTAGAGAGCTGTCTGTATTAGAGGAGGAAATATCTGTATTAGAGAGATGCCTGTATTAGAGTGACATCTGTATAAGAGAGGTGTCTGTGTTAGAGAGGTGTCTTCATTAGAGGGATGTCTGTATTAGAGGGAGCGATGTCTTCATTAGAGAGTGCAATGCCTATACGAGATTAGTTGCGTTAACACTAAGCAAAATAAAACTATAATTAATTAGTAATAATCCGGATATTTACGTAGCGCAATGCACAACTGTCTTGCACAGAAGAATAAACGAAGAGCAATTGTAGGGATCGCATTACTAATATAGACGCCCTTAATGCCTGAGAACACAGATAGAGAAGGAGTGACACACTTGCACTTGTACCGACAAAAGATTGGAGAATAAAACGTATATCGTGAAGAAGTGTGTTTAGTCTTGCGTCCAAGTGACTTTAAAAGAACAATTGGGCTATTCTCCCAAAACGGCCGACGTTCCCGCTTGCTGGTTATCAATATGAAAAGGATCGTGTAACAAGTCATTTGTTTACCAATTTGCCTGGTGCGCCACCAGTCAGTCGTTTAGTTGTATGCAGCACTTACATACAGTACTAGCCTATTTTCTCGAATAAATACGATTGGAAATGCAGTGAGAACTGGTAGCGGACGTCCCATTTGAAATTCAGCCAGCAACCAATGACATTGCCTGTGTCCAATTATCAAACCCTAGGGGAGTGGCCGATCACTCTCTGATATGAAAAAAGAACTCAGTCTTCCAAACCAATGATGCTAAAAGTGCTAGACAATTCATATACAACAATTACAAACACATTGAGAAATGTCTGTATTAGAGAATGTCTGTAGTAGAGAGATAGAGAACGATGTCTGCATTGGTGAGAGAGATGCCCGTATCAGAGATGTTTGCAATAGAGAGCCGACCGCATTAGAGAGGCGTGTGTGTTAGAGAGATATCTGTGCTAGAGTGTTTCCTGTATTACAGAGATGTCTGTATCAGAGATATGTGCGTATTAGAGATAGGTCAAGCAACAAATACCTGATGCGTTCTGTGTTTAGATGGTCTTCGGCTCTTGTATTTCAAGCTTTTCTCTCTTTCAACTCTCGCAATATCCCAAATGTACGTGTTTGGATCACACCATCAAAACACTGAACCAATTAGGCATTTGTATTTTATAATAAGTATTTCTCTTGATGAACAATAGTGGTTAATACATGAGTGCAATGATAGGCTGAGCATTTTTTAGGTACAGTACTTATTCGTATTATATGCCCAAAATTTTGTAATCGACTGACAATTCAATACTTTTACTGTAAATCAATAATTCATAAAAGTGTCTACCTATCTATTAATAAATACTGTAATACCATACATATAGAGATTTACTCAGGTAAACGGGTGGAATTTTCACAGTGGAGAAGCGAATAAGCGTTTTCATTAGCCGTGCGATTATTTTCACTAGGGAAAAATGATCGTATCAGAATTTTGATTGGCTATACAGTTTTTCTCACTAGTGAAGAACGTTATATGTGCTAAAACATGGACTGGACTGGATTAACAAAACGCGGACTAGACTCGATTCGTAACACTATTTAAATCTAATGTCGAAGGACACCCTTATTGCTGAGAGGCACAATAGAGATGATACGTAATAATGGAAATGTAGTTCGCTGATTGCATAAATGATCAGGCAAATTATATTTTGATCTTTAAGATAAAACTTATACAGCACGTTAAGAACAGCATCCTACATAGATGCGTGTGCGCATGGCAATAGTGCCTGCCCGGTCGTAATTCAACCACAATTAGTGCAACAGCACAGCATGCCGCATATATATACAAACCGGTGATACTATGGTCTTGATGGTCTCATTCGATGATACAGGGTTTTAGCACTTATGGTCTGGGGACCGCTTCTACCCTCCCCTATAATTCGAACCAGAGGTGGTGGAGTTATGAGACAGCCGGTGGCAGCGCCAATTCAATGTCGTTGTCGAAAGGCAACCGCATTTGGTTGGTTGTCGAAGCCGAATGTGCGAAGCCATCCGTGTGCGAACTTTTATTACAATACCTGGTTTTTTTCACCATCGTCATGCTCTCTTTTATACCATCCCTAGGCTAATCCTTTGAAGGTAGCAGAATTCCTGACACCTTTTGAAACCTGTTGATTTAAATTGTTACGCTAGCGTGCAATCTCTTATGATACTTCTCAATATCCCTAATATAAGTGGCATAGCAAAATTTTTTTCAAGTCTTTTTTGTTTGTTTTTTTCGTAAAAAAAAAACGATAGTTCCCACCGTTAAGAAAAACAATAGCATTTTGAGAACGGTTTTTTGTTAAAATTTTAGAACGGATTTTTTAGAACTGTTATTTTCTCCATTTCCAAAAAATTTTGCCAGTGTGGCTAACCAGGAAATAAAAATTTTTCTTTATCAGACTGTATGATATAAAGAAGTTGTCAATTTTTGACGAATTTTTTTTCCAAAAACATCTGCAAAATAGACCAAAAGATACTTCGGAAAGGGTTACAATTCTTGCGTTAGACGAAAACTATTTAAGGCAAGGGCAGGAATTGATCCCAGGCACGTTTGTTGAGATATTTTATTTGACCACTGAACTATGTTGGTAATGACGCTCTAGCAAGGTGGTTTAAGTTGTTTAAGTGGTCTAAATAAACCTATACCTAATTCTTAAAAGTGACCAAAGCAGAAACGATTTTTGGCAAAGGCAGGTATTGATCCCGGACTCAATGATTGACTCTTAATGATACACATTGTCTCAAAGTGTTTGACCATTTTTTGTAGCTCATTCACTTAAAAACGGGTAAATAATTTAGACCACATTGGACGAGCGTAATAGCCAACGTGGTCTGGTGGTCAAGGCAAAGATGTGTAAGTAAAAACAACGCAGCTGAACGATAATTCCCTTGTTCTATTTTGGCCCTGTTTAAGAATTTATTATAGGCTAGAGAAAACCCCGCTTAGACAATTTAAACTAAGTTGCAAGTGCGTGCTGATAAACATATAGTCTAGTGGCCAATGCAAAATGTCTCAAGTCAACGAGTTTTAGGTCAAATCCTGCCCTTGTCACAAACCCCATAGGTTTTTTTTCTGGGGTAAGAATTATTATAAATATATACTAGGCTAGCTTAAATCAAAGTTATTCGAACCCATTCGCAAGCTTTTGTTTGGATTTCATCGAATAATATTTAATCACACTCTTTCGAGGAAGATCTTGCAGTTGCTTTTGAGTGTAGTTACATTTTTAAATATATGTACAAATTTATTTTAACATAAATCCAATTAAGTCTTCTACAATATCACAAATAGCAAAAATGGGTGAAATCACAACTTGAGCATACAGTAGGTTTCTGGTGCTACGAATTTTAAATTTTGTAAGTAAAACTGACGTTTGAAAAATAAATGTGTGTTGAAATCAGCCTTCTCTTATACTCGGACTATTGCTTCCAATCTACTCAACAATTCAGCATTACGCACTCGCTTTATTACATAGCGTATCACGCTGTCAGGTCCACATGCAATAAAACGTTATGAAGTCTCTGACGTCAGCATCATATGTCGTCGCAATAACAAAAGTCCTTCAAATCATTTTTTAACTGTCTGTACCTCGTTTCGAAAGTCTACTTCTTTTCTTTCTTCTTCTTTAGTCTCAACAAAATACAAAATTCAAGTTCTTGCATATCCAAATGCACTTTCGCGACAATTTCAATTTATGACCTCGCGTCAAATACGGGTATTTTCTCAAAATGCGCCCAATGCATTTCAATGCATAGTGACAACTTACCCTTTCTCTCCGATCCCCAATATTCAAGACCCTAGATTCAGGACCCTCCAGTGATAAATGAAGCGAGATTTGCAGAAACCTGTAAAGGAGTTTTTCTTTGGGTCCCGCGCAGAGGTACAAGTAAACACGTACAGGATCGTAAAAGGTTTTCTTTACTGGACGACAACCTAACAGCAACTGCCGATTGCGACAGTTACGCCAATTACAAAATCACAACTACATACCTTTGACGATTACGACTAGTTACAAGTCCATTTTCACTGCACACTGTCTCAGGCTAGTATTGTGTTATAGGCAAATGAAGAGATTCTGAGCTTACTTAGAATCAAAGATATTTGTTTGACAAGCAATTCTGTCGTTGATTTCAATGCTATTGTATTAAGAACAACGGAACAGTTAGTCTTGGTTATACACTAGCATTGCTACAGACCCGGCCATTTCAATTGACCTTAAAATGAGCTCATGCATGACATCTGGAGGACAACTTGAAACAAACCGCTCAACAGAATGTAAATTAATATCCTCCAGATTCTTTCATGATATGCAAAGTTTTGCTACGGGTCAATAAGTGCAATGGTCTATACATAATCATAGTCATGCACAATATTAATGCATGACGTAAATTGTAATTTTTAATACCCTAACGTATGTGATGCAACCAATGTATGTCCAAAGGATTGAAAGGTCGCTTCGGTAAGTTACAATTACATATCAAATCCTATTAGTTTATTGTGATGTATAAAATATTCTGATTTAATATATGATCTTCGTTCACTGTACAAAATCCTTGCACGCGATTGGTCAAAATCAATCACCAGTGTCTTTGTTACCTGGCAGCAACGCGTCTTTGAGTGTAGTATTGACAATAACGCACGGAAAACGTGCATTATTCATTCAATATGTCTTCAAATTTTGTACAAAGCAATGAAAGGAATACAAAATTAATCAAATTAATCACGAGCAAGTCCTAAAAGTGCGAAAATAAGACAAACAAAGCGGAGCATTGTAATATTTAAATAAGCTAAGCAAAGACGTAGGCGTACTGTACTTAAATTAGTGCAAGCAGTGAGTGAACTCAGATCATATATTAAAAGTATTATTAAAAGTTGTCTCCAAATAAATATGGGTCAATAAATCTGAAATAAAATCTGAAATCTATATTTTTACTGAATGTGAATGAAAATGAATATTTCATCAAAGAAGTACTTTGTGCATGTAGATAATGAAGATGTGAATGAAATGTACGTCTCATTCTAAATGAAGCTTTACCTACAGTCTTTTATAGTTATATATATATATACTTTCGCAATAGTGAGGCAACAATGTGCACACAAATTTTGCTGTTATAATGAGTATATAACTTAATTACAATACTCGGCACAACTTGCGATTATCATTGCACTTCAACTTCCAATGATTTGCTGGTGCTGTTTGAAGTTTATTATTTTAATAAAAGAGAACAGGGAAAAATAACTTGTCCAAAGTAACTGCATGAAATTGCTAAAGATACAAAGGTTCTTGTTCAGGCAGGACTAGTTTTAATACAAAACAATATTTTTAAATGGTGTTCAACCATGTGCGACTGATACAACAATCATTAATAGCATTCTTATACTTGCAACGGAAGATCTGATGGATATTATCCTAAGGTTTTAAGTGTCTTATACCAGGCAAGGGCATCGTTGTGAAACTGGTTTCATTGATTTAAATCGTTTTCCTACTTTAAAATGATATACAGCTATTTGAATCAGCTAGGTTGTCTTTCCAAAAGCGTAAACTGTGAACTATGAGCGCGCAAGGGATGATGGATTGCTTATTTAGGCCCTGATATTCAGGGGTACAACATTTGAATAGGTACAATTAATGCACGACGTCACATGTCAGAATGCCTGCGCTACATTTTCATCTCAAGTAGTCAGGTGTCACACAGGAACATTAAAAAAAATATTGGAATGTTTTCCCCTGGTTACCAGACTCCTCCCACGCCAATACCTTGTGACCTCATTAATTGACAACAAGGTCAATGACAAAGCTGTGAAAACAATTGCTTTTGTAAGACGGCTGAGTATCTTATCCGAGGACGCATCTTTATCATCGCGATATCTGAACTAAATTCTTTTATGAACGGGCGTATTTGTAGAGATTGAATTGAAAGAAAAAAAAAATAAAACTGCAAACGTCAGTGTAATGATTGCTTTTGTATCTGATTTGCATACAGCAATTACATGAACATGACCTTTGGTTATGACTAAAGTTCCGCAAATAGCATAAAGCACGCGTGCGTTGCATGTTGTCTCAGCAATATAATGATAAGTTTGGATTGACATCTGCCTTATTAAGTTCGATTTCAATGCGTGGGTACAGTTAAGATTTTTCCGCGCTGGCAGCTGTGCTTAATGCTAATCAAATTGGGTAATCAAGGTCAACACATATTATGTATGGCTTTACCATGCAGTTTGCTGGTAAAAAGTGTTGTAACTAGTTTAAAAATTTATTTAATAGTTTAAGTATCTTTGAGCTTCATTCTAGTGGAATTAAAAACGACAATAAAGACTTAAAATGAGAAAAAGCGTTTGTGATCGTTTTTAATTCCGAGACTAGTTTAAAAATGTAAAATGAATATAGGACGAGATTTGTAAGAACAGCCTTATACAGATCCAGAAATGCTAGAACACTACAAACAGACAATTTTTTGCCAATCTATGGTGAACTAAAATTCAAGGAAAAAATGCAAAAATAATGTACTAATTCACATTGAACGCCAATTATTTTTTCACAAAGTTCAAAATCAGGGCAAATTATCCCAACACGATTAAATATACATGATCAATCACACTCCAATGCTTAGATTTGTTTACATTCACGGTGTTTTTAAAGCCACGAAAATGGCTGCCTCTGCCCTGGCCTCCAACGCAAACCAAGGTTGGTAGTCTTGGTAGATTAAGAAAGCAAAAGGCCTTATTAAAAAAACAGAGAGCTTTGTTATAAACTTGGCTAATCTACCAAGCCTGGCGTAATTACCGAACGTACGCAATGTCCTCGGATCAACTACGGCCTCTTTAAGCAAGCCTAATCTGGCGGTAAATAGTCCAACAGTCATGAATGATTATACTGCGAGGTTCAGATAAATCAGATTTGACTTTGAAGTTCAGATGTGCTGCATCATCCTTCCGATCAACTAATCAGTTTCCTTCTCCGCCAGGAACAGGTATAGCAGCAGCTAGTAGTTGTAGAAGTCAAACTTGAACCTCCGACTAACTGATCAATATAATGTGTCAAACGTGAATAATAGTAACAAAAATTAGCAAGCTTTTAAACTTTTTTGTTGTTCTTAACAGCATATAAGAAACCTTTATGCATTATCGTGGTTTATTGCATGAAAAAATTTAACCATCAAAATTCAAGGTTTTACATATTTGCCACATATTAAGGAATATCCTAAAAAAACAATTAATACTTCGTAGATAACTGGATAACATTTTGAAAATGTTATCTATCTTCAGAGCATCAATAGTTTTGTATTTTTAAAATTCTCGGTTGTTCTCGTAATTTAATTTAACCTATTTTTCGAATATCTTGGTCATAATGTTTACTTGGCCACAAGTAATATCAAGTCTCATAATGTTTACAAATTATATAAATATGTTTAAGCTGCTAGCCCTTTTTAAATTTGTCATAAAATTCCAGCTTGATGATAAAAGACAGAGTGATATTATCATCACATCCTTGCAGGATTACCCAGAGATTATCTACATTCCATCGTGTTTATTGCAGTTTGGTAGTACTAATTGAAGCTCATTTCGTAACACCATGATATGGGATAAAATTAAATCTCAATGGCCCCTTACAACATATGTTTAAAATTTTATGTTAAATGTTTGTGGATCGCACTGGATTTCAACTATTATTCACTTTTGAGCGGATTTTATTACAATTGAAATACTTTTCTTTTTAAATGTTGACCACTGAAAAAGGCTGATGAATTCATGAACTGACTGTGGAATTTCTTACTAGGAAAAATAACTTTTTTACTTCAGCTGCACAACTACAAAAACGTTTCCTTTAACGTACTATACACATATGCTTCATACAGGGCCATTCATTTCCCAGATGAAATACCCGTCATAATGAACTTGTCAATCACTCGACTTAATTATTTCCACTTGCTAATCCCTTATCGTTGCCACCATTGTATGGCGAGACAAATTAAGAAATGCTGACCAACATAACATGTTTCATCGACATCAAATCGGATGTGACGACTGTCGAGTTTCTACTTCTGTTGTTCAGTTCACGACTGGTGTTTTATATTTGATATTTGGGATTGTTGCGAAAGGTGTTAAATGTCATCACATTTCATGATCATATATTAGGACAATGTTGACATGTTAATTACCTAATTTTCTGCATCAGTCTGTTTAAATCCGAATATAATAACGCAGAGCAAGTTTAAATTTGGGAATGGCATAAAATTTGTGATTTGTGCGAGATGACCTATTTGATTTTCGATTTCATGGATCTCACGAGAGGGCAGTAAACTATCTATCTACGAGATCAATAAACTATCTATCTATCTATCTGCGCTGAACATGGAAATTACCATTCTTGAATTTGAAAAGGAAAATTAAATTTTAGTAACGTAAAAGAAGGAGTATGTTAAGGGCAATATAGGTCGAGAAAAGCTAGATTCAGAAAAGCTATTAAATACGAATTAATGACACCCTTACCAAATTTAAAAAAGCAAATGAAAAAGCGAATTAAATAAATTTTCATCTCTTATTCTGACAATTTATTTGTTTATACTGTATAGTCACAGTTGTCTTGTGCTTTCAACGGATGTACATTTTCACTAGCACGGTATTGTGCCAAATATACAGTACATATACAGCAATTGGTTGTTATGCACGCAGTAGGGGTCCGTGTTAGGGCAGGCCTAATCTTGAGCACAAAATAATAAATGATGTTAAATCACGTGTGGCAGATTCAATTATTAATCACATACTTTAACGTAGCAACCAGGAAATAATTAAAAGATTTTTACTGCATAAACGGCTGCATTTCCTGTAAGAGTAAACATTAATTTTTAACAAGCAAAGCTTGTCGAGATTTTTTTTGAAAATATTAGCTTCGACGCATTTTGTTTTACAAATCAACAGCAGCAGTGTCGTAACGTATAGCGCATGAATTCTTAATCTTAGTTATAAAAAGCGATATGTTTAAGACGGCAATCCGCTAATGTAAATGAACATAAGTGCAATTTTTCAGTTATTTGTTGAAATAACACAGAAAAATGCAATAATATGCTCGCTCTGTAAATACAGAGCAATCATATTTGTAAATGAACGGCAACTATGCGAGCAAAAAGGAAGTGCATTTGCGGTAAGTTAACCACGTTCAACATGGAAGAACTTTTGCTCTTTAAAAATGACAAGTGAAAAATTGAAATTAGAAACTGAAGAATTTCATTCTTGAAAGCATACATGCTGCATTTAAAACTACCCTAAAATACAGGGTGAGTAAAAAACTGATGCTTTTATATTCGAATTAGCCGCATGGCGACTGTGTCTGTAATAATATACAGGGGGAGGACCGAAAAAAGTGGCCCCCTATGAAGATAGGGTTTTTAGACTATAATTGTGTAAAGCGTGCGGAAAACGTAGAGAAATTCATAAACAGGACTGTACAATTACCAAACATGACCGAAGGACTAACACTTTTGAACCTCAAGTGTAATTTTCATCACACAAACAGATAAATAATAGTATGTTTTGTGATTAAATTGAATAGTTCAAATGGCTTCCCATCAACCGTTGCTGCAGTTGTTTGGCGGTATTAAAAACGTTTTCACGTAATGAACACGTTAACAACTCAACATTACGTCACATTTGTACAATTTATAATGCCATTGTCACATTAACTTAATTTCTCGTTATCGTGCTGTGTCTTATTTTCAGTACTTTGTTGGCATTCCCTTCGATTTAATAACAGCTTTGCATCTACTACCCATGCTCTCCACAAGTTTTTTCAAGTATTCGTCATTTATTTCGTTCCATGCAGTTTTAAGAATTTGGAAAAGTTCATCTTCATTCTTTGGTTTTCTATTTTTGGTCTTACGATTCAATTCAGACCATAAATTTTCAATAGGGTTTAAATCTGGTGACTGAGCTGGCCATCGCATGACATCAATCTTCTTATTTGCAAGATATTTGGAAACAACTCCACTTGTGTGTTTGGGATCGTTGCGATCATTGAACTTTTCCAAATTCTTAAAACTGCATGGAACGAAATAAATGACGAATACTTGAAAAAACTTGTGGAGTGCATGGGTAGTAGATGCAAAGCTGTTATTAAATCGAAGGGAATGCCAACAAAGTACTCAAAATAAGACACAACACGATAACGAGAAATTAAGTTAATGTGACAATGGCATTGTAAATTGTACAAATGTGACGTAATGTTGAGTTGTTAACGTGTTCATTACGTGAAAACGTTTTTAATACCGCCAAACAACTGCAGCAACGGTTGATGGGAAGCCATTTGAACTATTCAATTTAATCACAAAACATACTATTATTTATCTGTTTGTGTGATGGAAATTACACTTGAGGTTCAAAAGTGTTAGTCCTTCGGTCATGTTTGGTAATTGTACAGTCCTGTTTCTGAATTTCTCTACGTTTTCCGCACGCTTTACAAAATTATAGTCTAAAAACCCTATCTTCATAGGGGGCCACTTTTTTCGGTCCTCCCCCTGTATCTCATGGGCACATAAAGTAAGTGAATAATTAGATTATGTTCACAAAGAGTGTTGGTTAAATTTCCAGCCATTTTGTATTGTTTACACGACATTAAATTAAACTCGCCATTATAACTATTGAAGTTGGTTATGAATTTGGTGCCTGAATGTAATTGGAAATCTGGGAACTAAAGCGGTATGCCCGGTATCAAAAAGTGCTGTTTTCGGTGTTCACACGAACCGCAAAGCGTTACGTGCTCATCTCATGCGGTTGAGAAACCGACATTGTTTCGTGATGGTAAAAATGACGATATCGTGCAACAATACTTTTTTGTCGCTATGCGGCATCGGTTTTTCGACTCACCCTGTATAAGATTTTGTAACATTATCCCCTGGGGATTCCCCTCGGCTAAAAATTCTTTTTGACAATTGATTGTTTAAATCAAGCAGTGATTGGTGAAAATCTGTAAAAATGTCACGTGGTCTTTAGCTAACCACGTGCCAAATTCCACCACAACAATATACAGTGTTGATTTCACACCTCTGGGTCGCCATAACCGCTTCGAAGTTTTAGAGAAAACAGTACCACAAGATCAAAGGCTCAACAACAAGGTATGCGCTCCAAGTTTACATTATTTTTATTTGCGACAATTACCTACAATTTCAATCACGAATACTGCGTAATTTGTTCAGTTATCTGATTTTACTGCCGATTGTATAATTCCGTTTGTTATGCGAAAACCATTTATGGATTATAGTGTCTCGCTATGCTTATTTTGGGTATTCACTAGATCTCGTAGTATTTACATCAAAGTATCATTTCAATGTATGCAATAACATCCTTAATTCCATAGGGGCATACGAGGTTAACCTATTCTCGAGGGACTACCTTTGATTTTAAAAATCGTTTGTTTATAAATGCGGAACCATTTGTGCTGATGTTTTGAAATGACACTACAAAGGCATGCTTCGAGCCTCCTCAAGGAATAGCGACACAATTAAAATCAACAATCGCCTGTAACATACGTGTCGTTAAATTGGAAGGGACCAACTTCGTTTTAACCGAAATGTCTTTGTTATAAACTGGCGTTTTTATAATACTCAGCGTGATTAATATGAGGGTTAAGAACTACGAAGCGGAAACCGTGGTCCGTTGTCGATCGATGTAACGTTTGTCGTTTGATCGCTTGCTTCCTTGAGAAATAAATAACTGCACGGACTGATTTCCTTTCGTGCTTAACCTGTCGTAAAGTCGTTCTATATGTATTAAAAGCTGGCGTATTATAAACTGCTGAATATCTTGGCAAGCGAAATTATTAAACAAATACGCCATAGTGCTCATGTTATAAACTGCTTGTGTTTATACTTCAAATATGAAGTGTTTAGACTTCATTACAAAGTTGCTAAATATATATGAAATTATTGTGCATTCAGATAATACGAGAAACTCATTTAAGTTGCCGTGTTGTACAAATTTTTACAATGATAAAAGTGTTAAAAGTCTACGATAACCAAATGAGTCTAGGCAATTATAAATTCGAAACCGAAACGCAAAAATTTATGACGTTGTCTTTCGGAGATAAGTTTTGATTGTTTATGTTCTACGTACGTGTATTTTAATGTATTTTGTTAAAGAATATCGAATATTTTAAAAACAGGCCTTGATCAATTATTCAATTGTTTGCGAGTAAAAAAACGATAATGCAACACATATGCGCATTATATATTGGCCTTCTCGGGTTCCGTTTTATGTCCGTCTCCAACATTTTCGTCGTGATGGCAAAATTGCATTTCATCACCGCATATTAGAATAAAGTCTTCTATAATGCTTGAGGTGACCGAGAGGTGACAGATGGAAAGTAACTATTATATTTAATAAAGATGGCAAGTACAACTTACCATTTTCCAAGAAATGCTGCTCGCAACAGTCAGCAGTAGGCTATTCAATCTCCTCTTTATTATGAGCGCATAATCTGTCGTGTATGAGGCTACCTCACAAATGAATGAGGCAACCTCAAATGCATGAGGCAAATGCATTGCAAATGTATGAGGCAACCTCACCAATGCACAATTACCCCTAAATATGAAATACCGGTACTTCTGGTATTTAATAGACAAATTAAATAAAACAACATAAAAAATGTTGATGCTGGAAATAAAAATTAAGCTGTTATTCAGATTGTAAGATGTTAAGGCTTAAAATCTTGAATCTCAAAATCACCATGATCATCACATGTGTTAAAATTTCTGATGAGTAGATTGTCAACCACTTCGAGATTGAATATCAGCAAAGAAGAATCTTAGTTAAAATGAATACCTCTATTCTCTATCATAGTGAATTATCTGAATTATGGTACATTTTTTTAGTATAGCAAACAAAAAAATTTGATATGTAAAGAGGGTGAAAACTATAAGTTATCCACTTGGCATTGTTATCTGTTTGTTTTGGTAGATTAAATTTTGTATGTATGTGATATTTTGCTACCTAACTTTACCAAAGTAATTTTGATGTTTTGAGTAAAGGTCCTTTGTTGCTGCTAATTTCCTTACAAAGGCCTTTACTGAAAACATCAAAGTTGTATTTTGATTGTATAGGTAGTAAAATAATGTAGATTCATTTGTGCTTTCTGTATCTATGTAATATGATTGAAATATCTGAAGCAAGATTTGTTACCAACATATCTGTACCTCATGTTAAATGACATAACTCAAGTAAATAATTTTAACAAAAATCATTGCTAGTCTATCTAATTAGTTGTAAGCTCATCAGTAACTTTTCTTTTCTAACAGTTACTTCATGGAAAACAGACCGGACACTTCAAACATTTTATCACAAGAACAAATGTTTTTCAACAACATTGATCCAAATGAGGGTGGAAGGTAATTCACATAATTTATGAAGAAAAAAAAATTGTGGCAAAATGATATTGCATGAATTTGACAAAATTCTCAAAGAGTGGAGTACATTGGACTCTGTTGTGATACTAATCTTTGGGTTAGTTGTTGTCTGAGTGAAAACTATAAAATTCAAACACAAGTTGACCAACCTTGTTACTGAAGTCAACCACTATGAAGGGCAAAAAGCATGACAAATACTTTTGAGAATAAATATTCATTCTTTAAAAGAATTATTTATATTTAGACAAGTTTTTTGTCCTTATATAAATATGACCTTTTCTAAAAAATCAGGTGGGGGGGGGGCAGATTTGTAGAAAGTTTAGTGTTATGGTGGTCAGTGCATGGTATATACCATGAGCAGTCGCTATGGTGATAGTACCATTTGTCATTCAATGAACAACAAGTATACTTAGAGTTAACTGTTGTCATCAGCAAATGTGAAAGTCTGCCATGTTTTTGCCTTCACTTCGATTACCGGTACTGAGGCAAGTATAGGAGCCGCTCTTCCATCTGAGAAAATATCAAGCCAATTAATTGGTATATTTTTGGCCGTTTTTGTAATTTCAATTTGTTCTTCAATTTTTCTGACAATGCCCAGAAAAAATAGCTTGACTTGAGCACTTTACCATTGTTTATCTTATCACGGGAGGGAAAATTTGTCATGAGTGAGCGCAACTGTGCAAGCGAAAAGGACAATATAGAAATTTATGAAATTTGTAATTTTTATTCAAATTTCCAACCTATCTCGCAAATAATTTAAAAAAAATCACATATGACATGTAATATCCATAATAAAAAGAACACACAATGTACTGTATTGCGGCACAGTGCGCAATAAAAATACACATCTAGCCCCACTTTTGCATTGTGCCTGCTTTTCTACGCATTCAATTTACTTACTTGAAGATGTCGGGCTCAAACATCAAAGGTTCCAACATGAACAAGATTGTTATATTCTTGACTTGCAACCAACCCTCTCAGGACACACGAAAGAATGTTGCTTGCCCACGCTGGCTTATAAAAATAGAATTGATAAAATATTCTTTTGAGAATAGATACTTTTGTTCTTCACAACCAAAATGGCTGGACATGCAAGTTAGGAATAAGTCCTATTCTGTAGAATACAGACATACAGTCCCCACCTCTGGGTGAAATTGCATTGCCCACAATATTGAACAATATTGTCAAGCCTGAATTGGCCTGCAATCCCCAATCAGTTGTATTAACAATACCAAACATTATTGTTGCCAATCAAACAATCACTATGTTACCTTCACAACATTTTTATTTTCCACATTTGTGTTATCTATGAGCTTTGTCTAATACTAATTAAGTTCTCAAAACAGTAGAATTTCAGGTTCACTTTAGGTTCAACTTTCAGGGCTTTAACTTAACATCAGTTCTTTTTCAAATTTGACCATAGCATAGGCAGCCCAAAAAGTGCGTGTATACATATAATTAATACATATAATTATGTATTTATATTAATATCTACAATGACTTTCATGAATGGCGCTTGCCGCTCGCGATAAATTTTACGCGCACTTTTTAGGCTGCCTATGATCCACTGCTATGATCTGACGAGATTACTCTAGTTACTTAAATAAATTGATTTGATTTCAATCACTTGATGAAGTGATTTGCATAATTTTTTAACAAATTGGTGCAATTGTATTGGCAAAGCAGGTGTAGGACACTCTGTGGGGCTCCTTCTGCAACTTTATTAACTTGCTGTATTTCAAAACGAGCCAGTCACTGGTAAGAAAAATATGGTGTGGTAAATGTGTGTATCATAGCTAAGCTTCCTTTAAATATGCTTGAACCATGGACCGTTTTTTGGTTGCATGTATTCTCAGAGCAACGCTGTACATTTTCCAAACTATCGACCAGATTTTGTGCCTCATTTCCGTCGTATTTACTTCCCTTTTGTGCTGATAACCTACGTCATATTATGTTGACTCAACGTCGTCATAAAATTGATTTTTAAGATTCGTCATAAACTGTGCACTTCTGGATTATGTTTCGTTTGTGCTTTGCTTTCAGCTGAATATATCTACTTGTATTTGGTCAAAATATTTTGTATTACTCCATTATGTACTGTACAAAATTAATTATCTTTTACTCACAGTAAACTCTGATTGTTTTGTCTTGGCCTTAATTCAAACTTCGTAATTTGATCACATAATATTTTCTGACTAAACTAAACAACTGAAATAGACGGCATAAGAAGCTGACTAAACTGATCATAGAACTAAAGACACAAGGACCTGTACGATTGTCTGCTTAATTAATCGTGTAAGTTTTTTCTGAACTATATTTAAATATCTCATTTTTTATTATGTTTAGTGATTTTACAGTTCTTGATATCTTTCGCAAGATATTCATGTAGGTCATGCATGTAGTGCTAGATGTCCATCAACACTGTTCAAATTAATCGATCTTATTTTCAAGCCAGGGTAAATTATCGCCATCTACAGTTAGTTATAAACTGATTTGTATACCCCATACCAAAGACAGGATACGGATGTACTGTACTATAGATCATTATTATTTCACATATTGTCGCACACCATCACTGGCATGTGCAAGAGTTGTATCGGTGTACCACCGAATAGATCTCTCAAAAGCTTTTTTGCATTGTATAATATTGTGGTCGATTATGACTGGCGTCGATCTACAAGTTGTGATTGTGATTACATGTGATTTTCATCACATAATGTAATGCTGAAGGTTTTACTTAAATCTATATGCGTTTATATGCTATTTTAACATACTTTTTTAGGTTTGCCTGATTGTTTCTTGTACATATTACGTAATATATATAAACGGAAGTTTCATTAATTAAATGACGTGCAACTGTCAGTTTTACCTTTTTAGAGATTTTATTTTTAACGTCTCAATGTTTTCTTGTCAAATTGCAGTAAAGGACGTTTCTTGAAGTAAAAGGTTCTTGTAAACTATATTATCTGGATTCTGAAAGTCGTAGAGGACTTAAAATTTGAATTATATTTTCTTCTATCTTTAATATTTTCGCTTATTTTGTTTTTATGCATGCCATGTCACCATGCTCGAGCAGTTTTTTTTATCCTGTGATGCTATTTTCAATCGAAGCGTGCATATCTTCATATTTACATGGGAATGAAAACCACGTCATTTACGTTCAAACTTGCCCGATCTAACCTGACCTCGTAAACTGCATGAGATTCATGCAACGCTAGATTTCAAACGTAAATTAAGCGCAGTGCCATAAGAATCACCAAATTGTGTTTATATCCCAAAGCAATTGTGAATAACTTGTGCCGCGAATAACGAGGGAATATAAATAACAGGGCCAGCTGTGACGGTGAAAGAAGGCAACATTTCAGTGTCATAGTTCCTCTTATCTAACTATACATTGATAGAAATTTTTTGCTGAAGCTGCCATATTGGTATTTAATAGTCTTATTAAAATGTCTATGCTGAGTAGAAAACGGCAAATTCTCGAAAACGTCATATGCAGCATTAAGGCCTATTTACACTGCGATTTACGGCGCGGTTTTCTCCTCTGGTATGAAAAAGTCGATGAGTTACAAATGTTCCAGGTTGTCATATTTTATAACAACACGATTAAGTAATCTTCCCTTTTACGTCCTCCAAAAGGATGAAATTGCTACTAAATTTGCAGTTAAATCGCCCCTGTAAACGGGCCTTAAAACATTTCAATGGTTCGTTAAGAAAAGGGAGACCCCACGCAAATTTATTATCGCAATAAAAAATGCGATAATAAATTAACTTTACGTGGGGTTTCCATGCGCAGATTACAGTGATATTATAGCACAAACGGGGAGGGGGGAGGGGTAAATCACACTATTTGCTCATTAAAATGTTTCATACATTACAAAGTCATTCATGTTTTTTTATAATTTTTAGGACCTTCTTTGCAGGGAATCCAGGAATGGCAATGTCTCAAGACGGTAAGTGCTGATGTACTTGTACGTCTGTAGACTTAGGGGTTTTTGGGTTGCTAATGTTTTTGTTGTTCTGGAAGTTATAATTAGAAATCAGAAGTGGAATTTTTAAAACTCTAAGTTCCCTTAAAGCGGTTCATATAAATTTCAACCATTATACGTGTGGTCTGTTTCTACATCTCAGTTTTGTTAGATTATGCAATTTTTCCGTTCTTAAAATACGTGGGCTAAGCTCGGAAGCTCTGGCATGGGACGGGTTAGGTCTTAATATCAGTGTTTCGGAGTTAATCCAGTTTCCATCTTAAATCCTTGGTTCAAACACTAAACAAACATTCACGTGTTCTACACGTGCAGCTTAAATCCTTGCTATGTAGTTGCATATGGACATTATTTTCTAGACATTCTATGTATTCTTTGGTCTATACCTCATGTGCCACTTACATATAGTTTTTATAAGAACGAAGCCGTGGCTGAGTATTGTATACAAAACAAATGGCTTTGATTGCAAAATATAGCGTAGTGTATATTTTATTGCATTTGTGTCACATGATTGAAAACAATTTGAATAGATTAAGACATGTGTACACATAAGATAAAGTTCTTTGAGCTCGGGTCGGACTTTGAACTGGGAAATTTTTTCATTGTTATCGAATTTATGATTTTACTGAAATTTTTATCTATGACATGAGTGAAATTGGAGACCATTTTTCACCGAGGTGACGCAGTGTATCTTTTCTTGGCGTAAGCACTGCCGCTGAAAACAATGGAAAGCAACACAATCAGATATATTTAGTATATCTTTGTGCATTGTTGATTGATGCTATTATCCTATTGTTTTGAAGGCTTACAAATAGCAACCAATAATATCGCTATTTTCGAGTTTCAATTTGTTTATAGCTTTGACGTTTGGACTTGTGAACATTGTCTTGCGTGGATGTGTAAAACTAAATATAAGTATGATCGAAGCACCAGCAGTAGAATTTGATTGAGTTCTGTTGAGCTCCACGGAACTGTTTTTTAAAAGAATAAAAAGCGTAAATTGTAACAATATATCTTACTATGTCTATTTTTCATTTTGGATCAGATTTCATGCGTCAACAAGAACCGAATATGGAGGTGAGTCATGAATTTTTGCTTGATAAGCAACTTATAATTTTACTTTCAAGACACACAGTTTTTTAAACTAAAGTGTCATTGTTATATACCATATACCATGTTTGCAATGAATTAAGTTTTTTAATATGTGTCGTACATTAGACGTATTATTAATAACAATATTCAATAACGTGCTAAGAACAATATTCAAGTACTAAGTTAAAGTATACTTGGTATACGTTTAGCAGTAGTGACGCAAGGTTCCAAAATTTAGTTATTCGTTGCCATTTGCGTGCTTTAGTAGGAGCTTTATACTGAAAAACATCCATGTATACATGAGTGCAATAATATACAGTGCATGCAAACACTGTATTTCATGTTCATTTCAGTCTGGGTTTTTTTCAAATAATATATACAACCTTTTCTTGGCTACAAACGAAACAATAGCTCGGAAACTAGGGTATAACAGCTGTTTTTGCCCTTCTGCAAAGTATAACTTCGAGAAATGTCTATTGCATCAAACGACGTGCACAAAGCGTACCACTTTCCACAGGTTAATATGTCATTCTCGTTCCAGGAATGTTGCGATCCTCACCAATACCTGCCACCAACTCCTTCCTCGCCCCTTTCATTCGCCCCCGTTTTGACATCAGGAATTCAGTCGAATGCGCGTCAAATTACTGCGGTATCTTCTAGCGACAGCAGCTGTTCCAGACCATATCAGGTGAGTTCAATTTCAGGTTTTAAGTTATTGATTATTTTAATCAACTAATGGTCAGAGGTAAAGTTTGAAAGCAAATTACCAGCTGATGCAATTGTTAATAGAATTGTTAATGGAATTTGAACATCTTATTAGAAATAATAATTCTTAAAAAAATATATTTCACAAAATTTACTAATTTTGTCCGTGCAAAGCCATTTTTAAAAGAAACACAGAAATTAATATTTTTCTTCACTTTTTTTGACGAGTTTTTTATCCTACTTTTCTTCATTGTCCTGTGACAAAAGACAAAGAAACGTTTGGACGTGCTGTTTCGTTTGTTTTAGTGGATAATACAACCTCAATATTGTTATGCCTTGTAAATTATACTCGTATATGTCAGGTTTTATATAGTCAGATATACTGTAAACAGTATTTGTTTTATTCAGTATGTATAGTATTGTACCTATAGTGTTGGTACTGCCTACTTGTTTCCCCTCAGGTTTGAACGCCAGCATGCTTTATGCGTTTCACTGTAAACATGTGAGGGTTATAAATTCAGCGGAAACTTATATTATCTGATGATCACCTATAGCAATTCAGGAAGTGATTTCGCCAAACGCTATGGGATTATTTACGCAAGATTATTAATTTGTTTTCAAAAACACTTAGTCTTACTAATAAACCTTTCGATTCGTAGCTGGCGTAAGCTCTGGCCTCTGGTGTTTGAAAAATTATTGTTCACCGTGCAAACCAATACAAAGAACTTATTACGAATGACTATTTTTCGCATTTTTTATGCTTTGCTTGTGTCTGAACCTTAATAGCATTTCGCAGGATTAAATCATTCTATTTAAGGCAGACGGCAGTGAAGTAATTTTATCAAGTCCACGAACTGCATTAATTTTGATCCAGTTGTGGAACTGAATGAGTACACATCATTTTAGGCGTCCAGCATTATCTTATGCACGGTGGGCAAAATAAACAATAAGAAAATAGCTGTAATTTACTTATGAATCTTTAATGAGTGCGGAATGACATTTGATTATTATTTCGTCATTTGCACGTAAGAATGATGTCAATATCATGACCTCAGTTCAACGAGATAATATTGATGTATTGCTATGTCATATGACACAATATAAATTGTCATGAATATGTTATGATGTAATGTTACCTACACCGTCATGGTCGTGATTAGTGAGAAGAAAAATATCTTATTTTTTTTCATTTTCCATTTAATTTTCTTTTATTTGCTTGCCATTTTCTACTTGAACCGATCGTAAATCTGGGCAAAATAGTGAAAAAATTGTTTGTTATTGGAACATTCACATTCAATTATGTGACCAATCTTTTGGCCTTGCAAGTAGTAGAAACGAGCGGCTCTCGAATTGGTCTCGAACACAGCTTTTTCTGGTACATCTAATGTTAGTTATTCGTATTCATAAACATCAGTGTTTTATAGAGTTTTTGGCCACTGGGAAAAATCGTATTTAAACACATGCACGTAAAAATGCGTTATTTTCTACGTGTGAAAATATCATTTTCGCTAGCCGACATAATACATACTTTCCATTTTAACTTTCTTTTGTCTTTTATAAAATAAACAGAATATCATATAATTGCTCGGGAAATATGAAATTTATTTCTCGTGTTGAACAAGATATGTCACTCGTTCACTGCGCTCACTCGTGAGATATCTTGTTCGCACTCGAAATAAATTTCATATTTCCTCGCAACCATGTAATATTCTCTATTTATCCTGTTAGGCGATCTTCTACGTACAATGTTTATTTCCTCCAAAAAAATCTATTTAGCCCACAAACCAAATTTAACCACCGTAATATGGAAAAATATTTGTTATTAGCTTTCTCCTTACCGCGACAATCAAGTAAGCTCGTCGTTTCCCATGAGCACGAATGGTTTCTTCCAGCGGGCACAGCTTCCCACCGTTCCAACATCAAAACAATTCGCTGGCGAATACAACTTTGAAATTTCATTTGGTCCACCAACGGAATCTGCACCAAAGTCTGCGACATGGACATACTCTACCAAAACGTCGAAATTGTATACAAATATTGGATCCTACTGTCCATTCCAGTTTAAGACGAATGGTAAATCAATCAATCCTGCGTACATCAGAGCTGTGGCCATGTTCAAAGGATCGAGCAATCTTCATGATATTGTTAAAATGTGTGCAAATCATGCAGAAAACAACAACGACGGTGAGTAGTGATACGTCCAGGGTGATTCTTTCTTAGGAATTATATTGAACAAGTTGCTTCTTTACGCGACAGTCGTGTAAAAAATTTGTCGTATAGAATATTATCAATGATGCCTCTTTTCTATGATTAGCACTCTCTTCTTGAAACTTAACACGATGAAACTTCCAATGCTAGTCTTACTGTGTTTAAATATTTAAGTCTATGTCAAAATAATCTTTGGTAGGTCTGAGCGAATGGCCTCTTCTTGAAATCATCGTGTAAATGAAAAGCGTACAAGGGATGTGCCAAATACGGATATCTGGGAAAGTGCAGTACAGACAATTAACCACAATTGAAAATAGTGGATGTACATTTTACCTGGTAAATTGTACATGCTGCTATATTTTCGTTATGGTCAGTTGGTATCCAGCACGTTCTTTGGAACTGACTTCATGAACACTTGAAAAGAAAATCGCATAATAGTGGTCGGCTTGACTGACAAAGTTATGATTCTGTTATTTAGATCCCCAGATGCGCAACAATTTTTTCATCCGAAGCAACAATGCGAATGCCGTATATCTTGAATGCCCTCAGACTTTAAGACATTCTGTGCTGGTACCTTATAGTGGACCACAAGGTTGGTATCTTTACTTGCTGTATAGCATGCATGCACACTCTAAACTTGTACATGGACACAGTCATTTTTTTTTCTATGGCATTGTAAAGGGCAAATCCTACACTTCTGCCCCGAAAACTGAATAGTACTTACAATATAAATCAGCATTAAAGGAAAGTACGAAAGCAGGAACGGTCATGGTTAATCGATGATTAATTTAGTTGAATTGTATCTTGAAAAGTTTTTGGCCAAAATCTTTTCACTCGCTTATTGCAGGTGGATGAATTTACACACTTTTAGTTAACGTTTTGAATATAGGGCATTTTTAGTAAAAAAAAGATTAGTCTGATACTGCTACTTTAATGGTAAACGTTTTCACATAAGATAAATAGGGTACGCTGTCTAAAGAAACTCTTACAGTCGAATATTATATTAAGAGTCGTTATGTCTCGTTGTAGCTGGCACAAACTACGTTACGGAGATGTTTTCCTTCAAGTGCTTCAGTTCTTGCGCTTCTGGTCATGGAAGAAAGCCGATTGAAATTATTTTTACATTGGAAGACGCTGAAACGTAAGGAAACACTACATGTATATGAAGTAATGTATACAGTAGATATTTACGTGTATTCCTTAAAGAATTCCACATAACCTGTTCTATGTGATCACATGAATCCGCATGTGATCATGCACATGTGATATTACAGGTATAACATGTCATGTCAAATGTTTGTAAGGGAACAATGTTGAATTATCTTTACTATAAAAACTCAAGCCCCGCGTAAACACTTTGCTGTAAACGGGTGTCGTGGATAACTAATTAATGTATAGTGAACGCAGTAGGGATCCATAAAAGAAATTTGTCCTATATCTTACAAATATATGTGCATCTTTTTAGTGGCAGTATTCTTGGTCGATGTGTTGTCGAAATCCGCGTTTGCGCATGCCCAGGACGAGACCGTCGGTCAGATGAATTGAACCTTGAGAGATCAATTGCTTCAAGTACCAACAAAAGAGGTACCGTATTATTCGAATAATCGCAATGCATAAATGAAGGGGGGGGGGGGGTATATAATGTATTGACAAGTGAATACCATTAATGCCACTGTATTGTAATCATATATGATGAAGAGGTGCTATCAGCTGCATACTTTGTGATTTGGGGATTTTTGACGTATGTTGTATTTTATTGTTTAGCATCAAAACAAAAGGGCTACAATCGAAAAAAAGTGAAAAAGGCCCCGCAAGAAGAATACATCATCACTGTAAGCTTTACACTGTTACATATTTCCATGTACTGTAGATAGTTTGAATTATTTGCATCACTTATAACGTTGTTTTCGTTTGCTACAGACTGCCAGTAAGGAAGTACATGACCTACTTGTCACTATTAAGATTGCTTTGGAAAGCAAATACAGAAGGTAGTTTTGTTTTGTTTATGTTTCTTTTCGTGAAATTTTCAAGGGCAGGGAAACGTTTGTTTACTAGTGTTCCATACTTTTGCCTGTAAAATTGACCTTCAAGATAAAAAATCAACCGCTCATTTTTCTTAATCGGCAAACGGTTGTTTCAATGATTTATGAATTTTGCTGTATTTGTGTTTGTTCAAAAGCGAATATAGATGTCAGTATTAATTTCCTCATTTATTTTTAATGGATTAGATGAAGGCGAAAAATCGGATTAATCAGATTTACTATATTTATCTTGAAAGGATCCTGTCCGAACACGTCCGTACGAAGACAATAGTCTTAACCGTCATCATTCAGCAAAAAACCCCGCAATTATTCTAGGCATGCATGGGTATAAAATAAAGCTGATATTCGGTTTTTAAACTTGACTCATCATCATTTTTATTCACTGAGATACAGTTAGAAATTTGGTAGAAAAGTTGACTTAACGGCAATTTGAACTCTTTCTTCTTTTCCAATCATCGCTACTCCGTTTTTAATGAATAAAAAGTCCAGTCGAATTGCATTCACGGCCATACAATGTCACCAGTCCTGTCTTCATCAGGGTTGATCTGATGTTTATTGTATACATTAATTTAAAATTTTCATCGTTCAGTACATGGGTCGGTCTGATAGCATAATTAACCTGGTAGTGTTTATTTTCAAATATTATAAAGATGCTTAAAACCAATTGGACATTTGGCTAATGACTCATATAAAGAAAGTTCAGCGCCATCGAATGGATAGTGTTATTTGGCTTTCGTACACAACTCATGGCACGACTGAATCATGCAGTTTGTTATACGCGTAAAAACAATCAAGCCTGCCAACAGCATTGTTACACCTGTTTGCGGGCTAATTCAGAAATCAACAATATTGTTGACAACATTGAACAATGTTGGCATGCAGCAAAAGATTTTCCAATCCTGTTTTCAACCCTTGTGCGTTCTTTGTTTGCTTTGTAATCGACACCAATGTTCCGTCTAATGTTATCCGACCACCTCATGTAGACTTTAAAAATCATGAATCATTCACAACCGTGGGTGTGTGGGAACAAGGAAATGTCTAGGAATTCCAGCTCACATATTTGTATGTTTTTTAGCGATTTTGATGAGGAAAATGAAAGCCCCTCAGCAACAAAACCTTCTTCAGTTGCATCAACGAACCATGAAAGCACTGTAAACAAGCAAACAGGTTATCCTTCGTGCATCTGAATAGATTTTTCCTGTTTCGAATCGGTGAGGGGGTTTCAAGGGTAATAATTTTGAAGTGTTTTACGAGTTCTGTTTAAAATGCCTTTTGGTCATATTCACAAACGTCATTTTACTTTTTTAAACTTTTCCACTTTAATTGTTTAGAAGTAGTGTATATGTGTTATTGTCCTTTATTCAGAGGCTACTGGGTCGAATTTTGTGATTGTTTGAATTGTTGTTTTTACTTGAAATTTCCATTGTAAGTTACATTGATTAACGGTTTTTACTAGACTTCATTTCATGCCGGAGCGGGAAGATTGATTTTCATAATTAAGGTTTCGTAATTAAGTTGCTGAATCCGTGCTATATGAAGTCGTTATCAATTTGGGTTCTTATAGAAAAATATGTTGTGTTGTCATGGAGACACGCTATTTGATAAACGTGATTTAGTTCTTGCGCAGGAACTTTGCGAAACGTAATGTTTTGCTTCTAAAATAGCGTCTCTCTTTATATGTTGTTTAATTAGTAAGCGTTTTAATGTCTTGATCAACAGTGGCTTCCAGTTTATGGTGGGTGTTTATTCGAGGAAAAAATCTGTTTGTCCCGTGGCAAATCACAAAAAAAACATGCAGGAAATCTGTAGAAAAAAATGATAAAAGTCAACAAACCAAGGCAGCCAACAACAGAAAACTTTTTTCCTCACGTAAACACCTTGCTAAGAAAAAATAATGATGTCATGTGATTCTGCTCCTCTATAAAAACAGAAATGATCCACTAAATTGAAGTGCAATTACAGTTAAAATTCATCAGCTGTTGTAACTGAATTTAATGCCATTTACCGTCAACAAATATCCTATCTAAAATGTTTTTAAAATACATCAAGCTTTGCATGACATCATTATTTTAGTTCTTCCAGTGATGTTCAGGTTAACTTTCGACTGTGCTTGCAAATGGCCGAATTATTTATGCTTTTTGATATCGCATAATTACTACCATTTGCTATGTCATGGCGCGATCTTTAACCTCGATATCTCATATTTTTATTGGGATTAGAATTTTTCATAGAGAGAGGTTTATCGTACCTTCGTCCTGAAACTAAAGAAATTGAAGTTTTCGATATCTGCGTCTGGCAAAATATATAGTCTGTTTATCTATTCAAAAATCTCATATAAATCTCTCTCTTGAAAATTTCCTCATTCTTTCTGAAGTGATCGTGTGTCATACATGTGTTTGATTACCGTGCTTAGTGAGTTTTGATTACCTCCCCATTTGAGGGAAATCGGCAGAGAATGCAATTTTCAAAGCATGCTGTACCGTTGAACTGTCCAATTTATTACTTATTTTGTTTCTACCCAGGCCGTTTCTTCTATTATAAAGTTAAAATTTTTCCCGCACTATTATAAGTTTCTGACTTTAAGCTAATCAAGCACATGTGTGACAAAAATTTTTTGATTGGCCCTTAAAGTGGCTTTAATGAAATGATACCCCAGAAGCTAGAATATAGATAGTGTATTCTGAACCAGCCTCCATACAGTATCGATCTTATATTAATTTATTGTCAACCTCATTCATGTTCTCTGTTTCACGTGCTGTACAGTACATTCGTTTGTACGTTTCACGACACTGCTTTGTTTTACCTTCTGGGGTATTACTTGTATGGAAGTAGTAAATTTAGATCATTGTTATTAACCGTGCAGACAGTTGACCATTTAAAAATACCGCTACAGTTTTGAGTGAAAATACCATGACAGTAATATACTGTTCTGGGTCTGAGCTTTTGCTCCAGTTATTGAAGTTAGGAGTGAACACTGCGTGGCTTCCTTTTAAAGTGCTTATGAGATGAAAAGCTACAATAGAATTGTTGGCTACACGCAACTGAAAGTAATTCAATCTGACATGGTTAATAGTTCTTGTTCCATTTTTACTATTTCTGTACTTTGATTCCATTCAAATTATATTGAATAATTAATTTTGATGTAAAAAATAACTCCTTGGCCATTGCAGGTCACTGCGTTTACAGTCATTGTGCTTCTAAAGCCGTGCCTTCAAGCGAACGACCTGTGTTAATGGCCTTTGAGTTGCTTTGTAATTTTTGCCTGTCCACAGGCGTTTTAATCATACGTTAGTATGTAATCTTATGTACTCTATTGAGTATGTTTCAACCATATTGGTTTTCTTTGATCTAATAAAGATTATATTTGTGTTAACCTAGTGTTGTTTGTATTTTATACAAACCTTCCCTGCGCATTCTATTTAGCCCCTGTATATCCCTCACATGTTGCGTGCATTTTGTATGGCCAGAATTGGATATCAGTAGCATGTGCTTTGCATACATATTGTAGTTTTTTCATAATATAAGTTCATGTTCTACCATTCCAATCTCAGAATTGAGTGCAGAAGGCATCTGGACGGGATATAGACTAACGAATTTCGGCAATCCATATAATCCGTACGTAACAGGCGACAAAATGTTGTGACATTGGTTTAGATGACGTCCCCTACGCCGAAACAATTGAGGGTCCCCCAAGGGGGAGGGGGTTGGAGTTCTGTTCAATTAAAATATTCGCCTGGTTCCCTTGTTTCCCTATTTTGTTTCCGTGTTCCCATTACCGCTGGGACACCCTCCGCAATGATTATCAACTTACATTGACATTGGCAAACCGTGTTGGCACGGCGCAATCAGATCTGATCCGGGGTGGAAACGGGATATGGAATATTAAAGGTAAATGGCAACAAAAATTTATTTCATCTCATTTGAAAGAGGATCAAAAACAATATATAGAAGTCTCTTTCAAAACTTTTATATCTGGAGATATTACTTTTATTTCTTCGGGAGATATTCTCACCTAAATCACCGAACTGTCCGCCATCTTGGATTTTTACCCTTATAACTATGTTTTCGTGACGTCACAACAGGGATAAGCCATTCAAAGCCACTCCTGCATACGTACCAACAATTAAATATTGTTTAATACATTTTCAGTCTGTGTTGAAATCCATACGGTAGTACGCGTAGTTATGGACGCATATTAATCATTGTTTCGTAAGAAAATAAAATTGCGTGACCACAGTTGTGACCTCTGGTTGTGACGTATCGTGCATATCCACAAATTTCCAAAATGGCGCACAAATTGATATTTTTAATCAACATATCTCACGAAATAAGGCAGATATAAAGATTCTGTAAAGACTTCTATATATTGTTTTGTCTCTTTCAAATGAGATAATTTTTTCTTTCCATTTTAAGTAAGTTGGAATATTGACTTTGAAGTTTGAAGCTAGTTGGAGTACGAATATTCACGACCGGAATTTTTATATTTCTGACACGCCCAGATTCGCTTAGATTGTCTTGGTCTCATCAGTTTGATTGCTTATAGGAATGCTGAATATAGAACAGAAAATGCTCTAATTCCACCCTGAAACTATATAACTAAATAAGCAATGCATCATCTGCGGTTTTAGTCCACAGTTTAAGCTTTTGGAAAGACAACCTTAATGGTATCAGCTAAATATAAGTAATACTTATAAACATGCCAATATAAACCTCTCAATATAAACTTTCAAGAGCAGTACAATTAAACACCACCACCACCTAGATTGAAAGGTAATAATAAATGACAAAAATAATTGACTATATCTTGTTTTGTTCTTTATGCAGAAATACGTCATGTGCGTTCGTTCAATACAACGAATTCTATATTAGACTGGAACGCTCTCTCCTCCAGAGAGCCTTCTTAAGCTTGATATATTGACCTTAGATGACGTTTGAAGCTACAAAAAACTACATGTAAGCCTCTGAGAAGGAGAGGACTGGAACGAATTGTACCC
Source organism: Muricea muricata (assembly GCA_963855995.1). Classification (NCBI taxonomy): domain Eukaryota; kingdom Metazoa; phylum Cnidaria; class Anthozoa; order Malacalcyonacea; family Plexauridae; genus Muricea; species Muricea muricata. The sequence goes on from OY979717.1 coordinate 16,157,168, forward strand.
AAAATGCCGTTCACGTGTCACTCCCTTTCTACTTTTGTAGGCGCGCTTTCACTTTCATTGATTTCAAAGTAATGTCATGGGTTGTGAACTTATAGCTTGGTTTTCGTTGTAACTGTTTTGAACGACATTTACAGTTTTAGAACATCAATTTCTGGCATCTTGGTTTCACCCAAATATGTGACTTTTACCTTAAGTTGTCGCTCCAGTACTTAAGTAAACCCCCTCCTTACATGGAGGGACTTACATGAAGTTTTCAGTTTGAGACAGGCGATCGTGCAAGGGGTGCGTACCAATGATATAGATAGCCGGAATCTGTTGTTTGATTTTTAGCCGGAAGTACGTCACATTTTTAGATTTGCGGCCATGTTGATGGCCCCACATCGAATGCTATAGATTTCTACCACAGCATGACTATTTCCTTTCTTTCGTTTTGAAACAAACGTTTTACGTTTTAAGGCGAAAGTTTCCTAAAAATCAGTTTTCTAATGGTAACTGCGTTGATTCACTTCTTGAGTGGGACTATTCAACACAGCCGCCGATCTCAAAATATGACGTGTTTACGGCCATAATTTTATTTGGGTTTTATATTACGATGCACTATCCAGTCTTAACACATATCAATGGTGGTTACAATCTTCCCACCAATACATCAATATGTAAGTTTGGTAGAAAGGCCATATTGGACGGCGCAAAAAATGTTCCTCCTCTTTGAAGTGTTGCAATTAAAGAACTAAAGCTATCTTGCTTAGATGAAGTTTCTCAAAAGGTATGAACTTAAATTTTCAATACCTTACACAATTCTATAAAATATTAGTCACAATGGGAGAAAATGGCGATTCATTCGATCGAGGTTGTCTGTATAGTGAAGTCGCTTAACCAAACGATCTGTACTGGCGTGTACAAACTTGAGCACCCCCTCTACAATTGATTAACTATGCCTCCTAATCAATTTTAGAGGGGTGCCTAAAATTTTCAAGTTAGGGGGGTGTTACCACAGTGAGGTGGTACGTTAACGGTTGGCAATGTTTCTCTGCCAGTCAATGATATTTAATGTGAGAACATCAAACAGGAAATTTTATACGCCCATTTATTATTATTATTATTATCATTAAAACTTTATTTCAACACGTTAGCCACTTCAACTGAATGTTGATTTCCAAGTGGGACGTGATACAACTATAAATATACACAATTAGAAATATGTACAAAATAAATAAATTACTACATTAATACAATCATATATTATTGTTGAACAGGCTGGCATTAGCTAGAGATATTAGCCTTAAATATGGACAGAGATTCGCTATTTCTAGCTTGTTCGGACAAAGAATTCCATATTTTTGGGCCTCTAAAACTGATGCTTTTTTTAAAGTCCATGTCTTTGAACAATATCCCAACACCTTATTATTAAATACAATGATTGAGTAAAACATGAACAAACATCCCGAACCGTTATTTCAAAAACGGAACTTTTCACCCCCCGGGATGATAAATTTTGCGAATATCTTCATTACACCCCCAAAAACATTTCAATTTGACTTAGGAGTCGCGGGGAAAGAAATACTGACTTTGTCCGCTTTGTACAGATCTTGCCAATTTTTGCCGCTAAGCGACCGGACTAGAAGTGCAATTGCACGGCGAGCAGACGCGTGGAGAACACATTGAAAATAAAGTTATTTTGTTTTCACTATATAGTCTTTAAATGTTTACCGAATGGTAAAATAAGGTATTAAGGTATTTAAAGATAAAAATTGTAATACTGTTCAAACGGTGTTTTTACAATTTTAACAAAATGCAAACTATTAGATCATTTTTGCTTTTATCAAAAATGGAAACTTGAGTTTAAACGTCTATATCTCGGCTGATATTTTACAAAAATGTTTACGGCACGTATCAAAATTTGAGCTAGATTAAACATTCCTGCGTGCAATATATGTTACTGCAATCAGATGACTTCTTTTGATTTTTAATTTCAACAACACAAAGAATGGGATCATTTTTCGCGGTTGAACTGTTTGGGTTCAGATAATGTGCAACTTGCTTAGCTCGAATGCTATTCTTGCTTTGATAAATGCCTTCAATATGATATAATTGTGTAAAAAAGACAGATAGACGTGTCGAATATAACACAATCGTTCTTGTCCACTCGTTCTTATGATACGGTAGAGACTATCAACGTCACGTCGTTTCTGTCCTTTTAGGTAAACTCAAAAGTTTTTCATGTTGTTCAATCAGAACATTTAAATCTTCAATTTCTTTTTGCATTTCCTCCACACTCGGTGAATGATCTTCTTTAGTGTTATATTCTTCAGTTTCACTGCCCAAAGCACTAGCTCGACTAACATCTTCAGCCGAATGCGACAGGTGTGACAATGCTCCATCATCGTCATTGCTCTGCGTTGAGTTGAATTTAGAATCTGTTTTATGATGCCTTCTGTCCCGTTTGTCCCGGTGTTTGCGTTTGCGTCTATGTGTTGCAACTTGGTGATGTGATCTTGCAGGAGTGTCACTCCAAGCACAACGTGAGAGGGGAGTGCCTTCTGACAATGCTCCATCATCGTCATTGCTCTGCATGGTGTTGGATTTAGAATCTGTTTCATGATGCCTTCTGTCCCGTTTGTCCCGATGTTTGCGTTTGCGTCTATGTGTGTGCTCGTATTCGTATTCATGTTCACGTTTACATTTATATCTATGTTTATGTTTATGGACATGTTTATGACTATGCCAATGTACACACTTCTTCTGCTTTATAGTAGTAGGTACTCCTCCCTCCGTACTGATGTCTTTACGAACAACATCGGATTTTAAACTACCTGGTGTGATGGGAGCCCGATGTTCTTCAGAATTACGTCCAGAATTATCGCCGCAGCTCTCAGAAAGAGCAATCTGTGAGAGCTGGGTAAGATCCCTATTCGCATCATTCGCTGTCTCGGAGCCTTCCGTCGAGTCGCTTATATCAATAACTGGTATAACTTCGACTGTTCGGACATTGTCGCTGGGAACAGGGCTATCCCGCACAAAATTATCAGCTTGGTGATGTAATCTTGCAGGAGTGTCACTCCAAGCACAACGTGAGAGGGGAGTGCCTTCTGTCACTTGCTGAAGGTAACCATCAGCAGAAGAATGGCCTATAAAAGCAAAAAAGGGACTTCAACGCTGACAATAAATACAACTAATAATATAACATAGAATACGAAAAAAAAGCCATAGCGGTAACATACCATGGCATTCCATAGCATGTCATGCATGGTAAAAACCTAGAACAGAACACGAAGGTGGACTGTATTTTCTAGTTAAACTGACCAGTTGAACTGTGCTAAAGGACTAGATGTAGCAATACGATAGAAGTTCATTTTGCTGGTTATAAGCATTACAACAAGTTGTTTTTCCTTTGTGAAACTCACTATAACTCTGTAATTGTGCTTGGTAAAGAGAATTATATATCTAAATCTAGCATAAAAAATAGATTTCTTTTCCGTGTTTAGGACCAACTGGTATTGCAGAGAAAATGTGTACATGCAGCAAGTTTGCTGCAAAGCACTTAGTGATGGGACACGAACGTCTTAACAAAATAATATACAGTGCGAACCATGGTATTAGTTTTATAAGATATTTATACTGTACGTGTTCAAAATGAGCATTGCTATTCATCAAAACTTACGAACATCAAAACAAAGTTGTGAGAAGATCCTGGCGATGTTGATATTTGATGTTAGTCACGTGACTGGAAAAATATGACGCTGTTCCATATTTGAGGTGGACCTCGCTATTAGTTTTAAAAATATGATGACACGATAGGACGTCGTTTTTAACTTAATTGGAAGTGGAAACGACATTTTTTAACCAAAAACAGCATAGGTAACAACAAGAGAATGTTTTAGTTAAAAAATAAACGAACTTGGTGTCATAGTTGAAGGATTTTTCAAAGATTACGTGGAACGGTGGAAAAGAGGGATTCTGGATTTCTAAAATCAAAAAGAATGGGAGGTATTAGGCGTTTGAAGAAGAACTGTTCGTAAATTATCATGATCAACGTCTGTCAACATTTTGAGAAAGTTTGCTTTGCCATATACTTTCAAAACTAGCAATGATGGATTTCTGGTAAGCAATAATGATTCTAAAAATATACCTTATCTACTATCATGGAAGAAACTGGATTAAGCGAAAAGTGGATTAAGTCGGAACTGGATTAAGTCGAGACAGATAAGACAGACAAGTCGAGATCAACATGATAATGCCCTAATGCTGGGAAAAAAAACTTCTGATGAAAGCTTTTAGGTACTGCCAAAGAAGTGGTAGAACGATCATTTAGATCCGTATTATTAGCAACCAACATGTCTTCATATGTGCCTAAATGTGCAAAAGAGACCTCTGATCCCTATTTCTGCTGTTACCAGCAGAACTCGTTTACCTTACCACTTTTTTGTTGACCCCTTAGCCTCGCCGGTCACATACCATCATTGAATATCAATAATCTAACCCATGCATGCATTTTCCAAGCTTTATCATGCTGAGTTCGTCTGCCCGTCAAAAGGACAAACTTCTGTTGTGCTCTCAAGCATATTTTTACCTGAATCCAGTTCCAAACGTTTATTCCACGACACCAGGTACTTTTAGAATTATTATTGCTTGCCAGGAATCCATCAATCCTAGTTTTGAAGATATATTGCAAGGCAAACTTTCTCAAAATGTTGACAGACGTTGGTGATGATAATTTACGAACAGTTTTCCTTCAAACGCCTAATACCTCCCATTCTTATCCATTTTAGAAATCCAGAATCCCTCTTTTCCACCGTTCTACGTAATCTTTGAAAAATCCTTCAACTATGACACCACGTTCGTTTATTTTCTAACCAAAACATTCTCTTGTTGTTACCTATGCTGTTCTTGGTTAAAAAATGTCGTTTCCACTTCCAATTATGTTAAAAACGACGTCCTATCCTGTTATCCTATTTTTAAAACTAATAGCGTGGTCCACCTCAAATATGGAACAGCGTCATATTTTTTCAGCCATGTGACTAACATCAAATATCAACATCGCCAGGATCTTCTCACAACTTTGTTTTGATGTTCGTAAGTTTTAATGAATAACACTGCTCGTTTTGAAAACGTACGGCATAAATATCTTATAAAACTAATACCATGGTTCGCACTGTAGTTTCCATTAGCTTTCCTCAGTTATACCTTCCCCTTCCTCTCTCATGTTATTTCTATCACGAGGAATCGTGGTTTGGGAACTTTCCTCTGGCCAAGGGTAATTAACGTTTTCATCATAAGCAATCATATCAAACGGTGCCTTAGCAAATGACAAAAGTTCATGAACAAAATGTTCGGTTGTTTGTAGAAGGAAAGGTTTCAGTTCTTCCACAAATTTCCCACTATCCATGTCAATCCTATCAGGAACAAAATACAAAAAATAATGCTATACGAAGTTAGTCTGATCACCGCAACCAGGTGTAAGGATGTTTAGCTCCCTACTTTAGATACACCTTTTTAGTCGCTTGGCTAAAAATATTTTGTCATTGCCGCAATGCAACGAGGCTCACAGGCCAAGAAATTAAGCGATCCAACGTTTGGGTCTGATCTAGCGTCATTGCCACTAACAAACGTTATGGCCAAAGACGCTGTCCAGCGTGGCATATTAATTTGACTCATCATACTCTGAAAACAGATGAATTGTAAATCCAGCGTATTTCTAAAAACCCTGTAATTCTCTCTTGCATTAATTTCTTCAGAACAACGATTGAAAAAAGTAATAATGCAAAAAGTGGAAAAGTACATGCATTCGAAGCTAACCTGGGACATCTTAATTTTCATTATGTTCCGGGCACCGGGGTACTGTACCTGGACTAACTACTTTGGCCGACTATTAAAATAATAGAAAATGGCGCACCTACCTTGTTATTAGAGAAAGAATAAACTCCATTAAAAAGTTTACTTCTTCCTCATTATTTCCCAACAAAACTCTCAAATCTCTTGCAAGCCAAGGTATAAGGCGATGAGTGCAGCCTTGATACGTCTTGAAAAATTGGGACGCTTAAACACGATAATTACATAGGGGATATTAGACGGTGGAGCGAAGATATAAATATTATTTTCGAGTGGTGAAAACACGAAGCAAGTGCGTAAAAAATATTATTTTCAACACGAGGCAATTTCAGAATGACCTACTCGAGCGAATTGAACATGAAGTTGTGGGCGTGTAGTAATGCTTTCTTTTTATTATATGCTCAGAAGTCGGAACAAGCGAACAGAGAACATATAAATCCCGGGTGAAAACACACGCGTTTTTCATGCGTTACATATTTTTTCATATCTCCACTTGTGAAAATATAGAAAATACGAGTGTTTTAGTTTGCACTAGAACACTCATAACCATATAATACATACAATTGAACGAAGGATGGCGGATGTACATTTTATCAGAATGCATTGCGGTCGGAAATCGTTTTAAAAACCAAATTGAAGCTGTTGAAGGACAAGCATAAGAGAGAAGGCTTTTTTGTTTGATGCCTGCAAAGCATTCCGGTAAAATGTACATGCCATCATATCTTCGTTGTGGTCAATTATGAAATCAGCAAAAAATGAAAGAAGGTTCCAAAGGAGAAGAATGTTAATAAACACAGTTGTCGTATGCAAAACCTCTTAAAGAATGTTTTGAGTTTCAAAACAAAACATATCACAAAACAAAGTAAAACTTGGCACTTAAATTGGATGCGACTACCAATCCTAGTTGACTCAATAGCTCAATTGGTAGAGCGGCGGTCTAGAAACCCTAAGATGCGAGTTCAAATCCCGCTCGAGACAACGAATATTTCGTTGGTCTCTGCAGTGTCAGATTAATATGAATCTAGTTTTTCATATCTCTGACTCTGAGGATGGTTCTGAAGTAGAATTGAAACAGCGCATAAACGCAGTTAGCTACACGTACGCATTCGTTTCACAAATTGAACAGTATATTTGAGATAACACGGCTCATGTTGTTGTACACTTGTTGTACAAATCATTGTACTGGGTCTAAATCGAGGCTGCTTAGCTCTCGTTTCAACCTGAGTCAAACATTTCAACAATTTCGATCTTACTTATTAATGTGTATCATGTAATCCCAATAGTCTTCACTTGTAATAAGGCTTACATATTAGACAAACTTAAAGTGACAACGCAGCGAGCTTTTTTTAATTTTTTTGCTTACATTGCTCTAAACCCTAGTCGTTTAAATTCTTCGAATAATTAAAAGCATTATGATATCATATTTTGGGTTGTTTGGTTACTTCAAAAACTCATTAATATATCGTGAGCAAAACACAAAGGAAATCATAGCCGTGAAGGAATCTTTATATGAAAGAAAACACACGAGGATTTTCACAAAATTTTTACTTCAAATTTCTCGGCTTATACAACATCTATACTGAAAATTTTTTCGCAAACAAACTGACAAGATGGGTATAAAATAGATCGTTTTCGAAGCTATTTAATTATACTCGCAATTCGTGCCCCCATAAAGCACTCCAGCTCGTATATCAAAATAGTAAATATTTCGTTTCAATTAACAGTTTCATCCAGCTTAACCCTCTAGGGTTCTTAATATGTTAATATACAGGTGGTACCTCAGAAGCTTAGCAAAAAATGTTTTACTTCAGCTGAAATGGGGAAAAATTATCCCCACAGGCTGTATTGAGATCAGTTGCTAGGTAGCGACGTGTGAATGTTTCGTCGAAGATTCACTGCTTTAACACAACTAACCAACCGCTGGTTCGTTCCAGAATCATATATTTCTAAACTAAATTATACTAGAAATACATGCATGCAGCAACCCCTCGCCACTAACTAAGAGCATGCAACTATATTCTCGGAATTACATGAAGTACTGTAATAGGTTGTTGTCATAGCAACACGGCAATTGTTATTCTTTCGTATATTTTTCAAAATGACAAAATATTGAGTTTTTAATCCTTGTTTTACTGACAATTTTTTAAAATGGTACAACATTTGTCATCGGTATGTTATTACGTCTAATGTAAGCTTAAATTTGGTATAAAATACGACCTATAAAATAACATATATTACTCGTTTTGCAATATCTATGAAACTAAATTTTTATCTACATAAACTTTGAGTTTGAAATAAAACCGTTTCAAGCCAATTTTGTATCTTCGCTCATATTCTTTTACATGTAAAGTTCGTCAATATTTTGAAATACAGTAATAAGAAGACAGTCTTGCATTTTAATACAAAACATAAACTTACTCTGGAATTTAAACAGTAAATAGACTGGAGGACTACGGCTACGCCGGCCTTTACAAAGCATTAAAACACAAGTATAAATACGCATTATCAACAAACTTGCCTTGCGTTTCACGCCGTAGTCAATTCTTGGCGCTTCTGCGTATTTTCCCAGAGTTAATCTCTCTTCAAGAGTCTTTCCGCAGTCGTTTTCGTCTCAGTTCTCGCCTTTTTGGATGCCTTAAGTGTTTGCTACTCCTGATATTCCGCCATACTCTTGAGATCATAAATGACCACCCTTCGTTGGTTGTGAAAGTTGCCAAATCTTTTTGCAAAAATACAAAATAATTATTGTAGAGCAAAAAGCAAATTTAGATATTTGCTGTCAGTTGAATTCGTGATTAATCAATCAACAATAAATTTTAAATCCGGCCAATCAGTGTTAGCCATTCATGATAGTCCGCCATATTGTTGAGATCAGTGAGGACATACCACTTTTACTACCTATCACGAGCAACGACTTTGAACTCCGCTAATACGAAATTAGTAACCCTCGCCCCGGGCTTACGCCCGTTGGCTCGGGGATAATAATCAGAGTTCATTCTGGATTTTCATTGGTCGAGAACTGTGATCTATTACAGGACAGACGCACGCTGACGCCATTTTAGTGACAAGCCAATCACAGCAATTTTAATTGGAATTACCGACAGCCAATGGCGTGCTTTGTTTTGTATAGATCATTATCACGTCAACTGCCGTGCATAAAGTCTTTTCATCGCACTACAAAGCTTATTTTTGGCAAAATTTTTAACATTTTTATTATATAAAACAAATAGATAACATTTTGGCGTTGTCTGTTCAGTTATAGATACAGGGTACGACGTCATAATGTGGTAAGAACATCAGTGACCCATTTTCTATTCTTACCACATTATGACGTCATACCGTGTGTCTATAACTGAACAGACAACGGCAAAATGTTATCTATTTGTTAAGTAATATATCATAGTAGTTGAGCTTGGATATTTTTTCCACACAGCATCTTTTTGATACAATAGCGATTTGGTGGCAAAAGCGCTACGAGCGTTTACAAGTGCTGTGTTTGGAGCTACCTGAATTGCTTTGATAATATTTTTTATGACCAGAAATTAACAACCGCATGGCTAAATAAATAACAGACCCAAACCATTTTGGCATACATCGTTGTTTACTTAAAATTGCTGCAAGTTGTAGAATACGCCACGGTACTTACAGATATTTCGACTACGTCGTATACCACGACCCAATGGTGATGATGTTGCTCGTAAGTTGAAAGCATATACTTGTCTAAATGAAATGTAACTTAAGTTACAGACTCTAGCTCTAGTGAAGAGTGTATACAGTCGCTTTAGCCCTGAATTGTTCCTTCCTTGAAATTTCTATAACAGCTCGTCATATAAACTTGGACATATCTCTTCAGATATCTCGAATGTTTATGTTAGTAGAAGTTTCGGTTTTTAAAGTTTCGAAAGAAACGGCGGCGCAGAAATACAGAAACTAAAACAGTGTGTTAAGCTTTAACCTCAGACTAGTGCTAGCCAGCTTTGAACAACCTCCCCCCCCCCCCGGTTTTTCACAAAATTAAACTTATTACCTGAAAATTAATTTATGCTCTACTAAAATTAAGTCCCAGCAGAGTTGTCTTGTTTATTGCAACCAGTCGACTGCACAAGTCATATGAACACAGGATAGTCTATACCTTACCTTCTTTTTTCAATCCTCCTAGTGTTTGCTCTTGAACGTCTTCTTTTTGGAACTACATTGCCCCAGCCCACACTCTGGCTTTGTCTTGACGCTGTTATTTCTGGATGCTCTCGCGTTTCGGGTCCTGTGTTGTTATTTTCACCATTATTCCTCGTAGTTCTTGTTGTTCGGTACCGGAACCTGTCAATTAAAGCAAATCTGAGTTTCCTCGCTCGAAACAAATTCCATGGATGATGGATGAAAGGTGTTTACACAGTAGATAAGTCGAGAATATAAAACAAGTTTTTAAAAACCAGCTGATTTTTCAACATGAAAAAAACCCAACCAATTTTACATCTTGTTACGTACAAGATGTAAAAGTGTTTTTTTAAATTTGACTCATCCACCGCTGTTTACGCTAAATGCCTTTGATGCAACCGGCCCCTGTTTACCACGAATAGCAATTTCAACAGCGATTTCGGGCGACATTTTTCTGCCTTTGAAAGATGAGAACATATAGTCATAAAGCTTCGGTATGGGATCAGTCGCAAACACATTCCATCTACTATACTTTTCCGCAAATATGAGTTTCAGGGTTAGAATTACAGTGGAAAAATCAATTCGCAAATTTCTATTTCAAAATGTAAAGGAAAACACAACTTGCAAGAACACAAAATTTCGTCAGTTTCATAATGAATTTGATACAATTTCCAAGGAAATTCGTAGCCATATCATTTCGCGCATTCTTTTATGCAAAAGTATGAAAAGAGATACGCAAAATATGGCATTTCTTCCTGCAGCAAAGCAGATACGAAAGAGATTGTGCAACTCGAAAATGTGAATTACTTTATGTATGATATTACGCTCGTAAAAAGAGAATTGTTGCGAACCCGAGTATTAAAAAGGTAATTTTCCAAAAGGCAATTTGCAAAAAGGTAATGGTATAATCACCCTGTTACAAAATAGGACCATCCTACTGTCATTTGAACAGTAGTGAAAAGGATTTTACAAGAGTTGAAGGCATCTCTAATGGTATTGATATTTTTACTTATACGACTGGGCTCACCCAAGACTTGTGTAAAAATATCAGTACCATTAGAGATGCCTGCAGAAGGTCGGTAAATTGGCTCATTCTTGTAAAGTTTAAGTTTGTTCATGACAAGCGCGTGTACTATTAACGCTTCGCTCACTACTCATAGGGTTGTGTTTCTATCAATATGAAGTCAATCTGCAAGGAGATATTCTTGTGGTATATAGCTATTCAGAACAGATCATATTAAAAGGCGCCACGCTTTTCTTTTAAAAGGCAGCATCTTTGGTCATAACGTTTGTTAGAGATGCTGTAGCTACCATGATATCTATTCAGAGCATGATGACTATCAGCGAATCGTAATGTCTAAAGACGCTGTCCAGAACAAGGGTTTTTAATGTAACTAATCATGCTCTGAACAAAGATGACGGTAGCTTCTTGCCACAAGAATATTTCCTCCTTGTTGGCAACTGACGTCATCTATCGAGTATAAAAGGAGCAGTGTTGCAACTTCAGATCAACCCTGACGAAGACACTAGACTGGAGTGACAAAATGTTGGATCGTGAATGCCGTTTGATCGGGCTTTGCAATCAGAAAAGCGGGTGAAAATGACCTGTATGGCTATCTCATGGCAAAAAAGCTGAGAAAATACCTGAAATACAAAAAGTGTTACCTCTGGCCATGTTCATTAAATCCACGCTCATTATACGATTCGTTATTTGTAGCTTGTTCATTTTTTGTCTTCTTTTCAATTATATACTAAACAAAATAATGTCAATCGAGGAAGTCAAAATGTAATCCTAACAATAAATAATATTTTAGGAGCGAATTTTTCAGTCTTCCTCGACCGAGCTTTAACAATGTCAAAAAGATGATTCCATTTTGGGTAAAAACAAGTTTCTCTCGGTATCGCGTATTGTATTTTGATCAATTCTGATCATGTTCAGTTAATATCCAAGTCTAAACCATGTAACTATGTGTCATTATATTTTTATTCACGGTTTAGAGAGAGTTCCAGAATATCTGGTTCCGTTTTTGGATTTTAGAATGAAATCATAGCCCCAGATGAGTAGTAGGGTTGACAATTTCAAGATAAAGCAAGTCTTCACAAATCAATGTTTTTTTTCCGCTTAGGAAACTAAAATCTACTGAAAACACTGCTACATTACGTAGGTATTGTATAGAAAAATGGATGCTTAATCAATTGATATACAGGGTGTCCCAACTTCAAAGCTTGATTGCTAAATGAAAACTTGATCATATAAAGTGACTATTACTTTGTTTTATATAGCTTCATCATTAGCCTTTCGAACAAGATATCCCTTGTCTACTTAAAGCAAGCAATAAATTCACCAGAACGATTTTTGCGTAAGTGGTCATTTGGAGATGCTCCAAAAAAGCACATAAATTGGTGCCACATACATGTTTTGCGACTGACTAATGTAGAGTTAAAGTTCCACAGGAGAAATAATGCTCCTGGTTTTATAGTCTGATTATTAGAATTACACAAATTATAAATAAAGAATTCATATAAATGTATTTCTGACTGAAACTAGATGGCCTTAAACGAAATTATAACCATGTACGTGAAAGAATTGAGTAGCTAATCAAGTCAGAGCATTTGTAGTAGTACACAGTCATCTAGCTAGTATTAGTGCCTGACAAATCTAACAACATACTCAAGAATCTTTAAATAAAATAAAATAAATATGTTCTAATTTTTAAAATCCCCTTTTGATTTTTGAACATTAGCCCAATTAAGTCTTGCATGATCAACTACAAGAGCGCAAAATTAACGTTACTTTGTCCAATGGACCTTTTAAATGAAATTTTGAGAAAACTCAAAATAGGCAAAAATATCACCACAGCTTGAAAGAGCATCCGAAGTTTAGTAAGATTGCAAAGTTCGGCTGTGAAATGTTGTAAAATGTAGAAAATATAGCCTTGCAAAGTTGGCAAATTTTGTACATATTTGTATTACGGGCGGAAAAGTGATAATCAGTTAATACTTTTGATTATCATTTTCCTACGCGTAATACAAATGTATACAAAATTTGCCAAATTTGCAAGGCTATATTTTCTACAGTTTACAACATTTCACAACCAAACTTCGCAACTTTAGTAAACTTGGGATGCTCTTTCAAGCTATGGTGATATTTTTGCCTATTTCGATTTTTTCAAAATTTTGTCTTAAAGGGGAAAGGTCCATTATGATTCTGCATGTTGAAACAGCTGATTTCAGGAATGCTAATTCATTAGTCAGAGACAGAATAAGGGCACATTAGAGACAGAGCAAGTTTGAGGCAACAAGCAAGTGGAATGGATAATCACACAACAAGGGTCAGTATGTCCAGTGGGTACTATATGTGGTCTTGTGGACACTACACTTGTCATCCAAGCTGGGAGGCAAGGGTTCAAGCCTGGAGAAAGAGCCTGCTTTTACATTGACATGGTAAGACTTTCGGTCTTTTCAATCAGATAAGGAGGTTAAGCCATAAGTGCCCCAGATTCCATATCAATATGTACTAGGCAATAGTCTTTGAGTGAATCTGCTTACTCAAGCTTAATAATTAGAGAGCCTTGGGGCACTCTGAAAGCAGGGAATGGTCATTACGTTAACGTTTCTGGCCAGTATACTAGACGTAGTGATCAGCATTGAACAAAATAAGTATTAATTAATAATATCCTCAAGTGTCACACATCTACCATGGACTGACATCACTAAATGAAGTCTATAATTATGAGTTTGTAATCATTATAATTATAGAACAAAGAAAGTGCATAATTACATATCTAATGAATGTATGCCACATAAAAGGGTTTTTGGATACTTACTACGGATTTCAACGAACTTCGATTCACGTTTTGTATTGGACTAAATAAATGTTGGCTGTGGTCAAAAATTGTTTAATTTCGTGGGAGACACATGGTTTGTGGCTCATTTGAAAAAAAGATACATTGCTATCAAAAAAGTTTCTAAGCAAAAAACGCGCGCGATACCGAGAAAATGGACAGTTGGTGATTATTTACCAACTATAAAATGAAATTTCATATTCGACGATAACAGAAACGACCAGCATCATCCGAAAGAGCACAAAAACTGCATATAAGACCCTTAAAAAGTTTTTTACTCTTCAGTTAGTTTTCAACTTATTTTCATTTTATATGTAAATATTGAACCAAAATCGCGCCATAAAAAGTGGGTACTAGCTTAAATGGGTGTTTGACAACATACATGTGGCCATCATGCGAACAAATAGCAATATTTTCGCCTGACAAATTCAACACTGACTGTGTCCAGGGTTTAAGCACATCAAAATGATCTTCGCATCATTATCAAAACTGCAGTTTCGTTAGTATGTTTACACATCGAGATTTAAACAAACTACAATTGTTTTTTACGCTTGTTTAAATTATGAACGTAAATACGGATATTGATATTTTTTATTTTATCATGTTAATAGGCAATTATTTCAATTGACATTCTCACTGTTTCTAGTGTAATTTTGTACCTTAATCGCATTCTGCAAAACACCGTTTTTACTCACAGTTTTAGTTTTATTTTGGGCCGTTTCATATGTCGAATTTTTGTTGCAATGAATGCATTTCAACAGAATAAATAGAAAATTTGCCTTTGCGTTTCACGCGACTAAAATTAATTTGATGTATATATCGACCTTTATATTTGCGTAAAATAGTTTAGATGGACGTTAACAGAATCTTGCAAACAGCATCCATCCGTATTTCACTTTGGTCCCTAACAACCTCAAAATAATATTACAGCAAAATAATTAACAAATAAATTTCATTTTTGCGTGCGTCTGTACTGTAATAGATCACAGATGACGTCATAGCGTGTGAAGAACAAAAAAGTACGCACGAGACGCAGTCGAGTGCGTGACTTTTTGTTCTTCACACGCTATGGCGTCATCTGTGATCTATTACAGTACAGAAGCACAAAAAAATGAAATCTATTTGTTTTATATTATAATAAAGTTGACAAAAATCATGCAAAGACCCGCGAAATAAATTAGCTAAATTAGATCACGCCTTCAGTTGACGTCATCCGTGCGTGTGTACTTTAATAACACACAGCTCGCGACCAATGAAAATGCAGAATGAACGCGTATTACTATTTAATTAGTATTAACCACTGTCACAGTGTAAGTTACAAAATGATTTTGTGATAATCCTAAAAATTGTTTACCTATTGCAAAATCGTGTTTAAATTGTCTATTGGGTTTAATTCCGGTGAGTACGCGGGACGCAGCCAATGTCGTCAGACCATTCCCCAAGCATTTCGCCGCCTACAAAAGGGTGTGTGGCGCAGTTGTCAACAATATGATCTCCATATTTTAAAATGGGTCGTCCATCAGGTTAAAAATTTTCCGAATTCTAAAAAACACCCATTGTATCAGTTGTACCTGTAATGGTGTATGCACACAAAAAATTCTCAAAGTCCACATAGGAGATTTGAAGTGGTATAAGGCGACTGTGCGTTACGAGATATTTCGACACATCGTTCTCCAACTAAAGAATGTCCGTAACAAGGATTCGCCACTTTCGGAAGTTTCAATCCAGCTTCGTCAAAGAATTTTAGATGGTAGAAATAATAAAATCAACAAAAGCCTGGCAATATATGCAACATTATTGTCAGTACATTTTTCGGAAGCAGGAGGAGTCATTCTCTTCCTGGACTATTCTCTTTCGTGCATATATTTTTTCACTGCACGATTTATTCTAACAGTGCTTACACCTCCTAAAATTTGACAGCATTCATTTACTTCCATCATCAATTGTCCAAAAGTCAACGACGGCCTGTCAGTTTTCAAGAATTCAATAAATCTAGGTCGTCCAGTTGGAGGCTTCTCACGGCAGTTGCAATAGATTTTGGACGCTCGTGATCTCTGTATGAGAAATTGTCTCCATTGACAACAGTGTCTCTTTTCAACTTAAATGTTCTAGCGATAGCCAAAAATATAGCAAAGTATCGCCTCCTGCATCAACAATTGCATCATTCTATAACTAAAGATCTTAAATCATTTTGTAACGGTTTTCCCTGAGTTGTGTTGTTAATAACGCCCACTTCTATTATGAAATCTATACAACGTGGTCTTTCCATATATGGTAAATTATTCCAACTACATTATAACAATTACTATCACAACACCCTGCGATACGAACGCCATTTCTGGCTAGATACATTCATTGTTTCGTGCGCTTACATCAAATGTACAGTACCGTCCAGCGGAAACTATACATTTTTTTCGAGCGCGCTTCGAGCGAGTTTCGAGAATGTTCGAGCGAGAAACGCGTCTCGACGCGTTGCGAAACGCAGTATCGAGGACTCTCGCTCGATTACTATAAACTCTCGCTCGAAAAGCCTTCGCGTAATCGCGCTTCTCGAATCTGGATACACTCTCGCTCGTACGCTATACATCTAGTAATAAGAAAAACGTTCAAAATATGCGCTTGGGTAAATTCACTATCGAATGTAAATATTCTTGAGGAAAACCTTTTTATACTTTTTTTCAATTTTTAAGTGTAAGAATATGACTATCTTACAGAACACTAAATATTTATTAAAAGCGAAGTGCGATTTCATATTTACTAGTGGTGTTTATACGAGAGACGGATAATACGTCTGGACGAACTTAGGCGAAAATTTTTGGTTCGTCTAATAATTCGTCTGCGTATAAACGCAGGCAACAGACGAATTAACCATCCAGACGAACTTAGCAGTTAGTTCGTCTTAGTAGACGAACTTAAGCTGTTAATGCGTCCAGACGGATAATTCGTCTGCTAGGCTATAACGCAAGCCTACTGTACGTTAGTTTATCAAGTTAAACTATAAATGTTGTGCGGTATTGTCGTGTTTAAAAGAATTGTCAGAAAAATATCACACTATCCAGTTTAAATATCCACTCATCCAACACATTTGACCATAATCAAATGTAAATTAGCTGTAGCCGAAGTGAGGCCAAAGCGCATGGATGAATGCACCGCATGTTAAGTATATATAATTTGTGAAAGATGTTTATTGGAATGTTAACATTCACTTTGATGGGAATCGACAGTACATTGTATATACCCGTTAAAAGAAAAGAACTTCTGTACGGTTGTCTAAAGATTGAAATGTTTCGTCTTTCAAGAGACTATACTAGGACTTGATGTCAGCATTGTGATGGTTAATTACATACGCAGTAAGTTTGTTATTCATATCTTAAATTTTCTTTTCTCAGGTAAGATTTGTAGCGTTTTAAAGGCGCGAAATTGTTTTGATTTTAACTGCTCACGTCGCGGACACTCGATACTACAGTATAATATCGCGATATTCGATCTCGAATGCATATCGAGGCGACTCGAACCTTTCAACGAGATACACGAAACGCGATAGCTAACGCGTTTCGCGGGTCGCCTCGCTCGAAACTCCCTCGAATGATTCTCGCTCGAACGCGAAACGCGCTCGCTTCTCGATGTATAGTTTCCGTTGGACGGTACTGTAGGGCTTCGGTGGTGTAGTGGTCAAACCACTCGCCTTTCACCTTAAAGGTTCCGAGTTCGATCCCCAGTAAGATAGACTCAAACCCAGTCCTCATGTGAAAAGAGTATAGTCAACGCTCTGCCGAAAGTCGTGGGTTTCCTTCAGGTACTCCGGTTAACTCCCACAAAGGATGTTGACAGGGTGGGATAGGTAATATGGGCCCACAGTAATTGTGGTGACCATGCTCTTGTGATGAAGTTAATAAAAAAAATGTAAGAAAAGCAATGTTTCACAAAACATGAATCGAATTAGGCGGAGTCGTGCGCACTTAGAGTCAAATATACAGAGGAACATTTGGAGGCATGCCGCAAAAAGATTTCAAAAAAATACTAGAAGACAGCAAAACAATAGACCCAGGATCTCAGTTACACAAAAACTTCCATCTCTGAAGGAAGCGTGATTACTACAGCATAAAATTATTTGTATAAAAGAAATAACTTTAAAAAACTGATATATAATACATACCTGCTCATAATCCTGCATTGACTTCACATTGTGTATAACTGATGCAAATTCTGCCTTACACAATGGACATGTCCGGGCAACCTCACACCATTGTAAAATACAACAGAAACAAAATGAATGTAGGTATGTTAAGGATGGTTAACAAATTAAAAAAACAAATTATGTTGAACTTTTATAATTTATTTAAGTTTAGGACGTGGTTGTTTGTAATGTTCAACTTTTTTGTATTCTAATTAACGAAACCACAATCGACATCATTTAAATACAAAAAGTCACACTAACTCTGAAAATGACTACAAGCCAAATAGTAAACAGTTTATTGACCTCGCTTGTTCGGTGTGTACCATGAAATATCGGTCTTCGTTTTTTTAGTGCTAAAAACCTCAGTCCGATATTTTAGAGTACAATATAATCCTATAATATATAGTATAATCTTAAAATATTACAACTGTCGTACTTTAAGTTTCATGCAATCACCAGGCAACTGTTGCAGCTACAGTGTGTCCTTAAAAAGGCTACTCTGTCCTTGTGCTGTAGATTTGAATGTTTTAACTCGCTGGCACTAGCACTTCGAATAGCAAAGGTATATAGCCTTGAAAACACTGTATATTATATATAATTGTAATATGCTAAAGTCGTAAAATGCAGTCTGGCTTGGTGCAGGTTTGGCACAGGTTTTTTGTATTGCGAATGTTATAGCCTGTGAAAGGCAGTGGTGGAAAGTTCACTTTCCTGCGCCAGAGATTGTGATTCTCCAGCACCAAAATATACTGAGAATAGCTGTATGCCATGCCAGAGATCTCTGGCAAAACTGACAAACTTTCCACCAAAGGAAAAAGCCCAAAGGTGAAAGCAACCCAACCCAGTTTCATATTCATTCTCCCACCAGTTTTGGTACAGCACTATATTAAATTTGAAAAATTTTCGGCCCAGAAATTTCAGAGATTCATCCAGTCATCATGGCTAAAGTACATGTAATTTTATACATGTAATATAAATTATATAAATTCATGTAAAGGATATGAAAACATTGATCAAGAAATGACCTATCATCATATGAACTCAAGCAAATTGGACATGAATCTTTTTCTTTCTTTTCTTTTAAAGATACCTTCTTACTTTTGATATCGATATCATTTTTACTTTCATTTGCAGTTGCCCCGTCATGATCAGTTTCGCGTTCCAGCACCAGATCGTCCCTTTTTTCACTAATTTCTGGAGAACTGTCTGTGATATTATTCTCGTCAATTGTAAGAACAGCAGAAGAGGTGGAAGGCAAATCGGTCCAGTCACAATCCTCCATAAATGATACATCAGTTTACAGTTTATAGAAATATATTTCTATTAACTATGATTAGTTTAAAAATTTGAGACTTGCCAGTCGCCATCTTGGTTTTCTGGGTTGGAAAATGAAGAACGTCATGTAATCTTCATTTTATGTTTGAGACGCTGAGCAAAGTCTGTAGACACTCCTAACACTGGTAAATGGCGTCTTTCATCTTTCCATCGGTTTTGATCACTGGAGCTAATCGAGGTCTTGGTCTGAATATTTTAAAACATATTTTAAAGTCACCTACTGTTCCTCAACATATCGTTGCAACATGTAGATCATTGAAGGCAGAGAACGCCAAGCAGTTGCAAATTTTAGCTGAGAAGAATTCTAATCTGCATGTATTAGAATTCGATATGGCTGACGTGTTTCAAGAACCTCGTCTACTGAAGTTGGTGAAGCAAATATCAGATATTGTTCAAGGGTCTGGATTGAGTTTGCTCGTGAATAATGCTGGGATTCTAGTACGAGAAAGTTTCGATGAAATGAGAGCAGACTCACTGCGGAGTCAGTTAGATGTGAATGCGGTCGCCCCATCTATGCTGATTAAGGCTTTCCGGCCTTTACTGAAGCGTGCAGTTGACGTGAAAAAAACGGGTGAACAACCACAGGCTGCAGTTGTTAATATTTCATCTATTTTGGGGTCAATAGATCTTATGAATGATGGGAATAAATTGGGCTACAAAGTTTCAAAAGCTGCATTGAACATGGTAACAAAGGCTGTAAGTGGTGAATTTACTGGTGATGGCATTGCAGTGGTGTCAGTACATCCAGGCTGGGTGCAAACTGACATGGGAGGCCAAAGTGCACCAGTCACTATAGAAATGTCGGTCTCCAGTATAATGAAGATTATCTCATCTTTAAAAAAGTCCCAAACCGGGATGTTCCTCAATTATGATGGAACTACATTGCCATGGTGAGAACAATGCTGCTGTAATATTAGAGATATTTAGATATATTTAAAAACTCAGAACCATTTTACTGATATATTATTATTATTATTTACGAATCTTTACAGAGGATAGACGTTTCAGTATAAATTACTGTAATCAACACGTGTGCTCTATGTTTGATTATAACTATAATAAGTTACTCCTATTGATACGATCACTAATGATCTAAAAACTGTCGTTTGAATTATGTTATGTATAATGTTTAAATCACTAATATTCAAAAACTAAAAACATTAGAATTATCAAAAAACAGTAAACAGTTATTCTATATAAAATTACTATCATACTATATATATACAGGGTGTACAAAAAAAATGGAGCCCATCTTTTGTGTCAAATTATTTCTAAATTACTGAAGCTTATAGCACAATTTTGAACTTGTTTTAAAACACATTCTTTTTTCTTTCGAACAAGCCGTAATTCGCATTTTTACTCCCAGTAACGTATGTGCTATGACAAATTTAGTAAAAGCTACCGATTTGAGATGCCCTCCAATGATGCAAATTCACTATGTCTTTCATGGTCGCCAGTTAAATTTTTAATTTTTTCGCTGATTACATAAATGGTATTTCTGTTAAACTTAATAAAACTTGTTATAAAGCTTTGCAAAAGATAACGGACCGTTTACTTCAACAAAAACCTTAGATTTATGCCAAAATAATGATCGAAATTAGCATTTTGTTTATCCGCGCATGCACAATGTTGTCGAAATTGCATGCATAATGTCAATATTCATGACCTCGATACAAGCTTGAACAATCCCTTCGTAGTGCACGTTAACGTAGTGCATGTTTATATTAAAATCAGGCTCAATCCAGTGGCATAGGAACAGGGGGGGGGGTTGGGGGCTTGAGCCCCCCAAAATTTTTAAGAAGAGGCTAAGCCCCCCTTGAAAAAAATCTGTCCGGCGTGATTTTAATCACGTGAATGTTGTGTTAGGTAGTGTGTTAGAATGGTTAGAATATTAGATTGGTTCCCAGATTTGTTCTTAGAGCAATTTAGAGCCTAAAAAATTACATTTTTCCCTGGAAGAATACACCAAGATTAACCAGATAGTTTCACAATTTCCCTGTTATCGTGCCAATATCTAATTACGGTGTTATAGGACCCATAAAATCAGTATTTGACTTCAATAAGCATTTAGTATAGATATCAGAAATTCACATTCACTAATCAATATCCAAACTTCAACTGATGCATTTTTTCTTGAGATCGTTATACATTATTCACATTTTTTGTAAAAAATGTGCCAAATTTAGCTCATTTTTGCAATCAAAATAAATTCCGAATTAAGTGCCCAAATCGCCGGAAATGGCACCTCCGGGATTCTAGTTTTCAAAATTTCCTGGGGGAGGATGCTCCCTGACCCCTCTACAGAGCTCGCGCCTTCGGCGCTCGTATGTTCAGCCCCCCAACTTTTAATTCGTTCCTACGCCTCTGGTTCAATCTTAAATGTCAATAGACAAAGTTTGCTTTTGGCAGATTATGATGTAAAAACAGGATATTGTCAGTTTTAAGGGGAGCTTTTCACCAGAAATGTTCCCACTCCCAACCTCACCTCAACCTCTAGGACGTATTTCAGCTAATGATGAGGATCAATAAGTCAATGGAATTATCAGTAAAAAAAGTTCATCAAAATTTCATTTTGTGTCAGCTTGGTACCAACCCTAAGTCCAAGAGGGGAAAAGTACTTTAGAGTTGTCTGTATACCCTGATCAGCCACAACTACGTTTCAGCTCATGTTCCGGAGTGATCGAGAGAAACTCATGAATGCTCTGAGCACATGCTCATCTGCTCATGAATTAGTAAGAATCCCATACTGTTAGCTGGACGCTCACAAACAAAGAAAAATTCCGCTCCGCGTGCACAATTGACCATGAAGAAAAAGATGGAAAAAAGATGACAGTACATTTTACCGAAATGCATTGCGAGCGTCAAGCAAAAACGAATGAAAACCATGCCTAGAAAACACTTAAGGACATAACACTTTAACAAAACAAAGAAAATAACCTCCTTTCTTATGCCTGTCCCTTTAAAGGGGAACTCCACCCTCGATACAAGTTAGGAAAACAAGTTAAACGAATCCTGACCGCAATGCATTCTAGTAAAAGATACATCCACTATCTTTTTCGTAACGGTCATGCAATTCCGCTTAGTGGAAAACGGTCTTTAAAAATACTCAAGAATTATGCCCTAACAATCAATATACCCCGATCGGCAACATGCGCGTTTCAGCTCATGCTGAATGAATTTGTCGCACGACAGCATTTTGTATCAATGTCTCTTCGCCATATATGCTCGCCATATAGTAGGGTTTTCCTTTGCCTCTCATCGCCCATTCTCGGCCCAGCCAGCGCAGTCGACTTTTAACAAGTTTGATTTCGATGTCTTCTACACCTCCCGAGTTAAATACACCACATACAATAAAAGTCAAAATAGACTAGAATACAAATGTACCATGTAAAACAAGGTGTATACTAGTCAGTGAACTCAATATTTTCGATATCTATGACTATATATGGAGTTCACTGATACTAGTCTAAAGCAAAGTTGTTAGAACACAATGTCGTTAAGAAGAATCAGCTTGTACCGAAGTTAGAGTACACCACGCACAGTAGCGAGGCCAGCCCGAGAATTTGGTCATGCTATGCAAATTTAAATCATCATCATTCATTTCTTTAGAAAATGATTCCTTATGCGATCTGAAAACACTGAAAAACTTGCATTTGTATGACCAAATGTCGGGCTGGCTTCGCCCCTGACCACGTATCATGCATGCATGTCCGCTATTTCACCGAATTTCTAATGTAACCAATGAAGAACCTCTGGGGTCAATTCAGGGATAAGTTGTACAAATTAAAGGCAGGATAACACTATCCACATGCTTAGGATTTGTGGTTTCGGGATCTCTAAATATTTAATATAAACTTTCATTTAATAATTTTAAATTGAGGTGCCATGCATCTAGCGGCAATGGCGCGAGCCCTCTAGAAGTCCCATCTGGGGGGGGGGGGAGGGAGGGGGCTAGAGGCATGCTCTGCCTCCCTCATAAAATAACCAGAGCTTCGTATAAATGCGATTTTCTGCGATTTGGGTGTCGATTAGTTTGGCTATTTAACTTTTGGACAGTTTTCGCTATCTGACTTTTGCATAACTTCATAACATCAGTTCCAGCCAGTCACATTCTATCAAGTCAGGTACATTTACATAGCGCATTGGACAATTTGCATAATAGATTAACATTCGATCTTGGCAAAAAGAACAAAATCTTTTACTACAGCTAGAAAGAGCATCCTAAGATTAGTACAACTGCAGAATTTGGTGGAGAAATGTTGTAAAATACGGAAAATATAGCCCCGCGAAGTTTGAAAATTTTGTATATATTTGTATTACGCGTGGGAAAAGTTACCATTTTCGCGGCAATTTTAGCTCAAAAATGGTAACTTTTTCCGCGCGTAAACATTTAAATATATACAAAATTTGCAAACTTCGCGGGGCTATATTTTCCGTATTTTACAACATTTCGCCACCTGAAACTTTTCAACTCTACTAATTTTAAGGTGCTCTTTTTAACTGTGGTAAAATCTTTCGTTCGTCTTGTCTAGTTCGACCTTTAGTCTATTATGCAAATTGTCCATTCATAGCTCCAGGTTACTTGGCTGTGTCCCAGGACAGCGATCAACAGCTTCAGCACGCGCCGCTTACATGCACCTGGACACATGAATAATAAAGAACTACAACCATCTCCCTGCTGATTGCTCACTTCTTGGTATAAAACATCGGTATATTTTGCAGGTAACGTTTTACGGTTGTACCAGCAATAACATCAGGATATAATATTGTTTCCTTTTGCAAAGCTTTAATTTATGCTAAATAAACTTCTAGACGTACCACATACGATTCAGTTGAAAGCTACACCAGTTAAGTACTTTACTTTAAAACTTCGCATTAATTTATAATTTTAGCTAACTTTATAGTTTGTTTTGACGAGGAGAGTAATCTTTTTTGTCCTGTTTGAATGTCATATTCGGCAATGTTTTGAAATTAAACGTGCGAGCGATGTAAATATTTAATACATTGAGCACATCGTGACATTAGACTAGTCATAAATTAAACTATAGGAATCATAGATTTGTAGACATTAATCAGTATAGTTATTTTTGTTGCAGAAACTCTTGAAACTGTGCGTCTTTAAAAACTACATATACTGCATGCATGATTGGATTTGCACCATACATTTACATATGAGTGACAGCATAGGTGACTGTAGTCAGAAGGCAAAGGGCCACTTGCTCCCAGGGGTTTAGGAGGAACATGGAAACATTGTAAATTTTACAATGGGAACAAAGCAAAAACTTATTGGCGAACAAGGAAGACCGTTCCCAATTATAATAAATGTTCTAAGTTCAAGTCCAGTGAGATATTGAGGGAGGGGATGGGGCGGAAGTAAGATTTGAGCTAGGCTAACTAGTTGAGAAACTCCTGTCAAAACGGGAGAAATCACTTGCAAACTCTAGAAAACAATGATTTTCGGAACCACCCAGGTTTGTGTGCCCTCTCTAAAATATTTGACCGTAGCGACGACAGTGACAGTTAGCGAATCTTAATCCTTGATCTAATCCTTGCGACCTTGCTGGATGATTCCGTTTGCTAACAACAACACCCAATCTTAGGGAATGTATTAAGGATCACTTTTAGTATATAGTCATTCATGAATTAATTGGATGAATCATCATTAAAAATGTGTTAATGGTAATTCTTTGAATTAGCCAACCACATGCATGGGATCTTATTTAGTTAATAATGATTCTGCTTGGCACTTCCACTCAATAATTCCTAAAAAGTAAAAATGTCTTAATTCAACAGTGGCATGGCCAGGATTTCCTCCCAGGGGAGGGGGGGGGGTAATACTCTGGGGATGCTGCTTTAAAATTTGAATGGCAATTTTTTTGGGGTGGAGCAACCTTGCTAGTAGAGGCCCTGCCAAGTGGAAATCATGCAGATATTGAAATTCAGTCTGGAACAGAAAAATTCAACATCAACCATAAGACTGATAGTTGGTAATGAGTCAACTGTTTCTTGGTTGAATGTAGTTTGATTTCCACAATTATAACTTTTAATTACCACATTTGATATGTTGCTAATTATGCAGGTTTTGGGGGTTGCTGGACAGGGGGGGGGGAGGGAGCAAAGTAGAAAAAATTGTAACAAATTTGGCTAACTGCACCTATTTTTACATGGACAATTGGAATGTAAGTTATTGTTGCATTAATTATGACTTAATAACAAACTAAATTACATATCTTTACCTTATCTTTTATCTACGGAAAATCTGCACCCCTCTTGTTTGATGAAAATTAGCCCCCTTTCGAAAACTTTTTTGAATGTGCGAGAACATTCAAAAACGTTACTGTCTGCATTGTAAGATATTCTACTGTGATTGAAGACTTGCTAACACATTTGCAATAATCGTTTAAATGAAATCGCTGGCTTGCTTTTACGAAAATGCGTTACCACTGAATAGGTAGAGTATAAAAACGGGCGGATTTTTTGGGGGAGGGAAATACTGGGAGGTGCGCTCCCACTAATGTTTTCCTTGCACACCCCCTCCCTCCCTCCCTCTGCAAGGAAAGTTAAAAAACAGCGTGCGCACTGTATGTTTTTGTTTAAACTCGATTTGAAGAGCATATCAGTGAAAAGGCCAAGTATAATACTGTAAGGTATAATTTGGTGTGTGAAACGACTAAATCATAACGTACAACAGAGACACTGGAAGTAAACAAAGTCCAGTAAGGTCTTTGGGAGCACACTAATGCGCCTCCGTGGAAAATCTGCACCCCTCTTGTCAGATTAATCTGCCGCTGAATAAGTCTAATTTGATTTGATTTGATTTGATTTCAATTGGATTCGAACCTGTAGACCTCTGCATGGTTACACTATAATTTGGTCATGCTTTGCAAATCTACAGGGTGTCCCAAAAAACCCCAAAAACTATTGAAAATGATCTATTGTTAGAATTTAAATGCCTAACACTAAATTGAACCCACGAGTAGATAAACAGTATATTAAATCATTCATTTCTTTAGAAATTAATTGTTTTCATGACTATAGACACAGAAATATTTGCATATCATGACCAAATTGTCTGGATGGCTTCGCTACTGTTAGAATAAGTTGTACCAGAATGAAGTCATCGCGTATATTATATCACGCATTATAATAATATAAAGGTCGTACTTGGGTAGTTGGATATCGCAGTGCAAACGGACATGTTACCACATGCGAAATTATATCACACATTATAATAATTTCAATGTTGTACTTGGATATTGCAGTGCAGACTTCGGACATGTTGCCACATGCAAACACGTTGGCCGGTCTGACAAACAGTTTACCAGCAGTTCAGTTGACAAGCAACAATATACCAGCTGTTCAGTTTACAAGCAACAATATACCAACAGTTCGACTTGTTAGTGTTCCAGCATGGGATGTTTATAACACAGAGTATGGGTCGTATGATTCAGAAGGTACGTTCATGTAAAAATTTATCGGTAATAAGGGACTGATTATATGAGTCTGCTTATCCTGGAGTAAGTGAAGACTAACATGATTTTGATATATTGAAACAAGTCGTAGTTTATGATATGAAAAATGTTTAACCCCCACTTGCTTGAGATTTTAGTGTTTTAGAAATATGTAATATACGAAATGGTGTTAGACTTGGGCATTAAAATTGTCAGTTACTAATTATTTTGTATCAATCAGTACTAAAAGCGTTTCGTTTCATAAAATGTCTTGTCATTTTAATACCTTATTTTACGCCTCATTTCATTCCGGGCAAGCGGGATCATAATTATATAATTAGCCCTTTAAAATTTTTTAAAAAGTTATATGAAAATTTCTGTCCCGAAACGGGTTTTTTTGCAAACATGCACGTTTCTCTGATTAGGGCATTGTTTTCTTTTGTGTATGAATTAATTAGGTATATTTGTACATCTATCCAAAAATTTTTCATAAACTGCAAGCTATTTTGTGAGTCGTTCAAAAAAGCTTTAATAGCTGAAGTTCCACATACACATAATTTGTATATTATACCTGTACGTAATTTGTATACAGTGTACCTGTGACTATTAAAATACATAAATTAAAGATGTACAAGCAAAAATGTGAATGGTCTTCAGTGATAAAGTCGTTTACATATTTAATAACTCTTCATTTATTTACATGCAATCCTTAAAGTTATGATGTATACAAAAAGGTGTTGTGGTCTCTAACGTAAAAGGGTGTGACTTTCGGGGATTTTAAAACGTCATTTGCGTGTGAAATGGAGAAGGAGTTAAATATTTGTAATGTGGATCAAATACAAGTAAGCATAGTTTGACGAGACCAAGGGAATGATCATGCTCCATGAACACGTGAATGCGTGGCGTTCGTTGATGCTGATGGCAGACAGACACCTAAAGAGGATCATTTCTATGTAATAGGAGGAAAAGGGTGAATTTTTGTGTGCAATTCGATGTAATAGACATCACATCAACTCAATTCATTTACATTTTTGCGTGTTCTCTATTATATATTGACCCGTCAGAATATGATATATATATCAAACACGATAAAGCAATGCGTGTGCGTCTTTTGACTATAGAATGTCAATTAGAAGATGGTGCTGGCAATTTTGAGGCTTTAGCAAGACGGAGTGGCATAAAAGTGTCTTATCCAGCTCAAGAAACTGCCGAAAACCATCATGGTGCTACTGCCAGTATGTTATAAGCTTGACTTTACTTCTTTTACATTAGACAAACATAGTTGCATTTTCAGTCGACGTAAATGTGTCATCCGTTTGAATTTTTATGCATCAAGTAAAGAATAAAAAGTTCAGCGTATACGCAGACTCAAAATAGACTTTCTAACAGAGCAGTGGCGGATCCAGGGTAAGTCAAAATAAATTATAGCAGCTCAATTTTAAATTCAAAATAACTTTATAATAATGTAATAGGTTATGAATTTCAAAAGAATAAAGTCTAACCAATGAAGTTGCTTTGAAGGTATTTTAAAATGTAAATATATCCTAGAATGAGCTGTGGTAATTTATTTTGACTTACGCTAGATCCGCCACTGTAACAGAGAGCTTAGAGTGTCCCAGAGATGAAACATTTTGTGATCCACTTTTCTTACATAAAAGTTTGAAAACTAATTATCTTGAACTTTAGTAATCGTACATTTGTACACAGCCTGCACCCCGCCTTACACAGCATGCTTCCATATATAAACCTCACTATGGACGATAGAGGTTGACTGTGCGAGAGTGTTGTTTAATTAGGTGGCCCACTTATAGTAGATAAACTGCAATATTAGTTCCACAAAGATTTTGAGTTGCAGTAATGCAAACTGCGCGGTTTCTTATGCATTACTTGATTTCCCCTTAGACTTGTCCGCAACAGCTACTGAGTTCGTGCCCAGAAGTGCTCTAAGTCCAGAAACGGTAGTGCCTGAGAACCTTCAACCCGCAACCCTACTTCAGCCCTCTCGATCATCAGTAACGGCCACGTCACCCCTGAATGAGGACAAAAAGTTACTGGAAATGTTCCAAGAAGTTCTAAATGAAAAGAAGCAACAGAAAAAGATATTACAAGATTGTATAAAGAATAGAGACGAGAGCAAAGCAACAATAAGTAGTTTGACCAATGAGAAAGCAGCGTTAAAAGAGGAAATTGAGGTAACTTTGAGGCAGCTTAGCAATTATGCATGCAACAAATGCGAATATCGCGATTCGATTTCATTATACTTTTAAGTACTATTTACAACATGAGCGGCCGTCTTGTATCAGCATGATATGTACATCTGATACAACACGGATGCGAATTTTGTAAATAGTACTTGTGAAACTCTCCAATTTTATAGATCAATTTGCGAAGTAATTTTGAAAATACATCTTATATAAGACGAGAAAATCAAAGTTAAAGTGCAGACTCCTTCACGCTCATGATTTCTTTTGTGTTTTCTTTATGAATTATTAATGAGTTTCACAAGCATGTATACATGATGCACAGCAGTTCGTATTTAGATAACTTGTACTACAAATATAACCTGGACTGGCGCTAAAACGTCAATGAGGAAACTTAAGCTTTGCGACGGCTACGCGAACTCACTTACGGTAGAAGCAAACTTACTCAAATAATTGAGTGTATAAAAAGCTTGTGATATGAATTGTATACCGCTTGAGATGATAAAATCCAGTGTTTTCTTGCCAAGAAAATTCCGATTTATTGGTTGGCCAATTTGCTTAGTCTACCATTCTGGCGGCGTGGAATGCTGACGAGTTGTAGACGCGAATGAATGGTAGAAATAAATAATTTGATTATTCACGTAGAAATGAATAATTTGATTATTCACGTAGAAATGAATAATTTGATTATTCACGTAGAAATGAATGATTTGATTATTCACGTAGAAATGAATAATTTGATCATTCACGTAGTAATAATTAATTTGATTATTCCTAGTCTTCTTTAAGGTCATTGTATTACTAGCCGTCGTCGTCACGTTGCCGTCCAGCAGCTTCAATTCCCTGTGGGGGGGGGGGTATTTTCCAGTACTCAGGTTCTGCCTGATTAATTCCTTTTGGAATCAGTTGTTATTATAAGAGTTGATTTCAAATGATTATGTGAATATACTCCCCTCCCCCCCCCCCCCATTAACGTTGTATCGCCTGCCCTGTGTATGACGTTAACTACTCCATCCCCCTGTGCTGAAGTAGATCCGATTCCCAATAATTATATGAATATTGCTTCCTACTTACTTCGTACAGTACTTTCCTGTAACTCTAATTGTGAAACCGTAAAAAGGCGTTTAAAGTGTTTACTAAACGAAATTTTGTCTGATATTTTGTTGATTGCATTCAATCAGTTAGAATGACAATATATTCTGTGGCAACTTTCCTCCTTGTCGAGATATTCAACTTTATTGGATATGCAAATATCACAACCACCGACAGACTGTATAATGAATGTCTGGCGTATAAGAATGTAACATAACTAAAAGTGCACTTGTAAATCTATTATTAATGAAGCTTTTTGAAAAGTCGGTATGCAGAATGACGTCAGTGGTTGTGTTTTTTTCGTATTACAAATTTTTATCAAGGAAGTTAAAGGTACTGTAAATGTCATTTTAACTAGTCTCTAAAATGCAATGGACAAATCGTACGAGAAAATTTCGTGTCATAAACATAAAATTGAGTTTAAAACACTGAAAAATGCGCGAAAACTCTAGCCCTGGACGTCAATTTGTTTTGATCGCAATGCAAGCAGACAAAAATAAGAAAAGGACACTAGACTGTAAAGAATGTTCATTTTGCTGCGCTAGGTACCTAAACATGGCGCAGACGTTTATTAATAAATGTTCGTCACTAATTACAAGGAGCATGCGTGTAAAGAAAATGTTACAATCCAACCAAATATCACAGTTTATAGATAAATATATATCATTCTAAACCAGACCGCATGAAGAAATTTTAACATTTTTGTTTTAAAAATGTCACATTTGTAGAAACTGACGGAAATGAAAGAAAGGAATTCAATGTATGTATGGAACTACATTAATCAGTAACTATGTACTGTGTACTTCATGTGTTGTTATTTTGTCATAATATGGATCGTAATGTTTAGGTTAAGTCAGGAGGTGGAAGGTTTGACAGAACGATTAATAGAATTTGACAGAGATAATAGCAGGTATCAATCATCAGCCATGTATAAAAAATACGTGCAGCACACAATGAATTGCTGCTGCGGATATGACAATGTGATTGTTAGTTCTAGTTAATTTTTTCACTTCGTTTAGGTTGAAATTACAGGTTGCGGCGCTGGCGCACAAATTGCAGGAAGTGGAAAGTCGCCATGATAGGTACTATGCTTGTGTTGTAATAAAAACATGCAGTTCAGTTTGAAGACAAATTGTAGCTTAGTGAGCGATGTGATTTTATGTCGTTGCAACAACACAACATCATCGTCATGTTTTTGGAACAAAATTCGAATTATTTTTATTAGAACATTTATATCTGTGAAAGATTCCCGATAGTCAATATTGAGTCATGTTGTAAAACAGTACATTTCCACAAATACGACAAAACCTTTTCAAAATTCACCACGTCACCCCTGAATGAAAGCAAAAAGTTACTGGAAATCTTCCAAGAAGTTCTAAATGAAAAGAAACAACAGAAAAAATATTACAAGATTATATAAAGGATAGAGACGAGAGCAAAGCAATAATAAGTAGTTTGACCAATGAGAAAGCAGCATTAAAAGAGGAAATTTAGGGAACTGTGAGGCAGCTCAGCTAAAGCACATCGCTCAGCAGATGACACTGTTCCCAACGTGTAACTGCTGCGTGATCAGTAGATGTAAAGAAAAGAAAAGAAGGATATAAAAGGGAAAAAAAGAAAAGACCAACGAAAAATAAGGGTAGAGGAAGATGAAGCTATATGAAACAAAAAAATAATGCATGTTTCATGCTGTTTGAACTTGTGAATATGAAGTCTTATTACTGAATTATGTGAGAGTGCCGTTTCCTTACATTAAGGCAGAAACTTGTTGGCAGGGAACTTTGCTATGGACAATTTGTTAAGGATTTATATTTCTATTAATTCTCTTTCACTTCATGTCTTATCGTAGCCAGCGAATTCATTCCTGTGAGAGGCCTACATGCGATTTCCTATAAACGAGAAAAATGTTTAAAAAACTACCTTAGATGAAGAAATTTATCACAATAAGTTAAAGTTTAAACGTTGGTTGCATACAGGATCACTTAGAAACTATAGAACAAAATCAGAAAAATGAGATTTTTTAATTAAGTTCAATGTTGATGTCGTCTCGTTGGTAAGTGTACATACAGTGGGAAATTGCATGCATGGCCACGAATTGGGTATAATTTTATGTACTGTATGTGGAAGAAAATCAAAGCGGAAGAAGAAGGGGGTCAAATGTCGTAAAAGAATATACACCCCTCTGGTTTAATTAGCGTCCTTCACCAGATTGAATTAGAGAGACTATGTTCATCTGTAGCACGTTTTAAGTAGTGTTTATAATTCTATATTTTCCGGTGTATAACGCTAGTACGTATTTTAATAGTTACAACTATCTTTGTAGTGATCAAACTAGGGTGACCTCGTTGTTAAGTAAATTGAATGAAACTGAAGCCGAAAAGGAAAGGTAGAATACATTCAGTATATATTTTATCCTAATTTTACAACTGAATCTTACATGTTTTTGCAGTGTTTGACTGGGAGGAATTTATACTTGACATGCATTGACTAATTTTCCCTCCAATTGTAAAATAATTTTCACTTTGGGTATGCCAAACATTTACTTTTTCGTGGAGAGGAGTTTCACGTGTTATTCACGAACGAACAATCAACTGAAAAATTGGCGTTACATTTTGGCGAGTATCGATTGGCAGCGTACAGAAAGTGTTAACTATTTTTACAGGGCAGTCAAAGAAGCTAAAGACTTGTCTCAAAAGTATGAAATACTGTTGAAGGAGAATGAAAGGTTAGAGAGCTTATTCTTACTATAAAAGAAACGCTAGTTCTTGTGTCATGAACAAACTAGTATACCTGACTAAGAATTTTGGCGGGGTTTTTTTTCTTTGAGTAAGAATAATTAAAAGTGTACGGTAATTGTTAATCTTACATACTTTGCAGGGCATTAAAAGCAGCTGACGATTTGTCACAAAAGTACGAAATGCTAGTGAACGAGAATGAAAGGTAGAATATCCGATACATGTTCAGCGTTGTTATATATGCATTTACATAAGGGACCGACCATATGTTTACCAAAGATTTTAGGAAGAGGAAATACTTCGTTTATTTATGCACTTTACGCGCATTAGACTTTTTATGTTTGCCATACCTGCCTGTACAATGGCGATTTTATTTAGCTAAACGGTGTGTCCCAGATGAAACTTTAATATTTATAAATGGAACTTTTTTATCAATTGCCCTTCAAGAGGGAACATACTACTGTGGGACGTTGCCATGTATAATAGTTTTTTCGTATTTTTCATTTCACATGTGTAGTGTTAAAACGAGGGCAACAACGTTGGAAGATGAGTTAACTCAAAAGATATTTGACAAGACTATGTAAGGATCAGGAGCGGAGCCAGGGAGGTTACTGGGGGTACGGGTATCCCCCAGCTATTTTAATAATCGGTTTTGAGACTCTTCTAAATCTGAAGTAAAAATTGTAGGGCGTACGATTATTGTTTAAACGGGCACAAAAATCACCGATGTCTGCTTTTAAATTATCAACAAACCTGCCTGAAGATCCTTAAAACAGCGTTTTAGAGACCGTAGAAATAAAAAATTTCTTTGGGAAATAACTCCCCTCTAAACAGGGCTCCCCAGTTTCATCACTTTGGCAACGCGTCTGGTATGGACAGGCTACGATTTTTAGTAGAGATTTTTAGATTACAGCCTTTCAAAGAAGAAAGAAGAGTACCTCAGTAATATACTCCCCGGCGCCTTCAGCGATTTTGCTATGCCGTGAAATTCGTAAAAGTATTGATTTTAGTATTTTTCAATTGTACATGGTAATGGCAACGCCTCCGGTCGTTCCATTTCTCGTTATCTTTAGAATCAAGTAAATAGGTGAACACTTAATAAAAATTAATGAAGGTATTTAGGTTTTTATGTATATGAAGCAAGTGCCTTTTTCTTTTAAGACTTCGGACAGAAATAATGGACCTGAAATGTCAACTGAAAGAATCGAAGCACGATAACGAAAGGTGTGTCCGTAGTTTACTGGAAATATTGTATATTTATCCAGATCTCATGGTTAATCACTTCCTTGGATTGCAGAGAGAAGCAACCAGCTATCTCATCTTCAAAGAAAAAAATGGACAGTTTAGATTGCATCGCAGCTGTAGATAATGAAGAATCTAATTGGACAGTTGTTCGAAGGAAAGGCGCAAAGATAACAACTTCATGCGAATCTCAAAATCACGCCAAAAAAGTAAAATCAAAACGATCTCAAAGTCTTGATGATGCACTCTCAGATGTATATAATAGTTTTCCTTCTGGCGATAAGAAAAACGAGCAGAGAGAGGAAAAGGCAATCTTGTCACTCATGCAAGAGGAAAAAAGTCCTGTACATGCAGACATCCCTCCGAACAGTTCTATCACTGCCGATCCTAACGCATCCCAAATTCATGATACGATTACTCCTACCAAAGTTGATGCGGCTTCTCCTGCTCAAGAGCAACCACTGAAACGAGTTAAACCAGTTGAACAGGTTGTCACTGGTAGTGAAACATCCCCAACTATCAGCACCACAAACCCAACGACAACACCAGAGACATTGACTTTTTCTAATACTAAGCTTGATCCACTAGTCGATCAATTTGGCCAGCACGGTTCTATATTGTCAAACGGCCAAGAGGACGTTTTCTCTCCTGCTTTGCTTGACCTGGCTATTATCGACATGTCATTTCTTCAAACGTTTACACAGCCTTTTGGGCAGTGTATTCCTCCACCAGGCTTAAAAACAACTTGTCCTGGTGTGTTTCCGCCCATCACTGTTCCATCACATCTAGACTCAAACGATCATACCAAACTTGGTTCGAAGCAAGATAAAACGAAGAAAAATTTAACGTCATTTGAGGTTCTAATGAATGACCTAGAGGAAAAATTTCCAACAAAAACAAGGTAATGATATCTGGTGTAACTTAAGATTTTTCAGAAATGACACCAGCACTAAGTTTAGTCTGGTCAGTGGCGTCGATAATTGGAGGTAGCGGAGCGAGTATTAATAATCTATTGACTGCTGATTCAAGTGGGTGACTAAATGAGCATATAAGAAACACACTTGTAGGGAGGTGAGTCCGGGATTGGACGCACCGAGGGTGGTGTGTCCAATCCCGGACTCACCGAACCTGCAAGTGTGTTTCGTTTTTATCTCATGCCACTTCGGTTAAAATGTACCGAGGATTTTACTTTATACAGTATATAATTTCACGTTTCGATAACAAACATTTTAGAGGCCAACATACTATAGAATCAAACTACATGCAAGCTGAAAACTGCTGTACAATATTACCTTATTCTTGACGAGAAAATGCATGCCTTTGTACCAAAACATTGCCAAAATTTATTATATAAACCAAATAAACCCGACCACGAAGAACAAATTTCGGTCGCCATGTTTTCACTTCCACATATATGTCACGTCAGCAGGTGGGCTCGACTTTGGACGCAATAGGAAAGCGGCTAATACGCCAGCTATGAGATAATGTTTGTGGTCTTACCTTAGAGTAACAGCGCAAGCATCACTTTCACCAGAGTAGATATAATTATGTGACTTGGAGTTTGCTTTCGTGCATAATGTTTTCAATCACACTTTTTCAAAAGTGTAGACATCTAAAGATTGCCCAGTCCTTACAACTTGTGCAATTTTGATTGTTTACACTCTGCCATACTGCATCTTACTTACATACAACCAGAGTCAAATATAAATGAACATTTTAGGGCGGAACTCATGATGCTCCTAAAGATAGCAAAGACAACTTTTGGTGATCAGGGTTTCAGAAAAAAGAAAATCGCAGAAATTGTGAAACGAGTTACGGAAATTCTTGCTGGAAGCGAGGAAAGGTGAGCTGTACTAGAAATCGGAACGTGTTTTAAAGGGGCTGTGTCATGCCATTTTATTGGGGCGAATAAGCACACAATTTGCGCACAGCTCTGTTGACAAAACAGTATTAACGCTCTATAGACATTTTTTATTTACTTTTAAGTCATGCAAACCATTTGTCGCGAGTTTGGCATATTTAGTAATAATTTGGTTGATAATTTGGTAGTAAAATAGTTGTTGACATGTATTTGGTAGGTGAGAAACGAGATCATAGGATCAGCAATAAAGTATACTATAAACTGAACAAACGTTAGTTATTTGCCGGGTTAAGCGAATCCCGACACCATTTTTACTTTTAGCTTCCTTCAAATTTCAAGGGGTTTTTTTCAGCACTAATAAAAATTTTTTAGAAATGTACGAAATTTTAAATTTTGGGCTTTCCGCATTAATTCCACAAATACCTCCATATCTGATGTTCATACTTTTGTCAAAGTCTACGCATCCTATACAGCTCTCCTCCGCAGAGGTTTCCGAGTTTCTTTTTAAATTCCTTTAGTTTTCCGAGGTTTTTCCGTAATGTTTTGTATGACTTTTGCACGACCATTAATTTCTCTTGCGCCTACAATCACAGTCGTCAGAGGTCATACAAACTATTACGAAAAAGGCCCGATACTAAAGGAATTTACGGAAAACTTGAAAACCTCTGTGGAGGAGCGAGCATATTGTAGTTTGTTGCTTTCTTTGCTAAATGCACAATGCTTTAACATATTCGCGCCACTATTTTGGGCAATTGCTATATATACTCTAATAAAGAATGGTTGTAAGCACATAGTAAATCAATCACCAGTGCAAAAGCTTTGCCCGGAAGTACGGATGGTCATGATAAAAGCGAGGATTGTCGTTGAATTATATTATGATTTTCTATTTTTAGTTGGCAAATGTGCGATATGATCAATTGTGCCAAAACTAATACTGAATGTTGATGCTTCTTCTTCAATGTTATCATTGTTACTCTTATATTGTAACTGAATGAATTTACAATGTATTTTTTGGAAAATTTTAGCTCAGTTTTTTAATTCTATACATTTTTGGTTGAAATAGTCTGACACTGCTGTAAGGAAAGATTTATCCTTACGAAGCCAGACAATGATAGTGACATCATTAGCAATTATACAGAATGCATTGCGTTTTGGACTGTGCTAATCAGGCGAGTAGTAAGTCTTGGGTATGAATTGCTTAGATTGTGAATGCTTCCTATCTACACATAAACTATAAGCTTGTAAATTGTGCCTTAATACGATCATGCATTGTATTAGAAATTATTGGGGGAGCTCTCCCTTCCCCCTATTAGGCTACTGTGATTTGTTGTAGTACTAATAGAAATATTTACGTTCTATAGTGCGTGAAAGATTGAATGTACAAACAGAAGAAAATTCAATTTTGCAACTTGGTCCCTAAGAAACATGGAATAATAATAGTTGTCTTTCGTTGTGAACGAAAGAGTAGGATTTATAGTGAAATACTTCTTGCCTGGTTAAGTTATTTTGTCTACTATCCATTTACAAACAATGGCTTTCATTATACACAGTTCAGTTCATTTCGACTAGCTTAGTGATGATTATTACGTGCAACGTACACAATGTAGACGATAAAACTGCCACCGACAGAGCGGTTTTTGCACAGTTTTTGCTAGTGGTTTGTTGGACGATTTTGGGCAAAAAAGTAGCTACCGAAAAAATTAGCAAAAAATTCCATTAAGGTCCGTGTAAATAAAAGTTACGGAACACACCGAAAAATCTCGGTTGTAGAAGTGAAAAGCCCTTAGCGATTGCCATACTATATTCGTAAAATATACAGTTAAAACATTTTTGTTTTGAAAGCACAGGTGAGAAGAGTGTGTATGTTTGTGTTAATTGTTTAATTATCATGTATAAATACAAATGCGCAATCAAAATGGTGTCTGGTGAAGTTATATATTATTGGGCTATTATTGCTAATGAAGGGGTCAGTTATATATTTCTAAAACATTTTGTGTTGCTTTGGAAAGTGTGTTGGAATAGGTGACACTAAAACATTCATTTTCGTTGCAATCTGCAATTTTTACTTGCTTGCAGTACGAGGTTTGAATCAGATGAAGTTCTCTTGGGAAGAAGAATTGTTAAGATTTTTGGTTTACATGAAGTAATACAGCTAGGCATCCATGCCAATGTTCTGACTTCTGACCGTATAATAAAAAAAACATTACACGATAGCTTGAAGATATGAATATTATTTTCTCGTGTTGAAAACAATATTTTACTCACTCGCTGCGCTTGTCCTTAAATATACATATCACAAGATTGGGGATTATTAACAGTGATGACCCCCCCCCCTCGTCATGACATAAAAAACATGTAGTTTTCTTTGGAAGCTTTCAATGAATAAAATATTCTAATATATAACTGTATATAAAAAAACAACAATCTCAGCTGTAGCAGAAAAAGTGTTAAACCCCGACCTAGAAGCCATTTGTAAAAGGCGGGAATCATTATGTCACTCCCAGCGAACTCTACGTAAGTATAATGGAACGATAACTCAGGAGTGTGGGGGATTGGAGTCATGCTTTATAGGTAGTGCCAGTCCCTTTTTGTTCTTTTTTTGAAAAATGCTCTTTTATATCAATGAATTTTAAACCTTTAAATTTCTCTTACACTTTTACTCTTTTTTATCTTAAAGCTCGGTGTGATAACTATTTTTTTGTAAACGTTTTCACAATAGTCTGAAATAAAATAGTTATTGGAATATCACAGAAAGAAAGTAAAATATAGCAAAAAAACGCGCGAAAACTTTTCCGAGTCATAGGACTTTCTAGATATACTTGGGGATATTATAATACAATTCATGTAGAAGAAC
Source organism: Muricea muricata (assembly GCA_963855995.1). NCBI lineage: Eukaryota > Metazoa > Cnidaria > Anthozoa > Malacalcyonacea > Plexauridae > Muricea > Muricea muricata. Next base: position 16,195,945 of record OY979717.1, read on the forward strand.
ATTAGATACTTCTACGGACTGATTTTCCAGTTGCAACCACTTCTTAACAGTTTATAGGCGGATTGTAAAACCTTGTTTTGCAGCCAAATTCAAATTGCTGCTTATAATAACCTTCAGAAAGGTGTGATGCCCAGAATACTACCACTTGAAAATTTTTTCGCGTTTCGGAGGTTTGAAGCATCAACTAAAAGCTCGAAACTATCATAAATATCAAGCGTTCAAAACAAAATGAGAAAGACAACTGTCATACTACTTTACAGCATATTTTTTAGAGTTAATTGAAGTGCAAAGTTCACATCGGCATGTTCATACTTTTGTAATTTTTGAAAAATATACACACAATACCTCTTAAGTGTAGCTGAAGATAGATGCAGGACTGTCCGAATAGTTAACGTATGATGTTGAAATCGCAATTGTTAAAGTTTTTCCTATTAAAAACATATTTTGCTCGCAAATTTTAGCTCGAAAACAAACTTTTCAATGCCTTGGTCCTTGAAAACTCTCCTAAGTCCTTTTGAATGTTGTTTTGTCGCGCGTCGGCTTCACCCAATCATAGACAGTAATCATAGGAGTTATCGTTCCAGGAAATTGTTCCAGGATACTTAGATTTTACTGGACACTCCTGATCATAGATATAGGAGATCTAGATTGCTGACGTATACCTAGCGCGCGTGACCCCCAAAAGCAACCGGGCTAAAACATTAGGAATTGTATTACGAAAAACAGGTGTTTGAGCATTTTTGATGGTTTAAGTGCTGCGAATCACGTTCAACTGGATTTTTTTGAAAATAGATCACTATTGTGGAGGTTTTGAACGCAAAATGAGCAAAGTGGGCTAGACTCTTACAAAATTATCGTTCAATAAAGATTTCAAGGAGTGGACGTTTTGGCTGGTTTCGTCAGTTTGCGTGGATTCTTGTACTTTTAACACTTCGAATCACGATCGATCGCATATATTTAGAAAACGATGTTTGCCATTTATCAAAGATCGTTCGTTAAAGACTTCTGGAGTAGACAAATGGTTGTTTAGTGTGTTCTTGTAGTAAATCTAACTTTTTTGCAAATTATTACTTCTATAGTGATTTTGATTTTGAGTGTTATTTGGATTTTTGCGGGTATTAAATGTGAAATTGAATATCTGCATAAAATTTGTCCTTCAGTACTGGTACACTACAAGTTTTGCAGGAGGCATGATGATTGACTTTAAGTTAGGTAAGCTAATAATGGACATGCAGGACGCAAATTAACGAAACCGGTCAAAACGTCCACTCCTTGAAATCTTCAGCGAACGATAATTTTGCAAGTATCTAGCCCACTCGTCTCATTTCAGGTTCAAAGCCTCCGCAATAGTGATTTATTCTCAAAAAAGTCCAGTTGAACGTGATTCGCAGCCAAAGCCTGTTAACCTGTTTTTCGTAATACTATACCTATTTTTTTCGCCCGGTTGCGACGCCATCTTGGATTCTTCTATTGGGGGTCACGCGCGCTAGATAGACGTCAGCAATCTAGGTCTCCTAAATCTATGCTCCAGATATACGGAAAATACGCCACTCAAGTCCCGGATGTAGCGGCATACGAGTACACGAGCTTGTAGTTTCCAATAAAATACCCCTATCCATGTAATAAAGCTGAATATAAAACGGCTAACTGCAAATTGCTCTCTAAAAGTCATGAAAATGAAACAACACACCAGCGCAACAACCTCGTTAAGAGTTGGGGGGGTACTATTTACTACAGAGCATGCCTGTGATTTTGTCGAGGGGGGGGGGCAATTCCCAGTATTTTTTTTAATCTTAATAAAACCACTGCCACACGACTGTAACAAATAGCGTTGTTGTTATTGCTAGCTATACTCGAACCGAAGCCGTTCATGTTGTTGGTGTGACGCTATTATTTTCAACCACATGCAATCGCAACTAATAGCTCACGTTGGGATAAACATGTTTATTATTATGATTCACTTAGGCTTAGTAACTTGTTATGCTCTCGACTACATACGAATCATGATTTATTATGTATAAACGTAGAATCAGCGGCTCCAAAGTGATTCCGTGAATGAAACTCTGATAAAGTATCAGCTTTTTGCTCGAGTTGCAGTCATAACAATGTGCGATTGTTTATCTCATATCGTTAATGTATTTCGCTGTCTCAAAAGTAAATTATTTGGAGTTGCTAAATAAATTGCGATCGATTTATAATCTTCTCAAGGTTCGCTCATTTTCTCTGACTGAATTATATTACATTTACAATGACAAAACTATTAGTGTTACAATGTACTCGTGATGTAGGGGCAATGCAAATGCGTCACTAAAAATGTATCAAAAATTTTGATTTTGTATGATTTTTGAACTACATTTCATTAAATAATAACTTGCACCGGCCATTGTTTTGGCGGATGAAGTCGATCGTATCCCAAGCTACAATCCTCTAAAATGGATTGTATTATAAAGACCGCAAAAATACTATGAAAAACTACAACCTATAGGTTAAAGCTATATGTAGTGAAATTTGTCTATTGCATAAGGATATGTTTCTACTCGTTTCTTAAATCACAAAATATATCGATAGTTCTCTCTAATAGAGACAGTTTTATAAGTCTTGTGGTCTACCATTGAATCACACCAGTCTAAAGATCATTATAGCTCATGGTTTTTTTGAAAGTTTGTAAATGACATTTTTTCCCGATAGATAGAGGAAAACTATTGGCCAGGATAAGGATATAGTTATATGGTGATATAGATTATAGTATACTGCATTCGTTCGGCATTATAATGAAGCGCCAATCAGGGTTTCGATCAGTTCTATAGCAGCCATCTTGAGTGCATCTTACCGCGGCTGTATATTGTGTAAATTCCTATTGTGTGTTCGGCGGTGTTTAGAGCAGTAGTGATTTATTTATGACAATACCGCAATATATACGGCAGGATTTAATACCTTAGACCACTAAACCTCTAATTTCGCTTTTTAATATTTCTACAGTGCCATGTGGCAGTTGGAAAAGCCTAGTGACAATTATGCCTTTTTCAATGCGCATTTTCTATACGAGAATCTACGGCTCTTCTTAGGCCTGCTAGTCTATGACTATGTACTACCGAAGTTGCCTGAATGTTTCCAAATTTTAATTAGAATTTGTATAAACGTCTGAAAAGTACGTTTATGAATTTATCGTTAAAATTACACATTCAATGCCTTTTCATAGTGACTTCTGGAAGCATGTCATGTCTAAATCGCTACCGTCATTTTAAATTGATATATAAAATAAAATAGTCATAGATCAGCAAAAGCGAGCTATCCGAGTACCTGAAATATAGAACAAAAATTTGGTTTTAAAAATCTATACAAATTAAAATGTTGCACTAAAACTTTTTAATCATGGAATTTGCAAAAGAACTATAGTATACAGTTCTGTGGAAAATATTAATCCCGTATGCAGCAAACGTTTTCAATGTATGTAATTTCGCCGCAAAATGCATTGTTTTTACGACAGCTTGCCGTTAGTTTGTTCTTCGTATTTGTGCCCCTCATAGAGCAGAGGGAAGCGCTATGAAAAATTAAACAATAAAGCCACAAAATGATATGAAAGCTCGTAATAAATTCGAAAGCGTATTACATAATTTCGGACCAAAACTACGTTTTTGCTGCACGATGAAGATCTTGTTACAGGATTATACTGTTTATGCTTGTTTTACAAAAATCTTTCTCCATGTACTATTGTATCGAGCGAAACACTGAAGCCAGGAATCTCTTATCATAATAACTTATCAAAAGCCTACACGAACAAACTTGATTTGTTAATGACAGTAAATTACGCTAGTGCAGCGCAGCTGGTATGTAACCTTTCATGATTGAAAAGGGTGTTATTTAAGACTGTACGAAGGCTGAATGTTAGCCACAAGGGATTGACCGCGGAATTGCCAGGAGCTCCCTACAGTCGCAATTTCGTGCAGCAATAAGTCCGTTTAAAAGGCATTTAACAAGTTGCTAAACATATTCAAATTGAGAGAAAGTCCTGTATATATTGTATATACAGAGGTGTTGAAGTTAAATAGTTAAAAGGTAAGGAATATTTTTTAATATCGTTGTGGGAGATTTATTAATGGCAATTTTAGTTTAACAAACTTACATATTCTGAAATTATTTCAAATTTTCGTACTATCCGAATACATAGCACCAATGGAAATAAACTATTTCCTAAAGCAAAAATCAGTTACATATACACGGCCTTATATATAGTTATAAAGCAATTATATGTTATTAACTTTGCCGCTTTCTTAGCTTTGAATCTGCTTCATGTATTATTCAGTGTTCATAGTTGATCTTTTCGCACTACTTGCCCCCATCATTCCCACGCTCTCATGTTTCTCTCTCACAAAGGATGCCGAGTAAAAAGCGTATTTTTGACAATCCCACGAGCATTCATCAAGGAGCAGAATGTTAGCACCCTCCGATGCCAAGCGCTGAAATAGAGCACTATATGATTTACTTCATTTGCAAAGCAATAATATTCGCCTAGATGAGCTTGTTGTTTTGTTGGATATGAATCAGCTGACGCCTGTAATAGTCTATTTTTTATATTTTCTTTATTATCTACTCAGATCGGTTTCTTGAAATAAATTCGCTGCGTGCGACGTTTAGGAAAACTCCAGAGTGAGTCGATGCGAAATAGATTACTTACTGGACGCCCACTTTGATTTCGTCCAAAAAGGAATCACGGTTATAATTTTGTCCGAATTGCTCCGGTGTTGGGTTCGTTCGGTTTGGATTCGAAACATCATTTTTTGTCTGGGACGTTTTCAATTCGTTCTAGCTACTGCATGGTATATGAAAGGAGTCGTTATAAATATACCTTCAATTTCCCTTGCTGATTTAATGACGATAAATTAACTAAAACTTTATACTATCCGTATTTAGAAACGTTTCTTCGATTACAAAATAGCAAGACATACTAAGCTATAGAGTGATCCTAAACTGAGACGTCTTCGGTGTGATTATTGGTTGGTCGCCTTCTGTCCCAGGTTGAATTGTAATAATATTTCAAGCTATTTTACAACTGTGGTCGTTATAACTGCACGATATTGCAGTGGCGAATTCTGTAATCCGGACTAGCCTGCAAAGAACGATCAGTTACTTTCCGTTCATGGTCTGTCTTACAGAACAAAGCTGTATTAATATGTGTGCAGTCACCAACCACGACTCCGCTCAGTAAAGATTGTCTTCCGGTTTATCTCAAATTGTAAATGTAACAAGATGCAATTAGATTCATTCGCACGATACCTGTAACATTTTAGTCGATCGGTTCGCAAATATTTACATTCATGTATACAATTTTTCCCTGCCTTCACTGGCACTCTTGCAATAACATCCATATAGGTTGATCTTGATTCTTAATCTCCCTAAAGCGTTTCACAAGCAACACGTACGTTTTAATAAACCTGCATACCACTCGATATACTACTATTCCATCCTATATATGTCATGTTTTCCTCTATTTTTTTGTATTTTTTGTTAACTATGGTAGATATTTTCAGACAAAGCTTAAAGATTTTGGCCGTCCATGTAACTTTTGCTTTATATACTCGTGTGAAATTTTAAACACTCCCCTAGATCTATTCACTCTCCTATTAAACTATTGTGAAGAAAAGTACTTTTTTAGTCAGGCGAACAAAATACTAGCTACGCCTACGGTGCATTAAGAATTAAGATCGTTGTGTGGAAAAAAGCTATCATTTATATATCCTTGTTATAGAATGACTCTTTATCCTGCCTTTCTTCCATAGGCTGTCAGTATACGGTATTATATTTCGTCAGAGGAACATCATAATTTAATGTTATATACACAATGTTGAACACTGAGGAGTGAACGGGCTTGGAGCTTACAGCACCCGATTCATAAATTATTCAAATCAGTAAAAGACTAATTTAGTCGGCAATATGGAATAAGATGAATAACTGTACATTGGTTTGGCGTTGTTTTTCATTAAACAAATCACTGTTATGGGACGATGTCCGCTCGCATGCACTTGAGGCTTTCCTTCGTTCATAATTTATCTGGAGAACGTCTAGAAGGTGATTTGATCTGTTAAGTTCGCACCGCTAACTAACCGCACTAACAACAATCATGTATATATAACACTGAGGGCCAGCTGGAGCCAGCTGTTTAACTACAGTCCAATAACAATGAGCTTCGATATTTAAGAAAGGTGTTCGTACACTAATAAATATATTAACTATATGCATGGCTTTGATTTGAAACCTTTGCCGCGTTTTAACCTGAGCCTGAGGTTTGCTGTTAAAAGTATTGATACACTACTACTATACAAGGTCCTATATATCTAATTGAAATACTTATATTTCGATCATTGTTACACATCTCGCGCTATGGTTAGGAATTAACATATTTTTATATTATTTGTCACAATCTTTTTAAGTTCTTTAAAAAAATAAAGTGTTTACTTATAGAAAAAATTGCGTACAATCTCTATTTCAAAAACTTTAAATCAAATCAGAACACATGATTGAGAATGCGAATTCAAATCCGGTATATATTTATTCGATGACGTTTTCATATAATTGCATTACATTTAGTATTTTTAGTAAGAGCGAAACTCCAGCTGCATGTATCGAATTATATATTTACTGTATGTATTCAACATGCCGAAAAATTGATAAGCGAATTTATGTCTGTGCCAATCTAGCTAACGACCATGATGAAGATGATTGTTATTAACATGCAGAGAATTTAGAAAGCGCATTTTACATAATGTGAGTTTACATAGGTTGGATCGTTGCTACAGTAAGTTGATGTTAAAACTAAGCCGCGGGTTCCTCTCTGTTTTGTTCATTTTTATCTTGCCCAAATTAAACTTCGTTGTTTCATGATTGTGTAATTTATTTGTGCAACAGATAATTCCGCATCAGTTGGAATCTATACACAATACATTTTCGTATTAAACTTTCGTTTTGCCTTTGTTTATTCGAGATTGAAATGGAAGAACTTACTATATTTAGAAATTCAACTTCGTGGAAATGGAAGGTCGGCTACCGTATGGTTATTACCGTCATCTGTTTAGTCAAACAGATGTGGACAACAGTTTGTATGGATACGTAAAGTCAGACATGGAAGAACATTGTTTGTCCTACGCTTTGTCTGGAAACTGGCAAAGATCTGATGCAAATTTAGGTAAAGATTACACGCATATATTGTTTAAACAATACGTTTCTTCCTTTTGTTTAGAGATGAGTCGTTTTAAGCCCCGCCCCAAATGTTAGACTATGTGCACACGAGGCCGTTTTCAAGCGTTTTCACAACAGTCAAAATGAAAACGTTATGAACCACAAAAATTCTGATCGCATAAAGTTTTTAGTTGTTGTCCTTAGACAAAGTTTATGTTGGTTTTCATTTAATTGTGTAAGTCGGGAGCGTTTTGAGGTAATTCGGAATGAAAAAGCTTTTAAACGACACATTTCCACTTCAGTCGTATCGTAGCGTACCTTGGAGCCCGCTATTTTTTGGTGGCAATTGCAAAATTATTAAAGTAGGCAATTTAGTATCAGGAGTAGGCAATTTACTATTATTTAGTATCAATTAAGGGTAGAAAATTCACAATTTAATTCAAATTTAAAAAACTATGAAGGAATTAATTGTCAAACGTAGTTTACAAGCACAAATTATATCTTTTCTTTTTTCCTTCAATAAAAGATAATCGTAAAAAAACATTGATGATTTTGCCACCCATGTAACTCTGGATTTTAAGGCCTGTATGGTCATAAACAGTCGGAAACGCTTATTTCATTGTTTCCTAAACACTCGGACATGCTACATTTCTATACGTTGCATGAATAAGTAGCAATTTCGAATTAGTGTAAACCCAGACAAAAGATTCATAGCAATTTTCTAGTGAGCACTGAGCGGCATTAGTTAGATTAGAAAGTCGTAAAAACCTTTTTTCAAGGCTTGTTTTGTCCTACATCTTAGAAACAACATCTTTTTTCGAAGCACGAAAGGATCACCATCCAGTGTCAAGCAACGAACAAACACGCCATGACGAGAACCAGAGCGAAGTTACTGTAGAGAACAGCAACACGAAAGCGCAAGGAGTAAATTTAGAAAAACAGAGTTTACCAGAGGGAGTTAAAATTATTGAAACCATTCTAATGGGTGTGTCTCACTACGGTGTGTTTTGTTCTGAGAAAATGATCAAAAAAGGCACAAGATTTGGTCCTTTCACCGGTCGGAATATTGCACCTGACGATATATTTACGTTGAGTGACACTTCGTACACATGGGAAGTAAGTGTTTTGGTATCCTGTAATAGAGAAATTTCAAAAAGAAAACGAGTACATGCACAAACATATGCAATCCCATATCAAACGTTGCCCCATTTTTGCATCGCGCATGTTTTCCTAAGCATTGGGTTTACGACTAAGTGGCTTACTTGCTTGAAACTGATTTTAGCCGTGGGGCTAAAAACATCAAAGGTTTCGAAAGGAGTAAGACTTCTGTTGCATTCCATATTCTATGGTTGAAATGTTTTAAATGGAACTTTAAACCAGCGTGTATAGTGTGCTGGTCACCACTCTTGTCTTCCAAGCTGGGAGATCGGGGTCCAAGCCTTGGTCGGACTCGCCTCGACTCAAGGTCTCAAAATAATTACGGAGAAGGGGCTGCCTTTGCATTGACACGAGTAAATGGTTAGTCCTTCCGGTCTTCTCGGATAAGGATCTTAAACCGTAGGTAGCTCGGATCCCTGTCAATTGGGTAATAACCTGGGGCCGGTTGTTCGAAGCCCGTTTAGCGTAAACGGTGGATAAGTCAAAATTAAATAACACTCTTACATCTCTCGTTAAACAATTAACTTGAATATTTTGCAGTAAATATGTATATAGTTGTAAGCATAATCATTCTATTAAGGTTCAAAATTTTTAGTTTGGTTGTTGAATGAATCTATAAACTAGGTTTTTAGTTTGAGCTTAACTACCGTTTAAGCTAAACGGGCTTCGAACAACCGGCCCCTGTTGGGTAAATCAGTTTAGCCAAGAGGGAGGAACAGAATAAGCAAACTATTATTTTTTCATCTGTAATCATAGGTGTTCAATGAAGGTGAAGTGACGTATTTTGTTGATGGGAAACATGATCCAAACAACTGGTTAAAGTTTATAAACTGTGCACGATATGAGCGAGAGCAAAATATGATTGTCACACAAGTTGGTGACGAGGTGTTCTTCGAAGTTGTCTGCGATATTTTGGAAGGAACAGAACTATTAGTATGGTATGGCGACGCTTATCTCAAATATATGGGAATACCAATAACAATGAAAGAAAAGATACCTGCACAAATGTTATCTAATTTAGGTAGGTTTCCGTCATCTTTATTGTTGGAAGCATGCAATGTATAAAATAATATGTAATCAGCTTATTTGCTGCAGTAACGTGGTGACATTTTCCAACCGTTAATAAAACCTTGGGCAAGGATCAGTACTCTAGAACACTAGGACTGGTGATTTTGCTGATGTGCTAGTAATACGCCTACAAGAGTCAAGTAGTAGAGTCAACTATAACTCCTTATAGCAGAGAAAACTCTAGTTTTTCCTTTTACGGTATTTTTAAATTAAAATACTTTTTGTAACATAAAGAGGGGATTTGGAGAAAACACTGGATCTAAAAGGCGAATTTCTTAAAAAAATTACTGACATCAGAAAAATAGCGAGAAAAATAAGTAGCTTTTAATGAATACCTATTCTGCACCTGGTACGTCATCGATCGCACCTCCTGAACTCAAGAATTCCTTTCTATACACTATATACCAAAGTGAAACGTATCCATATATCCCACAAATAGTATTTCAGTGCATCGTAGGATACGAATAACGGCACCGCCACACAGCAACGCCCAGAAAGAAAGAAAGAAAGGTAGTTTAGTGAAAGTTATCAAACAATTGAAGTAGATAACTATATATGCAATATTGTTAAACATTGTGTTTTTAGATAATAACAGCTATGCCTGTGACCGCTGTGGAAAGGTATTCGCCTACGAATACTATCGAGACAAGCACCTGAAGTATACGCGATGCGTTGACCAAGGAGACAGAAAGTATCCATGTAATCTCTGCAACCGTTCGTTTGAAAAACGAGACAGATTACGGATTCATATTTTGCATGTCCATGAGAAGCACCGTCCACATCAATGCTCGGAATGTGGCAAACGTTTCTCGCAATCTTCCAGTCTGAACAAACACCTGAGAGTCCACAGTGGAGAACGACCGTATAAATGTCCGTATTGCACCAAAGCATTTACAGCTTCATCGATCCTGCGTACGCATATACGTCAGCATAGTGGAGAAAAACCTTTTAAATGCCGTCATTGTGGAAAAGCATTTGCCTCTCATGCTGCACATGATAGTCACGTGCGCCGCACGCATACTAAGGAAAAACCGTGCGTCTGCGAATATTGTGGAAAAGCCTTTGCGCAGTCATACGAGCTCAAGTTTCACTTGAACATGCACACTGGAGACAAACCTTACTCTTGTGAACGATGTGGTCGCGGATTTTCAAGCCCATCGTCCAGAGATCGACATAGATCAAACTTTGATTGCACAACTCGGAAAAATCGCGCGCCAAAGGTTATGAAGCGCAGTCCTGATTCTACAGGGAAATGCGACGATATTGCATTCTTGTGAATTCTGGTGATGACTCCTGGCCAAACGGCTTTGGGACAGCATGCTATAATAAGACTTTTTAGCTTGGGTAAATGTGTTTTTAAGGGGGTCCAATACTAAAAAAAAAATTGTGTTTTAATGCTATGCAGTTCATCTTTGGTCAGGTATTAGGACATGGTACCACAAACATAAAAATAAGTTTTTCAAAGTCACCATTGCCATGGTTACCATGTTAATTACTCCCTGATGGTGAAAAATCCATGTATTTGTAAACATAATATCTCAACAACTATGAATGATAAAAATCTAAAATAAGTTTATTTTAATAGTATATCACATGCTCTTGGAGATGAACCAGGACTAAGGTGATTGAGGCAAAAATAAATTTTTTGCGGACAAAATATGGAAACTAGATATTATCGAGATGATACTGACTATCATAACTTGCATGCTATTGCAAATATTTTTATGATTCTGGTTCATCTCCAAGAGAATGTAACACAGAACACACACTGAAAGTTTGAAGTCAATAGCTTACATACTTCTTGAGATATTGCGCATGCAATAATGGCGATAGGTGGTTTTCGGCAATTTGAGAAAAACTGCTTTAAAGTTTTTGCATGCATTAGAATAACATTAATCGAACAATGCTACGGAAAAGGAGACAATAGAGTAAACCAATTGCATACCATTATTTGCTCTGGGTAAAATCATGGTTTTACCCTAACACGGTGTAGAATTTGCTGAATTTCTCCGTTTATAATTCATTTTGTTGTTTGAAATTTTGGATATGTTTAGAGAACGCCGTTAACAATATTTTGTAAAATTTTTGAAAATCGATGAATTTTGAAACTATTTACTAGTGGACATACATACATATACATACATACATACATACATACATACATATATATATATATATATATATATATATATATATATATATATATATATATATATATATATATATATATATATATATATATATATATATATATATATATATATATATATATATATATATATATATATATATATTACATTACCAACTACCGCTAAGCCACAGACCTCAATATAAAACTGAATGGGTGTCTGAATTTATCAAAACACTAAACAATTTTGGGCTACTAGGCCATTGTGTGTTGGTTTGGTCATAGGTGGCCCAGAAATCGGTGGTTTTTAACCTTAAATAAATCAATCTTGTAGATAATATTCTTTTTACAGCTGTCGGAAACTCGCGGAATTGTTTTTTCTCGTGCGATAGTCGGTCAGTCTTGCGCGAAGTTCGTTTAGTATTATTGGTTTAATTCATACATTCCCAAATACATTCGGAAATATATTAAACCAATAATACGACACGAACGTCGCGCGAGACTAACCGACTGTCGCACGAGAAAAAACAATTCCGCGACTTTCCGACAGCTGTAAAAGGAATATTATGTACAAGATTGATTTAATTTATTTAATTTGGTTTGGACCATAGAAATAATAGATATAGAATGCGTACTCCTATCTTTTCTCAGTAAAAATTTTGTCCCCACAAAATGGCGGATTTATAAGGGCATTTTGGCTAGTCCCAGACTCTTACGCAGAGAAAGTCGCGCGGTTGCGAGGAGTGCGATTGTTTTTTTTATTATATGAGTATAGAGATTTACTTGTAGTATTCAGCTGAAATAAAACTCGTATTTCACTGCATACTATATTTTCACATGTGAAAAAAGTCGTATGAGCGTTTTGATTGGCTGACATTTTCTTACTTAAAAATTCAACGCCTGTTCGCAGGCTAATGTAAACATGGAGTCCGATTTTGTCAACTTACTGAGGAGAGAGATTTATGATATTATGTCTGCAAAAAATCTCGAAAGATCATGAAGAAATGCATTTGTGGTTTCATTAACGTGAAATAAACCTCACGGTTGTATTTTCTGCACGAAAACAAGTCGTTAAATGGTAAGAAATTTTGTTTTTATATTTCGCTTGTATTTTGTTGTCCGTCAGTATATCAAATATTTGGTATCTCTATACTCATCTTTACACTCATATAATAAACAATTTACTTCATGTTTGGTTCGTTTGTACGATTTTTATTATTCACTCGTTGTGAAGGATCGCTAAACTCACTCGTTCGCTGCGCTCACTCGTTCGTTTAACGATCTTTCACAACTCGGGAATAAAAATCGTACGCACTCAGTACCAACCATGAAGTAATCTCTATTTCTGTCACGCAAAGTTTACAGAAAGATAAAAATTTGTGACCTTGCATGGAAAAATGGTTCATAAAAACTTTTAAACAAAGGAAAACGAATTTTATGAGTTTTTTACGAGAAAGGATTAGTCCTGAGCAGATAATACAGAGAAATTGGAGTTACAAAATACAAGTTTTCCAGATTGCTGCAAAAGCCGAAAAAGATAAAACCCAAAACCAGAGTCAGAGGATGAAAAACAGTCTCAACAGGTGTGTTTTAGCGTTTTAAAATACATACTGTATACATGAAAACAGTAACGATGATTGATAGTTACAAAGAACGAAATGGTTACCTTTGTTGGTTTTTGCCTGTGTTTCTTAATAATATATTTAAAAGGCATGCAATTTTGGCAATGACAATTTCAAGTACTCAATATTTCCTCATACAATTACATTTTACACTCAACATAATAGTTTACTATAGTTTACATAGCTGCTGTTTTTTGAAACGGAAACTTAAAGATATATTATTAAGCTTCAAAAGTGAATGAAAAAACGATTATTTGGCCACTTTGGCCTTGTTTATAGCGAAATTTTCAGTCATGCTTCGGGAATGCAAGATGTTTTAAAATTAAATCATGTTTACGCAAAACTACAACAGTTTTTTTGTGTTAAATACACGACTATATGAAGAACTATCTTTATTTCATTTTGTTTCTTCAAGAGCACTATATTCTAAACTGTAAAAATGTGATACTATTTAAGTGATTTATTTATGATGAACTTTGTATGTATACTCTGCAGTTCAACTCCTGGTCAAATTCAATATGGCGGATTTAAAAGGGCACTTGCGAAAAAAAGTGGAGACATGATTCGTGACTGAGTACGCATTCTATATCTATTATTTCTATGGTTTGAACGTTCGACCTTTCTGCTCACGTCATTAAATTCCGAGGATTTTTTAAAATAAATGTCAAGAAATCTGTTGGGAAGCAAATCGAAATAATTAAAAAACAATAAAAATAAATCAAAAATACGGAAAAGACGACGAGAAAACGGGCTAACAGAAGGAAACAAGAACGGAAACGTACATAAAAGGTAGCCATATTCAGACTATTCAGTAGCCGTGATGATTCCACATTTCAGTTTCGAAGTTTACGTTTCTTTGTTTTGTAAAAGCAAGACTGTAGTTTTATTATAAGTGCGAAAATAATTTACTGGTAAAAAATACGACCGTAGCTGTTTTAATCAAAAATGCATGGTTTGAAATGGGTTTTATTGCAAAAAAAAGATTTTATAAATATTAATCAAAACGTTTTAATAATGTAGCGTAATAAATTGTATTTCATACCCTACCAAAGTTCACACTACGTATCGGATGACACACGGACCACAGACATTTAAAAAATTAAGTATTTTTTTATTAACACTGGTAATTCTTTCATTATTTTCACAGTTATTTAAAAAATGTAGAACGCATTATTAAAAACTGCCGTGTCGCCACAGGTCGCCCAACTAAGCTCGCACGCAGTGGCACGCCACGCAAATTCGCCACGCACGCACGCAACTGTACATGTCTATCTATTATATAATTATCCTAAGGTTGGCAACTTTATCAGGGATTATCAATCAAATAAAAATACATACATTCAAAACTTCAATGGAAACTAAAAATATAACGACAAATACTGAAAAAAAACTTAATACAAATGAACTTCGATACCTTTAGTACATTTCTATACACTTTTTAGGAATAAAACGTGTTGAAAAACACTTAAATTTGTTCATTGATAAAAAATTGTCGACATTTATTTTGTCGTTAGGCTGGATCCAATTTGATCGACAAGCGTCATCATCGGAAAATTGTCGTCTTATTTCTTATTCGTTGATGAAAGTTCGGAAAGTGCCGAAGAAAGGTTAACAAAGCTTCGGCACTTTCCGAACTTTCATCAGCGAATAAGAAATAAGCCGACAATTTTTCGATGATGACGCTTGTCGATCAAATTGGATCCAGCCTAACGACAAAATAAATGTCGACAATTTTTTATCAAAACTTAGTTTTAAATGAACAAATTTAAGTGTTTTTCAACACGTTTTATTCCTAAAAAGTGTGTAGAAATGTAGTAAAGGTATCGAAGTTCATTTGTATTAAGTTTTTTTCCAGTATTTGTCGTTATATTTTTAGTTTTCATCGAAGTTTTGAATGTACGTATTTTTATTTGATTGATAATCTCTGATAAAGTTGCCAACCTTAGGATAATTATATAATAGATATGCAGTCGCGTGCGTGCGTGGCGAATTTGCGTGGCGTGCCACTGCGTGCGAGCTTAGTTGGGCGACCTATGGTGTCGCATGTTGCTATGACAACAATCCTAAAAAATACTTCATGTTCCAAAAATATAGTTGCATCTTTGATATATTGAGGCGAGGGGTTTTGCATGCATGCCTGTATTTCTAGTTAGTCTATATTCGGATCAATCTACAGGCATGTTGTATTAAACTGTTAAAATGTTTATTCATTAGTCTCGGCGACGACATTCGGCCCAAAATAGTATATTGTAGATTTATAGTACATGATATAGCAGTCTGGGCAATTTTATATTCAAATTAATAATAAATATAATTGTAAGATTGCTACAATTGTATGATTTCGCTTGAGAAGAGGGCAAGACATGAACAACGCGGTTGAGCAATATATGATTCTAATATGCGCATGTGTGAATTCGACAGTACTATGTCAACAGCAGTATAACAATATCTGCAGGAGTAAGTTCACGTAAAGCCCAAAGATATCGGTCTTGAGTCACAACTAAATCGACGATGTATTGAGAAATTAATGCATCTGCCTGACTTGGGTTACTACATTCATGCACAAAGTATTTTTAATGCTGTCAGTATCACAAAGATAATCAAATTACTACGAGACCGGGAGCCGGAAAGGCCAGGGGGGAGGGGCAATACCCCTCAGTTTTTGCCGCAATTAGAATTATTATGCCCGAGGTGTTACTATATCCTGCAAGGTTAATAAAACTGCAGATAAATCGTTGTGCAAATAACAGGAAGCGTATTTCCGGGGTTTTAGATGAAAATTTCTCAATAGGGAATGCCCCTGGACCTCCCTAGATGGATCGTGCCTTTGCTAGAACAATGCCCTCCCATCTTAAAATAGGCTCCGATGTCCCAGTGATGCATGTCCCGAAGGTGGCCGTGTGCTAGTCTGTTTTAATTTCACAAACTAAAGTTCGGGTCATTGTGTTTTCGTCACATGATCAGATCACAGACCTCGTGTTGGTTTATTTTATTCATAATTTTAATATTATTAGCCTATTTACTACACTATGGATTAAAAGATTTTTATGTATTATCTAATGTACAATTCAAATAATCACATAACTCTACCAGCTGGTACTAATGCAATGACATATTTGATTAGTTTTTCCTGTACAAACAAGTCGCGTTGACTTTTTGGTATATTTTCCTTACAATGCCTCATCATCATCAATCTTCGATTTGATTAACATGTCCTGTGTCCCGGGTGAATGATGTTTCAGTCATTGGTTCCGTCGATTTCCGAACGCCATTTGCTTGATTTCCAACCCTGCAACGAAGCCAAGAACTAAAAATTAGCCCATGCAGTAGTGCAATTACCACAGAAAGAACCAACACTTCATTAACATGAGATCATAACATCAAAACAAGCCTAGCCAAGCTAAATAAAACAACTCCCACCCGCGACTAACTTCAAACTACGACTAACATCTAAATAACATCCAGTTTAAAATTCAGGAAAGGTCATAGTAGCATTTAAAATTGATCTACATGTTAACATTCACCTGGTTATACTAGAGAACCCAAACCTAACTAAATCAAACCGGCTATACTTGAATAAAAATGGACTAGATAAAAAATCCAGGAAAATCTAATCAGAATCACACATGAATATTGTCACGCGGTCCTTGCACGCGTCATTATTTACTAAATGTACTCTCCTGCAAACAGCCCACAGGAATATGCATGATTTTAGACGCATGGACCGGTCGGCGCAATTTTCACCACAGATTCTCGTATTTAAAAATCTGATACAAATAAAACGTTCTATTCGTCAATCTGAGTTAATCTGCTCAGAAATGTGCCGTAGAAGATAAAGTAACTGACGAGAGAAAATGATTTTGTAACGAGTAGTCAACTGAGCTGTTCTACTTTAATGTACATAGGCAGATAAAATGATGCAAAAAAAGGTGTTTCTGTTGCAACACTTGGGTCACAATTGGGCATAATTGGGTTGTAAAGAACTTACATTTGTCCATAGATTGGGTTGTCTCCGCGTCTGGAAGGTGAAAACTCGCGTTTTAAACTATACAGAAAAATAAACACAGGTGGTTAAGGGGAAAGATCTGAATTATTCACAAGATCGTGTATCTATTTGAAATCAACATCAAGTTACTACACCAGCATAGCAGCACGTTTGCAATGATTACCATCATCATTACTCCCGTACCCACCATCCCCCCCCCCCCATACAGGGTGTTATGCAGCATTCATCACATATTACAAGCTTGTAAGTTGCTATTTTAAAGAATATATTAAATAAAATTATATTATATTAAATATTAAATAAAATATAGCCGTCCGGAAGCAAATGTCCCTAGGACGGTCGGACGGCCGCCTGGCTAATACCCTGCCACAACAGAACCATCGCAGTCTTAAGCATTCTTACCTTCGTCGTTTGCGGATAATAACACACGCCACAATTATTCCCAAGATCACCAGCGCAGCAGCTGTACATGGTACAACAATCTCCAGAATAACATTATTATCTTTAGTTTCCTCAACTTTAGCTGGGAAAACGACCTGTAAACTGGTTGTGTTTCCTAACATCGCCCCGCCAGACATATTCAGAAATTCCACTTTCAACACAGTTTCGCTCATTGCAGAGGGTATGGCACCGAGTTTTAAATGAATGGAGGAATTCCATTGACCTTCGATAAAAACAAGCTCACCAGACACAGGAGAAACAGTAAACGGAGTCTTCGCACTTGATTCACAGGTTGCTGACCATGTGACATTAATGGTTCCAGTAGAGCCCTTGCGTCTCACCACATCGAAAATTATCTCCCCGTTATATCGCTCTGGATGATAAATTACCCTGTTGTCGTCTTCAACTATGGCGTACGGTGGTTCTCGTACCAGTGAACCTAAGTAGAAGAATTGATAAATAATTTGAGCTTGTCACGCTTGAGAAAATTCATCATCAACTATAGATCCTCCGGCAGTATCGTACCCACGTCTTTGCAATGTCGGTGCAATGCTCTGACCACGAGCAAGAACACGCATTATTATGTGTATTTTAGGTGGTAATGCCAGCGAATCCTGAATAAACTGTTTGAATTTGTAGGTGATGAACTGTCTGCACAGATATCGTAAACGTCTAGTTCTAATGTAGGTACAATTTTAAAATAACCTGCCATGGATTGTGTCTGCGATACATAAAACGGCTGAAAGGTTTCCTAACATAATTTGGGAAGAAAGAGCCCCGTTAGAGCTTAGTTATCCTGTATAAATATGTTTCAATTGACAACATTGTGTTTATCATGTGTTTAACGGGTAGAGTATAACAACAGCACGAAACATGCTTTTAACATACCATTTGTGTATTTGTTGAACTCTATGATTCCATTTTCTGCTTCAAATGTCCAGAACAATGCGAACTGTGTCAAGTGACAGACGTGTACTTTGAGCATTTTGGCAGCATGATCCACATAGGTCCAAGGCTCTGGACAAGTTTTAGCAGCATCAAACCTATGAAAATATTATTAAATGTATCCAACATTCTTTGAAATCATTTTTGTCTTTAGAAACTTAAAACAAAGGGGCGAACATTCAGAAACTACGTCGTTTTTAGCGGGAGGTGTTGTGCCTTCCCCAAAAAGTAAGGCCATATTATAGCTAGTTTTCATGAGCAAGATGTAGCTCCAAAATCTTACAACAGTCCTATTATTCAAAGAAAATGTCTTAATGAGTATGCCACAGTCATTGTCTACAAAACATTAAGATAAAAGAAAGCTCGCGATATCGTCACGTTAATCCTATTCGGGACCACAATTTCCGGGCACAGTTACACACATTACACGTAACTACGTAAAAGCGTTGATTTTTTAGATGGAGAAAAACCGGACTACCTGGAGAAGACCCTTCGCAATAGCGCTCAACTGCCACATCTAAACTCGCATGAGTCGCAAGTTTAGTCCCAACTTAGGATACTAAGTTAGAATCCACAAGAGTATCACTAATTTCAATTACCATGTTTGATTCTTTGTATCCCAGAGTAAAAGCACAGGATCTATATCTTCATTCGTTACTTCATTACTGACAGTTTTCTTGTTTCCCTTCAACATTTGATCAACATCATAAAACAACGAGATCGTTATTGGTTTCTTGAAATGATATTCAGACTGTAAAGTGTTGTTTTCAGGTTCATATGCTTTGATCTGAAAACTGTAGTTACCCAGTTTGAAATGCTGAAAAGAAAAACAAAATAAGGTATTGAAAATGTCCCTTGATAAGAACAAACTGTTATCCCTTGTCATCCAGTAAATTAAGGTCGTCTCATTGATTAGCGTTTGATAGCGTATTTCGCAAGAATATCTCATGTTACAGAGAATCAAACTGAAACTGGAGACAGTTTGTTGCTTGGGAGTAGTCTAAATGGTGCGGCGACTTTTTCAACATCCACACATATTCTTTTTTTCTACAGATTTGAAATATCTTTTTTCTCGGGATTCGAAATGTCTTTCGCCCAAACGTCTGCGCACCTTTTAGGTTTGGTTGGACGAGACAATAATTTAATATGTGCTCCTGCTTGATTCTAACGTCATTTTTACATTTTTTTACCTTTGGTGGTTTGACAATTTCAGGATCCACAATTGTTGTATTATCGTCGGTCCCATTGTTTAACTCTTGCTCTCCAAGACTATATACCTGAAACTTCACCTCATCCTCTACAGCACCGGAAGGAACATCTAATGTTCCAAACGTGTTGCCAATTCCAGTGTCTTTTTCTTTCGTTTCATTTGAATTTACATTCACAGTATCAAAAAAGAACGATCCCGAATCATTTTTTGCGAACACAAACTCTGTTTTTCCGACGACAATTCCATTCGATGACATTGGTTGAGACTCAAGGCCTGCAGCATTAATCGCTTTAACGGTGACGTAATATTTACGACCCTTTACAAGATCTCCATGCTTGAACTTCGCGTAGTACGCAGTAGCGTTGCCAATCTCTTGGAACTCCCAAAGGTCGTCAAAACCTGGTGACGAGCCCCAGCCTATCTCGTAAGAGACTATTCCACTCTCAGGATCGTCGGCTGCCCAGTTGCCGAATATTATATTTGTGAATACCTAGAGTAGAATAGAAGATTTGCTCTTACAAATAGTGACATTTATGATACAAGGTTAACAATAAAAAGAATAAACGAAAACTAACCTGAAAATCAATATCAGGTCCAATCAAACCATCCCTAACATAATGTATCACAGGTGGTGTTGTATCAACTAAAACACCATCGCTCGATCTCGCTGTGCACAACCCTGCATAATTACATGCTAACACCGTTACATAGTATGTATCATTATGGGGCAATGACAGTCCAGTTAAAGTCTGATTAAGGTGGTTCGTTGCATTTTCGCAACCCATGATGTCATCCCGAAGTGGTCTGGACCCGATACACCAGAACAGGTGTTCAATGTCGCTTTCGTTGTCACGGAAATCGATCCACCGAGCACTGATGGATGTGGTATTGTTCGTGAAATCTAAGTCAGTGTCGGAGAGACTACGACTCGAGCACTGATGTTCAGAACTTAGAGTTGTATTCGCCGAACAGTTTCGATTTTCGTCGCTACCTAAGCCATCGTAAACCGAACCTGCCTCGGGAGAGCTGTTGTCAAGAGAAAACGGGAAGCTGTCGGAGACTGTCGTACGGCCTGATGCCGACTTCTGGGCGATCCTCACGAAATAACTCTGCTCTGATCCTGGTAGATAAAATCCATCCTCTTCAAAGCCCTGCGCCAACTCACTGATTGTAAGGTTATCTCGAGAAACACTCTGCATTATAGTCCGGTTACCATTCACTCCACATGGATATTTGTCGCAATGCGAGACCCGGAAATCAAGAAGATCTGAATTTTCAAGACAAATGCTCTGGCTGCAGTTGACACATTTCTCCTCAAAACTGGGATATGCCTTCTCTTCTGCACCACACGCGACACAGGTCATCCGCTCTCCATGGCCAAGATCAAATACCTTTCTACGCACGGAATTTCGTGGGCAAAATGTCGTCACATAGACGCGTCCAGTTCCCGTATCTACGTAATCGCTCGGCCATGTGTGCAAGCCAGGAGCTCCGATTACCAGGTAGTCTTCTTCAATAGACACTGACGCTCCTTGTCGACCATCATCATACCGCAGACCATTTTTAGTGATTACCCTTCCAAGTTGTGCACAGCCTTCGCCAGATTCATAGACAACCAACTCGCTTCCATCCAGACCATTAAACATAATTCCAACAGAAGCAACCATGCTGCTACCTTCGGCCACATCAAAACTACCGCTTACTTCAAGAAACACTGGTAAAACATAATGACATCTCTGTACCGGATTAGGTAATGTTGAATGCTGTAAATCAAAAACCCTCAAAGTTCTATCCCTTACTGATAGAACAAACAGCTCGTTTCTTTTTGTTAAATAGACGTTGCTGGCGTTTGAAATTTCATCGGACAACCCCTTAGAAAGCAATGCATCAACTTGCCAATAATTATTTGATATTCTTGAGTAGGCATATATATCATCAGAACCAACAACGATCAAAAAGTTTTTGTTTACTGACATAACCTTGCCGAACGATTGGTCTTTTTCTTCCGATCCCAAAACTTGGCTCAGCTTCCAGTCATTAGAAATATTTTTAAAAGTAACAACAACACCATATCCCTCTTTCGGGTGCTTACCGCTGACTGCAATTATTTTACTACCGTCATACACGAACTCTTCTCCGACACTTTCCGAAGAAGACCATTGGTCATCTTCTGTGCAATATTCGGATCCTTCCGCAAACGAGTCATTACAGTTGGTAATCGTCAAAATCCTAGTGGTTTGAGCAAGATTTTCAAAATCTATTTTGTATAACAGTACTTTTCCGTTGTGCGATACCAAAACAATGCTGTCACTTCCCTTAACTTTGACAAAACTATTATTCATGGTGGAATTAAAAGTGTCTAAAGTAACAGGCGTACTTTCCAGTGATCGTATCGAAAATATGTATGCAGCATTTTTGGACGATACGACTATTATGTCATTTTTTAAAGCACTTACAGATGCACCGAAAGCATTAGTTTCTCGTACTGGTTTGATCTGCTGATCAGGGTAAACTGTACGTGGTTCTCTGTTCTTACCTTCGCAGCACACATCCGAGTCATCGTGTATGTTAGAATGCTCAAAAATATGTTTTTGATCAATTGTTTCATTTCGGGTTTCATTCGCACCCGAAGTGACACGATATACACTTGCTTCGTAGGTAATTCCCATATGCTCTTTAGCTAGCTCGTTGGTGTGGAGGTCTTGGAGGTTCGCTTCAATGAGAACACTGAATGGATCTGGGATGAAATATGTTTCGTCGACCATGCTTCGGGATAACTGTGGAATCCTTAAATATTGTTGCCATCGTTGTTGTTCTGTACCCACAAACGTGTCCGTTGCATTCACCTAAAGACAAAAAATAAATCGTCTGAAAACTATTTATATTTTTTATCGTAAAACAGACAACAATAGGTTTTGAACAAATCAGGGCACTACATTTTAGTCATCAATGTCATGACAGTATAATCTTAGATAATATTTTCTGCACCGAAGACAGTGTCTGTTGCATGCAGCAAATAGTTATAAAAGCAGGCAACTTATCGATCCATGCAGAAATGATTACAGGACGAAAATATACTGAAAACCCCATAGTATGGAAATGACTGCCATGTTGTGGAATGCTTGAATTCAATGAATGCATTTTATGGTAGATAATATGGATCTATTGTACTTCTAATAAAGGTAGGGTCGTACAATTTCCATTCTCTATTCGGTTTTTATTTTTACCCCATTGTATGAAATGACAAGTTACACAATTTGTGAGAGAAAAATCAGATATAGTGAAAAATGAGTAACGAGCAATCGATGACAATAGTCAATAGAGACAATTAAGATGGTAGCTGGAGATATTTGTGATTACAGCGATGATGGTGGTCAAAAAAAAGTTCTGATTGTAAAAATAGCAGCAATGATTGTGTAATATTCTACCTGTATGTGAGGAGGCGCATCTGGTACAATCACGACACCATCACCAATCGAATCTCGACAGAGACCAACATCATTGCAGCGTCTAACCACAGGACGATACTTCGTGTATGCCTTTACCCTACTACCGCTGAATCGTATATGTGCTTTTCCGCGCGGGATATCAACGAAGTCAAAAGCAAACGGCTCTCCACGCCAATTTTCAAGCAAAGACTCGGTTACATTTAGATCTTCTTTCGGCTCCGTTAGCGCAGCCTGCACACTAAAGTATGAGGGCAAGTCGGTGGGAGAGGACCACGTGATCAAAATCGTTTCAGTATCGGTCTGGTAATCTATATCTGTTTGTGTGTCGTTCAAACTTTGTACTTCAGCAACATGAAGCTTAGGTGGGAATGTTTTTACTGGGTTACATTTCATTGATTCAAGGCGGACACTATTCCCCACGCCGTTTGTAATACGAACCATAACCCGGACACTAGTCAGGGTCGAAAGTGAACGAATAACGGAAGATTTCGTTTGCAACTTTTTCGGAATGGTTTCCCATGGCTGTACATCACACATGTTGTCTCTACTTTCAACACACCATTCGACCTTTGATATATCTGATTCTTTGTCTTCATGTTTCAGCCATGTCGCTTTTACAACATCCTTGCTGCATGCAATTTCGATAGAGATGTCACTTTTTGTTTCTGAAAAAAATCGCACAGCAATAATAATATTACTAACCGAGCAGTCTATCATGAAAGCTTTAGATGACGCAACTTGCCTATCGCTAGTAAGCACATGATGATTTAGAAGCCGCGGAAAGTCGTCTAGCTCGACGACTTATACAGTTATAGAAAAATAATTTTCACCAGCCACGCAGATGCGATAGAAACACTAGAAGGCCGGAAACTAGCACAAAAAAACGTATAGTAGAATAGACGTACATTTCCAACCACTAGAAGGCTATAAACTAGCACAAAAAAGTATAGTAGAATAGAACTATATTTTCGGAACACTAGAACAGTTAATAGTAAGTTGACAATTAGCAAAAAATTTTCAGAGCGATAAAACACTAGAATAACACTGGATTAAGGTTGATATGGCCCTGACAGACCACTAGACAAAACAATTTAGAGGTGACAAAACAGCCTACTTATTGTACATAAGTTAGGTACCTGTGGTTGTTGTGTTGCAAGATCCACCAGAGCCCGCGCTACAAATTTCTTCCAAATCAGAGGTACTTCCTCTCATCTCTTTCACTGGTTGTGGAGGAGTCACGTCAATCCTAATTTCGTTTGATGCTATTTGCGTTGAAAGTCCAGCGTTGTTAGTTGCTTTTACTGTGACATAATACGCTTCTTCATGACGTAATTTAAGGTTGGTAAAAGTGTGAGTGGTGGTTAGTCCAATGGACTGGTAACTGATTTCATCACATTCCTCAACTGTTGTACCCAAACATACTTCATATTGAGCTATATCGGATTCTGGGTCCACGAAATTGTCCCATCTGAAAAACAACAACAAATTAAACCACTAAAATGTTGTCCAATACGACATTGGAAAGGATTTAAGGATGTTGTTGATGAGGACAAACAATAGAAAGCAATAGAATTAGCCCACAACACACATGTCGACATTAAACCCGGAAACACAGTTGAAAAACCCCCATCAACTGAGGTCCTCCGACAGGAACCAACTTACGCTTTTGCGACGCGAGTACATTGCTTTGACGACCGAGCTACGCAGGTAACTGACACAGGTAGGTTCGATACCTGCCGAGGCACCTATAGTTAATGAATTTTTCTGAACGGGTTGAAGACACATTTCTCCTTTGGAAAATATATAGCATCGACTAAAGTGCGAAAAATAATAAACGACTTATCCTGATCACGCCAATTAGGAATAACATTCAATATGTCCAGAACGCGTTCCAAACTATCTTTGCAGTATATAGCTTGTAACTTACCTAGCTTTAATTTGACGGATATCAAAATGGCTTGGTGACGGGCTAACAATTGTGACCCACCCTGAAGATGGTCCTGTTGCATCAACCGTAAATCCATCTGAAGCCTCTTCCCGACTCAAGCCAACCATATTCGTTGCGCGTACTATTATCACGTACTCTATACCACTTGTTAACTTTGTACCTGAAAAGGAAATTGTAAAAATATAGCTGCCTTAATTTAAACTAATCATTATGTAAAATTGTATGGTAGAAATTCAATATGATTGGCAAGAGCTTTGCAAAAAACTATTTTGCACTCTCGGAGAGCTAACACAAACAAAAGTCATGCAAATAAAGATCGAAGCATCAAATCATTAAGTTATTAATAAATTTATTAATAAACTAAATAATTAATAAATTTCTATGCACAATTGTGTAGATGAATGAAATTTTCGTTAGCCAGTGACCTGTCCATGTGGGACAAGGTATAGCCGAGAATTCATTCAAACGACAAATTATTCAAATGTTTGGTAATTTCACTTGATGCTTGTATTTTAAAGCAGTGATAACGGACAATAAACCTAACTTACGTTCTAGCGCTAAAATGAACCCTTATTTACCAATGGTACATAAGCCTGTAGCTCCTAACTTAATATTGGATCAAGAATAAGCAATGTGAACACACCTGACAAACTAATATTAGTTTGTAGTCCTGTCTCTGAAAACGCTGTTGGACAAACTGTGACATTTTCTTTCTCACATAACGCAAACTGGTAAGACTTTATGCCACTTTCTTTATCCTCAAAATCTGACCATCGAGCATAAACTGTATCACCATGCTTGAGGTAATCAGTATCATTATCTTGACCGTCAATAATCAGTCCTACACCCGGTGGCGTGAAATCAACTTTAACACCGTCTGACACAAGAATAACGGTCAAACCTGCACCATTGGTCGCTTCAATTTTAACGTGATACATATCTCCATTTTTGAGTGGCTGGTCAAGGTATGTTGATATTTTACTTGCGGTAACATCCAATGAGGTACTGGGTTTGAGGTCACATGACTGAGGCCTGGAGCCGACACACCATGTGAGGGCGATTATATCGCTCTCGGGATCTTCAACAGTAAACCATGTGGCAGACACGTGCGTGCGACTTCGCTGATAGTCAATGTCTTTTGTGTCTTCGAAACCATCGAGAACCTTACTTGGAGGTGAAGCTGAAAGGAAAAGTAAGTACGTTATATGCGTGCATGAGCCTATCACACATGCAGCGAAAATATCTATAACATCTCGTACCCGTTCTGTCTACAGCAATTGGCTGTGATGCTGTAAAATTCGTAGACACACCGGCGTTGTTTGTACTCTTTATTGACACAAAGTATTCCTCATCGTGGACCAAGCTCAAGTTATACCAAGTATAGCTCGATGTATTCCATACAGAAACCAATTCTGTTGCATCACACAACATAGGTTCTGTCCCTACACACACTGAATAACCAGAAACACCACTCTCAAGGTCAAAGAAACCATGCCAGCGAGCTACAACTGCAGAAGAGACAAAACGATATTCACTTCCTAAGGGATTCAGTGCAGTAATTTCTCCGATATCAGGCTCTGTTGTATCGATGATAAATACTGGCGAATCTAGAGTTGAACTGAGGCCGACTTGGTTTGTCGCAGTAATTCTTATGATGTAACTTTGGCCTTCTATAACAGGCGGTTCTTCGATGCATATGGATGTTTTATTGTCAAGGTCCCGAGCCACAATTGGACAGTTACGTTTATCATGCTCCAAACATAGCGAGTAATGATAGTTGATGATTTGGGTCTGGCTGTCAGTAAATGTCTTCCAGGAAGCGCAAATAGAGCTCTTGCTTGTCAGATAAGTTACGTCACCTGCCACCGTACTTGAAGATGTAATTTTCACCTTGAAAGACAGAAAATAACAATTAGAAAATGATCAAACATTATATTGCAACGCGTCTGAGACTTGACTATATGCAAAACTCAGGACACAATTAGTATAAAAGTGACAGAGTCAACCATTAGCGATCAAGTTATTTGTAATGAGTAGCTACAAAAGGGGCAACTTATTTAACATTATTTCCATTTCTTTTTGCATAAACACCGAATCACTACGAGATAGCTCATACTGGACCACTAAGGGGCATAGTCTATAATTTAAATATACAATTACTTTGGTTAGGTTACGAAAAGTATAGAGCCGTACCCTTCGATCAGTTTAGGACCTCTAGAGAGGACAGTTCAGAATTCAAGGAGGTCTATCCAGCATAATAATGCCAATTTAGACCCCCTTCTTGTACCACTTGCCCTCAGAGCCAATATAACACGACCTTTAATGGCCGCGTAGTTTAAAAGCTCATGGACCAATCTGGTACTATAGGATAATCATTTTATACCGTACGTGAAGCTCTTTTGTTAAATTACGTCCAGCAAAGAAAAACATTGCTGTCTTACCTCGCCTTGATCGGGCGGTGTGCTATCCACCAGTATTCCATCTGAATAAACATCGGTCACACCACCAGCTTTGTTGTACACTTTTAATGTCGAATACACAAATGTCCCGGAACTTACAGCTGGCTTAACTTGCATCATTACAGAGAGCCTATCATTCACCGTAGTAGGTGGTAAGATATCACACGATCCTTGAACTGTTCCTGCACAAATGACGTATTTCAAAACTCCAGACTCTGAGTCGTAGAATTCATCCCAACTGGCGCTAACGTACGAACCAAATGCTGTAACATCTAGATCAAAATCGTCTCCATCGTTAAGACTGCCTCCTTCTGGTGAGGTCAGGTCTATGAAGATGCCATTTGAAGTAGCAACACTGGTCTGGCCTGCTCCGTTGACAGCGCGGACGGTTGTAAAATAGGTTTCATTATGGGTAAGATTGAGGTTGCCAATCAGCGCTTTGGTAGCCAAGCCAAAACTCTTAAACACGGTAACATCGCAGAGACCAGAACTTGATCCTACACAAACCTCATACCGTTTTATCCCGCTTTCTTTGTCTTGAAAATCTTTCCAACTGACAGAAATTTCAGCAGACGAACTTTGATAGACTCTATCTTTTAAATAACCTTCCCCATCAAACACCATCCCAGAGTCAGGGGGTGTTTTGTCAAGAATAAATGGATTTGAAACCGCAGTAACCTCTAGC
The DNA here is from genome assembly GCA_963855995.1 of Muricea muricata. Taxonomy (NCBI): domain Eukaryota; kingdom Metazoa; phylum Cnidaria; class Anthozoa; order Malacalcyonacea; family Plexauridae; genus Muricea; species Muricea muricata. The sequence continues at coordinate 16,224,237 of OY979717.1, forward strand.
TCGGCCCAGTTTACTGCCTTAATAACAACATTGTACTCCATACCTTGTTCAATTCCCACATCATTGAGAACGAGAACTGACTTTAGGCCTACATTTACGAACTCAGATACACATTCTGAGGGCTGATTTACTGAACAAACTTTCCATTGGAACATTTTGATGCTACTTTCACGATCCTCGAAGCCCGACCATGAAGCAGTGAAAGGTTTTCCCTCTTGCACGAAAACTAAGGCATTCTTGTTGCTCACTTGGACTATTCCTTTTAAAGGTGGTGTGGCATCTACCACAATTCTACCAGTATAACTAGCGGTCTCTATACCTGCTCCGTTCTTGACATTCATTTTAAGTGTGAACACTGTTCCAGTTTGAAGTGCAGTTGGAAAATCTACACTCAGACTTGAAGATGAGAAATCGACAGCTTTCGGAGGGGACAAATTACAGACACCGTTCACCGTAGAAGCACAAACAGTGACACTTTGAACTTCGCTCTCTAAGTCAAACACCGAACTCCACGTTGCAGAGATCTTGTACGGATTAGTTAATATACCAATGATCTCCGAAACGACGACGTCATTACTGACTGATACATCGTTGAAGACGTTATTTGTGGTATTGAGTTCAACGGCGACAATCGAGGTCAGTGAAAAGCCATCGATGATGGCGGGGGAGGTATCTACGACCAAACCGTTCGAGGATGAAGCTGTTGACAGGCCAGCTCCATTAATGGCAGTCACTGTAACGAAGTAAATCTCGCCATGCTCTAAGTTGACTTGTGCAGTTGCATAAACATCAAGATTAACGGAAGTCTGGTTGACAACATTGCAGGAATCTATAAAATATCAATTATTATGTTCAGTACTGGTTGTGTGCGCGTTGGTCACAGTGATATATTTTACCTCTGTGTCCAGCTACAATACCTGCAATACTTAACAAGTGCCTGATTGTAATTTCGCTTAAAAAAGATGAAAGTGAGAAGAGCACTTCTAGTTCGATCCTACATTTCTAAAGAGGGCGAAAATAAGACGAAATAAAAAGATAGATTGCCAGAAAATTTTTGTATATCTCTTGGTTGTTCTTTTAGGCACTCGATCTCATAATATAATTTGGCGTAATGGCTAAATACACTCAGAACTCTTCATTTTTTTATTCGTTTCCACACAGATAAAAATATTTTTTCCTATCAAGAGTAGAATTCTGCTCAGTTAAAAGCATTCAGTTAAATTGTATTCGGGCGGAGCTCAGCATCGTTTTATCAAGTTTTTAGTTTTGTGCAAAACAGGTTTAGTTTTGTAGAGTTTAACCTTAAACGGTTGATTGCCACAAAAGGTTTTTATACCACTACTTTAATTACCTGGTCTAGTGCCAACGCAGTAGAGATATTCCACTACATTACTCTCTGGGTCAAGAAACTCGCTCCACGACATTGACAGGTGATCAAGACCAACTTGAAAATCTAGATCGCTCGTGCCATTTCCATCTCGAACCACACCTGAAATTGGAGGCGACCAATCAACGATCACTTGTGGTGACATCATACTTGTCTCCAGCCCTAAGAGGTTTACCCCAATGACTGTGACGTAAAAAGCCATTCCGTGAGTAAAATTGAAGCTAATTTCAGCAAGATTTACAGAATATTGATCTCCACTTAGTTTAGTAAATGAATACAAGTCATCAGTCTTGGGGGATGTGCCGATACCGAAATGATACTCTTTAATTGCACTCTCTGTTTCATGCATTGTCCACGTGACCATTGGTGGCGTGATATCTGATACGTAAATGACCTGAGTACCACGAGATCCACCAATTCTAATATTGACAGCAGCAGGTCCAGTACGATCGACGGTGAAGCCATCCGAAACGGCCGATACTGATTGGTCTCTTGGGTTCGACGCTTGCACTTTGACGCTATACCGCTGTCCATGAAGTAACGAGACATTATGGAACTGATGTGCAGACGTTTTAAGAGGTGGATCTACCTGAGCGAGCAATGTTGTACAATTTAGGTGGCTACCAGTATGGCTCGTTGCTAATCCGTAACACCACGCATATTCCTCTACACCGTATACAGGGTCTTTGAAGCCGGTCCAATGAAGCCAGACTGCTTTATCATCAAGTTGGAAATCAATATCTTTAGCCAATGGTCCGTCATATACCACGCCAGCGGTCAACTTTCCTAGCTTCACGAATACTTTATTGGAGCAGCTAGTAGTGTATAGTCCAGCGCCGTTCATGACTCGTATACATATATAATAGACCGTGTTGGTGTAGATAGTTTGACCTCTTATAACATGTCCATTCAGAGTACCTACAGTAGAAATAGTGATTAAAATATGAAGAAAATGTGTAACAGACAGTATAACTACAGACAGTTTTTCCCCACGGTCTGACATTGGCGGAGTACCAATAGCAAGTTACCACGCTATGATGATACACCTGCTTCCAATAGGGTAAAGACAACGCATTTCTTTTATAATTTATTTCTTTAATTAGTTTAAATAATTCCGGTAACCAATTTATCACGTGACGACCTTCCACTTTGGTTACCAAGTTAATGTCATCGGAGAAAAAATTAAAAATCTGTAGTACAGAAATGTTTTTCATGTCATAGATTTGCCGAATCTAATGGTATGGATTTTCTCTTATGTTTTCCATAGTATGGAAATATACATATACACATAATAGTTCATCAAAAACTGAATAGTTCAAGTTGCAATAAAGGTCCATAATTGCAATATCCATGCTATATATTTTCAATTTTTGCTCAGTGTTTAGTCCTAGTTTTGAACTCAAGAATAATAAAATCAAGAATAATAATGACAATGATAATAACCTGTGAAATGTATTCTTCTGTAAAACGCATCTCCCAACTGTTTCGTCTGTTCAGCAGATGATCCAACCGCCCATCCATATAATCTTATTCCACTTTCTTGGTCAACAAAACCGCTCCATTTCACCGTAAACGAGGCGCCACTGGTTACATTCGGATTACCATCATAATTTTCCGGCACAGCGAAATCGGCCGACACCAGACCAATTGACGGCGGAGTCCGATCAATCACGACACCATCCGACACAAACAACGTATATCGTCCAGCTTTGTTAACAGCCTTGAGATAGACATAATAAGTCCGGCCGAGTGTCAAAGACGCCGCAGAAGTAAAAAGTTCTGTAGAGTTACGTGAAATTTCGGTAAAATTGTCTGTATTTTCAAAATCTGGTGATGAATTCAAAGACCATGATAAAGTTTCTATCCCGCTTTCTTGATCAACAAGCTGCCAGACAGTTTTAATTGTTCCACTTCCAACATGAAAAGATGCAAGAACGTTTTTAAATATGGGAGGGGTGGTATCCACTATAACTCCTGGTGTCCAGTACTCCTGCATTAAGTTTACATTGTTTGTAACTCGGAGCCCAACTTGGTATCGACCGCCATTTTGAAGTTCTATGATTCGTTTACCAGCCCCGTCAACGACTACACGAGAAGAATGCCCTGAAATGCCTTTTATTTTATGAAATGCGAGGGTAATTTTAGTTGTATTAAGGTCTTTTATAGCAAACTGATAAGAACTAATCCCTGTTTCATTGTCACTGCATTCGAAATGAACGATTAGCTTTCTTATCTGGCCAGCAAAAATGGTCTTTTTCCCATCTGAAGTAACATCATTTACATTTGAACAGACTGGTGCTGTCCCGTCCACTAAAACGCCATTGCTCATTCCTGTTGTATTGAGTCCAGCTCCATTTTGGGCCGTGATGGAGAATGCATACCTCTCACCGTGTGTTAATTCATCTCCTCGTATCGAAATTCTTGCAGACATCTTATTTCCGGGTACTTCCGAAGGCCCAAAGACCCTTGCGCTATTTGCCATTTGATGGATCGAAATTAGGTACCTAACGACATGGCTTTCCGGGTCAGTGAATTTCCAGTTTGCAGTCACGGGAGAACCAAGAGCAGTATAGCCAGCATCTTGATAAGGATTGTCACCGTCTTTGATGTAACCTAGGAGCGGTGGCGTAGAGTCAATAGTAATGCCATTACTAGACATCAAGCTTTGTAAGCCAACTCGATTGATGCACTTGACCGTGGCAAAATATCTGTAGCCCTGGGAAAGAGTGAGGTTGTTTATGGAATATGATATTTGGTAGGGCAACACAGCCTGATAGCCCGCAACATCCTGAATTCCAGGTTGAGTCCCAAAACTAACGAATGCCTGAGCTAAGCCACTATCCATGTCTTCACATTTCCAACTGGCCGATAGCGTGGTCGCATGAGTAGTGTAATCAATATCATGGCGAAGGTGAACTCCGTCGGTGACTGAGATGGAGAATGTTGGTGGAGTTGAATCAATTAAAACACCATCAGAAGACGCGATTTCGCTAGGAACGCCTAATATATTAAATCCAATGACCCGGGCATAATAAGTCACTCCATTTCTAAGCTCTGATACAAGCAGGTTCGAACTTGCGGAAGATGCAGCTAAACCAACATCAGTGAAAGCTTGAACATCTGAATTGTTTGGTGAAGTGCCAAATCCAAGTTCGTAATGATGAATCGCTGTTTCGTTTTCAACAAACCCACTCCAACTTGCATATAATATGTTTGTTTCACGTTGGTAAATTATGTCTTGTTTCCCCAGACCATCAGTGACTCGTCCTCTCGTTGGTAGAGTGGTATCTACTAACACGCCATTTGTCCAATACATGCCAAGGTTGCCAGCTTTGTCTTTGAGCTGCAGTAAAGCGTAGAAATAATCCCCTGATTGAAGATTAATATTAGTAAAGGAATAGGAAGCTAAAGTGTTCGATATTTTTACCAACGGATAAATGTCGCAATTGTTAGAATTTTGAGTAGAACTGAGGCATACTTTAATCTCATCGATTCCGGAAATATCTGTCACACCACGCCAATGCATTCGAAATATAGTAGGGAATGAGTGGTACTGGGCATCCTGAGTGCCCCATCCGTCTAAAACGTGCGCGACCAATGGTGCTTCGTTGTCGAAAACCAAAGGAGATGACGTTGCTACAATAAATAACCCAGCTGAATTCCAGCCTTTTACTGATATGTAATATTTCTGCCCATTTATCAATGTTGTTGAGACTGCCGATGTCCAGTTAACACGGATGACATTCGATGCTACATCAGGTTCGTGGCTCGCAAACGGTATGACGTCATCGCCTTCGGGATAAGACGAAACACCGAGACTGTAGCGAACAATGTCAGACACATCTTCAGTCATTTCGAAGTATGCAGAGAACACGTGATTTTGAGTACGTGTGTACATGATCGGTTGGCCATCGTTACCATGATGAAGCTTGACCACGCGAGGCGCGGTACTATCAATTATGAACGATTCTGATATTGCATTCGAGCGAACTCCAGCGCGGTCTTCGGCTTCAACAACTACAGAAAAAACGCCGTTAGGCATAACTACGTGTAGACCACTGACCACAACTCGACCAACTGTCTTCAACGGAACTATCAACTCGGCTGTATCGTACGAGATGACCGATAAATCAAAATGTTTTATTCCCGAATGTTTATCGTAAAAACTTGACCTGTCGCAAGTGTTGGTGGTAACCTGAAGTTTAGCCTTGTCTGCTGGACACCACTTCCACCGTGCCCATGCTGCTTTGTTAATCCACGTGACTTCTAGAGGTGGTCCCGTATGACCGGCAATGACAGAGCCCGGATGTGGAGGTTCAAAATCGACCATAGCTCCGTTGCTGCTACCATTTACGCACATGCGCACTCCGTTACAGGCGATGACCGTTACATAGTATATCATGCCACTTTCTAAGGCACTACTGCTGACAAGTGCTCGCGTGCTCAGACTGTTCTTTCGGAAAGCTGATACATCATCTGACCCAGGGCGGGTACCGAGACCTACGTAGTATTCCATTATTCCACTTTCAGCATCAGCAAATGCATTCTCCCAGTGAGCTGGAAAGATGTCGAATCCAGAACTGAATTTCCTGTCTCTCCCATGTGACCCATCTCTGATATAGCTTGGTAACACTGTAGGTCCTGTTGTATCTATAAGTATCCCATCTGAAAAAATCGTCTTTACGAAACCTGCATTATTTCGTACTTTGATTGTGACGTAATACCGAACCAACGACGTGATATTTACGTTACCAAAAGTTACCCATGTTGTCTTGGAGTCATCAGATACTTTAGTAACCAGGTCATTAATGTCGACAAATACGTGTACATTTTCTCCACCTTGGTAAGTTCCAACCGCTGCGCGAACGGAGTGAATACTACTTTCGTCATCGTAACACGAAAACATGCAGGTGAGGTTACTGAGTTCACGAACAAAATCTTTATCAACTACGTCATGTAAGGTTAAGACGTCCCGAGGTGGAAAATTGCATGTCGGGATAGTATCATCAGTTATGATACCAGAGACGTTTACAACAGCATGTAAACCTGCAGCATTAGTACCTTTCAGTACAGCAGTATATCTTTTACCAGGTGTTAAACTCAAGCCATCGAGTAATGGTGACTTTTGAGTCAGCGGTATTGCTTTATAAGGTATAACGTCATTCCCCATGTCTTCGTCTACAAGTTTCCACTCGTAATGCACTATGGGACTTTCAATATCCAGAAATTCTTGAAATTTTCCGGAGATTCTTCTCACTGAGGGTACATAACCCGTGCCGTCTCTCCCGACTGAGAAGTCACGTGGTACAGGATGTGTAGTATCTATAGTAACACCATCACTACAAGCAACAGTAGCCAGTCCTAACAGGTTAACAATTTGGATCCGGATGTAATATTTCCCGCCATTTGCCAAGTCTAACCCAGTCTTCTTAATAGTGTAGCTCTCCCCTACTTCTCGTAAGCTGAGAACATCAGCTTCGCTTTCAGACAAAGTACATTTCGAAGAAGATGATATTCCCCATTTGACACTCGATAAATCATTGAATGTTCCAACAAAACCATACCTCACAGCCAGACTTGTCACATCCGATTGATAATCGATGTCGCCCGCAGTTTCGCCGTCGTGAATAAACGTAATAATCGGAGACCGTCGTCTTGCAGTGAACATCGGGCAATGTGCTAACGGGCTTTTCTGTCCAAAACCATTATACGCATAAACGGCTGCATAGACGGGCCGACCGTGCATAATATCGAGATTTGATACTAACAAGCTTTGCCGTTCTCCATGGATGGAATAATGATCATCTCCAGATCCTCTGATCGAGCCAATGATAAC